>CM062806.1:292808878-294031326 GCA_031772625.1 Pinus tabuliformis
TCTCTTTCATGAATTTAGAGATGTCTTTGCTTGGTCATATGAAGAAATGCTAGGCATTGACTCGAGCATCGTTGAACATGAAATCAAGATGTATCCAGATGTCAAACTAGTACGACAACGGCTTCGACCGGTTCACCCGAAGAAAGCCGCTGCCATTAAGGCAGAAGTTGAAAAACTTTTACATGCTGGTTTCATTTACCCCATTCCTCTCACTGATTGGGTATCGAATATTGTTCCTGTGATGAAAAAGCAAGGAACGATTAGAGTGTGCGTCGATTATAGGGATGTAAATCAAGCTTGTCCAAAGGACAACTACCCTACACCCTTCATCGACCAAATAATTGATGAATGTGCTGGATGTGAAGTCTTTTCATTTATGGATGGATTTTCCGGATAAAATCAAATCAATATCCACCCACAGGACCGGTCGAAGACTTCATTTATATGTCCATGGGGCACATTCATGTACCACAAACTACCTTTCAGTTTGAAGAAAGCAGGGGCAACGTTTCAGAGCGCAATGAACTATGCCTTCCATGACATCATGCACATCGTTCAACCGTATCTCAACGATTCACCGGCTCATTCACGAAAGTAGACTGATCATTTGCAACATTTGAGAGCTATATTTCTATGTGGCTGAAACTACAAGATACGAATCAATCCACACAAGTGTGTGTTTTGTGTTGGTTCTGGTCAATTACTTGGTTTCGTAGTTTCTAAGGATGGAATTTGACTCGACCCATGTAAGGTTCAGGCAATCATCGACATGCCTCCAGCTTCAAATTTTCTTCAGATTTAGAAACTCCAAGGGAAAGAAAACTTTCTAAGGAGGTTCATTCCAAATTATGCCGAACTTGCTAAAGGTTATACACATATTTTGAAAAAAGAAGTATTCTTCAGCTGGGATCAGGTTGTGCAAGCTTCCTTTGATGCTTTGAAAAGTTCCCAAGTAAAAGCATCATTAATGTATGCTCCTGACTATCAAAAAGACTTTAACCTATATCTCGCTGCTACAGATACAACCATCACAATGGTCTTAATACAAGAAGACAATGGAATAGAACATCTTGTGTATTATTTAAGCCGCAACTTAAATGATACGGAAAACAAGTACTCATATGTTGAAAAGATAGCTTTGGCAGCTGTTCAAGCAGTACAGAGATTTCGACACTATATACTCTTTCGCAAAACTACCATCTTGTTAGATTGCAACCCTATGACCTACATCCTATCGTGTCAATTGCTAGGGGTCAAGTATTCAAAATGGATAGCCATTTTGCAAGAGTTTGATCTGGAATTCACCAAATCCAAATCAAAGAAATCTCTAGTCTTCACGGAGTTACTTTGCGACCTCCCATCGTTGTCCAACGATTTAACATCTAAAGCATCAATCGTGGATGAAACTTTGTTTCTGATATCATCAAGCGACCCGTGGTACGGAGATATACTAATCTATCTCCAAACCCAAACCTTTAGGCCTAACACCTCTCACTCAGAACAATGACATACATGATACCAAGCAAAAGACTACATGATTGTCAGTGACACACTTTACCGTTGTGGTGTCGATACATTTCTACGAAGGTGCCTCACGCATGAGGAAGCCAAAAAAGTCATAAATGACTGTCATTCAGGCGCATGTGGGGGACATCTATCTGGTTACGCTACTGCACAAAAAATATTACGAGCTGGTTACTTTTGGCCTACTATCTTCAAAGATTTCATAATAGCAGTCAGAAGTTGCCATGCTTGTCAAATTTTTGATCGCAAAACCAGATTACCACTTGCACCACTGCATCTAGTAGTTGTTGTTGGGCCATTCACCAAAAGGGGCATATATTTCAGGACATGTAACCCCACCTCAGCCGGGGGGCATGGGTATATCATAGTCGTTGTCGACTATTTTACAAAATGGGCCAAGGCGATGCCTACATTAAACAACAGTGGCAAAACAACTACTCTTTTCTTTTTCAATCATGTAGTCTCTAGGTTCGATGTTCCACGGGCTATAGTCACAGATCATGGATCGCATTTTTGCAATCACATGATGGTTGAATTGACTGCCAAATTAGGACTGTCCCACGATAGTTCTACTCCATATTATCCGCAGGCTAACGGACAGGTTGAAGTGATCAACAAAGTCCTTAAGTGCATGCTGCAGAGAATGATTGGAGTCCACAAACGGGATTGGCATTTAATCCTGTACTCAGCTCTGTGGGCATATAGGACCTCAGTGAGAAATGCGACTGGATTTACGCCTTTTCAGTTGGTGTATGGCCTGGAAGCTATCTTACTGATTCAGTGTGAGATTTCATCTCTCAAGCTCGCAATCGATCTATTTCCCGAAAATTCAGAGGAATAGGCTCATTTCTTGGAACTAATTCGCTTGAATGAAACCCATTGTGATGTCGCACTAGCTAACGAAGAACATAAGAAATGTGTGAAAACGTAATTTGACAAAAATGTCAAGCCTCGTGTCTTCTCAGAAGGTGACGTGGTCTGACTCGACGATCAAGACTTTGATAAATTGGGAGCAGGTAAGTTCCAATAACTATGGATGGGCCCCTACATTGTTAAACGGGTATTAGCAAAAGGAGCCTACGAGTTGGTATATTACGATAGAATTCAACTGTCGCAACCCCAAAACGGGTATCTTAAGCGATACTATGCTTGATCAAGTGTAGTAATCTCTTTATAGATATGCTTTTGTTTCATTTTTGTTTTCGTGAAAAGTTGTCATTTCAGTTAAGTAATCCACTTTGCATTTGTTTCAGATGTCAGACTTTTTGGAAACATTTGTTGGGTACCTTTGATTGAGCTAGTCGTTGAACGCGGAACCTATCTTCTGCAGCTTGGGCCATCTTTGATCTAAGCGGCAAGTTAGTAAGTTTCAGAGGGATATGTATTGGTCAATCAACGAACAACATTGCTAAGTACAATGCGTTGATGGAGCTTCTCTCTGATGCCATTTCACATGGCATGCGCCAACTTGTTGTCAGGCTAGAATCGCAACTCATCATTCTAGAACTTACTGGCGTCTATTCAGTTTGGAACCTAGCTATCTATCATATGTTCCTAAGGGTCAAGATTTTGGAAAGGCAGTTTGATTCCATTCAATATCAACACATTTCCAGAAACTTAAACACATTAAATGATTCATTAGCGAATTATGTGTTAGAAAGACATTTGCAGCATTTGTAAAGAAAAGCATTTCATATCAACATTTGCAACTGGATCATACAACTTAACCAAAATAAACTCCGAAAATCAAAAATATATAACTATCTATAGTTTCACATAATGTTTTGTGTACAAGGCAAAATCGGTCATGTGACCAAGAAACTCAAAAGTAAATGCAGAAAAGCATCCTATATTAATGATGCTGGTGATAACATGTAATGGCCTGTGCGATCATATGCAAGAGCCTAGTCCATCGACTCGGCACGCCAGTAGTATCGCGTTGTAGCCTCAGAGGTAACTCGTCACTCCTAACATCTTGAATACCAAGGGTAAGTCCCTCAATCGGATCCTGCAATACTACCAGGGTCTTTGCTATGTCGAGATCGCGAAAGACAACCCTCCCTATAGCCTCTCCTACTGGAACGTCAGCTGTCGCCCTTGGGCGTGCCACTAGTCACACTAGCCCAACATCTGCACAAGTACATGGGTTCAATTAGTCCTAATAAATCACAAAAATATTATAAAACTGATAAACAAAGATATGGTCAAATCATCTTTACCTATCACACCCTACTGCTCGCTAGCCGGTAATGCCAAATCCGGGTCACCTCGGAAATCCATCCCGACATATGGATACTCTGAGAAGGCCATCTCCCGACGGTCGAACAACTCAAATAAGGCATCAGAGAAAGTAATTTGTGGCTAACCAGTATGTCTGGCCATGAGATCAACCCATCTCTGCATCCTGGGTTCCCTCGGTGTTGGCAATCCTAGTGAAATATGCTAAGGCTGCATCAGTGGGATCCTCTCTTAGGCAAAAGCAGTCAAAATGGAACTTTATCCAAAGTTCTTGGATCTTCCATTATTTACCTTAGAGAGCTGTTATTTTATCATCGGAAGTACCGCCTCACACCAGTTGAATACCTTTGGTTCTAAGCATTCCAAGGCATACTTCACATAAGATCTGTTTGCCAAATGAAGAGCCGCGCTACCAGCCAATCTAGCAAAGGTGAATAAAATGGTCCTCAGACACTGATCAGTGATGTCCCGGATATTGATCTTTCCATCTCTGCTAAGGTAAGATCCATCTCTACAAAGCTGATGGATATAATCTCTCATCGATTCACCCCCACGGGTGGATCCCGACAGTGAAAAAGGGGCACCACGCCTTGATAACCCCGTCAAAAAGTAGATATCCTCGACTGTCAGTGGAGTATATTTACCTCTAATATGGAATACCTGGTTGATCAGATCCCAAGCATCAAGAAAATATTGCAACAAACTGATTTTTTGCCTCATGCTAGATATACAGAAGAATTTGAGCAAACCATAGTTCCGCAATGCAGTAACAGTACCCTGATCATGTAGGGCAATCATGTCCTCTTCTTCATGTTTGCATTCAAGCCATGTAATGACCATATTTATCTAGAAAATATTCGAGTCACAGACAAAAGATGAATTAGGATCCAAATTTGAGCAAAAACAGGCAAAAATTTCATAAAAAATTATTGAGCAAAGTTTCCCTTCTACGCCCATCTCACCCTACCTTTGAACTAGGTGAGATTTGACTAGCTAGTGTACAGCTCAGTATGCATCTCACCTTTTCATATAGGGCCGGTGCGATGATGGGAGAAATAATTCTTCAAAACCCCAAGGGCTCAGAAGTAAGGGAAAACTTGCTCAAAATCAGAAAAATATGGAATGAAAATGAAGAGCTTAGGGTTAGCTCCTACCTAGTCCTGACGGTGTGGAGAATAGTCCACCGGATCTCCCGAAATCAGCTGATGAAGTTTGAGGGGGAAAACCACTCTAGAGCTCAAAAACCCCAAATTTGAAATGAATGGTAAAAATGAGAGGTAAAACTACTTTTTATGTTACTATTCACGTACATCAAGTAAAATGTTCGTTTTTAATTCATTTTTCAGGCATATATATGTGTATTTCTAATCAATTTGATGCAACAATTGAGCAGGTTGAATGACCGAGAAAAGAATCTAATGTGTTAAATGGTAAACTGAATATCTTTGACCAATATCAAGGGCAATGTTCCCGCAAGGTTCAAGCTCGTTAAAAAATAAACTTGCACTGAGCATAGTTTCTCCTAGTTCAAGCTCATTAAAAAATGAAACCACCTGTGGTAAATAACCTTTGTGATCACTTTGCTTTCATCCTTTTTGAACCTTGGTTGTGTTCCTACCATCACCTCCATTAATTTGGCCAACCATTTTCTTCCACTTGATTGCTTACCCTTTTGAGGAATAGCTGCGACGAGTGATTCTAATTGCCACCCTCTTCACACTGCCATGTTTTGAGAAGTTCCAAACTTACCTGGAACCAGTTGCTACCCGAAAATACCACTCGTTCCTCACGAGTCCCTTTTAAACTCTTTTTGGACTCGTTAAATATAAAAATATTGTCGAGCCATTGGCCTTTCCAGCTTGTTAAAGTAAAGGGAATGCCATCCCTCTTGTCTTTTTTGATATTTTTGGACCTGAGGGATTATCAAACAAAAAGATCAAGTGCTTGTCTTTTTCGGCTCATTAAAATAATCGAAAAGTCATCCCCTTCATATTATTTTATACTTTCTCGGACTTAAGGGATTATGCCACGAAAAAGGACTGTTGGAGTTTCCTTTTCACTCCTTTTCAAACTCTCTAAACATGAAGAGGACCGAGTTATCTTTGTCATTAAACTTGTTAAAAAAATAGCGACAAACTTGTCTACCCAGATAAGAACGAGTCTCACTGACGTTAGGCTCACTAAACACAGAGCGACAGGTTTTCCCGAAGGGAAAAATATAGATCAAGCATATGTTATCCTCCTCAAGCCTAACAAAAATAAAGAGGTACTGGTCAGCAATGACTGGGGAAAAAGGGAAGAAAACTTGAAGAACTTTATTGGTAGTGGGTCGCTCTTGAACATGACACTTTCACTGCATCACCATGATTGAGTTGGGTTGGGTTTTTCCGTTCACTATCACCATTGGTCCTCCGTACCATCCATGGGGTTAACACTACCAGTCCATATCAGTGTCGCCAATATGTTCAAGAGAATTCATTCAGATAATTCACCATCCAGCAAATGCCTCATCCACTGCAATACATCCACCCTTCATATTTTATGGCCGCCATTCCTGAACCTTATATCATCAGATCGTTTTCACCTCCACAAAAATCATTTGCTCTGTTTCGCATCGTAGATGTGGGATACATCAAGACCCTCCTATGACAGGTCACTTCTTGTTGACATCAGCTCATTATCCAAAAAGTTGATTTAGAAACAACCCTTTCAGTACTTTGAAGCTTGCATACCTTAATGGCAAGTTTCTCACTTCCAGCGATAGGTTTACATCAACAACCTTCGACCGAAATATTTTTCGTGGTGTTCGATATCGGCTCATATATTCACACCACGTGAAATTTACTGTAGTACCTTGAGGGTCATCATCATCATCGGTGACTCCTCTCGTGTATGTTAATAGCTTACATTATTGGTTGGTAATCAGGCGATGTCTTTCCATGTTCGAATTTAGAACATATTTTCACATGGATCGACTTGTACATCAAGTGAAGATTGAACGAGTTTTAAAGACCCTAGATCTAGTTTCATCCATCCGAGCTGTGATATATTCAGGAAAATAAAGACATCAATTATACACAAAAGTTGCACAGATAGTCATCTAAGCCAGGGAAGATGACTCTTCATGCGAAGAATCACCAGTCTGCAACAGTAGACGATTGTCTGTCCTATGTATATGAAAATGAATTTATAAAGATAAGCATGGGAATGCCTGCCTCAACTAGATCATGAAAATAATATAATGATGATGTATTGTATTGTATTTTATACAGGTCACCTTCCAGTTCGAATACCTCGGATCCTCGTGATAAAGCATTTCACCCGACATCGCAAGATTTACGACCTCATGCTTTAGGGGGCAACTGTTATAGACATATTTTGGCACTAGAACCCCAAACTCATATGTCCATAAACTAAGGGCTCTTTAGTCCCTAAAAGTGTTGTTTCATACCCTAAAGGATCATGGTCAACTGATTACATCATTTCCCAGAAGTTCCACCTGAAAAACTACTCAGAACTTGCCAAAACTGGACCATACTGATTGCTCCATGGTCAAGGTGCAATGCATACTGGCTGCCAAACTAGCTAGGTGCAATGCATACTAAAATGGCCTTCTGTGGGGTGTGATGAGCGAGAATAGACAAATGGCAGAGACAGTTTGCTAAGTGGATGATCATGGAATCTTCCAAAAACTTCTCCTATGACATTTGCCTCTCTAAATTCACCCAGTGATGCGTAAGAGATCAAAGAAATCTCCACGTGGAACCAAGAAATATCAGTGGAATGACACTAATCAAAACCCAGAGCTGACTCACACCCTTGCAAGACATCTATAAATGGATGCCTCATCTGAGAGATCTGGAGGCTGGAATTTTGTATTTTGTAAGGAAGTGTTGTTGGTTTATCTGTGAGAAGAGACATTGCATTTTTGGGTGATTTGCTTGTTCATGAGGTGAAGAGGGCTTCTACACTAGGAGGATGATGCTGGATCAGACAGATGGGTTGTAATCCTCTCTTTCACTATTAATAAATTTCTTTGAGCTTTCCTCCATATAATCGTGTGTTTATGAATCTTATTGTTTATGAATGCAATTGTATGGTCAATGTGTTTATGATTCCGCATTGTTTATGATGTTTTAGATGGAGATGCTTATTATAGACATTTTTGGGCACTACAACCCCAATCATATATGTCCATAAACCATGGGCTCCTAAGTCCCTAAAAGTGTTGTTTCATACCCTAAAGGAACAAGGTCAGCTGATTACATCATCTCCCAGAAGTTCTCCATGAAAAACTACTTAGAAATGGTCAAAACTGGACCATACTGATTGCTCGGTGCTGAGGGTGAGATGCATCCCACCTAAATGCACATGGGAGGTGCAATGCATACTGAAAATTCCTTCTATAGGGTGCGATGGATGAGAGTAGACAAATGGCGGAAGCAGTTTGCTAAGTGGATGATCTTGGAATCTTCCACAAACTCCCCAAGGACACTTGTCTCTCTGAATTCGCCCAAGGATGAGTAAGAGATCAATGAGATCTCCAAGTGGAATCAAGAACTATCAGAGAGAAGACACTAATCAAAAACCCAGAGTTGAATAACACCTCTGCAAATATCTATATATATATCTCTCATCCCAGAGATCCAGAGGTTGGGGGCTGGAATTTTGCATCTTGTAAGGAAGTGCTGCTGGTTTCTTGGTGCAACATCATAGTGTTGGGTGATCTAAGGTTTTCATGAGGTGAAGAAGGGCTTTCTTGCTGAGAGGATGATGTTGGGTCAGAACAATTGGTTGTAATCCTCTTTGCTATTCTTGATATTAATAAAGGTATTCAAGTTTTCCTCCATATTCTTTTATGTTTAATGTTATATGCATTTGTGTGGTCAATATATATTTGGTCCTATATTTTTTGTGATAGTAGATCTATGCTCTTGGATAGTATTATGTTGTTTTGATTCCACAGGTGCTCTTTGAAGCTGGGTAGACGAGGAAGCGAGCGGCAAACATCTATCAGAAGGGAGAGGAATCAAGCTCAAGATAGAGTTTGGTCACCTTTGTTCCCCTCTTATTTGCTTATCATAAAGGAAAATGAAAGTAAATTTAGTTTGTTTGTTTCTAAGGTATCTACCAGCCTTAGTGGGACTAGAAGCTCTGCATAGACACTAGATTTCCCGATAACAAAATGGCAACTCCACTGGGGAGCGAATAATTTGTTTACTTCTCTATATTTGTTTGCTTTGTAAACTTACAGACGGAGCCTGAAGTCAAGCCAACAAGCCTTCAAACTACATTTGCTATGCAAGTGCAAAGTAGATCAATTCTACTTCAGTCTATCTCCAAGATTTTTTTATAAATTGAACAACTGATTTGTAAACATCCTAATTGCCCTTGTGGTCGCTCTAGTAACCTCCTTCGATCTACCCCTATGATTTGTTTACTGATTATCACTTGCTCGGCCTAAATCTCTAAACTGTGCTGCAAAATGTGATCAAGAACTGAATAAAAAATCTCGCACTATACCATCGCACCCTCTCTTCCGAGCAGTCAGTATGCATCGCACTTCCTGTGTGCTGTAGGTAGGATGCATACTGAAATCCCTGTGTAAAAGGTGCGATGGTCAGAGAGGGCTAATTTTGCCTCCAGACTTTGGTTTTTCTTCACTTTTTTCAGCTCTATTCAGGGATTTTCTTGTTTGTAGTCAGTATACCTCTGTGTAAACCCCCTTCCTTTCCATTATTCTGCCTCCATTGTGCAAAGAACTATAAATGTTTTTATGTATTGTGAGCCATTTTCAGTTCTCTTTTACAAAGAAGTAGCGTAATTGAACTGTCGTTTCTTGATTTGGAAGTGTCGCAAGGGTCGTTTTCAGTCATAGAAGAGAATCTGATTGTTCTTGATAGTCGATTACACTGTTACTCTTGTATTTGATTTGAATTAATAGTTTTTGAAGTGTCGAAAGCAAGTTCTCAATTCCAAATCGCAAAGTGTCGTCATTTTCTTCATTTTGTCTTGAAAAGAAGCTTGTTAGTAATGTCGCTTTGAAAAATAATTCACATTTGCGCTTAGCTTTCTTTTTATCATTCACACATTAAGCAGGCTGAAAACAAATACATGCATGTGCATTTGCATTTAGACTGTTTGTTGGTTTGATTTAGGACAGTGCATATAATGTGTGCTCTCTACTCTATGTTGAAATAATATCATCTCTCTTTCTTTAGTAGCTATGATTTTCATTGCATAAGAAGATTAAACGATTGTTTATCATCTTAGATTGCATTTTAGGAATTGTATATCTACATCACGCGGTGAACCTGAAAGGAAAATTTATTAAGCAAGATCATCTGTAAAATAAATTTAATGAATCTAAAAACGCTTTGGGACCTAACGCACAACATTTAGAGGTCTAGGCTAGAGACATATTTCGGTGTCGTAAAGCATGGTAACTATTGTTTTCATTGTTGGTTGGGTGATTCCTCCACTTTGAGATGACAAGTGCCAATACGGACTTGTGCTCCCAGGTATCGTTGAGTATATATTGGGAGACCACAATAGGCTATATCCTTTATCCATAGGAAGCCGAGTCTGTCGCCCTATCGATCGCAATGCACTGAACACAGCATTCAGGAAGATCGACTGCCGTACCGTAAAAAGTATTCTGCAGTTTTGCGATTGGTTTGGTAATCCCTCTGTCTAGACATCCAAAGTAGTCTCTTTTGTTCCTTTTTAGACTCCTTAAAGGAAAAGGTTCATCTGATCACTTGTCACTTCAGGCTCATTAAAAATCGAAGGCGACTAGAGTCATCTTCTGTTTTTTCTCGACTCTTAAAAATTGAAAAAACAAGTTGTGTCAAAGCGTCTAAAATTTATTTTAATCGGAATAACATCACCTTTCCCATGTTGGTCTTAGGTTGAGAAAAATGGAGTCTACCAACCAAGGAATTCCCCTTGGAGGAAATCCTAGTCCCTTCTCCTCTTGGGGAGATGTTGGTGCACCCCATATGGCCACATTTTCGCTTCCAGGATTGACAATCGGCCTGCTCGAATGGCTCTTCTCGACCTCTATCGTTCAGAACACCATGATTCCTGAGCAATCAAGTTAGGAATTAGATGATACCAAGGCTACCCCCCAACCTTCTACATCGTCTGATTCTCCCTCTCCTCCTTCCCCTTCGGTTGATGAAGCTGGTAAAGCCAAAAATCAAGTAGCTAAGAAGGAGAAGAAAGAAAAGAAGAAGAAGGAGCCAAAGGCAAAAACGGGAAACCAGGCATCATCTAGTGAAAATCCACACACTGCACTGTCAAAGCCTAAATCTCCATGAGTCATTTGCAAAGGAGACCACTATCATCAAGACTGTCCTTTCATCCCTCGGATCTTAAGGGACTGGTCTCCTCATTTGCACAATCCGGTGTCGACAACCTCTGATGATCACGTTGAAAGTACACCGTCGACTAGTGAAAGTGAAGTGTCGGGACAGAAAAGGAAAAGTAAATTTCCTTGTAAGTTGTGTGAAAGCGATCACGCTGTCCACTATTGTCCCTTCCTAGACGAGGCTAAAAGAGTTTTGGACGACTGTCCAGTTTCACCATTACGACTTCCTCCTGGATATAAGAAACTCTTGCCAAGTCCATCACTAGTTGAAAATTTGACTGACGCACCCTTGTGGTCGGTCAAAGCGCCTATCATTGAAAATAAACCATCTGAATCCAAACCAGACGAAAGTCAAAAGGTCGAGGTGGCAGTTGACCCGGTCTTTCTTTCGAAAGGTCCATATTCAGATGATACGGTCACCGAAGAGAACAAGAACGACACCGTTCAAATTATTTTCATAAACACAGACTCCGATGAACATGGGAGCAATCCACCCGTTCCTTTACCACAGGAAGGAAGTTCATCAAAGTCATATTCGGTCGTCTATTCGGTCCCACCTCCAAGCAACCTAGTTGTTTCCTTTGATTGGAATCTACTAGGCAGACCCCATCTACCGGCTAGTGTACCATTCTGAATAATTGTTAAAATATACAAAATGGTCATGGATAGTACCATCATAGATGAAGGGGCTTCTATGAGTATCCTTTCCTCGACTGCTTGGAAAGCACTTGGTTCGCCATCGCTTTTGCTTGAGATGAGAAATCTAATAGGCTTTGATAAAGGAACTAGTCGACTATTAGGGATCCTTCCCAGTGTGCCGATAACATTGAGAAGGAAAACCATTCACATGAACGTAATGGTAGTTCAAGGACCCCTATATTATAATCAACTCCTTGGACGCAGCTATATTTATTGCATGGGAGCAATTGTCTCCTCACTCTTTAGAGTAATGTGTTTTCCGCATGAAGGAAGAGTGGTCAAGCTTGCAGACCAACTTTCACTCCCCAGCTCACACATAGAAAATAGTCAAATACCATCCCTGAATGGTCTTTTCACGAAAGGAATGTCTCATCAATCTCCAGTCCGTCCACCTGATGAGCGCGAGTGATTCGGGAGGACATGGCTGTAACCCAGGGGGCATGCAGCCTGGTCTGTTTCGACAGGAAAACCTTGGGTATAGGGTAGGTTTTCACGAAGGATATATGACTAGTTTATGAGATTAGACTGGAATAAGATTCCTCCATCAAATTTATGTGAGTGGAGACAGTTCCGCCACTCACCTTTGTTTATTTCGGTAGACATCACCGAGGAAGTGTTTTGTCTGCAATGCGGATGGAACAATCTTTGGTAACGTGGAAATTTTTCGTTATACCTGGGAGCATCCAAACCTTTTTGCATGAAAGCAAAGAGCGACCATTTATTTTTTTAAATTTGTAGGTCCTCTAACCTTTTAAACTCGTAGGATTGGTTTTTTCCTAACTTTCATAAAGAAAGGATCCAGAGCAAAGCTTTGTAAGGCGCAAGCTCCATAAAAAATGGGATCTTAGATGAGACATCCTTATTATACGACTGGTATTCGAGCAGTTTTTATTTGGAGTTCAAGCTCGTTAAAAATTAAACATTAGCAATGAGCAAATGTTTACCCTAGAGTTCAAGCTCACTCAATAAAAAGTGAACCAATTTTCCAGTAAATAACCATCGTGAATGCATTTTTATCAGCCTTTGAAACCTTGGTCATGTTCTCATCATCACCTCCACTCTGTGTTGGCCAATCATTCACCTCCATTTGATTATTTACCTTTTTGAGGAACAACCGCGAAGATTGATCCTATTAGCCATCCTTGTGACACTGCTATGATTGGAAAATTCCAAACCTTACCTGGAATTAGTTGCTACCCGAATTTATCACTCATTCCTCAAAAACGAGTCTCCTTTAAGCTCTTTTCATCTGACTCGTAAAATATGAAAAGATTGTCGAGCTATTGGCCTCTCCAGCTCGTTAAAGTGACCGGAAGTGCTATCCCTCCTCTATATTTTAATCTTTTTGGACCTGAGGGATTATTACACAAAAATATGGAGCGCTTGTCTAGTTCGGCTCGTTAAAATTACCAAAAATTCATCCCTTTTGAATTGTTTTATACGTTTCCGGACCTAAGGGATTATATGACGAAAAAGGATTATTGGAGTTTTCTTTACGTCCCTTTCAGACTCTCTAAAATTGAAAAGGACCGAGTTATCTTTGTCGTTAAACTCGTTAAAACCTAATAGCGACAAACTTGTCCATACAGACGAGAACGAGTTTCACTATCACTAGGCTCGTTAAAACATAGCGATGGGTTTTCCCTAAGGGAAAATTATAGAACAAGCATATGTTATCCTCCTTAAGCTTGACAAAAATAAAGAGGTACTGGTTAGCAATGACTGGGGATAAATTGGCAAGAAAACTTGAAGAAACTTTATTGGTAGCAAATCGCTCTTGAACATGACACTTCCGCTCCGCATCCGAGTCGGGTTGGGTTGTTCCGTTCACTGGTCATATCACCATTGGTCCATCACAACATCCACATTTGGGGTTAACACTACCAATCAATCATGTCAGTGTCGCCAATATGTTCAAGAGAAGTCGCTCAGAGAATTCACCTATGTCTCACGCACTGCAATACATTTACGCTCCATTCTTCCATGACCGCCACCCTGAACCTTATATCATCAGATCATTTTCACCTCCATTAAAATCATTTGCTCTGTTTTGTGTCGTAGATGTGGGATTCACTAAGGCCCTCCTACGATGGATCGCTTCTTGTCAACATCAGCTCATTATCCAGGAAGTCGATCTAGGAACAACCCTTTTAGTACTTTGAAGCTTGCATGCCTCAATGGCAAGTTTCTCACTTTCGGTGACAGGTTTACATCAATGGCCTTCGACCGAAAGATTTTGCGTGGTGTTCGATGCCAAGTCCCTTTTTCACACCACGTGAATTGTACTGTCGTACCTTGAGGGTCATCATCATTATTGGTGATTCCTCTCGTGCATGTTAACAACTTACATCACTGGCTGGTAATCAGGCGATGTCTTTCCATGTTCGACTCCAGATCATCTCTCAGATGGATCGACTTGTACTTCAAGTGAAGATCGAACGAGATTGAAGACCTCAGATCTGGTTTCATCCATCCAGGCTGCGATATATATTCAGGAAAATAAAGACATCAAATGTACATCATTGCTGCACAGATAATCATCCAATCTAATGGATGATGGCTCTTCTAGAATCATCAGTCTGCACACAGACGATTGTCTGTCCTATGTACATGAAAATGAATTTATAAGCTGAGCATGGGAATGCCCACCTTAGCTAGATCATGAAAATATTATGAAGATAATGTATTGTATTGTATCTTATTACAGGTCACCTTCCAGCTCGAAAAAACTTTGGATCCTCATGATAAAGCATTTCACCCGACATTAAAAGATTAACGACCTCATGCTTTAGGGGGCAACTGTTATAGACATTTTTGGGCACTACAACCCCAATCATATATGTCCATAAACCAAGGGCTCCTAAGTCCCTAAAAGTGTTATTTCATACCCTAAAGGAACAAGGTCAGCTGATTACATCATCTCCCAGAAGTTCTCCATGAAAAACTACTCAGAAATGGTCAAAACTGGACCATACTGATTGCTCAGTGCTAAGGGTGAGATGCATCCCACCTAAATGCACACGGGAGGTGCAATGCATACTAAAAAGTCCTTCTATAGGGTGCGATGGACGAGAGTAGACAAATTGCGGAAGCATTTTGCTAAGTGGATGATCTTGGAATCTTCCAGAAACTCCCCCAAGACACTTGTCTCTCTGAATTCGCCCAAGGATGAGTAAGAGATCAATGAGATCTCCAAGTGGAATCAAGAACTATCAGAGAGAAGACACTAATCAAAAACCCAGAGCTGACTCACACCTCTGCAAATATCTATATATAGATCTCTCATCCTAGAGATCTAGAGGTTGGAGGCTGGAATTTTGCATCTTGTAAGGAAGTGCGGCTGGTTTCTTGGTGCAACATCATAATGTTGGGTGATCTAAGCTTTGCATGAGGTGAAGAAGGGCTTTCTTGCTGAGAGGATGATGCTGGGTTAGAACAATTGGTTTTAATCCTCTTTGCTATTCTTGATATTAATAAAGCTATTCAAGTTTTCCTCCACATTCTTGTATGTTTGATGTTATATGCATTTGTGTGGTCAATATATATTTGGTCCTATATTGTTAGTGATAGTAGATCTCTATTCTTGGATAGTATTATGCTGTTTTGATTCCACAGGTGCTCTTTGAAGCTGGGTAGACGAGGAAGCGAGTGGCAAAGATCTATCAGAAGGGAGAGGAATCAAGCTCAAGACAGAGGTTGGTCTCCTTTGTTCCCCTCTTATTTTCTTTTCATAAAGGAAAACGAAATTAGTTTTAGTTTGTTTGTTTCTAAGGTAGCTACCAGCCTTAGTGGGACTAGCAGCTCTACATAGACACTAGATTTCCTGATAACAATGCTTTGATGGTTTTCTATTACTTTGACTCTACAAGTACTCTTTGAAGTGGGACAAGTAGGAGAGGAGTGACAAATTCTATCAAGGAAAGGAGAAATCAAGCTAGGATCAAAGCGGAAGATCTAGGTTGGTCCGCTTTTCTTCCCTCTAATCTATCAAACTTAAAGGAACTCTCAAAAGACTTTCATTGTTTTTTTCTAAGATAGCTACCGATTTTAGTGGGACTAGCAGTTCGAATCGACACTAGTTTTCCCTGAAACAACTATCATGTACGTAACCATAACATCAAAATACATGTACATAAACCTTGTATATAACCCTAATGCATATAACAATCCTTCACCTACATACATGCATGCACAACATGCATACTTGTAGGACGACATGATCCTGCCTCAAGGTCCAATGTTGCAACTTCACTTTGATGATCTACATCTCCTGCCTTTCCTCATTAAACACATTAACATCATAAAATACCGATAGCGCCATGATGACCTAAATTTCATACCATGAATTTAGAGGGTATGTTTGACCCAATATTCATGCATAACTATAACCAAGACCATACATGCATAACGAATGCATAGAGACATATAACACATGAGTACAAAACCATATACACAACCTTCTAGCTAGAGTCCAGTCATCAATTCATGACCATATAAACCTCACAAACCATGACCTCATGCATGAAATCAACCATTACTCCACTTTACACATTGTCACATGCAATCGTCAACATCCATAAGCAATGTCTAATCAAATACACACACACATGAATGCATGTAGTCGAGCATAAACGATAAATTCTTGTAACCAAAATATAAGACTGATACATGTAATCAAACATACAAGAATACAACCTAACATACAAGGATGTAATCAAGATGCATATAATCATTTAACCAGTAATATACTCATGACGATGCATTCACAAAATCAACATAAAGTTCCTCATGACAACCTTACTACAACCATGATTAACAGATGCAATTCAACAAGCACATGAATTACAACTGTATGAGACACACATCTAGCGGACATGATTGCATGACCAACACACAAAACCCATCCTGTCTGAGGGGTGAACCATGCTCTGTTACCACTCTAGAACACCCTCCTCCCACATCCAGCCAAGTAACCATGCCAACCGGGGTAAACATGAGAGCGACTAGCAACCTAAACATGGGAGAAACCAACAACTTAAAGTCACTCTCACAGGCTTGATTGCCAGTGACCCGAGAGAAACATTGTCAGTTCCATGCCAGAGACCCCGAGATTTAAGCCACTTTTTCAAGCGCAAATCGTAGGGGACTTCCCATAATGGAGGGATAGCTTAGAATCAATAAAACTATAGGGAAACAATGACGTAAAAGAAACAAATTGAACAAGACCATAACCAGACACCTACTAGCCATGACAGACATTTCGTAAAACACATCATCAACATGTAACCTATAGGTGTAAGAAACATAATTAAGTGTAGGTATCTCATCTCTAAAAATCAATATGAACCATTGTTCACCTCATGTCAATTTTTTCATTATCATCTATTAGGTCATAGACACATAATCAATTCTTATACAAGTAAAAACACGTTGAGATCCATACATAACTGTTGTCATAAAAGATACATATAAATACTATAATAGGAACAGAAATGCCATAGACATACCATCAATAAAAACCCACATATACATCAATACATTTACACATGAAAATCAAGGGAATGAATTTCTCATTAATGAATGCAATGAACCAATTGAAGATTGGACTACCACATTCCACCCGACCATAGATTGGCCGAGCCAAGCCTCTCTTAAGAAAATCAACCCTATGACCTATTCCAAAAATGAATGTGGGACACATAGAACACATTGAAAACACCAATCAACATGGATGCTACCGTAGTTCTCCACCTACACCATGAGGAATTTGAGTGCGTCCTAGTCTCTTAGGATGCACCGTGTATCCACAGTCCAATCCAAGGATCAATGGGCCCTACACTGAGACATACTCTCCAAGATTTACCGTGCATCCCATCTAGGTATCACTAATCCCAACAAAGATAAAATCAACCTCTTGGCTTTATCGTATATCCCGCCATTCACTAGCAAGGATTCCTAGGCCCACCGAGGCACACAATCTACCTTTACCGCAAGCCATAGTTTGGTTTAGGGGTTACTAGTTCAATGGATTTGTGATCCTTAGTCTGGTTCACGGTCCACTCAGATGACGTGTTTGTCAATTCAGAGATCCACCCCTCAACTTTGAATCCAAACTATACGTCCCACATAAACCAAATAAGAGAACCCATCTCATCAAAGCTATCAAAAAATGGCAAGGCTAGGCTGAAAATATTATCACACCTGGAAAAACCCATGCCATGGTAGAAACGAAACACATGCAAGTTGATACCTACAAGGAAGCTTGTTGTAGCTTAATAATACTCCCTTTCCCTGTTTTATCCTTGCTTTATCTTGCCTTCTTTCCTTTCTTGCTCCAATGCCAAAGAACTCCAATAAACTCTGTGTCCAAGAGTATGAGAGAGAGAGAGAGAGAGAGAGAGAGAGAGAGAGAGAGAGCTCCAAAACTTAATTGACAAAAGGTTATGCTAACCAAGCTTACCCATTGATCCTCAGAAGCCTTTTTATCAATGAGGCATCTATTTTCTTCATTTTCCTCCTCACATGAAACCTATGACCTTTCATCTTCCTTTTCCCCTAATTTCCTTTATTTTCATAAATAAAATGCTAACAAATACCTCATGATTTTCCAAAGCCTTAATCATCTCATTTGACAATTTCATTAGCGAGTAACAACCAAATGAGCACCCACATCAGGATGTCCTTGCCAACATTTAGCTTGGAATACATATCCCATCAACCATGGTCTTTTAAATTTTTACATGGAATTTTCACCATGGATGTTACAAGGTTGTTCATTTCCTTCAACATCATTCTGACTTAGCATGACCACAATAGATGAATCCAAAGAAAAAGTCTAAATAAAGAAATATCTTCCATAATCAAGACTAAATAATGTGGGTTTAGCATCAAAATCTTGTTTAATTTCAGCGAAAGCATCCTTTTCCCTTTTTTTCCATTTGCAGGTCACATCTTTCGTAATCATCTAAAACTTGTATAGGTTTAACTATTTAGGCATAATCATAAATCAACTTTCACAGGAAATTAATCCTCCATCAGAAGGTTTGAATAGATTTTTTATTCACCACGAAGGAAATTTGAGTTATAGCTTTGACCCTTTTGGGGTTAACCTTGATTTTACTCTTTACAATGAAGTATCCTAAGAGAGTTCCTTCTGACACACCAAAGATGATTTTCTTGGGGTTGAGAGAAATCCCATATTTACAATACCACTCCAATATTTTTTTTATTTGACCTACATGATCTAATATTATTTTGGAAAATGCATTTACATCATCCAAATAAACAAATACACTTTGGCCAATCAGGCGACAAAAAGCGATGTCCATCACTCTTTGAAATTTAGAACCAACATTGATAAGCCCAAATGGAATACACTTAAAAGAAAATGTTTCCACTTGGTCCTGAAGGTAGTCTTGAGATGATGTTGTTCTACTACTAGCTCTTTATTATAGCCAGAAAAACCATCTAGCAGTGAGAACATCTTAGACCTAGATATTGTTTACAGCATTTGTTCCATGTATGGCATCGGGTAACTATGTTTATCTAATGCCCGGTTGAGGTTGTGAAACTCTACACATAACCTTATATCGCTAGAATTTTTCTTTACTAGGACCAAATTTGAAACCTAAGTGGAATGTCTAACCTTGAAAATGATTAGAGCATCCAAGAGCTTCCTCAATTCCTTTCGAATCAGGGGTTCTAGTGTTGGATGAAATTTCCTTAGTTTCTGCTAAAACGCTTTTACCCCTTATTTATTGCGAATGAAATGTTGGATGACATGAGTATAATATGTCTTAAACTCGTCATATGTCCATGCAAACACATCACAATATTGTTTAAAAAAGTGAGTAAATTCGTGTCATTCTTGTGGAGAATAACATGTGTTGAGGTTTACATATTTCATATCTTCTTGAGTTCCCAAGTTGACTTGTTCGTATCATAGCTTCGACCTCTAAGTCTTAGTATTGGTATATACTATGAACTAATTTTGCAAGTCATATAATTTTCCATGGACATTATGCCTCTAGGCATAGTACTTACTTTAATTACATTAGATGCCTCCTAGAAAATCTTTTCCGTCTTATTCTCTTCTATGGCTACATCTTTAAATACATCTGCATTAGCCATAAAATGTAGTATCTGTTGGTCATCATTGAAAACATGAAAATTAGTGACATTGTCACGCACAAAAGTTTTATATATAGTATCTATAGAAAAACAATTTCTCAATGGTAGCGTTCTAGCAGCTACATTAGCTCATGCATCTACTGAAACATTTCTAAGCTAAGTAACATAAATGATATTTAAAGCTTTAAAATAACTAATCAATTTCTATATGTCCTATTGGTAGTTTTAGAGATTTGGTGAAACACATTGGATATTGTCTCATGCCTAATGAGTGACCACTTATAAGTCACCAATTACCTTGAGCAACTCTACCTTTATATCAATGTCTTTCTTTAGTCCAAGAATGAGTGCTACATATTCAACAATATTATTTGTACAATCGAACTCTAAACGACATGATAGGATGTACTTCTTGTTGTGCTTGTATGAGTACGCAACCAACTCTAGTGTCATCCTACATTCTTGAAACATCAAAGTACACAGTCCATATATTGTTAGCTTCTAAATTGGTTCCTATATTATTATTTGTATTATGTACATCTATATTACAAGATTCGTTAGCACCAGTTGGAGTACAAGGAAGGACATCCAACTGTGTATTAGATGGGACAAGTGATGAATATGCTTGATAACACCTGTGATCAGTTTCCATTTTTTTTTTCAAAGATCAAATAAGCAAAGGAAAAGTCCTTATTATGACCCTCAAGTGGTGTCATAGTGTATTTCATGTATGATTCACTCTCTACTGGAATCTAGTTGTTTCTTCCTTTATATGGAATCCATAAGTGTGACCAATTTGTAGCAAAATGCCCTTGCAATTTACTAGACCAGTCTCTACTCATGAGTAGACTATAGCCTTCATGGGTGTCCACAATTAAAATGTTTATACATTGCTGTATTCGATGATCAGATGACAATATTATAATAATATTATTTATTTCACCAATAGTTTGGACAAGGGATTTGGCCAGCTGAATGATTTGTGCATCCATTTTATCCCATTTAGCTTTAATTTTCTTAGCAACATATAAAGGAATTACATTCATATATGCACCCAAATCAACTAAATAATTATGGACATTGTAATTAAATATTTTGAAAGTTAATAAAAATGGGGGAAAGAGTTTATTATCATATAAAATTATAGCGTTAACCATATATTCGAGAGTTCTTCAATACTTACCAGAAACCTTTTGAGAAGTAGAAGATTTGTCACCTGATGAAGGTTGTGAAAAGGATTCAACAAGTAGTTCACATTGACATGATACCTTTCTGAGCTTGAATATTGAAATATTTGTGCAAACTCTCTTCAAATCTTGTTGGCTTGTTGGGGCTTTACCTAGGTGTAGAATTGTTTTAGCCAAACAAATCTCGCACTAGCAGCCCTTTCGGCAACAACCGTGGAGTGCAGACTAATGTCTCACCTGAGGTAGTATGGGAGGGTGCTGGAACTACGTTTCTGCACCCTAGGGATGTCTTGATGTGACCTGGAAGGGTCACGAACCGTTCTGCGCACTTGCGCTACTGTGCACAGTTATCTATCCTTCGCGTAGATTCGCGCCAGGCACTTCCCGAATCTTATTATTTATATGGATTTATTATAGATCATAATTAATTCGCAAGGTCTTTAAGCAAGAATTTAACAATGATAACCAATGCGCACGATCATAATTCTTAAAGACATAAACTTATATAACAAAGACATAAACCAAAATACAACAGATTCGCAATATTTCATAAACAACTTATCTTTATTAATATCTTCCGTTCAGTACAACCAGATCTACCCTATGCACTTAGCTACAGGGGTTTGCGCACACAGCTATAGACTCTACCCGGCCTTCACGCACACAACTGCAGAGCCTCTATCTAACCTCTAACCCCCACGACTCGGACTTACAAACTTTAGAGCGACGAATTCTTCTACAAACCGATAATACATTAGATCTTCCACAAAGCTACTTTTACCCTTAGAGCCTCGCTCTATTTATACACTCCTATTATTTTACATTATTTTTGGGAGGACCACCCTTTGACTCGACCTATTATATTTTGCGCTCCGCGCACTTGTGGAACTTTTTACAATATAATTACCCTAACTTATGGGTTTTAAGCCCCAAAACCATTACACAGGAACTTCGCTACCCAACAGGCCCCCAACACAATCATCATGACTCATCCCGAGTCACTCATCAGTGCAGCGATACGTGCTGCCAAGGCTTCATGATCCACCATCCCTATGAGTGTTGCACTACATTCTGCTGCTCCCTCTGTCTCCTGCAACTCTTCTTCAAGCTCCTGCTCCATTCCCTCTACTAGTTCGCGCAACCGATGATGCTCATTCCGCTCTTCTCAGTTAACATAGAGAATCCCCTCATAGGATTTTAGCTCAAGCTAGGGTGCCACCAGCGGGACTTCTTCGCACTTAGGCAGCAAATCTCCAATTTCTGGTCTACTATACGCATTGTCTGCTGCAGCTTGTGTTGCATTTCTGCAAGAAAAATGTTGTTGTCTACGATATCCCAATCTTTAAGAGGCATCATAGACGAACTATTAACTGCAATTCCTTCATTTGTCTCACTATTAATGCTCTTTGCCTTATCTTTCATGGGTCGTTAGCCAGCACGTGGTTTAGGCAGTGACATCCGGACTAGTTCTATTCCATGTATAAGAATTTCCAGTACATCCCCTACAATTGGTGCTAAACTCACCACAACGTCCGTGGTCATTGACACCATACTATCCAGAAGGTCCTGCACCCCTAGTGGCCATATGACAACCCCTGGGCTTACTCCTTTTGCAACAACGACCAACAATTCCATATCAGTGGGAAGGCACAATAGCTCACTTTTCTCGATACCACAGACCATCTGATGGATGCCCCCCACGATTTATAGGCATGTTGAAATTCAAATTCAATCATTCCCTCCTTTTCTGGCACTTTAACAGTACATCTACGGTAGATTGTTCCAAATATCGCTCATACTTTGTATCTTAATTACCCGCCGCCCATGCCTTTTTGCCTTAGCTCAAACATCTTGTCATGAATGATGACAAAAATGGTCACCTCCATGTTGATCTACGCAGTAGCACAACCCCTTCTATGAAACCTTGACCCTTGCGACATACCGATTCTACACGCACCCTTGTTGTCATGTAGCTCCCTCATAGATTTCTTTATTGTCTCACGCTCTCTTTCAACTGTTTGGAGCGGTGAGACTGTAGTTCGATCAGTTAGTCAGGCCATCAGCCCACCTGTGTAGAGCTTCAGGCGACTGCCATTTGCTCTACCTATGAAGGGCTCTCTATTAAGCTTGCCAAGCCGGATCGTGCCTCCATATGTGACTTCTTTGATTACATATGGTCCCAACCAATGCATTCAGAGCTTTCTAGGGAATTTCTAGAACTTTTTGTTGTGTATTAATAATAGATCATTTTCTTTGAATGTGCACATCTTGATACGGTGATCATGCCAAGCTTTTTCCCACTGCTTCTGCACCTGCTGGTGGAAACTTGCCAGAAACCGTTCCTCCTCTAGTTCTTCCAGTTGCACGAGCCTTTCCTCCAAATCCCCGTGGACTGCCATGCCTGTCGTCACTGCTATTCGCAAACTAGGTACAATGTATTCCATTGGCATGACAGCTTCCGTTCCATAGACTAACTAAAAAGGTGTCTGACCCATCAATTTCTTGCATGTGGTTCGGTATGTCCATAGCACAGCAAGTATGCGCAAATCCCAATCATTTCTCTGCACGTTACATACCTTGGTCAACGCAGCCTCCAAAATCTTATTGAATGCTTTGACGGTCCCATTTTCTTGTGGATGGTATGGCATACTCTATTGATGATATATCTGGAATTCTGCCATGAGCGCACTGATAGTCTCATTCAGGAAGTGTGTTCTGTGGTTGCTCAAAAATTTTGGGCATCCAAACTGTGTCAACACATTTTTGAACAAAAATTTTGCAGCTGTAGCGGCCATGTAGTCCTTAACCAGTTCTGCTTCCTCCCATTTAGTCAAGTATTCTATTGCGGTGATGATATAGCATGCTCCCATCTTTCCTTGAGCTGTGATAGGCCCGAAAAAGTCAATTTCCCATTTTTCGAACAGTTGCAACATCATCTATTGCTTAAGCGACATTTCATCCCTCTGCGATGCTTTCCCAGTTCGTTGACATACATCACAGGCCTAACAGTATGCTTTTAAGTCTTGATGTAGAGTTGGCCACCATAGTCCAGCGTGAAGAATCTTATGTACTGTGGCGTGTACAGCAAAATGTCCTCCTACAACCCCCCCCCCCCCCCATGTGCTTCGGCAAGGATCTATCCTCGCTCAAATTCAGGTACATACCTTCATAATATTTCATCATCCCCATTTTGTAGAGGTGCTCTACAATAACAGTAAAGTCTGTTGCACGTATCACCAATTCTTTCTTTTGCTAAACTAAATACCCCTGCAGCACGGTTCTTGTGGTTAAGAAGTGGATTATATCCTCAAAGTGGCCATCCACGACGTGCACTACATAAAGTTGTGCATAAGGTAGTCCTTCTTCTAAGTTTGTAGGCTCTTCACTGTTCTCAATTCGGGACAGGTGATCTGGGCCTCCGTTTAGACATCTCGGCTTTACGATGACTTCAAAATCATGTTCTTGAAATAATAGCAGCCACCTACAATTGTGCCCTCCCAACACATGCTTATTCACTAAGTATTTTAACGCGGAGTGATCCGTATACATTTTAAAGTGTCCTCCGAGTATAAAGTGACGATACTTTAAGAGCACGTATACCATTTCCAACCCCTCACGCTCAGTATTGGAGTAGTTATTTTCAGCTTTGGACAATCATCGACTTGTGAATGTGATCAAGTGATCAATTCCTTCCACTCCTTCCTATGTGAGTACCACGCCCAACGCGATGCATGACGCATCAACATGCACATGAAATTTGATTTTGGAAAGACCAAAATGGGGGCTGATGCCATCTTTTCCTTGAGAGTCTCCAAGATTTTGTTACATACCCCATTCCAACAATAGGTAGCATCCTTTTTCAACAACTATTCCATTTGTCCTGTGATCTGTGCGTAGCTCTTAATGAAATTTCGATAGTAACTAGTGTGTCCCAGCGTGGCACACAGTTGTTCGACACTTCGCAGTGCTTGCAGATTGAGTATGACAGCAATCTTCATTGGGTTCACCGTCAGGCCTTTCTTGCAGACCACATGGCTGAGCAAGTTCCCGAAGGGGATGAGGAAAGTACACTTCTTTAGATTTAGCGCAATCTGGTGCTGTCGTCAAGTATCCAACATTAATCGTAAGCTCGCGATATGTTTCTTGAGTAGCCAAACTACGGTCCAATCATTAAGATATACTTCCAAAAACTTAAGTATAAATTCCTTGAATGCAGCTACCATGATGCGCGAGAATATTACCTGCACGTTCTTCAGTCCAAAGGGCATCACAGTGTACTAAAAATAGCCCCATTCGATGGCGAAAGTTGTTTTACTCTTTTCCTCTGACGTGATTTTGATCTGGTGTTACCCCGAGAAACTATTCGTGAAGGATTAGGCTTCCTATCCACCCACATTTTCCAGTACCTCATTTGTAAATGGTGTCGGGAATGCATCGTTGAGCTTCCTAAGATCCACGTAGATGCAAATTTCACCCTTCTATTTTTCCTCCTATACAACCATAGCACTTACCCAGTCAGATTCCTCCACTGGTTCAATTATTCCTACTACAAGCATTTTTTCCAACTCTTCGCGGACCTTTACTTTGCATTTTGGATTCAACCGATAAGGCCGCTGCTTGACTAGCTTCGCGTCTAGCTTCAGGGTTATCTTCATCATTCCTAGGTCACCAAGGATCCATTTTAACTTCATGATTTTGGTTGGGAATAAATCTTGATATTTGCGAAGTAACTCGATGACCTTGTCCTCTATGGCATCATCCCAATAGTCCCCAAGTCTTGCATACTTCGTCTCCTCTTCTGTACCAATGTTCACTTGTTTCATTTTCAGCAGTGCGGCGATGTCGAGATCCTCAATCGCTGGTCTGTGAACCTCGCGACTCCCCTTTGTTTTTGGAATGTTAATGTTTCTAGGATCATCCTCATCATCTCCTACATGCACGTTGTAACATTCGAGGGCCTGACTCAACTGATGCGACCCATCTGGCTGCACTATTTCCTCTGGTTCCAGTGGTCATTTGAAAATGGTGGCCTTCACAACTTGTAATGCATCATCAACAATATCCATCCATTGGTCCTCAAATAAGAATGTTAATAAAACTCCTTCGCGCAAGACATCCCATTCTCCTTTACGATGTCGAAGTTCTGTTTCAGTATACTAGTTCCTTGGGATGACATAAAGCATATGATAAAATAAGTGTACCCACTCTAGTTGGGTTTCTTCTCCATAGGCCTAGGTCCATATGGTGAGGTGCATGTGCGGGTCATCACATCTATCGTATTCCTCAGTTATTCGTATTTCTGGCTTCCCAAAGCTTATCTGCATCATCTGCTTGCAGCCATGCCAGTCTTCAAAATTTCCTTCATGTGTTCCCCACCAATGTGCAGGCGTCGCATTAATGCATTGAACCTCTGATGTTTTGGTACCACGCTCTCAAACTTGGTCAGGAATTCATCCACTACTGTCATCCCATCATACATTTGCAGCTCTCGATCTTGAGCTTTTACACAATATAATGACCTAGTCATGGTATTGTAGTTTAATGTTGTTACTCCTTTGAACTAATTATGCCATCATTTGTCTTCTTCATCTGAATCTAAAATGTAGGCTTCTATGCATTCCCACAATATTCTTCCATCTGCAGTTAGATTTACCCAATCTTGATTGTGCACAGTTATCTTGTAGATATGATCCAAGTCCTCATCAATTCCATCGTCACGTACGGGTTAAATGTAATGCGCTCCTTCAGTGGGGTCTAGCAGAACGACTACACATCGGGACTTCTTCTTAAATATCATCTTCCAGTTATTTAGATTTATGACACCATTCATATCCTTGGCCCAGTCTATCCCTAATAATGCAAGGTACAGTGTACTGTCATCCACAATTTCTATTACCTCAAAGTCCGTTTGCGTGCTCGCGCCTTCTATATCCACTATGACTCCTTGCAATCTCCCCATGGGCAAGACCTTTTGTTGGTTCACCATCCATAATTGAATAGGAGACCATTGTAATGTGGGCCTGCCCATACATTCCCATGTTTGTTTAGGTAGAACGTTTGCATCCGAGCCTAGGTCTAGAATGATCTGATCCTTCTCATAGTCACCAATCTGTGTCGTTAACCGCATTTCCTGTCCAGTGCGTAAAGCATGTTTTCCCAGTTTCTAGACCATGCGATGTTCACCTGACCCTACGCACCTAGTTATCAATTCTTGTAATCCTTTAACAGCCTTATTCTCGCGTAGCAACTTCATATATGTCCCTTAAAAGGTAGTTTGCATCAAGGGATCCATTTCCAACCCAGTTTGATCCTTACTACCTCAGGTAGGGACCTCCGAAAGCTCTTCCTAGCTTCCATAAACATCTTCTTCACGTATTTTGATTTGAACTTAGGCTGCTTTGTAGGGGTCTTACGAACCCTTGGGGCTTCCTCAGCTAGTTTTCCCTTATCTTCTCCTATGGTCGTGCCACTTCTGAGCCTCATATTCATGTTGGGGTCTTCCTCGCGTGGTTCAAACCTCATCATTTGGATGTTCTGCATTGGCGTAGGTTGTGCTGCCCTTTTCTCACGTATCTATGATATCAGCGTGGGGCAGTCTATCATTTCATGATCGAATTTCTCACAGTAGGGGCACGATATTTTGGTCAAGTTGGTACAATCACACACGTAGTGCCCTTGTCCTCCACAGTTATAACAAATTAGCTACCTGTGGCCCCTTCCTAGCCCCATTCCTCTTTGTCCTCGTCCTCACCCCTGGAACCCACTCCGTGCTATAGATGTGGCTATATCTTGACCTCATGCCTCAGTCTGCATCCTGTAGATAGGTGTTTGATCTGTCAACAATTCATAACTATGGCAGTCTCGTTCATCGTGACCTACCGATCTGCAAAAATTTTAAAATAGCTGCTGGGGGGTCTAGGTAAACTTTTGCAGTGGGTAACAATTGTCCGTGTTGTGCTTTCCTCCCACCTAATAAATTGTGCACCAGAGCGAGGGCGTTGCACTTAGCCTCGCCTATGCCTCTGGTCGCAATGGCATTGGTCTTCCCGCTACCAAATAGTTTGCAAATACCAGACAGTGATCCTTATCGTGGCCCTGGCTTCTACATTTTATGCACCACACTTCTTCATGTGCTTCCGACCGGGGCACCTTCTCCTTTTTCAAATTCTCCATTTCCAAGCATAGGTTTTGTAGTTGTACGTGGATCTACTAAACTCCCAACCCAAGATTGTGTATTGGAGTCTCATGCAACCTCATCACTATCTCTAATGCTTCAACCTGGGTCGAGATCTTCTGCTGTGATAGTGTCGTCCTCAGATGTGGCACCAAAGATGCCACAAACCACGCGTGGTGCTGTCCATCCATTAGCGTCATGTTAGCCTCTCGAATCGTACCTTTCATTCTCTGGTGCAAATCCCAAGGAGTTTCACTAGGTAGCATCACAATCACCTTGAAACCGATGATCAGCTGCATCTCTAACTTTGGCTAACTAAACTCTTTGTTCAATGCATCCCGGATCTACGCTATCCCGGCATTTGGATGATTGCTAGAGTGCTTGATATACCAAGTCAGTGAGTGATCCTACAGCGCACTCACCAAGGTAACCTTTTTAATATTATCATTCGTAAATCCATGCACTTCCCATACTTCCCTTACTACGATCCAAAACTGTTCTAGATCTTCGCTTCATACTCCTCTGAATACAGGAAACTTGATCGCATTCATCATGTTAAACTTCTGGTTTGGCAGAGGAGTGTGCATGTGTGCTAAGACCAACCACAAACTCGTACAACTTCTGATCTAGCCACTCTTCAATCGTTTTCTTCATAGGGTTCCAGTGTTTTGACATCAGACATCCCTTAGGCAGATCCCGGTCCCGGCAATGGAACCATTTGTTGGCTTGTTGGGGCCTGACCCAGGTTTAGAAGTGTTTTAGCCGAACAAATCCCACACTACCGGCCCTTTCGGCAATAATCCATAGAGCGCAGACTAAAGTCTCACCCGAGGTAGTATGGGAGGGTGCTAGAACTAGGTTTCCGCACCCTAGGGATGTCTTGATGTGACCTGGAAGTGTCGCGAACTGTTCTACACACCTGTGCTACTCTACACAGTTATCTGTCCTTCGCGTAGATCCGCGCCAGTCACTTCCTGAATCTTATTATTTAGGTGGATTTATTATAGATCAGAATTAATTCACAAAGTGTTTAAGCATACATTTAACAATGATAACCAGTGCACACCATCATAATTCTTAAAGACATAAACTTATATAACAGATCCGCGATATCTCAGAAACAACTTATCTTTATTAATATCTTCTGTTCAGTACAACCAGATCTACCCTGTGCACTGAGCTACAGGGGTCTGCGCACACAGCTGCGAACTCTACTTGGCCTCCACGCACACAGTTGCGGACCTTCTATCTAACCTCTAACCCCACGACTTGGACTTACATAATTCAAAGCGACGAATGCTCGTAAAAAGCCATAATACATCAGATCTTCCACAAAGCTACTTCTACCCTTAGAGCCTCGCTTTATTTATACATCAGATGCTTTGACTTACTTCTTACTTCTATTATTTTACATTATTTTTGGGCGGACCACCTGACTTGAACTATTACATTTCGCGCTCCGCGCACTTCGCGAAACTTTTTACAATATCATTACCCTAACTTATGGGCTTTAAGCCCCAAAACCTTTACGCGGGGCCTCCACTACCCAACAAATCTTCAATTATCTTAGGACCAATCGTTTCATTTTTCGCAGGAAGTGCTTTAGTGTCTGGAGGAGTATCTTTATTTGGAATTTACACAGTGATGGATTTTATTTTGTGGTTGGTGGATGTGTTCTTAGAAGAAATAGGATTTCCAGACTTACTTTGAGCGTTCCAAGGAGGATTTCTTGGTAGTCACATCCCTCTTTACAATTTCTCCTTCAATTTTTTTCTCGTCACCTCCTATTCAGAAATGGACTCTTGGCTCATCAAATTATATTGATAATTCTATTTCTAAGGAGGAGATTAGATTTTTGGTGGTTCTTTAGCACTCTTCTTGTCACCATTGAGAATATAATCAAAATAATTAACAGCATGTCCAATACTTGTACTTTCCTTAGTTGTTGGAGGTTCATTTTTTTTTGTCTACTCGGATTGCTCATTTGCTAGTAAGGTATCGACAATGTGTGTGGCCAATTAATTCATGTTGTGGTTCCATTTTGGACATGTTTTTATCTAAATTCCATTCCTGATGGAAGGAAAAATAGTTATCCATGCCTATACTTTCAATATTAAACACAACATTCAAAATCTAGGAAGATTTAGCTGACTAGTTGTTTTCGTTGTTATTCCTTCTAAAAGGGAATGACTTGGGAGGCTTTCTATTCATATAAGTCTCACTTGAACTTCTATTTAATTCTAAAACTTTGTTGGTGAGTTCTTTTAAATATCTAGTCAAGCTGTCAATATCCACATAATCCTTTTCTTTAGCCTTTCTTGAAGAGGGTTGATATCTCTTTCCAATCTCATTGGAGTCTTTAGATTCATCATAATTTGTAATAACTCTGATGGAATGTAAGTCTTTCTCCATGGTGATTTATTTTGGAAAGTTTAGCACCAATGTCTCCTTTGCAACTTTTTAACAAAAGAGGAAACCTTTGTGGGCAAGGAAGTTGTATAGAAATCAATAGTAATTGAATTGTGAGGCTACGTAACTGGGGGAAAATTGTTAAATATCTGGTTAAAGGTTTGATTAAAATCCTTAACTTTCTCATTTTCCCCAATATTACTATTTCTGATCTCTTTTAATAACATGGGAGGAGTCTTGTCATCAACAAATTTCTCCAAAAATAAATTCTTAAACCCCCTCCATTCATGAATTGAATTAATAGGAAGACTATGGTACCATGTCATTTTTCTACCTTCTAATATAAAATGAAGAATGCTACAAGAAACATCATCGTATCGTACCTCTAACATCTATATATATATATATATATGTATATATGTATATATATATATATATATATATATATATATATATATATATATATATATATATATATATATATATATATATATATATATATATGCATGTAGAAATCAGTGATATGATCGCCTGCCTTAGTCTTCTTTAAGGATCAAACTTCGATAAAACAAATTCAAATTCCTCGGAATTATATGAAGGCTATTTGGAAGATAAAGTGGCCTTTGGGCCATCCAACCGAGGTTCTCATCATTCATGTCTTTGTTTCCTTTCTCCCCCTCCTTTGTAGAATTGGAAGATTCTTCTCCTTCACTGTCTAAATAGTCGTTAAACTCAAAATAGGCTCCTGGATATTCTTCGTTAGAAAGAAAAATATCTTCCTCATAATATTCATACATGGGTGGAGGCATATCTTGTTGAATTGTGTCTTTTTGAAGAATCTTCTAACTCCTCAATAGTGGAAAAAACCAAAACTTCCACCGATGCAACCAACACACCAGTGTGAGTTGTTTCTTTCTTCTTATGATGTTGAGGATGATTATGAGAAACATGAGTAAATTGATAGCTTTCACAAACCGAAGGGTGATAGGTCAAATCACCCAAATATTTTCATAGGTAAGTTCACAGGCCAATGACGGACCAAGTTTAGAATGCCCTCCTACTTGAGGAATAGGAGTTAGAATAGTGCTCAAAATATTATTACATTGTCCAGAATATGAATGACTAGGATGTTTAGAGTTATCATCCATAAAAAAATGGCTTCCCTCCTCGCATCAAAATGTTGACAGAGCTAGATATTGCCAACATACAGAGGATCTTCTTGATAAAAAGGTCCCAATTAGACCAGACACATTTGGTGTAGGAGTCCCATTCAAAAATACAACCCAACTACAGTTTACTTAAAGTCTTTTATTGCTTTAAGAAATTAGCATGAGAGAGAAGTGAACATGTCCTTTTGAATGAGAAACAAAGTGTTCCTTGTGAATGTTCAATTGTAGATGTATCAAGGTTCTTTCACTGCAAGGGGGGAGAAAGTGATCCTCTTAAAGAGAAGTAATATTACTAATCTAATGGAGACAAACAGACATGTATAAGAAAGACGTGTCTAACACCAAGTGAAATAGTTAACATAGATGTGACGATCATTACAATCATTACAACACATTCCCATTGAGTTAGGCACCAAAATAGGTCAATTAATTTAGTACATGTGTGTTATCACCTGGATTGAACCTCAGGTTGAAGGAAGGCAATGCTAGGTGTTGTGGGGAAAAATGCCTATGCAGGACGATCCTATCCACCTAAGGTGTGACAGTGCCTTAGCCACAAACAGAGACAGCTATTCTAGTATTCTTCCTTTATGAATTAAGAATGAAGAGAGATTGATGGACTAACCAGTGTCTTCCTTTTGTCCCTCGATCCGGTTTCTCTTCTCTTTGGGAGTTCCCAGCTACTTGCCTTCTCGCTCGCCCAGCTTCAAGAGGTTTCTGCAAGATCACAAGAAGAGAAGACTACACAAGACATGGATTCATATTCATAACTAGTTCAGGATTAGAAATAAACTAAACATACTAATGCAATCATACATAAAATATACACCAGTATATAGGAGAAACCAAGATAGCTTTATTGATGAATAACAAGGTTCAGGAAGAGATACAACCCAGAGGGCTCCAATCCAGCATCTCCTTCCCAGCAAATGGAATTCCTATCTTCACCCCCTTCAAAGCATTAAGCACCCAATGATTCCAATCTCAAACCAACAACAATTCTTTGCAATAACAAAATTCCAGCCTCTCGATCTCATGGAGGAGAGATCCATATATAGATGTTTGGAGAGAGGATGAGTCAGCTTGAGATCTGACTAGTGTCCTCTCCCTCTGTCAGTTCTTGATTCCACTTGGAGGTTCTTGCTTCCACTTGGAGATTGGGAACCTCTTACTCATCACCAGTCGAATTCACTGAGGCAAGTGTCATTGAGGAAGATTCTGGAAGCTTCCTGGGTCTCGACACCTCTTGGAATGAACTTGCCATTTGTCAACTCTCGCCCAGCGCACCCTGGTAGTGCTTCTACCTGCATTGCAGTGCAGGTAGCCAGTGTTGGCTTTGACATTCAGCGCAGACATCTAGTGGAGCCACTGAATTGATCCTGAATTGACTTGTTTTTGAGCAGTTTCTGGTGGAGAACTTCTGTGAATTGCTGTGGTTTGTTAGCCTTGTTCCTCTAGGGGTAGGAACAACATGTTTAGGGACTTTGGATCCCTTAGATTATGGACATTTCATGCTCAAGGTTGTAAGGCACAAAAATGTCTATAATAGTTTCCCCCTAAAGTATGAGGCCGTTTATCGGGTGAAATGCTTTATCAGGGGGATTCGAAGTTCATCCAATGCTGGGAGGAGACCTATAATAAGATACAATACATTAAATTATTTTTCATACTACTTTCATGATCTAGATGAGGCAGGCATTCCCATGCTCAGCTTTATAAATTCATTTTTTTGTACATAGAACAGACAATCGTCTGATGGTAGACTGATAATTTTGATGAAATTATCATCCTTTGGGTAGGATGATTATCTGTTGCAATGATGTACATGTCAATGTCTTTATCTTTCCTGAATATATATCGCAGCTCGGATGGATGAAACTAGATCCGGGGTCTTCAAACTCATTCGATCTTCACTCTAAGTACAAGTCGATCCATGTGAGAAATGTTCTGAAGTCGAACATGGAAAGACATCGCTTGATTACCGATCAATGAGGTAAACCGTTAACAAGCACGAGAGGAATCACCGATAATGATAATGACCCTCAAGGTACTGCAATACAATTCTCATGGTGTGAATAAAGGACTTGGTGGCGAACACCACGCAAAATCTTTCGGTCGAAGGTCATTGATGTATACCTGTCGTCGGAAGTGAGAAACTTGCCATTGAGGCATGCAAGCTTCAAAGTACTGAAGGGGTTGTTCCTAGATCAACTTCTTGGATAATGAGCTGATGTCGACAAGAAGCGATCTGTCAAAGGAGGGCCTTAATGAATCCCACATCAGTGACATGGAATGGAGCTAATGATTTTGATGGAGGTGAAAATGATCTGTGACATATGATTCAGGGTGGCGGTCATGAAAGGATGAAGGATAATGTACGGCAGTGGATGGGACACAGTTGACTTTTCTGAACGACTTCTCTTGAACATATGGCGACAGTGATGCGATGGATCGGTAGCATTACCCCAAATATGGACGGTGTGGCGAGACCATGGATGTGACTGGTGAATGAAACAACCCAACCCGATTGTGGTACGGAGGAAAAGTGTCATGTTCAAGAGCGACTTGCTACCATCAAAGTTTTCTTGAGTTTCTCCCAATTTTTCCCCAGTCATTGCTGACCAATACCTCTTTATTTTTGTCAAGCTTGAGGAGGATAACATATGCTTGTTCTATAACCTGCCCTTCGGGCAAGCCCATCGCTATGTTTTAACGAGCATAGCGATAGTGAAACTCGTTCTTGTCTAAAGACAAGTTTGTCGCTATTTAATGATTTTAACGAGTCTAACGACAAAGATAACTCGGTCCTTTTCATTTTTAGAGAGTCTGAAAAGGTACATAAAGTTAACTCCAAAAGTCCTTTTTCGTCATCTAATCCCTTAAGTCCGAAAACGTATAAAATAATACAGAAGGGATGAGTTTTCGATAGTTTTAACGACCCGAACAAAACAAGCGCTCAATCTTTTTGTGCAATAATCCCTCAGGTCCAAAAAGATTAAAATCTAGAGGAGGGATAGCTCTTCCGGTCGCTTTAACGAGCTGGAAGGCCAAAACTCGGCAATCTTTTCATATTTTACGAGTCAGATGAAAAGAGCTTAAAGAAGACTCGTCTTTTGAGGAACGAGTGATAAAACGGGTTAGCAGCTGATTCCAGGTACGGGTTGGAATTTTCCAATCACGATAGTGTCACAAGGATGGCTAGTGAAATCACTCTTTGCAGCTATTCCTCAAAATGGGTAAACAATCATATGGAGGTGAATGATCGGCCAATGGAAAGTGGAGGTGATGGTGCAAACACGACCAAGGCTTCAATGGCTGATGATATTACATTCACTGTGGTTATTTACCGGGATAGTTCATTTTTTAACGAGCTTAAACGTGGGTGGAAACATTTGCTCGATCTTATGTTTATTTTTTAACGAGCATGAATTATGCGCTAAAACTGCTCGGATCTTGCGTTTATTTTTTAACGAGCATGAACTGTGTGCTAAAACTGCTCGATGATAAGTTTGCATGCCCCCAGCATAACAACGCAAATCAAGGTGCATGCCCCCCAAGCTTCATTGCATTCAACTTGGTGGTTGGAATGAAGGTTTACCTTTGAGATTTGGAAAGGAGATTGTTTCATTTTTTAATGAGGTTGACACAGTAAAAGAACTATCCTCATGACTCCTAGTTTCATTTTTTAACGAGGTTGACACGAGATTAGAACCATCTTCGGAGCCCACTGTATTTACAGTATTTCTATTAGGGCGATGATCCACGCTGACAAAATGTTTAGGAATCTTCCGAATCCATTAGATATAGAAGATTTCATATTGTAGGTTTCCACTATGGCCACTTCTGCCACATTACTTGCAGGCAGTAGGGAAAAAGTACGCATTAAGGCAGGGTCTTTTAGGAGACCTACTCCAATATTTTGAAGCGAATGATTGCTTCCATGGATCATTGGAATGCTTCCCGTAACTTGTGAACTGTCGGGGAGGAAAGTTTGTTGGTCGACGACTGTAATTCCTCCTTGAAAGGGAAATGCAATCTTCCTGAAGTAGGTCGACACAACTGCGGCCATGGCATATATCCAGGGCCTTCCCAGTAGGATGTTGTAATCGAGGTTTCCATCAATTACTTCAACATCAATTCCTACTGTTTTGCCCCCTAGTTCAACTTGCAAGTTACTTAAAATCCCGTATGGGGTGTATGATCGTCCATCAAATGATTTTAACGTCGTTGACGATCTCGACAAGGGTGGTGAGCCTAAATTCTTCCAGCAACTCATCGACATAATACACGTAGATGCCCCCTCATCAATAATTGTTCGATGAACAGTTTTGTTGAGGGCTTTCACTTGAATAAGGAAAGCTAGTTGAGCTGGTAACTGAGGGTCATATCCTTTATGATCAAAGGCCACAAGATTGGAGTCCATTGGGTCAATTTTACCTATTGCTGATAATAAAGCTTGCTCTTGGGAGAGGCAATTTCGCGGTACCTCAAGCGTCGACATAGCGGACGATGATTGGGCTAGGTCCTCTATTATATTATAATTCTATGATATTTTTTCACGAGGATTAAATGTCGACTTGTACACTACTCCCTTTGGCGACTTTATCATTTGTTCAGGAATGGTGGGTGGCACAACTTTGGTCAAAGTTGTTTTCGAACTACTAGGTTGTTCATTAGCCTTGTTATTCGACACCTGTGGATTCCCGTAATATTTATTCCTTGCCAAAGCATTATTTTGATGCTTTGAGATAGACAACATAAGCACTTGGGATCGGGAAGCATTTTGATTAGCAACCAGTTTGGTACCCGAGCTTGGAAACGGATCAGTCAATACTGCTAAGGTTTTTGAACTCTTAAAGAGTTTCTTAACTTCAGCTATATGTGGACAATCTCTCGTCCAATGATCCTCATCCCATATATGACACCCCGCAGGGGGTTTCCTTTTTCTCCCTTTCTTTTTCTTCTTGCCCCCTGGTTGCTTCAGTTGTTTGCCCTTGTCGGTCGACACGGCATTTACTTCCGAGGCAAGAAGTTCCTCATTTGCATTTTGACTGGAAATATTATGGGCCCTTTTAGATGTAGCCTTTGTCGATTTCGTGTCTGTCGTGCCAATCACGCCATCGATGGCATGAGAGTCATTGTTAGATTTAGGAGGAGGAGGAATTGAGAATTCCGGTCTAGGGGCGTCAGGTATTTTGTCGTAGAGCGTGCCAGACTGAGTATAGACCAAGTCCAGATATTGCGCACGAGCGATGACTTGCTCTTCCGTTACGACTCCCCCTTTTGCCACATCTTCCGTGATTGTAGGAAGTAAGGATTTGATAAACCATTCAGCTAATAGCTGATCGGGAACGTACGTTTTTACCATCCTACGACAACGTCGCCACTCATGTATATGATCAGATATGTGAGTGGCCGTTGTCTGTTTGAAGTTGGTTAGGAGTTCTGTTCCTGTTTCATACCTTATCGGTAATTGAAAATGGGTTAAGAAAGTCGTGGCTAAGGTACTGAAATTGTCGAACGAAGCTCTAGGCAATTCAATATACCATTTTGCCGCTGGACCCGTTAACATCCTCTGAAAAAGGCGAAGTCTTATCGAATCATCATTAAGGGTGTTTGATGAACACCACAGATGAAATGTCATCACATGATTCGACGGATCTTCACCCGGATTTCCATTAAATTTAGGAATATCTGACGGAAGTTTATGCGGAATCACTGGCCACCAAGGGGCATAAGCAATTGGATCATTCGTCAGCCGGTTTAGATCTGGTAGTTCTAGAGTTGCTACAAAGGGCAACTGTTGATTCAGGTTAGGTGAAGCATACCCAGGATAAGATGGAATCGCCTGAGCAGTGGGTCTTTGCATACCAACATAATGATGCTGGAAAATTTTACAAGGTTGATGGGCATAACATTATAGTATGGTTGTTGATGACCACTTTGGTAATGCAGTTGCCCATTACTTACAAAGACTTGTTGCTCAGGTCCTTGATATGATTGCTGGAATTGCGGTTGTTGAGATTGAACCAGCCCTGGTTGTTGGACCATTTGCTGTTGTCCCATACTGGATGATTGACCAAGATGAGGAGTCATAGTACTTGTTTGAGCCTGATTCGCTCCAGATAAGGAGGAACTAACCTGAGGTTGTGATTGAGTTGTCGAGACAAGAGGTTGTTGTATTGCAACCTGAGAAACTTGGGGTTGACATACAACAGGTAGCGCTTGTACTTGCGACGCAATCACCATACCAAGTATAGTGGGAATATTCGACGCAGGGTGGACTGGTTGCATTGAATATGTAACCCTTGGTTGCTGAGGCAGTATTGGTACCCAACCGCTGGATCTAATTTCAGTTTGACCTGAACTTTGTTGTAAACTCCCATATGGTTGTTCTCCGGGAGGGAACAATGAAAAGGCATACTGCCCTCCATATGGTGGCAATCCAGTACTTAAAGGGCAGATTGGCCTTTGAGGACACGTTGGATCAATTTGTTGAGTTTCAACATAAGAAATACCAGATGATAATCCGGATGAAGAAATAAGAACTAACCATGTCGTCGAAGCAGTCCCTGATGGGACTCCGACTTGTTGTCGATAACTTGCCGGGACATATGGTATACCATTGAACATCGTTTTTGTAGCAGCAGGAGGTTCTACCGCTGCTGTGTCGGATGACGCAGTCCTGGATGTCGACGGTTGTTCAGACATATCTAGTCTATCCAAAAGATTTTCTAGCGATTCTACAAGAACTTACGATAAAAAAAAACTAACTTTGAATATCAACGAGGGAAAGGTGATGATTATTCTGTTTAAAATAAATTTTAATGACGCTTTAGACACAACTTGCTTTTTCAATTTTAAAGAGTCGAGAAAAAGCTAAAGATGACTCTAGTCTCCTTCGATGTTTTAACGAGCCCGAAGTGACAAATGCTCGGATGGACTTTTTCCGTTATAGAGTCTGAAAAAGGCCAAAAGGAACTGCTCTGGAGTTCTAGGTAGAGGGTGTGCCAAACTTTTCGCAAAACCGCAGAATACTTTTTAAGGTACGGGCGGTCAATCTTCCTGAATGCTGTGTTCAGTGCATTGCGATTAGTAGGGCGGCCGACACGGCTTCCTAAGGATAAAGGTTTTATGCCTATAGGGGTCTCCCAATATATACTCGACGGTACGTGGGAGCACAATCCGTACTGGCGCTATCGTTCCTCAGGAGGAATCACCCACCATCAGTGAGATCGACAGTCACCAGGCTTTACGACGCCGGAACACGTCTCTAGCCTAGACCTCTATGTTGTGCGTTATGTTACAAAGTGTTGTTAAGTTCATTCGATTTATTTTAGGTTGATCTTTTTAGAAGTTTGCCTTTTTGGATCACCACGAGATGTATGATACAATTCCTAAATGTAGTCTAAAGATGATAAGCAAGCTTTATATCTTTTCAACTATGAAAATCCTAGCTACAAAGGGAAAAGAAAGACACCATCTTTTCTCAAAGAGCAATCAGCACACTCTAATGCACTTTTCCTAAATCAAGCATGCAAACTATCAAGATGCAAATGCACAATGCAGGTGTTTGTATACAAACAAGTTTACTTTTTTGAAATCAGAGAGGGTAGAAGAGATTACAACACTTAACGATTTTCGAAATGAACACTTGTTTCGACACTTAAAAGAGACAAACTCAAACCAAAAGCAAAAGTAAATGTATAATCAACTGTAAACAGCCAATGAACTCTCTCCTAAGATCACAATCAACAGATCTGAATCAAGGGCTACAGGATGACTATTTCACTCTTGCAAAGGAAAACTGTAAATGACGCCACAAACACATAAAAACACTCAGAGTCTTTTTGTACAAAAGGAGGCGGAATTTAAGCAGAGAAAAGGAGTTATCAAACTGGTACCTATGCTGGTTACAGGCTGCAAAAATCAGAGATCAAAACAAGGCAAAACAGAGTAGAGAACCCCAGCTGCACAAGGCCTAACTGGATCAGCGCAACCTCAACACAGGGGTTTTGACATTCAGCGCAGGTAGCCTTCACAGGACCTGCGTTGAAATGCAGAACCTCTTCACAGGGTTTGCGCTGAAGGAGAAACGAGAGTTTCTCACTGGGTTCTGAGTCACAGATTGCTGATTAATCTACTGTTTCAGGCCAAATAAAAGCAACAAGCAAGGTGCAATCAAAGGGATGCTTTGAGGGGGTACTAAGATCTATCACAAAGGATCATCAAATCATTTGTGAATCCATTGTTCAGATCATAGACAAATCTAGTGATTGGTTCAAAGTAGCAACTGTCTACTTTGCATCTGAGAATAGCAGATGCAGTTCGATTGTTGCTGTCGAGTCTATGAAACAAACAATGATGGAAACACAAATAAAATGACTAAACAGATCTCCCCAGTGGAGTCGCCAATTTGTTGTGGGGAAAAATGCCTATACAGGACGATCCTATCCACCTAAGGTGTGACAGTGCCTTAGCAACAAATAGAGACAGCTATTCTAGTATTCTTCCTTTATGAATTAAGAATGAAGAGAGATGAATGGACTAACCGATGTCTTCCGTTTGTCCCTCTATCCGGTTTCTCTTCCCTTTGAGAGTTCCCAGCTACTTGCCTTCTCGCTCGCCCAGCTTCAAGAGGTTTCTGCAATATCACAAGAAGAGAACACTACACAAGACATGGATTCATATTCATAACTAGTTCAGGATTAGAAATAAACTAAACATACTAATGCAATCATACATAAAATATACACCAGTATATAGGAGAAACCAAGATAGCTTTATTGATGAATAACAAGGTTCAGGAAGAGATACAACCCAGAGGGCTCCAATCCAGCATCTCCTTCCCGGAAAATGGAATTCCTATCTTCACCCCCTTCAAAGCATTAAGCATCCAATGATTCCAATCTCAAACCAACAACAATTCTTTGCAATAACAAAATTCCAGCCTCCCGATCTCATGGAGGAGAGATCCATATATAGATGTTTGGAGAGAGGATGAGTCAGCTTGAGATCTAACTAGTGTCCTCTCCCTCTGTCAGTTCTTGATTCCACTTGGAGGTTCTTGCTTCCACTTGGAGATTGGGAACCTCTTACTCATCACCAGTCGAATTCACTGAGGCAAGTGTCATTGAGGAAGATTCTGGAAGCTTCCTGGGTCTCGACACCTCTTGGAATGAACTTGCCATTTGTCAACTCTCACTCAGCGCACCCTGGTAGTGCTTCTACCTGCGTTGCAGTGCAGGTAGCCAGTGTTGGCTTTGACATTCTGCGCAGACAGCTAGTGGAGCCACTGAATTGATCCTGAATTGACTTGTTTCTGAGCAGTTTCTGGTGGAGAAATTCTGTGAATTGCTGTGGTTTGTTAGCCTTGTTCCTCTAGGGGTAGGAACAACATGTTTAGGGACTTTGGATCCCTTAGATTATGGACATTTCATGCTCAATTCTGTAAGGCACAAAAATGTCTATAACACTAGGGTAACCACAAACCATGCTTAGCCAAGTAGTTGGCCCTACTAGGCTAGGGAAGGGCTCTCTCCATAAGGATCTGAGCCAAATTGACTGGATCTAGAAACTGATATTAGGCTAGGTATAGTAACACAAGGTTTGATTTTATTTTGAAGGGTTTCATTGGATCAGGAGGAGCCGGACAGCTAGGGCAAGGAAATTAGGTAGGCACAAGGCTCAAGGCTTCACTGGGGAAAGGTAGGCACAAGGCTCAACGCTCTAGGGTTTGATGGGTGAAGTGATTCAAAGGTAGGTGAGGAGCTAGAAAGAGCATGCGAGCAACATGGACTCTTCCTAAACAAAAGAAAACATAGATTGTGAATATTTCCCCAACACTAAGCATAAATATTATGGGTCTTCCTATCAACTTGAAAACATCCACTTAAAAGAAATGAGATGATTGATGAAGTACAAAAGCCATTTTAACATATTATCACATTAGATAAAATTGAACTGAACATCATACCGCATGGATCCCAAAGAAATAGCTGCAACTTTTCCTTAATCTCCTACTGAAAGCTGATACAAAATGATGTCTACTTCAAAACCTACGCATCCAACTGAGTCAAACCCATACAATGACTGAGGAAAAGCATAATATAGACCCCAAATAGCTCATCCTAAGCTCAAGGGGTTGAATCCATGAGAAGAGGAGTTGTTTCTAACAAGATCTGAACTACAAACAACAAAATAGGGTGGTCAAAGTGACTCATCCCTAACCCAAACAAACTAATACTTTACACCTCACGAATTTTTTTTACCTAATGAGTCTACCCTAGTAAGCTCTAGAAGCATCATAATTACATTTAACTGATTAATTGCAAAGATAAAATCATTATTTTCCACTGTGAAAGTGAAAACTTGGACAAAACAGTGAAAAACTGGACAATTTGTCAAACGCGCAGCGACCGTGGTCAAACGCACAGTGTCCTCTTCAAGATGACTTTTGACCGCCTTCTCGATGTCCAAATCCAGCCCAATATATCTCACTGGAAATCTTATCCTGTCTAGTCTCTAGAAATTCCCTTGGTTTTAAAAATGGGCTTCATTTATTCCTCTAAAATTTCCATCTCCCAAGACTTCTCAAACGCACAGCGACTAGGCCAGAAAAGAGGCAAAAAGGTGAATTTTTTGGTAGTTTTTTTACCCTTTTTGCTGACCAGTTTTGATCCAAATTCTTAGAAAACGTACAGGGTGCATTTCCTCATCATTTTGAATCCAAAAATGCTAACCATTTTCTCATTGGATTCCCCAATCAGAAGCACAGCATCCTAGGTGCTGCACGTTTAACCATATTAATTGTGCCAAAATTTCTTCAAAAAACACAACAAAACATATCTTGCTAAATTTTTTCAAAAATGGCCAAAATTGGTGGGCTGACAGATGGCTATATGTTTGAGGCATGGAGTGATGCCTTGGCAGGGATATCCAACCTCTTTCTCTTTCTTGGTCAAAGCCTTAATCTTTGCATGAGCTCTTTTGAGCTTGGCTCTTATAATTTTGTCTCTCATAGAATAGTGCTTCATCACCCTTCTTTGAATATCATTGTCCTTCTTGGCCTTGCCTAGGAGGTTCTCCAGAGGATAATTTACCTTCTCAAGCAAATATTCTCGGTTTTAATTTACCATCTTGGCAAATTTATCATTCAAGGTGAGCTGATCAGCGATTTCTTAATCCCTTTTCCTTTCCTGCTCCAAGGCTCTTTTTAGGCCTCTATTCCTTGGCCTTCTTCATGGAACTTGTTCATCAATTGGCTCATCATACTGTCCATATGCCTCATCAAGTAATGCCTTTTCCTTTTCAGCCTCTCTCTTTGCCATTCGGAGATGAATCTCCATGAGCTCATTTTTTATCTCAAACACCCTATTTTCCTGCTCATAGTAGGAAATGATCCATTTGGCCCTTTGCAAGTTGACCTCAAGCTCTCCTATGAGTGCATTATTCTCCTTGATGAAAATAGATGTGCTTTTACCATCATCATGTTCATTGGATTCAATTAATTGTAAATCATGCTGTATCTCATGGAGGTATTCCTCTTGCTGCTGGACCTTTTCCTCTACAACTTTCTCCTTACCCTTCTATACTTGCTTTGTCGATGAAGAAGGCAAGGACTCTCCCAAAATCAGTGGGGAAAAAACTTGCCTATGCACTCTCTCATAGGTATGTGCCAGGGTACCTAAACCTACCCTTTTGGGCTTGCTTCTCTCACCATGCTCAATATGCTCTTGCTCAGTTCCTATATCTATTCCAGGTGAATGAATACGCTGATGAAATCATGATGATGGAGGTGATGGTGTGGCTGACTCATGAGATTGAGATGAATGATGTATAGGCTGAGGTGGAGGAATGGAGGTGTGTGGATAAGAGGATGACAGGGCTTCTTTTCCATGCTGAATAGGCGGGACTGTGAAAATCACATTGGATATGAAAGTGCCCCATGCAATGTTAAGTTGATCAAGGTGGTCTAGGACTATCATGTTGATGAGAGAATGGTAAAATATGCTATGCATTTGATGATCACGATCTTTCCTTTGGGAAATTTATGACATCTTATTAATATCCCGGTAAAGATAGTAGGGCAGATTGAGCATTCTGACTCTTTTGAAATGCATGAGTAGCCGAATATGATAGGAATAGAGCCTAGAAAACCTTGTTGGAAATAATACTGAGAGGGGGGGTGGCATGAATCAATATTATCAGATCAATAATTTAATTTTCAGATCTGATTTGTACACGCTACTTCATCTAAGCGAGCCAGCGTGTATACGCAACTGTACTTAAGGCAACTAGCATATATGTAGAGATCTTTTGATTTACACAAATTATCATGCATTGAAATTTAACTAGTATATCAGGAATTTATTAGACATTGTAGTAAAATAATAATAAAGAATCACACATAAGCAACACACATGAACACCAATATATAAGGTGGAAACCCAATGTGGGTGAAAACCACCTGCTGCTGTTGTCTATGTCTTCCTTTAATAATAAGAAAATCGGTTTACAATTTTTGTATTGGTGCAGTCTTATACTAGTATGCAGGCTTCTACCTGCAGAAGGCTAAACACTTCTCTCATTCTCCAGCTTCTACTGGAAGGGAGCTATAACCCCCTAGCTCATGTACTAGCCAATATGTTTACTAGTGCATAGGTGATGTCCTACAGAAGGCTGCGACCTTCCTTCTTTCTCTAGGGACCACATTTCATAAATTTTCAGACTAGATCCATCAACAACATCACAAGTGTAATTCAATCATCAAATATATCTGCATCAACCAATCACCTTCATAACTGAATCAACCCATCAATCTGATCATTCAGAATACTGTCACTAGACTATAGTAATCCAAAAACCAAACCAGAACCTAGAACTCTGTAACAGCAAATAGCAGCAACTAAAACATATTTTATGAGGTATACGCTACTTTCATGTGTCGAACCTTCGTGTATACGTGCTTTTCTCAAGGCCAACCAACATATACATTTGCAAACATTAATTCATAATTCTGTAGCTATTCTAGGCTTCAGTTATACCCAGAACATATCATTTACAAAATAATGTATGCGTCAGTATTCATATCTAGAATATTCATGAGCAAAAACACATAAAGATAGTTCATTTTACGCCTTAAGATCTCGATCCATCATTAGATCTAGTTCCGCATCATCTGCTTGGTTCAGATCCAGCAATGCACCATAACCCAATAACTTGCATACTAGATCTCACACTTCATCAGATATTAGATACTTGCACACCTTGGCCTATTGATCTTCTCCTCCTTTTATAGTTTTAGGCCTTTCTCAAAACCATGGACCAAAACCACTTAGGACCAATACCTTGGACCAAATACCTAGAGTCAATGCCTCGGACCAGATACCTTGGACCAATACCATGGATCAAAATACCATGGACCAAATACTTGGGACAAAAAACTTAGTTTTCTAAGGTATATGTGCTTTTCCTTTTGTGAAAGTGCGTGTGTATGTATACACGCCTTGTATATAATGAACCCGCGTGTATACGCGGCTTGGTCAATGGTGAACTTGCGTATACCTCTCTTTCTTCATTCTGTGAAGACTGATCTGTAATTCTTTGTTGTTAACCTGCTATACTGTGATCTTTCATCTGAGTGAATTTCCATCAAGGAAAATACCTGTATCATAATGGCAACAATCTCCCATTTTGGACTTGATGGCAACAACCAAACAACCACACCAAGTCACTCTCCCCTTTTACATCAAGGACAAAGCGTAATGCTCCCCCTGAGTCCATGTAGAAATCTCTGATATGCTAAAGTGTATTGATTGAGCTCTTGTGATTGAATCCATGATCCCCCTAAGCACAAGCAAAGTCTGCCAAAAGATGACTCTATACCAATGACCTTCCTATCACCAATGACTCATACATACATACATCTCCCAACCAAGTTGGGATATACCAAATTTGAATCATCCACCCAACCAAGTGGGGATATACCAATTTTTTGTACATGACTTAAATATAACAATTATTACATCACCCTTCCCATGCATAGTGGGGGCACAAATTACATCATATGACCAAAAGGGACTCATCAAAAGACTACAAGAGACAAAGACAAATTATTACATCATGGTTCTTAATATGACCTTTACATTGAATGATATACATGATATTTATAACAGAGACCAAAAATCTAAACAAGACCATGATAGTCATTAGCAACTATCATACACCATTTGTGATCTGCTCCATAAGCATTTGTGAACAACATCCAGACCATCAACCTGTATATGTCCATAAAAAAGAATCACCTGAATCAAAGCAACTATGCCAACAATGCATTATTAGATGCATATTCTCCCCCTGAACCTGTGCTAGATGTAAACTGTCAGATCTTATTATCACATACATCAGATATACATAAAGATATCAAAAACCAACATATTTCCACATGTCATCAGCAGATTGTAACCATCATCAAACAGAGCAGATAATTCACTGTACCATATCAAATCCCTTTCTCTTGATTCCGGCTCACTGCTTTTCCTCAAACCAACATATACGCAACCGTGCCCATAGAAACCAGCGTATGTACATGAATACACTTCATGAAACTCGTGTATACTAACCTTTCTAAAAAAATGGAGTTTAACAGCAGGATGATGCGGCAACTACTCCCAACTTTTGTCTGAGATATTCAAATGTCTCTCTGGGTAGTGGTTTGGTGAATATATCAACAACCTGTTCTTTGGAGGGAACATACTCCAATTTGACCTTTTGTTCAAGCACTTGTTCACGTAGAAAATGATATTTGATGGGTATGTGCTTGGTCCTGGAGTGCCTGAATGGATTATTTGAAATACTGATGGCACTTGTATTATCACATAGAATTGAGATGGGTGGAGTACATGTGATCTGAATGTCTTGCAAGGTTTGCATCATCCAAAGTAGTTGTGTGCAGCAAGATGCAACAACCACATATTCTGCTTCAGCTATAGATAATGCAATTGAACTTTGTTTCTTACTGAACCAAGACACTAACATAAAACCCATATAGAATGCACCACCATGAATGCTTTTTCTGTCATCAACACTTCCTGCCCTATCTGCATTTGTATATGCATGAATAGTAAGATTTGTATCTCTAGGATACCGTAAACCAAAGTTTTGTGTTCCTTGAAGATATTTGAAAATCCTTTCGACTGCATGAAGGTGTGATTCCTTTGGATTTTCTTGGAATCTTCCAACTATTCCTACTGCATGCATGATATCAAGTCTGTTAGAGCCTAGATTAACCTCAAGCTGAAGGAAGGTAATTCTCGGGTAACCACAAACCACGCTTAACCTAGTAGCTAGCCCTACCAGGTCGGGAGAGGGCTCTCTCCTTGTCAATCTGAGTCGACATGACTCGACCAAATATTGATTTTAGGCTAGGTATAGTAGCTCTGGGGTTTTCGGTGGATTTTGTTGGTTTTGTTGCTGGATCAAATGGAGCAGGCAACTTTGGGTCCGAGAAATAAAGTTAGGAATGTAGGGTGTTCTATGGGGCGAGGTAGGTAGGTGTTTTGGCACTTGAAATTGAGTGAAATGGTAGGTCTAATATTGGTGAGGATTTGAGGAGGGAATGCAAAGATCATGACTCCTCTTCAAACAGCTAAAAACATTAAAAACTAAATGTATTCCCAAGGCAGAGCACTATTACCAATGTATTCTACCATATCTATCTTGATTTCATTTAGTTAAGGAGAATGAATTTGATTTTGGCACATATAACACATGAGAAAAACTAATGAAAGAAGGAGAAACTATGTAAAAACACATTACCATAAGAATCCCACAAAAATAGCTACAAATCCTGGTTTATTTCCTGGCCAAACTGCTGTAGAAATGTACAATGTAGCTCAGGGCATCCAAGAGAGTCCAACCTTAGCTAATGACTGAAAAAATACACAATATAGACATAAAACCACCTATTCTAGCCATCAGGGGTTGAATCCATGAGAAGAGGGGTGGTTTCAACCATTTGTAAACTAGGAACAGGAATATAGGTAGTGGAACAACTTGCCTCTATAACCATGGAAACTGATTCATTTACCCCTTAACCACCTCAAAATGATGAATCTACCCTCTAATGTCATTTTGCAATTACATTTACATAGAATAGCATCATTTACAATCATAAATTCATCCATGATGAGAGAAAAATTCAATTTGTGAAATAACTAGGCGAAAACTGGATTTTTGAGCAAAACTGGCAAAATTTATCCTATGTGCAGTGCCACTATCCTATGCACAGTGCCACTTCAGACCCCATTTTGGAGGCCTTTCCCTTGACCAAATTGAGCCCAAGATAGCTCGTTGGAAAGGATTTCTTGTCTAGTGTCTGGAAAAACTTGAATTTTTTCATTTGGAGGTAATTCACCCCCGCCCCCCAAAAGAAAAAAAAGTTGAATCTCCCAAGGCTGCTTCTTGTGTGTCCAAAAAGTGACAGAGAGGGCATTGTTTGATGGTTTTTTGACCTTTAGGTGACCAAAATTTGCTGAAGCTTTCAGGGATAGATGCTCTCATGATGTTGAATCTAAATATGCAAGCCATTTCTCCAAAAAGTTTCCCAGTCAAAAGCGTAGCGCCGGTGGCGCTATGCACCTAATGTAATTTCCCGTGTTGAAAAATTTCAAAATTTCAGAATGATAAAATTTCACCGAAACTTGCCCAGATTTGGCACAAGGTTCCCTCATTAGTTGCTTTTATGGGAAAGTGAAGCCTCAGCCAAGATGTTTAGCTTGTCATGCTCCTTTTCGGTCCTCAATTCCTTTGTCAACCTTGCCTTAAGTTTCCTCATTCTTATATTGCATATTTTTTTCCGGGTTATATAGTGATAGGCCATGTGATGAAGCATCTTCTTTTCTTTATTGGCCTTCTCAAGAAGCTTTTCAAGGTGAATGTTAGCCATTTCAAGCCAAGTTTCCTGGCCATTCTCAATCTCTTTCTCAATGCAGGTCATCTTGACTTTTTCCTTCTTTTTCTTTTGCCGATTCTCCTTGATCATTTGCAACTTCATGAGGACTTGCTTGTTAGTCAATTGCTTGTTTTCTTGCTCAAGATAATTGATGATCCACTTTTCCCTTTCTAAATTGACTGGCAAGGCTTGTATATCAGCCTCTTGCTCTTTGATGATCATGTCTTTGGTTATCTTTGTACCTTGAGTTTCTAAATCAATGACATCAACTCCTTGTGTCTCCTCATGATCAACCAGATCAAAGTCCCTCTCTTTCCCATCACTAGGATATTGCTTATGCATTTTACCCTTGCCTTTACCTTTACCCTTGTTGTGCTTCCCAACATGTACCTGTTTAGTTGAAAAAGAAGGCAAAGCCCCTTCCACACCTTATGGAGATAGCATTTATCTGTAGCCTGATGATGAAAGCGAGACCCCCTTCTACACCCTGTGGAGATAATACTTGCCTAGAAGCTGCAAAGAGCCTCCTAGTGCCCCTCTCATATGTCACAAACACTGGCACTCCAATAGTTTCAGTTTCTTTAACTTGTTCAAGTCCTGAAGGTCCACCTTCCTCCTGATGCATTGATGAAAATATTTGTGGGCCTCTGAACATCTCATGAGAAATGAAAGTCTTTCGTGGCATGTTGAAAAGGTTCCACTGAGTAAGAACAATGATTTTAATCAAAGAATAATGAAATATGTTGTTTAACTGTTGGGGATATGGCTTCTTCTTGACATAAAGTGCCATCTTCTCAATATTTCAGAACATGAAGTAATGAATATTCATCATCCTCACTCTAGTAAAATGCATCAACAATCTAATGTGGTAGGCATACAACCGAGAAAACCTACATTCACAAGTAAAGTATTTGATGATGATCTTCACGAGTAGAGCAAACCTGTCCTCCAAGAATTTGAAGGGGAACACTCTCTTCAATTTGCCATGGTATTTAGCCTTGATGTAAGGCTCATAGTACTCCCTGTCAATATATTGTCCTTTGTTCCATTTTTCACCTACATTTGGAATGCCTGTAGCCTCTGAAATAACAGCAGGTGACAAAGTGAATGTAACTCCAGCAAGGTTTACTTCATTGTTGTCCAGATGTGTCACAAACAACCTTGCTAATTCATGATGAAATTTAACCCTCTCCACCATTTCACAGAAACCAAAACATGACTGATGTTTGAAACATGAGATGGCAAGTGGACAAGCAAGCAATTCCCTCAAACTAATGGGCTCCTCCCTGATTATCTTTCCCCCTTTGTGAGGCTTCCTCTGCTGCAAATTTCTTTCCCTAGAACTGTCACTATGGGTATCTTCCTCCATTTCATACTCACTATCCCTCTCCATTATTGTACAATTGTTTCCCTTGTGATGAATGAAGTATGGTGAATGAATGTAAGATGAGTATGAAGAGATTTTGATAGATGAATGGGTGATAGTGAATAACGGTGTGAATATGATTTAGTGAGTGAGTGGGTTTAGGAATAGTGTAGGGTTTGTGAATAGTGTATGAAGTGGGGAAAATATAGAGGGAATGATGTTTTAGGGAATCTTGTATGGGGAATAGGTTTTAGAGAACAACAATTAGATGAGGAAAGACAACAATAAAACAGTGGGATTTTGAATTTATGAGATATTTCGGTGACAACTAGGGTTTACTTTCTTAAGAGACAAACTCACCAAAAACTGATTGCAAAAATTATTTTGAGCAACAATAGCAATGATACTTACTTGCAGTGGAGGAAATTGGGGGATTTGAGGTGATTTAATGCAATCTGGAATAGTTTGGCATGTTTTGGAGCTTGGCTACCAGGTGCGCAGCGCCTCTTCTATGCGCAGCGAACGTTTAGTTTTATACTATGTGAATTCCCTAGGTGTGCAGCGCATGTTCAGTTTTGCACTATGTGAATTCCCCAGGTGCGCAACTCTCCTTCTATGCGCAGCGCCAACTACCAGGTGCGCAGCGCCCTCATATTTCTCCAAAATGCTATGACTTCCTCCCTTTGCTTAATAACAGCTCAAGATCATGTTTTTGGCTCTTCTTAGCATTTTAAACTTTCAACAATGAAATGACATAAGATATGGATGACCTTTATATAGCTTTTCAACTTTTTTATTTTTCATTCTTCAAAACCCACTTTATAATGTCTATTTGTTTTCTTCAAATACTCTGTTTTTCTGATATTTGACTTCTTGGCTTTTGACTGATGTTTGATTGTTTGTCTTTTTGTAGTGGCATGTACTTGGAAAATGTCACCAAGTGACCAGGAGTAGCATAGAAATATTTATTACATATAGGATCAATAAAATTACATGAAAGTTACAAATAAAATACTGATGCTCTGTTTTCACCTCAAAACTAGTTTTGAGGTAAAAACTTATTAAGTTTACAAATTTAAGAGATTAAAAATTTAAGAGATTAAAAATTTTCTGATGATTATTGTCATCCTCATGTGTCTGTTGACCCTAGATTGATGATTATTAGCAATATTCACTGAGATTTGACTATTGAATACCTAAGGAGACTGAAACCCTAGACCTAAAACCAAAATCATGAAATGAACCGAAAATATACAGGAATCATGGACTGAAAAGTATGAAAGGAGATCAATAGATATATGTCATGACGGAAAAAATTGAAATGAACGCTACCATCAGTTGATCCATGACCTAATGGAATGCAACTCATTGTGAATGGGAATCCTAATATGAATGCTAAAGAGTCAATTTTGATCATTGGTGGTAGTGTGAAGACACTGACACTAACAAGGTTGAGTACCTGTTAGATACAATAGACTGCCAATCATGGATCTATAAGTCGGTTGATGTACTACTATTGGTTCATCATTTGAGCTGAGACTGCATCCTGTTACCATTAGGGTACATACTAGTTTAGAATCTTCCATGTCGTACTTTTTCAAGATCTGTTTGAGATATTTGGTTTGTGACAGAAAAATACCATCTTTATTTTGTTGAACTTGTAGACCAAGAAAATATGTAAGCTCACCAAGCAGGGACATTTCAAATTCTTATTGCGTTACTAAAGAAAAATTGCAACTCATGGAATTATTCATTGCTACCAAAAATGATATCATCAACATAAACAACAATTATTAGCGATTCATTATTGTCCATCTTTGTATATAAATTGCTATCAGTTTCTCCCTTTGAAAAACCTTGTTGGTGGAGATATTTGTCAAGACGGTAATACCAGGCCCTTGGAGCTTGTTTTAGACCATAGAGAGCCTTTCTGAGTCTGCATACAAGTTTTGCGTCATTTCCAATAATAAATCCTTCTGGTTTCTCAGTATAGACTTCTTCTTCTAAGTCTCCATTAAGAAAGGTAGATTTTACATCCATTTGGTATACTTTGAATTTCTAGAAACTAGAAAGAGTAAGAAACATTCTTATGGCTTCAAGTTTAGCAACTGGTGCAAAAGTTTCTTCAAAATCTATACCTTCTTGTTGAGCATATCCTTTACAAACAAGTCTGGCCTTGCTTCTAATAACTTCTCCATTTTCATTCAGCTTGTTTTTGAATATCCATTAGTTCCTATGGTATTCTTATCATGAGGTCTAGGAACTAATTCCCAAGTATTATTCTTTTCAATTTGCTCAAGTTCTTCATTCATGGCCTTGACCCAGCATTCATCTTTGCATGCTTCACTTATATTTTGTGATTCGGTGGAAGATAGTAATGCTAGATAGCTTGAAGCTTCTGTAATAGTTCTTCTTGTCTGCACACCTGCCTCTTTCTGTCCTAAAATTCGAGTTTCTAGATGATTTTTCTGAACATACCTGGATAGAGTCTTTTCTTCTACCGTTATCTCTTATTCTGGTGCTTCATTGGTTTCTTATTCAGAATTAGTGTGATTTGATGTGGGAAGATAATCCTCATCTTCTTAATAATCTTTGGTTTTTATTTGTTTTGAATTTTTGCATGCTTTATCAACCACAACATCAATACTTTCAATAATTTTCCCAGGTCTTTTATTATAATATTTATATCCTTTACTTCGAGAAGAGTAACCAAGAAGAATACCTTCATCTGCTCTGGGTTCAAACTTACCAAATTTTTCATCAATCCTTTTGATGTAACATTTGCTTCCAAAAACTTTGAAGTATTTTACAGTGGGAGTCTCACCATACCAAAGTTCATGTGGAGTTTGAGTGTTGTTTACCCGAACATTTTCTTGGTTGAGAATAGTGATGGCGAAAAATGCAGCTTCACCCCAGAAGGTTGCAGGAGTTCCAGATTCATCTAGCATGGCTCGAGCCATTTGTTGAACAGTTATGTTCATTCTTTCTACCACTCCATTTTACTAAGGAGTTCTTGCAGTGGAGCACTGCCTTTTATTCCATGTTGTTCACAAAATTCAAATAACTCTTCCGAGGTAAATTCCCCTCCTCGATCAGATCTGAGGCATTTAATTTTGCGATCTGATTCATTTTCAACCAAAGATTTGAAGGCTTTGAATTTTTCAAATGCTTCATCTTTATGCTTTAGAAGACCTATCCAGCACATTCTGGAAAAATCATCAACGAACAATATAAAGTATTCTTCTCCACGAGGTGACTTTTTCCTTGATGGTCCACATAAATAGTATGAACAAGTTCAAGAGGCTTACTAGCTGATCGTTCCCTTTTAGGGAATTTTGATCTGGTTTTCTTACCGAATTGACATGATTTTCATATTGTACTTTTAGGAATGCTGATATCAGGAAGATCACGAACAGCCTAAAATCTGCATGCTTTTCTTATTTGAGAAAAGCTTAGATGCCCCAATCTTCTGTGCCATAACCAATGCTCATCATTTTCTCTTAGATAGCACTGTTTTTGTCCTCCCTTGAGTATGTATAAGTTATTTGGAGTTCTTGTACCTTTGATCATGGTTTCTCCTGTATCAATCTCACGAAAAACACATCTGTTTGATCGAAATACCACTTTATTTCCTTGATCACACATTTGACTGACACTCAACAGATTATGCTTTAGAACATCAACATGCATAACATTCCCAGCTTTAACCTTTTCTTTCAGGAAAACAAAGCCTTTACCCTTTATGACAGTAGGAGTGTCATTTCCAAATGAGACATTCTTTTCCTTTTCTAACGCATTATATGAGTGAAGTTTTTCTTTGTCACCTGTCATGCGTTTTGAGCATCCATTATCAATGTACCAATAATTTTCTTGTCCTTCTGCATACAAGGCTATACCACATCTTTCTGTTTGCAGTTCTTTCTTTCTCCATATTTTGGGTTTTAATGGAGTTTTCTCCTCTTGAGATATTTGCCGAAATTTACTCCTGCATTCAGATTCTTCATGGCCGAAGTTGTTACAGATTGAGCATTCTATTTCATTTTCAAGAAGAGAAAAGTTATTGTAGGAAATTTTCTTGATCCCTGTCACATTCCTTTGATTTCGTGCTTCTCTAGTCATGATGGTCTTGTAAGAAACACATTGAGTAGCTTTGTGTCCAAAGTTATGACATGAAAAACATTGACCATTAAAGAAGTTCCTGCGATTATCGAATCTACTGACCTGGTGATTGTAGTTTCTATTGATATTCATCTTTGAAGCAAATTGAGTATGATTTACTTGAGGTTGGTTGTGGATTTTATTTATCCTTGAAGTAAATTGAACTTGATTTACCTGGTGATTTGCTTTATGCCTTTGCTAACGATTATCAAATTGTTCACTGCTCTTTGCTGCATCAAGATAGATTTTAGTGGAGGTTGACGACTTCTGTGATTGAGATGCTTATTCAGTGTATCCAAGACCTGTATTTATCAGAGGAGAACGCTTCACTTTGATAATTTCATTTAAGGTTTCTGATCCTTTAGCAAATCTAAGATTGAGATATTTTGTTTTCTCAAGATCCTTTCTTAGACCCAAAATTTTACATTCTAGTTTTTCATTGTGTTTTTCTCCTTCAGCAAGTTGGTATGTCAAGGTATCTATAGTCATATTCTTTTCTTCTAAACATATTTTGAGTTTATAGAATTCTTCATAAATATCATCTTCATCTAGAGCATCCCAAAAATTATCATCTTCATAAGCCATCAGAACTCTATAGTCATTACTATTTTAAACTTCATCACTATTTGATAAACCATCACTATCTTCATGAGTATAGTAGCTCTTTTTACTTACACTTTCTTTTCTATTCCATTTGGCAGGTTCCTTCCCTTTATCATGTTTATCTTTATGAGAAAATTTGGCAGCATAATGACTGACTCCACCATAGGCAAAACATTTGAAAGGTAGTTTACCTCTGAATCCTCTGGAACCTCGGTGAAGCTTCTTGACAAAGTTTGCTTCATCTTCTTCTTCTGACATATGTCCCGATTCATTGACTTCTTATTTTCCTTTTGCTAAAGATTTAAATGTGGATTCTCTCGTATCTGATGGGACTCCTTTTCTCATCTCAAAAGAAGTTAAGATCCCGTGAAGCTGTGTCATAGTAATAATCTGTAGATCTTGTTTTTCTTCTATGGCAGATACTTTTGATTCAAATTTAGCAGAGAAGGATCTTAAAACTTTCTCAACTAAGGTAACTTCCTTTATCTCTTCACCCAGCTTCTTCATGCAATTAACAACCTCATGTATATGTAAGAAGTAACTAGCTATACTGTCATCATTGTGCATCTTAAGAGTTTCATATTGAATTCTGAGAGTTTACAGTTTAGCATGTTTTACCTGAGAGTCTCCTTCGTAGCTTACAGTGATTTTGTCCCATATTTCATTGGCTTGTTTGAGCTGCATAACTTTGACAAACTCTGATTGTGACAGACTTCCCAATATTGTATTGACAGCCTTGTCATTGGTTTCATATTGATTTTTACCTACCATATCTGTAGCAATTGCTAATGGAAATGTATATCCTCCTTCCACGATTTCCCAGACATCTGTTCCAAGAGATTGAAGATAGATTGTGGTTCTTATCTTCCAATAAACAAAGTTGCTCCCATCAAATATTAGCGATCTGATGGATCCCCCGCTTTCTTGATTACTCATGATGATGGATCTTCCTTCAAGAGATCAAGCTTCTTCTGAAGGACCTGGATCTGATACCAATTGTTGGAAATAATACTTTTAAGGGGGGTGAATCAGTATTATCGGATCAATAATTTAATTTTCAAATCTGATTTGTATACGCTACTTCATCTAAGTGAACTAGCGTGTATACGCAACTGTACTTAAGGCAACCAGCGTATATGCAGAGATATTTTGATTTACCCAAATTATCATGCATTGAACTTTAACCAGTATATCAGGAATTTATTAGATAGTGTCGTAAAAGTAGAATAAAGAATCACACATAAGCAACACACATGAACACCAATATATAAGGTGGAAACCCAATGTGGGTGAAAACCACCTAATGCTGTCGTCTCTGTCTTCTTCTAATAATAAGAAAATCGGTTTACAATCTTTGTACTCGTGCAGTCTTATACGAGTACGCAGGCTTCTACCTACAAAAGGCTACAAACTTCTCTCGTTCTCCAGCTTCTATTGGAATAGACCTACAACCCCCTAGATCTTGTACTAGTCGATATGTTTACTAGTACGTAATTGTTGTCCTACAGAAGGCTGCAACCTTCCTTCTTTCTCTAGGGACCACATTTCATAAATTTTCAGATTGGGTCCATCAACACCATCACAAGTGTAATTCAATCATCAAATATATCTACATCAATCAATCACCTTCATAACTAAATCAACCGATCAATCTGATCATTCAAAATATTGTCACCAGAACCCAGAACTCTGTAACAGCAAACAACAACAACTAAAACATATTTTATGAGGTATATGCTACTTTCATCTGTTGAACCTACATGTATATGTGCTTTTCTCAAGGCCAACCAGCGTATACATATGCAAATATTAATTCATAATTCTGCAGCTATTCCAGACTTCAGTTATACCCAGATCATATCATTTACAGAATAATATATGCATCAGTATTCAGATCTATAATATTCATGGTTGAAAACACATAAAGATAGTTCATTTTACGCCTTATGATCCCTATCCAGCATTAGATCTAGTTCCTCTTCATCTGCTTGGCTTAGATCCAGCAATGCACCATAACCCAAAAACTTGCATACTTTACCTCACACTTCATTAGATATTTGATACTTGCACACCTTGGCATAATGACCTTCTCCTCCTTTTATAGTTTTAGGTCTTTCTCAATACCATGGACCAAAACCACTTAGGACCAATACCTTGGACCAAATACCTTGGACCAAATACCTAAGGTCAATACCTCAGACCAGATACCTTGAACCAATACCATGGATCAAAATACCATGGACCAAATAATTTGGACCAAAAACTTAGTTTTCCAAGGTATACGCGCTTTTCCTTTTGTGAAAGTGCGTGTGTACGTATACGCGCCTTGTATACAGTGAACCCGCATGTATACACAGCTTGGTCATTGGTGAACTTGCGTACACCTCTATTTCTTCATTTTTTGAAGACTGATCTGTAATTCTTTGTTGTTAACCTGCTATACTGTGATCTTTCATCTGAGTGAGTTGCCATGAAGGATAATACCTGTATCATAATGCCAACAAACCGGCTCTCACATGTGAAGTACTTCATGATGATTGTCATCATATGAACATGTTTGTCTAGGAGGTAATAGAAAGGAAAAGTCCTCCTTTCATTCTTGTGGCCGGGTTTAAGATATGGCTCATAGTAGCGGTAATCCAAATCTACATGTTTAAACAATTTTTCCCCAACATCTGGAATCCCAGTAACAACTGATATGATAACAGAAGATATGGTAAAGGTGACACCAACAAGGGTTGCTTGGTTTTCATGGAGGTTGATGATGATCTGTTTGGTCAATTCAGAATGATGCTATGTCCTTTCCACCTTCTCACAAAACTCAAAACAGACCGTATGTTTGAATCTTGTGACAGTGATGGGAGATGCCATGCGTTCTCTATTGTTTGTTGGCTCATATCTGATAATTTCTCCTCCTTTCTTATATTTCCTCCTCTGTTGTGTTTCTTCCTCACTTATACTTTGGTGTTCTTCTTCTGCCATGATTTGTTGCTATCAAAACCCTAGGGAAATGGCAGAATGGACTATGAGTATGGGAAATGTGGAATGACGTGAGGAGAGATGATGAGGAGGATATGGGGATGTGTGAAATGAGGGAGGTGATAGGGGATATTTGTTAAGTGAAGGGAGAATAGTGATGAAAGCTAGGAAATGTGTTTTGAGATGGTCCAAATGTATGACTAGGTTTTGATCTTAGGATTAACAACAAACAATGTAAACTCTATGTAGGTGAATAATGGAGGGAAGGAGTCAGTAAATTTTCCACCAGTCTAATTTGCTAAAGCATATGATGACCAACTTGGAAACTTGGTGGCGATGGTTTCATTTCTTGCATCAAGGAGACATGATTGGGTAGCATTGGGAACATTTATTACAGACAATGACTTAAGTTACATAAAAAAATATAAGCAAACTAAAATACTCAGTTTTCATCTCAAAAACATGTTTTTGAGATGAAATTTACATCAGTCACAAAATATATTTATACAATCATTATGACTTATTCACAATTACTCTTTGTTTATTAGTCATCCTCATACCTTTGCTACCCTTTATTTACATTTGAAATCATGTTTTTGACCTTGAAAATGAACCCTAAAACCTAATGGAAAGACAACTACCTTGACACTTATAGTAACATATTTTAAACCTCAACTGAATGAGAAGAAGAATATTGCCATCAACGAAAAAGGGTGATATTGTTAATCTAGGTTGTCATTGATGTCAATATAGCAATGTTTGTGATGGAAAATTCTTTGATACATGATTGCCCATTGATGGCCATTGATCATAATGCTCATAGTGATGAAAGTTTGATATATGATGATATGATGAGATGGAGGACCCAAGTGGATTGAATAGCAGGAGGTCAACTGAACAACAAATGACACAGGAGGTGAATTGAACATAAATTGAACATCAATTGAATAGAAATTGAACAACAATTGAACAACAAATGATGTAGGAGGTCAATGGAAAACCATTAGTGGACCATTTTAACATGACCTGATGGAATGATTAAAAATTCAGTATGAGACACCTAAAATGAAAATGCAAAGAGCAGATTTGATCCCTGATGGAAGTATGCATATACTGAAACTAACATTGGCCTTATTGGGGATGGCATATCCTTGGAGGTGTCAAGAACACCATAGACCCAATGCCTAGTTGATTAGGCCAATATAGTCAAACAAATGAAAGACTGAAAATTCTTTTGAAGAATTTAAAGAATGATGACTCGATACAAACTGAAAACTGACTCAAAAACCAACTAAACTCAGCACAAATCATTTAAGTTTTATAGCCTTCACCTCGGGCCCCAAGCTTAAATGACATTGTACTTCAAACCTTGCAAGGAATGAAAACTGGTATATACAATGACGGTGAAGCAACTTCAACAAACTGCATCAGAAATAGTAGTGTTTCAGGAGCCTACCATTCACTAATCCTCCTGAGCATTCTTGACCATCCATTTCCTTTAATAAAAATGCATTGTTTCCTCGATAGGCTCAAATTTTATACAGTCCTTTCCATAGATTGTCAAACTTACCATGCTTTCCTTTTTCTTCATTCCGTGCATCCCCTGTGGCACTACATCTTCCAACTAAAACTTTTCTACCTTTGTTTTGTGGTCATAAATATTCTTTATCTTCTCTTGCAGCTGGAAAGTGTTTTCGAAATCCTCTTCTCTTTTTTGTTGAAGGTGGATCATTTGATTAATCCGACACTGAATATCATCTTCTTCACTGCCAGCTTCCTTCAATAATCTTACAACCCGGACTGCAAGGGATGTGGGAAACACCGTATCAGTACTGTTACACATTAATTTGTCACTGTCTCCCTATTAGTCACCCTACTGTGTCAAGAATTCACAATAATCAAGTTCATGCCTTCTGAATTGGCCCAAAACCCACTTTTCCAAAGTTTTCCTCATCAGCGCGTCTGTTTCTAAAATATCCGCGATGACTGGCGCTTTATAACAGACTGAGGGCGCTGCCAGCGCGGAAGCACACGCCTTTCCCGCGCTGATCGAAATTCCATGACCAGCGCAGCCCCTCTATGAACCTACCCGCGCTGACATGACCTTTTACATTATGACATTGCGACGTCAGCGCGCTGGACCAGTTATGCACCCGCGCTGATCCAGTTTTGGCAAATTTGTTCCAACACCCAGCCTTCCAGATAACTACAGACTTGGTTGTTGGCCTTGTGAATATTGACTCCCTTCTATGGCATGTCTGTTCGACCCTTTGCAACCACTTCCCTTGAGGATAAGCTCATCCTTCCACCCTTTTAGGAGACTCCTTCTCCTATATAAACCTCCACCATTACCATGAGCAGCTAGTTTGGAATGGCTTGGATTGTGTAGAGCTTATAGTGCTCAGATTGCTGCTACTATAGGTATTTGGTGTGCTAAGTGTGGAAGTGATTGATAGCTTAGGGAAGGTTGTTTTGTGTTGCTTGTGTGAGAGAGAGTTTCTTGTCTTGAGAGAACCATTTCCAAAGGTGACTGCTTGAGACGCTTGTTGAATGGCCCCTCCTGAGAAGGATACCGACGTCAGAACATTTGGTTGTACTCTTCTTTGTTTTGATTAATAATAGATGACTGCTATTAATGTTCCATTCTCATTTGTCTATGCAATGGTTAATGTGAATTACATCTTTTCTGACTGATGTATGGTTGCTTTTACTAGATTTCACGCTTGTGTTTGTTTTCCTCTTCGTGTGTGCAGGTATCTATTCGCGGGGATCGCAGAGGATTGTGACCAGCCAAAGCGAAGGAGCGAAGGCAACATCTCTTCATCAAACGACAGCGCTGGAATCCAAGTAGGTGCTCTTTACCTCTTGTTTAATTGTAATTAGGAACATGCATAACATCATTGATTGATTGTTGCTAGACCCTTGCTGGGCTAGTAGGGATCGCCTCTATCCGTAGAGGGGATTTACCTCTCCAACAATTTGGCGACTCCGCTGGGGATCAACCTTTTGTCTCTCGTGTCCATCCTTTGTGCTTGAATTTGATTGTTCTCTTTTTCAAGATTTGGGGATTGTTTCTTTGCTTATAGTCTTCCTGGGTCCATCTGGGAAGTGTCTTGGTTGTTAAAAGACCTTCTGCCTTTCGTTTGGGAGTTTGTTGCTTTGATTCTACTCATTTTTACCCTCAGCGCGGTTTAATTAAAAACAGACGCGCTGACGTCGCGCACCTGCCTTTTTGTTATCTCTGTCATCGCGCCTATACGATTAACAGTCGCGCTGACCTCGTTTTTTGAGACAGCGCGCTTTATTCGTGTGCTTCCGCGCCGACGCCGCACCCCCGCTTCTTTGATCTCCCTGTCATCGCGCCTGTACCATTAATAGTCGCGCTGACCTCGTTTTTCTGAGACAGCGCGCTTTATCCGTGTCCTTCCGCGCTGACGTCGCAAAGTTGCTACGGGCATCCTCCTTTCAGCGCCGAGTTGCTGAAGCCTACCCGCGCTGATCCTGTAGAATTCATTTTTGTCCAAATTAACCTCCTGAACTTGTTGCTGTGACTTTCCCCTCTTCTCTCCACTTGGTTTGTGACTTGTTTTTCATTACCTAAACTCTGAGCCGCTTGTTTGCGAAGTCTTATTCCATAGGATTTCTTTTTTGCCCGTTTTTGGTTTTGCGAGTACCTTCCTTTTTGCTTTCGCTGCTTGCTTTGTATTTCCACCATCACTTTTGCAGTTGCTGGATTGTGTTGAGTCTCTAATTGACTGGTTGTAGCTCTTATCCTCCGGGTGTTTGCCTTTTTCCGTTGATTTCGCATTCTAGCCCTAGGGCATCTAGTGGCCGGGTGTGTGTCAAGCCTTCCGTCGGGATCTTGTTTTCTTGTTTGACCAGCCAACTTCAGATTTGTTTTTACGCTTGTTCAGTGATTGTTGAAGTGTTTTCTGGTTGTGTTTCCGAGCGTTTTTCACTTCCTCCTTGCTTGAATCCTTGCTTGTCTTGCCGGGCTTAGATCACATAGCTCGTGCGGAACTTGGTTTTCCTTTCGATTTGGAAATCTTTGTTGGATGTTTTGGGAACTTTGTGTGCTTCCACTGAGTGACTTGCTTGGTGTTCTGGTTCCTCCAAATTCATTTAGATGCTTTGTGCCATTGAAAGAAAATCAAACTAGTAGCTTTGCTTTTGAGAATTGAAAAGGAAAAGAACATTTCATTGATTCGCATTTTCAAAAGAAAAGTTTCCTTTCCTCGCTTTTAGCTGCATTAGGCTGCTTGATTGTTTGATTTCATTTTGTTTGTTTGAAAATTCTTCACCTTCTCATAGTTAGAATTCATCGAACAAAATGGTTTTCTTTAGCATGTAGTTTGCATCTAGGTAATTGTGAGAGAACATACGATAGAGCCTGAAATCGAAACTTAACTCAAGATTAACCATAAAATGAACCGAATTAACCTAAAAACGCATTGGAACTAAACGCAAACATCTAGAGGTCTAGGTTAGAGACGTGTTCCGGCGTCTTTAAACATAGTCACTGTTGTTTCACATTATGGTTGGGTGATTCCTCCTTCTGTGACTCGATAGTGGTCTAACACGGACTGCGCTCCCACGTACCATCGCGTATATAGGGAGACCCCACTAGGCTTTTATCCTTTATCCATAGGAAGCCGAGTCTGCCGCCTTGTGAACCGTAACGCACCGAACACAGCATTCGGGAAGATTGACTGCAGTACGGAAAGTCCTTGGCTCTCATATGATTGCTGAGGTGTATAAGCAGTTTTACGGGTCGCTTGGTAAACCCTTTACCTAGAGTCTCCAGAGCAGTCACTTTTGATCCTTTTCGGACTCCCTAAATGAAAAGGTGCATGTGAGCGTCTTGTCACTTCGTGCTCATTAAACATTCGAAGGAGACTGGAGTCATCTTTTCGTCCTTTTCTCGACTCTCGAAACATGAAAAGGTCAAGTTTGGTTCTTGTGTCTTAAAACTAATTCGACCACGATAACATCACCTGTTCTAGATCTTGTGTGCGATAGTTTTGAGTAGGGTTTTTATCGTTAGTTTGCTTTAGGTTTTCTGAGGGGTCTTATCATCCTGGCTGACCCGTCAACTCCCGGTCCGAGTGATCAAAGTTTTCCATCTTCTGTTGCTCCAGAGGTACCAGTTGTAAGCGATACTCTTCCCATTGTCCCGAGTATCCAGCCTATCAACGTACGTGCCCCGGGCGACGAAGATTACATAGAAGATTGGAATCCTATCTGGGAGCCTGACAACGACTCTACCCCCCGTACTCCTTTCGGTATGTCGTCTCCGATGTCTACTTCCCCCATGGATGAGACATCTTCCAGCACAGGTGAGACACCCGTGGTGACAGATATTGAAACTCCGATCCCGGCCTCCTCCCCACTCCCTCCGCGATATCAGTCAGTGAGGGACAGGATAGCCGCTAGAACTACTTCTACGACTATATGGGATCCTAGTCTTATTGCCACCACAGGGCCCTTTGTTTCGCAACCTCTTAGTACACCTCTTACTTCAGGTCTTAATACGCCTGTTACCTCAGTTCCCACCAGACCCACCGTTTGTGTAGCACGCTCGACTCCGGTCGTCAGTGCTGTACCAGCGTCCTCATCTACAAACCCTGAAGCTGGTCCCTCTTCTGGTGGCATTCCAGGAGCAGGGCCGTATGATGCTCATGGGCAACCCATTGTGGACCCAGATTACGAAGGTCCGCTCTTTTATTATGATGCGAACGGCGAGTACCTCGAGAACATTTCGGTCCTTCCTCATCGTCCTTTCGAAGAGAACCAGGAACCGTTGGATATTACGTATGATCCCGCTACTCATGTTTTTCATGGGCACCGGAATCCTCCCGGACAGCCCCAAGGACCACCCAATCAAGGCCAGCCACTCTATGTGCAAACCCCTCAGGGGCAACCACTTTATGGCCCGCCTTACCCAGGACAATCTGGGGGCCCACAGGGACAACCCTACCAGGGACAACCCTCGGCCGTTGGAGGTCCGTCGTATTCATATCAAGGTCAACCTACTGGATATCCAGGGCAACCTGGTACCCAGCAGGGTTACCCAACTGGACAACCCGGGCAGCCTTACATTCAACAAGGCCAACCCGGTTTCCAGCAAGGGTACCCATCTGGACAAACTGGGCAAGTTTATACCCCTCAAAATCAACCAGCAGTCCAACAGGGATATCCTCTTGGGCAGGGGGGCAACCCTACTTACAGCAGGGCCAACCTTCCACCCAGTCCGGTTACCTTTCTGGGCAGGGTGGGCAACCCTACGTTCAGCAGGGTCAACCCACTGCTCAATCCATCCATCCTTCTGGGCAAGGGGGGCAGCCTGCTATACAGCAAGGCCAACCCGCTGCTCAGCGTATGCACCAAACAGGGCAGCCTGCTACATAGCAAGCCCAACCCTCTGCTCAGTCTGTGCACCCTGGGGGGCAGACGGGCCAACCTTCTATGCAGCAAGGTCGACCCGCTGTCCGCCCTATTCGTTTATCTGGACAAACTGGCCGACCTCAGGGTCGACCAACTGTGCAGCCGGCTCAGTCATCTGTTCCGCAAGGACAACCCTCGGTGGTCCACGGACAACCAGGCACCCAGCAAATTCATCCTGCTGGCCAGCCAGGCCCGGCTCAGATCCAACCAAGTCAACCTTCGGGCCAGATGATCCAAGCCCCGCCAGTTCAAGGACATTACTCTGGGCCTAAAACTCAAACGGGTTATCAAATGCAAGGTGGGCCACAGCCTCAACCTTCCTACCAGACGCAGCCTCCCTATCAGGCTCAGTATGGGGCCCAGCAACCATATGGCTACCAGCAACCCCAGGGGCAAACTCACTTTGCTCCTTATCAAAATTTCCAACAGCCACAGGTCACTCCTTACCAAAACTATCAGTATGGTGCACCTGTAGGGCAAGTTGCTAATACTTGGGGAGCTGGGGGGCAGACACAGGGACAGCCGTCCGCATATGGCCAGAATCCGTATGGACAGCTCCCCTACGGACAAGGTCCCTATGCGCCAGGCCCTTTTGGGCCAGGTCCATCGGGGCAAAATTCTTACGCACCAGGCCCTTTTGGGCCAGGTCCGTCTGGACAGAGTTCGTGGGGGCAACCACCATCTGGTTGGAACCCTAATGTCGCCTCGAATCCGCAGCCGCAAATGTCCTTTAACCCACAGTTACCATTCTTAGCAACGTTGGAACTGCCTGACGTGTCCAAGTTAACAAATGATCCTATTTTGCATAATCCGTATTGGCCACCAGTTCCAACCAAAATACCAGGGGATTGTCCAAAGTTTGATGGCAAAGCTGGTGAAGACCCTCAGGCCCATGTAATGACTTATCACCTTTGGTGTTCATCGAACTCATGGCTTGATGATTCTATCCGGCTATGCCTCTTCCAGAGGACTCTCACTGGTTCAGCTGCTAAGTGGTACATCGAACTGAATCGCGACATGTTTCAATATTTCAACTCATTGGCTATGGCCTTTTTGACTCATTTTCAGTTACCCATTCGGTACGAGACTAGGACACACCTTCTCACGTCTCTCAAACAGGATACGGCTACACACATCTCTGATCATATACATGAATGGAGAAGGCGTCGTCGCTTGATTAAATTTTGGATCCCTGATCAACTCCTGACCGACTAGTTCACGACTTCCTTTGTCCCTAAGATTGCAAAAGACATCGCAATGGGAGCGTGTGTAACTGAAGAGCAAGCGATCGCGCGAGCTCAGTACCTTGACTTAGTGTATTCTCAGTCGGGTACTTTGTATGAGTATTTGCCAGACGCCCCGAGGCATGGATAGCCCAAAGCTCCACCAAAGCCTTCTGTTGATGGAGTCATTGGTTCTGTCAATGCATCATCAAAGAAATCGACCGCGAACCCTGGGAAGCAGAAGCAGAATACCTCTAGCGAAAATGCTCCTCAGGGCCAATCCATTTCTGGAAGTACCTTCGAGGTAAACGCCGTTCAGTCCACCGCGGCGGACAAATCCTCGAAAGGGAAAAATAAAGGGAAAGCTAAAGATAAATCTGGACAGCCCAAGCAGGACCCTCCTAAGCCTCCTTCCGAGGAAGGAGCTAAACGGAAACCTAAGTATCCTTGTCTCATCTGCGATGAGGATCACTATACCAAGGATTTCCCAAGGCGGTCCGAGGTTAGTCGACTCTTAAAAGGTGCTCCGGGGCCTCCTACTGTGCTAAAAGAACCTTTCCCTTCCCAGCAAACCCAAATGGTGGCAGATCCCTCTCAATCCTCTTCCTCGTTCGGTTCTCAAGTGTTCATGGCTGGAACGATTCCCATCCATGTTTCAACGCGAGAGAAAGATTATCCATCTCCAGCCAGGAAAGAGCCGGAGGTTCCCTCCAGCGCTCCTCCATCCAGCTCTGGTCCCCTTCACACCGAACGGCCCAGCACTGAGACGATCCCCCGACCCCCTCCCAAAGGTGTACTCAGGAAGTCATCTTATAACCCCAATGCCCGTGCTGCTCAGCACTATAGCATTGTCGAGGACTTAGCTCAGGCTCCGTCTGCTATGTCCGCGTTAGAAGTCCTCCAGAGCTGCCCCTCTCAGAGGAAGTCCTTGCTATCAGCGATTGGTGGCATAGACCCGGCAGATTCGGATTTAATTTCTTTTGATCTCGAGGGTTTTACACAGAGACTGCCGCACCAAGTGGCTTTCCTTATACAGGTCCTCATTAATGGCAAAACGATCCATCGCACAGTCATTGATGAGGGTGCCTCAACCTGCATCATGTCAGTTGCTTGCTGGAAGGCTATTGGTTCTCCTGCTCTGAGCCAGTCTCCTACGACCCTGGAAGCTTTCGATGGAAGAGAATCTCGTCCATATGGTATCCTACCACGATTGCCTATCTCTTTAGAAGGGAAAATCGTAGAGGTAGAGGTTGAAGTTGTTGATGCTAATCTCACTTACAACCTCCTCCTCGGACGAAGCTGGACATACGCCATGCAAGCCGTGGCTTCCTCCTTGTTCCGTGTCGTTCGCTTCCCCCATCAAGGAAGAATCGTCACGGTGGACCAGCTGTCCTTTTTTGCTTCCTCTTCTGAAGGAAATGTGCCGTTCGTGGAGCATGCCTCCAAGTCGTTAATGAGTGTAGGTGTCGGACTATTCAAAGATCCCTCCTTAATGAGATTCTTTCCCCTCCCACCTCCAAATCTCGCCCCTGTTAACATGATTTCAGTATGTTCTGATCCATGGGTTCTTCCTCCCTTGAATCAGGAAGACTCTTGGGGTGACATGATGCCGTTGAGTCCTGCCGAGCTCAACTACATCGAGATTGTCACTGCATCGGCTCCCCTTCCTGAACCTGCTTTTATCAGCAGCGTTCCCGATTCATATGATCATTTCCCTTGGCTGGGAGAGGAGGCCACTTCGGATCCCCTGAAGGAAACATTCCCCTCCGATGAGGCCATCATAGAGACTTTGTCTCTCGAAGAGCTCCCTTGGTCAGATCACCACCATCGCTCTTCGTTTCCCCCCCCACATTCGGAAATGGTCGCATGTCTCGAGCGGTTTGCTTCATGTGTCCCATCTCCGCCCCTCCAAACACCCGTTCAGTTATATCAAGTGTCTTTAGAGGGCAATATGGGTAACATCACGCAGACTCAGCCTATCGACATCTCTGTCAAACCAGGGATTGTCGAGAATATTTTCATTGGAGTCACATGCACTCCTGAGGAAGTTCAACTCTATACAGCTTTATTTCGTGAATTTCGTGATGTCTTCGCATGGTCTTACGAGGAAATGCACGGCATTGACCCTAGTATTGTGGTGCACGAAATACCCACTTATCCCGGTGCTAAGCCTGTTCGGCAGCGTTTACGCCCAGTGCACCCTCGAAAGGCTGCAGCCATCAAGGCCGAAGTCGAAAAGCTTCTTCGAGCTGGTTTCATCTACGCCATCCCCCTCACCGAGTGGGTGTCCAATATCGTCCCTGTGAATAAAAAGCAGGGTACTATCAGGATCTGTGTTTACTACCGCGATATTAATCGTGCCTGTCCAAAAGATAACTTTCCTATGCCTTTTGTTGATCAACTTATTGATGACTGCGCAGGAAGTGAAATTTATTCGTTTATGGACGGCTTCTCTGGTTATAACCAAATCAACATAGCCCCCGCAGACCAGCATAAGACAGCTTTCATTTGTCCTTGGGGCACCTTCGCTTACAAGAAGCTTCCTTTCAGTCTCAAAAATGCCGGTGCCACTTTCCAGCGTGCGATGTCGTATGCTTTTCACGATATCCGACACATCGTACAGCCTTACCTGGATGACCTCCCAGCTCATTCAGCCAAACGTCAAGACCATCCATCTCATCTACGCGAAATCTTTCTCCGCTGTCGACAATACCGTATTCGACTCAATCCGCATAAGTGTGTCTTCTGCGTAGAATTAGGCCGACTACTCGGGTTCATCGTCTCCCGGGAAGGCATCCGTTTCGATCCCCTCAAAGTTGAGGCCATTTTGAATCTTCCTCCCCCTGCCTCTTTGCAGCAATTGCAGAGCTTGCAGGATAAAGCTAATTTTCTCAGACGATTCATCCCGAATTATGCCGAGGTGGCTAAAGGTTTCACACGGTTGTTAAAGCGAGACACACCCTTTCGGTGGGATGCTATCGCCCAGGAATCTTTCGAGCGCCTTAAAGACCTCCTTGTCTCAGCTCCGCTCTTAAGACCCCCAAACTACCACCGTGATTACACTCTCTATCTTGCTGCCGCAGACACCACCATCGGCATGGTTCTAGTGCAGGATGATGATGCCAGCACCGAGCACGTTGTTTATTATCTTAGTCGCAACCTTTTCGATACGGAAATTCACTATGCATATGTCGAGAAGTTGGCATTGGCAGCTGTCTGCGCCGTCCAACGATTCCGCCATTATATCCTGTTGCGTACAACGACCGTGATCTCTGATTGCAACCCAGACCTACATCTTGTCACGTCAGCTACTGGGGGGCAAATACTCGAAGTGGATCGTGATCCTCCAAGAGTTCGACTTGGAATTCACTGCAGCCAAGTCTAAGAAATCTCTGGTCTTTGCTGAACTGCTCTGTTCCTTACCATCTCACTCTGCACCATCTCGTTCAGACGATCATATCCCGGATGAAACGCTGTTTCTCATCAACACCCTCGACCCGTGGTACGGAGACATTATCATGTACTTACAAACGTCTTCCTTCCGTCCCAATGTGTCGAAATATGCTCGACGGCGAATTTGTCACCAAGCTCAACCCTACCGCATTTTGGGCGATACCCTGTACCACCTCGGTGTTGATTCTGTTCTCCGCCGATGTTTGACTCTCGAGGAAGCTGAGCGGGTATTGAATGATGGCCACTCCGGCGCTTGTGGTGGCCATATGTCCGGGTATGCTACCGTCCAGAAGATCCTCTGTGCTGGTTATTTCTGGCCTTCCATCTTCAAGGATTGCATCCTTGCTGTACGTGCATGTCACGAATGCTAGGTTTACCACCGGAAGATGCGTGCACCTGCTGCACCACTGCACCCTATTGTCACCGTAGGTCCATTTGCCAAATGGGGCATCGATTATACGTCCTGTAACCCTCGTTCGGCCGGGGGGCATGGGTACATCATCGTTGCCGTTGATTATTTCACCAAGTGGGCCGAAGCGATGCCTACATTGAACGAAGACGGTTACACAGCGGCGTAGTTTTTATTCAATCATGTCATCACTCATTTTGGAGTCCCTCAGAATATTGTCACGGATCACGGAAAGCATTTCCGTAATCACATGATGACAGAACTAACGACCCAACTAGGCTTGCGTCAAGATAGTTCGACACCGTACTATCCACAATCCAACGGACAAGTTGAGGCAGTAAAAAAAGTTTTGATCACTATGCTTCAACGCACCGTCAACACGCACAAGTCTAATTGGCATCTAATGTTGTTCCCAGCCTTGTGGGCCTACCGGACTTCTGTGAAGGATGCCACCGGTTTCACTCCATTTCAGTTGGTTTATGGGTTGGAGGCTACCCTTCCCGTCGAGTGTGAGATTCCTTCGTTGAAATTAGCTGTGGAGTTGCTTCCCAACACCACTCCAGTGGAGGAACGGCTTCTTTACCTAGAACGGTTAGACGAGACTCGTCGTTTAGCTTCTCTGGCTATCGAAGCGCAAAAGAAGAGAATCAAAGCTCACTTTGACCAGAACATTCCTCCTCGTTCCTTCGTTGAGGGAGATCTAGTACTGCTCTACGATCAAGCTAAAGATAAGCTGGGGGCAGGAAAACTCGAATCTATGTGGCTAGGTCCCTATATCGTGAAAAGAGTTTTACAAAAGGGCACATATGAGTTGATTGATTACAAAGGAAACCCTCTTGACAAGCCCCGCAACGGGCTGTATCTGAAGAAATATTATGCATGACTTCGTGCACTCAGTGTGTACATACGCGTGTTTAGTGTGTTTTGTGTGCATGATTTCATGTTTTGTTTCGGTGTGAAAACGTGTTTGCCTCTTATTGTGTTTTCTTCTTCTTGTGCAGATGTCTAGTGCACCTTATGTTGGTTTCGCTGATGGCGCCTGCCGTAGCACCTGCAATTTGTCCTCTGCGGCGTGGGCGATCTACGATCCTCACGGAGAGTTGCTAGACCTTCAAGGAGTCTATCTCGGTCATACCACTAATAATGTTGCCGAATACAGTGCCGTCATTGAGCTACTAGCCGAAGCAGTTGATCTCGGCATTCGGGCAATGATGGTAAACCTGGACTCCCAGCTTGTCGTTCATCAACTCAACAGGCGATATTCCATCAGAGACCAACGTATCCTAAGGTTGTATCTACGTGTCAGATTGTTAGAAAGGAATTTTGACTATATCACATATCAACATATTCCGAGACGATTAAACACGTTGACTGATGCATTGGCAAATCATGTGTTAGACAGACATTTGTGAAATAGATAACATCATACAAGAAGGCATAGAAAGCATAATAGAGTAAAGCATATGTAAATAAAATATTTTCTCAAACATAGTTTGCATGCGTGTTGTGTGTGCTTTTAAGCTTGCATTAAAAACATTAAAATATATGGGTCATGTGTTTTGCAAATCCATACATAAGATCACATTTGTACTGAACATTTGCATAACAAAACATCATCACATGTAACAAGATCCATCCAAAAAACGGTATGTATATATATATATATATATATATTTATCGTGTGGCGCACTAAGGCACTCAAAAATAAGTGTATGTGTCAAAAATAAGAGTCACTGTTCTCCATACATTCGAGACATACGTCTCTCAAAAATATCAAAAGGAAACCTAGGCGACTACTATGCTGGGTTGTGCTCTCTGTAGCACACAGCTACTCGTGCCACCCACCTCAACAAGCGGTGCACCCTGGGTGCCACCCCCACTGTGTGGATCTGGTGCTCTATGGGAACCTCCTTGACTCCCTGGTAGTCAGGCACACCCTCCAGCAAACCCTCAAGGTTGCGAGCTATCGTCTCTGAAGTATCAACTCCTGGAGGGACTAGGGCCAGGGCTCCAGCTCCTTGCCCCTCTCTCCGTGCCTCTGGGGCTAGGCCGATGGGTCTAACAGGTCCCACATCTGCGCACCGTGACATTTATCAAGACATATACATAAAAAATCAAAAAACATTAAAAAACTCAAAAATCAAGTGTCATACCTCCATCATCCCAGTGATCTCCCGCAGGCAGTACCATATCAGGATCGTTGCGGAAGTCCATACCAGCGTATGGCCAGTCCTCCACGAAAATGATCTGCTGGTCCAACCACTCTCGAAAGAACACTCCCCAAGCAGCTGGACGGCCACCACCTCCGCGCGGCATGATGCGCGCCCATCGAGTGGCCCTCGTCTCCCGCGGACCTCTAGGTGGATCCACTGCCATAGTCTGCAGCCGCATGGCTGGCACCTGCTCCAGAATGAGTGGGAGTAAGAGCGACCCGTAGCCAAACTGTTTCGTCTCCCCGCGACGACAGCTGTTGAGTTGTCTCTTCATGCTGTTGGTCACCGCTGTGGCCCAGTCAAACACAGTAGGCTGTAGGCACTCAAGAGCTAGCAATAGGTGGTTCTTCGAGGCCTCATGGTTGGCCAAGCTTCCCGCTACCCGGGTTACCATAAAAAGGATGGTGCGAAGGACTATATCCGTCACTGTGGGAATCGCTACCTTCCCACTTCGCGTTTTGACAACCTCTGGACATACTCGAGCCATGAGCTAGTCAAGGGTCTCGCCGCTGGGACGTTGTCCTTCTATGATAGGCCTCTCCCCCCGACGGGACAATCCAGTCAGAAAATAAATGTCCATGTGGTCGAACTCGATATCTTTGCCTCGGATGGTAAACTTACCATCTATCGGGTTCCATGCCCTGATCAGGAACTCAAGAAGATCATGCTGAGCTCTCAGACGTGGAGTAAGGAAGAATTTCATGAATCCGCACGCCCGCATGGCATTTCGGCAATCCGCATTTGCAAAAGCGGCTATATCCTCAACATCGTGAGCCCTCTCTTGCCACTGAAAGGCCATTGCGTCCTGCATGAGCATTAAAAATAATTAGAGTGCTGGCCAGTCAAATTTTTACGTCCACTGGCCAGCGCTTTGTATTTTCTTCAGGTCGGCGCGGAAGAACACGAGTTTTCCGCGCTGACCGCAAAGTTGGTACGTGTATTTTTAATCGGTCAGCGCGGTCCCGAGCGGGAAACCCGCGCTGACCGAGAGCGCACCCATGACTCAAAAAATTGCCCAATTGGGCCAATCCCACCGTTAAAATGCTCAAAAAAGGACTCAAAAGAAAGCGCATGGAAAGGGGAACCTACCTGGAACAAGCCGTTCGACGAATGGTGCCCGCACGAGGAAGAATTTGCTCCGTCAACTTCTCAGCTTCACAACGTTCTCAAAGGCTCAATATGGTAACAATGGTAAAAATGACTATTTACTCTTCTATTTATAGTAAAAATGGCTCAATTAGCCATAAATTTTACAAATGTGGGTTTTGTCATGTCTTTACCATGGATGTAGCACTTCTTATGCATGTTTCAATGTGTTTTTTTAACATATCGAACGGATTTATGCGGGTATTTTTATTGTGCAGGTCCTCAGAGTCGGTGACGTCATAATGGTCCAAAAATCACTTGGTCTCAAAAATGTCGTCTTTGAGCTCTTTTCCGACATGAAACAAGAAAAGATGGCCGAGCTTCCTTTCAGCTCGTTAAAGGGAACGAGAGGCGGTCGTTTTAAGCTCTTTTTCGACCGTGTAACTTAAAAAGATTGCCGGGTGTTTGTCGTTTCGCACTCGATATCGGCTCTAAAACGACGTGTTTCCGACCACTTTTTTACTTTTTCGGGTCGAAGGCACTATTTACGAAAAGTACTCCTCGATCGTAATGGTCGGGCGGTTCTTCCAAGCATTGTTTTATACTTTTTCGGGCTCGGGAGACACAACTGTACGAAAAAGGACCCCCCTGGAGTCTCCTTTTCTGCTATCTTTTCAGACTCTCTAAATAAGAAAAGATGCCGAGTTTTTCCTTTGTCAGGCTCGTTAAACACTTGATGACATCGGGCATTGTCGAAATGACACTCTTCAAGCATATGCTATCCCCTTCAAGCTTGTCATCCAAAAATAACCGGGGTACCTGCCAGAAATGGTGGGGAAATGGAACTGCAATCGTTGCGTCGGCAGTATGTCGCTCTTGAACATGGCACTGGTATGCATTCGTGTCGGGTGGGACTTTCTCATGTTGTTTCACAATTGACCTCCGTGGGTATGGGTTATCCTATTTGGCCTCTCATTTGCTCATTTGCCACCGTTATCCTGCCCTTTGCTCATTTGATGTCAAATACTACCAAATCCCCTGTTGTGCCACCGGTATGTTTAAGAGAAGTTGACCTCTGCAATAATACAACCTCATCTGCTATCTCACACAAATCATTTTACCTCTGTCTCGTGTTGATGTTGTGGGAATCATTATGGCCCACCTTCGATCAAGGTCACTTCCTGTCGACTTCAGCTCATTATCCGGGAAGGTGACTTAGAGACTCCCTTCAGGTGCCTTAGAGCCTGCATGCCCTAATGGCAGGTTCTTCGTGTTCAACGCGAGGTTTACGTCATTGGCCTCCGATCGAATGATTCCGTGGGTGTTCGACACCAGCTCATTGATTCACGTGCCGCGGATTGTACCTATAGTACCTTGAGGACCATTGTCATTATTGGTGGTACCTCTCATGTCTGTTAACAGTTTTCATCATTGGCTGGTAATCAAATGATGTCCATGCATGTTTGACTTCAGCTCATGTATTCACATGCTTGGACTTGTACTTTGTTCGTATCGGGACGGAGCGCAAGACCCTGGATCTCTGTCGGTTATAGTCCAGGTTGTGATTTCGTGGATGATCATTACATAACTCATTGATGGATGGCTACGCCCATACCTGAGTCTTCATGGATGGCTGCGACCATACCTTATCATTATGCTGGTCTCTTTAGCTGGGTGGCTACGTCCATTCCACAGACCTTTTCGCATGTCTTTTGGATGGTTGCCCCCATGCCTAGACAACATGTACTTGATTATCAGAGATATTCGGTCCTTCCTGATGGTGTTCTAGTTCGGCAAAGTGTTGTAAAGCATTTCACTCCTCCCACTCTCTCGGTCTTCATGCTTTAGGGGGCATCTGTTACACAGTAATTTGTCACTGTCTCCCTGTCAATCACCCTACTGTGTCAAGAAATCACAATAATCAAGTTCATGCCTTCTGAATTGGCCCAAAACCCACTTTTCCAAAGTTTTCCTCATCAGCGTGTCTGTTTCTAAAATATCCGCGATGACTGGCGCACTATAACAGACTGAGGACGCTGCCAGCACGGAAGAACACGCCTTTCCCGTGCTGATCGAAATTCTATGACTAGCGCAGCCCCTCTATAAACCTACCCACGCTGACATGGCCTTTTACATTATGACATTGCGACGTCAGCGCGCCAGACCAGTTATGCACCCGCGCTGATCCAGTTTTGGCGAATTTGTTCCAACAGCCAGCCTTCCAGATAACTCCAGACTTGGTTGTTGGTCTTGTGAATATCGACTCCCTTCTATGGCATGTCTGTTCGACCCTTTGCAACCACTTCCCTTGAAGATAAGCTCATCCTTCCACCCTTTTAGGAGACTCCTTCTCCTATATAAACCTCCACCATTACCATGAGCAGCTAGTTTGGAATAGCTTGGATTGTGTAGAGCTTATAGTGCTCAGATTGCTGCTACTATAGGTATTTGGTGTGCTAAGTGTGGAAGTGATTGATAGCTTAGGGAAGGTTGTTTTGTGTTGCTTGTGTGAGAGAGAGTTTCTTGTCTTGGGAGAACCATTTCCAAAGGTGAATGCTTGAGACGCTTGCTAACTGGCCCCTCCTGAGAAGGATACCGACGTCAGAACATTTGGTTGTACTCTTCTCTGTTTTGATTAATAATAGATGACTGCTATTATTGTTCCATTCTCATTTGTCTATGCAATGGTTAATGTGAATTACATCTTTTCTGACTGATGTATGGTTGCTTTTACTAGATTTCACGCTTGTGTTTGTTTCCTCTTCGTGTGTGCAGGTATCTATTCGCGGGGATCGCGGAGGATTGTGACCAGCCAAAGCGAAGGAGCGAAGGCAGCATCTCTTCATCAAACGACAGCACTGGAATCTAAGTAGGTGCTCTTTACCTCTTGTTTAATTGTAATTAGGAACATGCATAGCAGCATTGATTGATTGTTGCTAGACCCTTGCTGGGCTAGTAGGGATCGCCTCTATCCGTAGAGGGGATTTACCTCTCCAACAAGTACCATATACCAACTCAAAAGAAAACATATCTATTGATTTCTCACTACTCACTCTATCGGCCCATAAAGCATTAACAAGCTTCTGATGCCAATTCTTTTTGTTCGCTTCCAACATCTTCTTAATAATCTTTACCAAGGATTTATTTGAAGACTCAGCTAGTCCGTTTCCCTGCGGGTAGTATGTCGTGGAATGGCCCGATGTGATATTGTATTTACTACAAAAATCAACCATTCTATTTGACTTAAATGATGCTGCATTATCTATAATAATCTTGTGAGGGAAACCAAAACAAGACAAGATATTGGACTCTAAAAACTGAATGATTACCATGTTTGTATCTTGCCTTGTTGGAATGGCCTCAATCCACTTGGTGAAGTAATCGGTAGACGTCAAAATCCATCTATGTTGTGCTGATGATGTAGGATGAATTTTTCCTATGAAATGAAGCGCCCACTACTGAAAAGGTGCATTAATTACAACTGGCTTCAAAGGAAGAGGAAACAACTTCCTTTTTCCAGGAAAAACTTGACATTCATGGCAGCTCATGACTGTCTTATATAAATCTGAAAACAAAGATGTCTAATAATATCATGCTCTCAAAACTTTATTAGCTATTGTTTTCCAAAACAAATAACTGCCATAATCTCCATTATGGAAATCATTCATTACCTGCTGAGCTTCATCTTCAACAAAACAATCAAGGAGAACCCCCCCTGGATCTTTCCAATAGAGAGCACTATCTAAAATGCAGAATTTTGCAGACCTTAGTTTTAGATATCTACCTTTACTTCTTGAAATTCTGGCAGGAGGAGAAAGGTGCTGAAGAACATATACTGTATCATAACACCAAGGTGAGTTGAGAAACATCTCTGATACCTGAATGAGTGTGCCACCATCTTTTTCATCTGACATTGCTACAATAAGATTTATATCTAGAGCATGAAGATTCGACTCAGCCATGAGTTTTGCCAAGCCTTGACCTTTGATCAGTTTCGTAGGCTTAATATCAAGATCATACTCTAGCATCGCTGCTATCCACTTACCTCTTTTTCCCTCTGGATCAGTTTCCATGAGGACATCTTTGACAGCTGCATTAGGAACATATGTTATGGTATGTGAATGCAGAATATAAACTTGGAAATCTTCCAATGCCTTTATAAGAGCCAAAGGTTCTTTCTCAATGATGTTATAGCACAAAGCAACATCTCTGATATTCCAACTGAGAAATGAAATGGGCTACTCCAGCTGATCCTTCTTTTGCATCAACACTACAACCAAAGTGTGCTCAGATGCAAAAGAAAAAATAATAAAATCATGAGTATAATCAGGACTAATCAAAACTGGGGTTGTGGTCAAAGTAAGCTTTATGAAATCGAAAGATTTCATGGCATCCTCAGTCCATTTCATAGTGCTATCCGTCTTCGACATATTAGTTAACTCACGTAAATGCTCAGCCAAATTTGGTATAAATTTGCATAAGAAGTTCATCTTACCATTAAAAGCTTGAATCTCCTTTTTGTTGTGCGAAAAGTTTATTTGTTGGATTGCCTCGACCCTTGAAGGATCAATGTGAATACCATCTTTAGAAATTATATGATCGAGGAGTTTACCTTTTTCCATGGCAAAAAGTTTCTTCTTTGGATTCAAAGAAATCCTAAACTTCCTGCATTTCTGAAAAACAATCCTTAGGTGGTGTAAATGCTCATCATCAAAACCAGAAAATACTATCAAGTCATCTAAATAAACTACCAAGAAAAAATCCTTATCGTTAGCGAAATCTATATCCATGGCCCGCTGAAAAGTGGCTTTGGCATTCTTCAGCCCAAATGGCATCTTGGCATACTGAAAAGTTCCCCGTGGTGTTGTAAAGGAAGTTTTGTCCTGGACTCTTTTGTGCACCAAGATCTGATTGTAGCTTGAATAACCATCTAGTAGTGACATCCGTGATGCTCCAGCTACTCTCTGTAGGATATGGTCCATCTTAGGAAGAGGGTAATTATCTTTCAAGGATACTTTATTCAAGTTCTAGAAATCAATGCACAACCTTATCTCTCTGGTCTTTTTCCATACCAAGACCAAATTTGAAATCCAATCAAAGAATCTAATTGGAACAATGATACCATCTTTAAACAATCTATTTACCTCTTTCTCGATGGATGGCAGTAGCTTTGGATTGATTCTCCTCAACTTTTGTCTAAAAGGTTTTTGATTTGGCTTGATAGGAATAGTATGTTGAATGATGTTATTTTCATATACTTTCAAATATGAGTAATCGCACGGAAAAACATTGGAAAATTCAAAAAGAAACTTAAAATACATAGCCTTTGATTCGGTAGACAATGTTTTTGATAACTTTACAAGCTTGGGATTGTCTGTTTTCCCAAGGTTTACATCTTCAACTCCCTTGTCAATAGGAACCAAGGCTGATTTTCTCGCCACATCATCTTGATCAAACAACTCCTCTAAAGGTATTAGACCTCTAGGAATAACATTATCCTTCAACTGTAAAACCTCCATTTGATTTACCTCAATGTCTTGTTCATAAGAATCACAAATCTCATCAATGAAAGCATTCTTAAACTATCCTTCATTCTGCAAAAAGGAATTAATTTCATTGCCATCCTAGAAAACATGCCAATATCTCAGATTATCAGGAACAATAGGCCTATATTTGGCACAAATTTCGAATTTATTGCTAGAATTCATTGGAATTTTCAAATTACTTGTTGCTGTAGCAAGTGAATCAGTAATGATATTTTTACTTCTTGGCACCTCTATCAAGGTGTATTCTGAAAACATTTTCAATATGTCCAGGATTGCGTTCCTATAAGCTCTCATGCATGCATGCTTTGCTTGATATTCTCCTTTTACTTGTTTAATCACCAAATCTGAATCACCATAAACATAAATATTTTTCGCACCCAGTTTCTTCAAAAAATTTAGACCTATAATCAATCCTCATACTCCACTTCATTATTAGAGAAATCGAAAGCTAATTTATAGGAACACACTCTAACATTACTTGGGACTTTGTCTTGCTGAAAAACAGGACTTTGAGTCCAAATTCCAATACCTGCACCATCTTTACCTAAGGCACCATCGAAGTGCATGCTCCAAAGGCCAACTTCATCTTCCAGATGTTGGAATTCTACTTTAGTTTCGATCTTACCCTTGCTGGTTACTTCACTTTTATGCTCTTCACTGACTTTATGCTCCTATGGAGGCTGCTCAGAAGGAATTGAGATTTTTTCCTTTTCTTGATTAAGAACTGCTCTAAAACTCTCAGAAATTTCGGGTACATCATCTACTTCTACAAGCTGAATATCTAGATCATTCAATCCACTATTAGTGTACAAAACAAAAGACTCTAAATCAGTATGTACATCATTTATCAGATGATTTATGGGCTTCTCTTTACTAATGATCATATACTTCATCTTCTTTTCCCAGTAAAACTTTCTCAATTGACCGAAAATGGGGATTGTAGCATAAGAGAAGTTAAGTTGCAAAGTTCTTTTAAGCTTGGCTCCCCACAATCTAGACAACATCATACTGAATTGGGGTGGTATATCAAATATTACCACATCCATCAAGACATTTTTGGCTGAGATTTGATCTAAAGAAACCACCAAATATTTGATGAGACCAATGCAACGAACTCTACCCAAATCAAATGAGTAAAAATCATGATATTTTCAGGTGATATCCAGGCCCAACCTTTCCATGATGGCCTTGGGAATCAAATTGTGGGAAGCTCCGAAATCAAGCATAGCATTATGAAGAATATAATCATGCAGTCTAAGACTCAGATAAAAGGGTGGGACTTCACTATCTTCTAGCCGACCTTTTGTTAAGGGATAAATTCCCCTAGGGTCTTGGGTTGATACCCTAGCAGATCGAAGGTTATCTATATAGAGAAACACACCATTCCACACATACATGATGCTAATATAAACAAACTGGATGAAGTGGGGTGCACCTGAAGGTCCTTTGTTTAGGAATATCCAGCCAGGGTCCAAACCCTCTTGGAGTTCCTTTTGCTCCTTTAACTTGCAAAACAATCAATTCCAAAAAGTACAATAGTATATGGACCAAGCATCATAAAGAAATCATCTTCATAACATATGGAAAGGTAGCTAATTATACAATTAAAACAACCATTCATATGTGAACCATAACATTGATATCATAAACATGAAGAAGATTCATATTAGGAACAAGACAAGTGTTTCCTTTATTATAAATAACTAAAGTACAGAAAGGAATGATTTCACCTGATTTGTCCTTTCGCAGGCTCTAAGCAGAACCATCCTCCAGATTCGTCCAGTCTCAAGCCTTCAACAAAGTCCTTCCATGACTTACTCCATGATATCTCAAGTAGTAGAAAGACATCATCACACAAGGAAACAAGGGTTTCCTGTAAAGGGGGGAAGTGCTGGAAGCACTAGGATCTTCAGACCTGGTCAGGGATAATCTCAGCAGGGTGATCTTTCTCTCTATTCTATCCTCCCTTAGGCCTTCCCATTGAAGCCTTTTATACTTCTCCCAAAGTAGTTTTTTAGTTGGGAATTTGTTGGGAACAGTTGGGCCACAGGCACTAATAGGTAATCAGCAGGTAAAACCTGCGATCTCCGCCCAAAATTAAGGAGATTTAATTTTTTAAGTGTTTTAAGACATATATGTGGGTTGGGTATACACAGACCCACGTACACACGCGTTTAGCTCATGGAAATGTCACTTATAGGGAGTAAAAGATTGTTTTTGACTATTTGGACTAGGTCTGGAAGGAAGGGGTGCCCTAGGCCATGAGTGCAGCATCACAAGCATCAAGAGTGAGATTTGGAGGTATAACAGATGCCCCCTAATATATGAGGTCAGAAGGGGTACATGATGGCTGAAATGTATTAAGCAAGTTCATGGAAAGGAAATCTATCAAAAACTAAGAAGGACTTCACCAAAGTTCAGCCTGCCAAGCCACAAAAGGAGATCAAAAAGAAACACTGTCTCAGGCAGGCATACCCATGCTCAGAGAAAGTACAACATGTCTGCATATCAACTACCAGTGGATCCACTAATTATACAAGTATAAAAAACTAGAAAAGGCATAATGGATCATCTAATCATGATCGAACAAGGACATGTCTGAATATCACATATAAGAATGGCAATGATGCTGAAGGGTGAAGCATATCACTGATATCAAAGACTGATCCTAAAAAGTACCAAATGAACATGATGGAGTAAGATGGTACTATACTGCAAACTCAGGTTCCAGCATATAGAATGTCGCCATGAATGACTGTAACATATAAGGTGGAGTGGTATCAACTAGCAGCAACAGGAGTAACTATCAAGTGAACCAATGAATGTTGATGCAACCTGAGGTCTTCACTGACCGCTGTGGTACATTTCTACACCATGGGAATAAATGATCTGAAGTCGACCATGTGAGAAATCATTTGATTATCGGTCATTGATGTATACCGTTAACAAACGCGAGACTACTCACCGTTAATGATAACGAGTGTCAATGTACCTAGTACAATCTAACAAGTGTGAATAGATGAGCTGAAGTTGAACACCTGTGAGAATCTATCAATTAGGAGACAATGATGGTTTCCCACTATCAATAGCGAAGGATATGCCACTAATGACTACAAACCCCAAGGTACTACCAAATGGACTCTAGATATTTGCCCCAGAGCAATGAGTCGTAGTCGATAGGGAAAGATCCGCTAGAAGGAAGGCATTAAGGCATCATTCATTAATCTAGCGCATGTGTAACCCATAGGCAAATAATGTGGAAGGAATCGGATGAAGAAAGATGTAGTAACCCAATCGAAGCACGTTCCTGGCATACACAAGATGTGGCTAGTGCATGACAGAAACCCTCTGAACCAACCAATAATGAAAGTTGACACAGAGGCGAAGTATGCACCAATAGGGTGAAATGGAAACCAAGGTACTGCACGAATCCCAATGTGTGATCATGTAAGATGATGTCGAACACAAGGGAAACTACTCAATCAAAGACCCATGATACTGATCAATGCTGAGCACTGGGTGACCTATCAATTATGAAAATAGGGCCAGGGTGCGGCTCTAGGCCTGTCCTCAAAGCAAGATGTCATCGTTGATAAGGACAAGACTTGCTAGCAAGAAGTCAATGGGGACCTTCTCAAACCGGCACGAGTAAAGGACCAATCAAGGATGGTCAACTGAAAAATGAGTCAAGATACAACGCAGAGAGGCTGACTCAGGCTAACTTCCCTTGAACAAAAGCACGACTCAATGTGACTATGTGGCAGCATATAATGATTCTGTATAAGTTCGTTGTGTAGGAGGCATGAACGAACCCTCCATATGATTGGAAGAGATAACCAGTTAGGGGAGAACTGACTCAATAACAAGGTTAAGACGTACCTAAGTCAAACTAAATCCCACCCAAATGGAGGATACTTTGTTTTGAGTGCTTTGTTCAAGGGCGACACGACTAACTCTAGCTGCCAACAATAAGTGGAAATATTGTCTCGTTCCCGCTCTTTTTTTTGGAATATATAATTTTTTTTTGTCTTTTTCTTTAAGCTGGAAAAAGAATAAAAGAATGCTATAGTATAGTGGAAAGAACGAGTGTTGGTGAAACAGATGATCTAGTTCCTGGGATTGGAATGTTCCTATGCTCAATGCAGGGAGGCGAAAACTAGTCAAAGACACTCAAAGGTGTGTTCTTTCCACGAATCAAGGTGTGTCAAGTTGGAGTAGGAAAGGGCATGCAAGTTTGATTTCGCAGTATTCATGGTCAAAACTTGGCTTAAACATGAGTCCAAGTGAAGCCAGCTTAAGGCCAAAGAGGGTGCAAACGGTCAAAATGCAATGCAGTAGTACAACTCAACACAAAGGAGCCTCTAGGGTATAAGGCCAGAACGAAGCGAAGAAGCAAAGAGGAATGAGTCTTCATCGCATAAGTCATGGCGGGAATACAGAGGACTCTCAAGCCTACTCAGATCGAAGCAGCATGGGCAAAAAATGTCAATGAGGTACTAACTATAATGCCCATGAAAAGGATGGCTCTACCATCGTGTCATGATTTAAAAAAAAATGGCGAGTGAAGGTGGTTTACTAACCATAACACAATGAGATCGACCCTATGGCAAGTGTATCGACAAATGGAGGCTAGTATGCATAATGCAACGGAAAAATGGCTTCCCTAACCTATATGCCAGTGAGAAAACGATACCTTCCATGACGGGTCAGTAGTCATGGAACCGTCTCGAAACTGTCGAAAAAGCGTCCAAAATGTCCTAAAAATCAAACCATTCTCAACATTCCAAGCTCCTAAGTTAAAAGTTACATGAGACCAAACAAAATCAAGTTTTGAAATTTTTTTTCATTTTCAAAGCCTATAAAATAGTTTTTGGACTCACCATTTTCACCATTTGAGTTTGAGAGCAAAGGAGTGGAGCAAAAGGAGCAAACTTTTCCATATGCCGAATTCAACCGTTCATATCCTTCCAAAATCACTAGGTGACCCTTAAACTTGTCTTGCATTTAATTGTGAGTAGTTTTAGAATTTTTAATTTAAGTTTTACCATTGAAATTTTGTCAAAAATTTCCCCACGGCGTATACGCGGGTTGGACATATGAAACCCGCGTATACGCAGGCCCTACATGAGACTGTGTGTGAATGGACTCATGTGTACGCTGCGAACATTTCTAACAAAATAAACTAATGGTCTAAATTCATTTTTTCTTCAAGATGCCAGTCACTTGGTGAGAAAGAGAGCATACCTTAGTGGATGATGAGGTTATGAATGATCCTAATGCTTTGGATGCCTTACGGGGATGTGGTTTGCTAAAATTCTTCAAATTGCCAAATATGAAAGCAAACACTCGCCTGCTTGAGATGCTCATTCACTACTGGAGCATCGAGGATGATGCATTATGATTGACCAGATGCCCCTCAAGATAGAGGTTGAAGACATCTATTTTATCATAGGCCTTTTTCAGAGGGGAGAGGTGTTGCACTCGACAAGCAGATCATGAGGCAGTCTCTCGATCGAGGACTACGTACATATATACTACCCGACACATCTAGAGAAGGTTGGAAGTAAAATTCCAATCAAACATGTGGAGAGTTTATCGCTGAGGATAATATTGTTCACCATAGCTAGAGTTAACAGATCAGCTTCCTTGCACCAGGCATCATGGCTAGCCATGAGCTTGGTGCAAGGAAGCTGATCCATGTCTGACCACTGTATTTGACAGGTGTACTCCTCTTCTGGCCAACCTGAAAAGCCAACTTACCTCTATCAAGAAAAGGTAGACCAAAAACTTTGGAATGGGACTATTTTGTGCTCATTCTTCTTTGAGAGTGTCCCTGCACTTCGTCCTAGAGTACCAGTTTCCATCAGCACCCCACGAGATCCACGCATGGGCAGGTGGGCTAACTTGATGAAATGTCTAGGAGGTGGGGATGTCACACGGACTGCATTTGATGATGACTTCTTCTCCTGGTGGGAGCAGCAGATCATCACCATAGATGAATACCCTTATGTTGGGTTGGACTTCCGAGGAGATCCCGATCTAGTATTACCACCGACCGCAGCATGGGGCGACATAGGTAAGTGTTTTTATTTTTTATAATTTTTTTTTGTGATTTTTTCGAATTAATGAATTTAAAAAATATATTTTTGATATGATTCAAATGATTAATATGATGATCATGTTCCAGATATTGGGCTGGTATGACTAGATGAGTTCCCACGACACAGACGTTGCAGCCGAGGGGCCGAAGAGGCAGCTGCAAACATAGAGCGACTTCTACACACAATTCAGCGGCACTTGGTGAGACTCACTCACGGAGTACTGATGGTGGCCGTAGATGTTGGAAATAATACTGAGAGGGGGGGGGATTAGTATTATCACATTAATAAAACTTTTTCATTTCCAAACTCTGATTCATATATGCTACTTCCACAACTTCTTATGATTAAGTTAATTGATCTTCAATGAGTGCATTAGAACATTATCAACCATATTATCAGTTAACAGATGCAGTAACATAGAGTAGATCATCACACATAAGGCACACACATGAACACCATGATATAAGGTGGAAACCCAATGCGGGAGAAAACCACCTGCTGCAAGTCATCTCAATCTTCTTCTTAATAAGAAACTCCTTTTACAATATTTTGTACTGGTGCAGTCTTATACCAGTAAGGGAGCTACAACCCCCTTTGCTCTTGTACTAGCTGATCCATTTACTAGTACGTAGGCTACTACCTGCTACAATGCTCCAACGATTTCCTTTATCTCTTGTACTAGCTTAGATACTAGTACGTAGGTGTTGACCTACAATCTTATCTCCTCCAGGTACCACGTTTCATCAATTTTCAGACTGGACACACTGAAGCACAACACATAATCTGAAAGGCCACATTTCATCCAATTTTCATACTGGGCCCAACAACATTGAAGCTCGTAATCAAACAACCTTTTGAATTAACCAAGCACTAGATCAATACATATACAAGTGAGTCATCAATCAGATCTAGTCAACCAGATCACATAAAATGAGTCAATAAGAACCTGATCCATTTATCCATCAATGTATAAACATTTAATCAATCACTGCTGTTATCAGAACTTAATACCAGAAACGATACATCACTTCAAAACCCAGAACACAACAATAAATAGGGGCAGCTAAATAGATTTCATGAGAAGTACGCAACTTCACCCATATAACACCTGCGTAGAAGTACGCACTGTTTCCAACTGCGTTCCTGCGTACCTGCGCTCTGTGTCCAATGAACTGCCTGCGTACCTCCGCATCTGCAGTGCTTCTGGGCCTGTGTATCTGCGCACCTGCAGCACTTCTCCGCCTGTGTATCTCCGCACTTTTCTTTCACTGTACTTGCATACCTACGGGTATAAGTAATTTCAAGACTTCAAGACTAACCCAGACTGTCAGATCTATAGATCTGAACATGCGCCGAGGAGATATCAACCCATTAGTAGATCCGACTTGTAATTCTCATGTTTCTCTTTGATATTGATTCAACTCTCTCTCACAAACCGATTACAAGAATTTTAGATCTAGCTTCTCTTAAGATCTTCTAATTTCACAACTATCTAGCCAAATGATCTCCTTTGCTTTATATAGGCAAGCTCTTCCTAAAATCATGGATCAATACCATAGATACCCAAAACATGGGGCTCAATAATAATATAAAACAATACCACGGGCCAAAACCATAGAGTCAAGAACGGCGGGCTAAATACCACGGGCCAAACATAAGAAACCCCACGTGAGCACGTTTCTCTGCCTTGAAGTGAGTGAACTGGGGTCCGCACCTTTTACATGGTGTACTTGCGTGTATGTACGCACTTTATATATGACATGCTTGCGGGTCCGCAACTTTTGTACGGTGTACCTGCGTACCTCTTGTTTTCTTCATTATTTGTGAGCTAATCATCAATCTCTGCTACTGACTTGTTGTACAGTGATCCATCACCTATATGAGTTGCCATCAAGGACAACACTTTAGCCATAATGCCAACAATCTCCCCCTTTAGACTTGATGGCAAATCTTACTAAGAACTTGCCATTTGATTCCTTTGAACTGTCCTGCATCTATGTATTATGTCACATCTGATATCTCTTCTATAGATTCATCTGAATGTATATAAGTGAGATGTTCTTCTATGAGTGGGTTGCCATCAAGTACAACACATGCATCATAATGCCAACAATCTCCCCCTTTGGACTTGATGGCAACAACACCAAATCACTCTCCCCCTTTGACATCAAGGGCAAAGGGTTATGCTCCCCCTAATAACATGATCCTCTTGACTATAAACCAGATCTGTTGAAGTCTCTGAATGAGCTCCCCCTTTGTATATGCCATGGTGCACCAATCTGATCATGCTCTTTCTGAGAACAAGCTAAAATGTATGTTCTGCTATATAGTGTTGTTCATGCTCAAGCTCCCCCTGACTGTAAGCAAGGTCTGCAAAAAGATGTTCTACAAGAAGAACATGACTCTATATATCATAAAAGACCTTCCTATCACCAAAGACTCATACATACATCTATCTCCCATCACAATGGTGATATACCAAAAGTTTACATATGATAACATAAAAGGAAACCAACATAGGCCGTTACATGACCTGAAGAGATCTCATCAAATGACTACAATGATATACTTGACATCTATAACAGAGACCAAAGATCAAGACAAACATCAGTAACAACACTGTATGATCTGCTCCATAGTATCAACAGTAACTAGACCAGCAACTTGCATTGGTGCATGAATCATCAAGGTATGTCTGCATCAACTCATTCAGAATTCTCATTTTATCATGAGTGAGAAACATCATAGCCATTATGAACCAAGTATGCATCAATCATCCTATCATCATCAAGTCTCCATCAATGCAACTTTGAATAGTCAACCATGAATCCAGCCAACAATCCTCATCCATATATGTGCCAAGAACAATAAGGACTCCATGCAAGCACCATTAGAGAATCAACCACAAATCTGATCCAAGAACCATGTGAACAACTCATAACCATAGCGAGATGAATCGTTTATCCATATAAGCATCATTACCGAGGACTATTAGACATAATGCCAACAATGCATTAAAACATATGCTCCCCCTAAACTGGTGCCATCTGTCAGATCTTATCAACAAGAAAAGTCAGCCAATAAATTCCTTAAGACAGATCCGCAGTTTCTCATTATATGGCCTGCGTGGCTCTTCACTTTACCTTCTGCTCCCGTGCGTATACCCGTAGAGAGCCTTCTGCTGTACTGCGTATCTACGCACCTGCACCTTTTGTCGCGCCACGTACATATACTGTAGCTCCGCACCTGCGGCTTCTATCGCGCCGCGTACCTCTGCTGTAGCTCCGCACCTGCGGCTTCTGTCGCGCTGCGTATCTTTACTGTGCCTCCACACCTGAACCTCTGCCATGCCGCGTACCTCCGCACGAGGACTGTGCCTTAGCTGTGTATCCTCGCACTTTCACTGTGTATCACTTGCGTACCTCCGCACCAGGACTTACTCTCTGCTGCGTACACTCGCACTTTCGCAGTGAATGATCTGCGTACATCTAATTAGAACCCACTTAACATTCCTCCTCTGTACCACTGACAGTCAGATTCCCAGATCTGATCTTGTGCTCGAGAGATCATACTTCATAGATTCACTTCCAACTTCACTTTCCCTACTGCCTTTCTTCAAACAATCATATACGCGATTGTGCAGTATCCAACTCGCGTATATACGCGACTTCCCTTTATGGAGTTTGCATATGAGATTCAGGACACTGAAGTTTTGTACTTTCAGCTCCCTCTGATTCCGGTATGTTTGTACGTTGTGCTGTGCCACCTTTTTCTGACTATACTTCCTTTTTCCTCCATATCTTCAAGCGTGATGATGACATTTTCTCCTTTTGATATGGTGCCCACACTTTGTTCCTACATTCCTTAGCTATATGTCCAAGCTTGTTACATGCATAACATCTTACATGTTTCATATTCCTCCTGTAATAGTCAGCAGCTTTATGACCATACATATTGCAAGCAAAGCAATATCCATTAAAGTACCTTGAATGTGATGATCTTTCTGCATAATATTCTTGAACCCTTCTTCTTCTACATCTAGCTGCAAGATGTCCAAGATTATGACATACATAACATTCAACATTATTCATAGGAGGAGAAAAGGATTTTCTTTGAGGAATCCCTTTCCTTGGTTGATGATGAGATTGATCTTTCATTTCTTCGTTGATCACTTTGGATTTCTCTTTAGAGTTCCTTGCCTCACCTTGTGAACTAGATTCACCTTCAACAGATTCATGGAAACCAAGACCAGTCCTTATAGCAGGAGACCTTTGACTACTAAGAATATCATCCAAGACTTTAGAACTATCTTGAAATCGTAAAAGCTTATCCTTTTCTTCTAATTTACCTTTCAAGACATTTACCTCAACCTGAAGTTGTTCTTCCTTTTCAAGAGATTGCTTTTTCAAATCTTCTTCAGCTTTCCTTCCTTCTTTCATTTGTTCCCTTAGTTTGAGAATCTCCTTTTCTTGTTCTTCATTCAGATCCTGCTTCATTTGACGAACTCGGAAGACACATTCGAGCTGAGATTTTAAGCTGATGACTTCATTTTCTTGCTTTTCAATTGCTTGGTGAAGATCTTCATTCTGCTTCCTTGATTCTTCAAGATCTTCCTTTAGTGAGCGGATCGTGGCTTCAAGACTTTCATAGTAACTGGATCTATCTTTGAGTTTCTTAATGGTTGTGTTCTTTTCATTGACTTCATTTCTTAGAGATGTTGCTTCAACCTGCAACTTTTGATATTTCTCCTTGCATAACTCTTGATGAGCCTTTTGTCTAGTAACATCTTCTTTGAGGGCACCACTCTTTATGTTCAGAACTTTTTCTTGTTCACTAATTTTCTTTGTCAGCCTGTTAAGTTTTGCCTCTATTTGATATCTTTATTCCTCACCCATAAGAGCACATTCAGTTGTTTCTTTATCACTTCCATCTTTTCCAAATGGATAGATAGTTGGAACATCAGAGGATAGAAAATTCATACCTGATAGTTCATCTTCATTCTGAAATGATTTTGAATCTGAAGAGCTTCTTATACCTAATCCCCAGTCGATTCTCCCATTGTCATACTTCTTCTGAGATATCTTCTTCTTCTTATGAGCTTTCTTCTTAAGCTTCTTTCCCATTGTTTCACGGATCTCCTTCAAGCGATCAAGCTTCTACCAAAGAACCTGGCTCTGATACCAATTGTTGGAAATAATACTGAGAGGGGGGGGGTGGTGAATATGTATTATCACATTAATAAAACTTTTTCATTTCCAAACTCTGATTCATATATGCTACTTCCACAACTTCTTATGATTAAGTTAATTGATCTTCAATGAGTGCATTAGAACATTATCAACCATATTATCAGTTAACATATGCAGTAACATAGAGTAGATCATCACACATAAGGCACACACATGAACACCATGATATAAGGTGGAAACCCAATGTGGGAGAAAACCACCTGCTGCAAGTCATCTCAATCTTCTTCTTAATAAGAAACTCCTTTTACAATATTTTGTACTGGTGCAGTCTTATACCAGTATGGGAGCTACAACCCCCTTTGCTCTTGTACTAGCTGATCCATTTACTATTACGTAGGCTACTACCCGCTAAAATGCTCCAACGATTTCCTTTAGCTATTGTACTAGCTTAGATACTAGTACGTAGGTGCTGACCTACAATCGTCTCTCCTCCAGGTACCACATTTCATCAATTTTCAGACTGGATACACTGAAGCACAACACATAATCTGAAAGGCCACATTTCATCCAATTTTCATATTGGGCCCAACAACATTGAAGCTCGTAATCAAACAACCTTCTGAATTACCCAAGCACTAGATCAATACATATACAAGTGAGTCATCAATCAGATCTAGTCCATCAGATCACATAAGATGAGTCAATAAGAACCTGATCCATTCATCCATCAATGTATAAACATTTAATCAATCACTACTGTTATCAGAACTTAATACCAGAAACCAGACATCACTTCAAAACCTAGAACACGACAATAAACAGGGGCAGCTAAATAGATTTCATGAGAAGTACGCAGCTTCACCCATATAACACCTGCGTAGAAGTACGCACTGTTTCCAACTGCGTTCCTGCGTACCCACGCACTGTGCCTCACAGACTTCCTACGTACCTGCGCTCTGTGTCCAATGAACTGCCTGCATACCTCTGCATCTGCAGCGCTTCTGGGCCTGCGTATTTGCGCACCTGCAGCACTTCTGTGTCTGCGTATCTCCGCACTTTTCTTTCACTGTACTTGCGTACCTGCGGGTATAAGTAATTTCAAGACTTCAAAACTAACCCAGACTATCAAATCTACAGATCTGAACATGCGCCGAGGAGATATCAACCCATTAGTAGATCCGACTTGTAATTCTCATGTTTCTCTTTGATATTGATTCAACTCTCTCTCACAAACCGATTATAAGAATTTCAGATCTAGCTTCTCTCAAGATCTTCTAATTTCACAACTGTCTAGCCAAATGATCTCCTTTGCTTTATATAGGCAATCTCTTCCTAAAATCATGGATCAATACCATAGATACCCAAAACATGGGGCTCAATAATAATATAAAACAATACCATGGGCCAAAATCATAGAGTCAAGAACGACGGGCTAAATACCACGGGCCAAACATAAGAAACCCCACGTGAGCGCGTTTCTCTGCCTTGAAGTGAGTGAACTGGGGTCCGCACCTTTTACATGGTGTACCTGCGTGTATGTACGCACTTTATATATGACATGGCTGCGGGTCCGCAGCTTTTGTACGGTGTACCTGCGTACCTCTTGTTTTCTTCATTATTTGTGAGCTAATCATCAATATCTGCTACTGACCTGTTGTACAGTGATCCATCACCTGTATGAGTTGCCATCAAGGACAACACTTTAGCCATAATTCCAACAATCTCCCCCTTTGGACTTGATGGCAAAGCTTACTAAGAACTTTCCATTTGATTCCTTTGAACTGTCCTGCATGTATGTATTATGTCACATCTGATATCTCTTCTATAGATTCATCTGAATGTATATAAGTGAGATGTTCTTCTATGAGTGGGTTGCCATCAAGTACAACACATGCATCATAATGCCAACAATAGAGGATCTTCCTGTAGATATGCAGCATCATGTGGTTGGCATGCCACGTGACTGGGTTCACACTCTTAGGCGTGTGGGCAATGCAGTAGTTGCCTACTTAGCCGCTCATCCTGAGCCGGGGCATTAGATGTACTAGACATGATTATGGGCATTTGAGTCCCAATTTTGTATATTATTTTGGACACACTTATGTACACTCGAGATGTTTTATGATATATATATATATATATATATATATATATATATATATATATATATATATATATATATATATATATATATATATATATATATATATATATATATATATATATATATATATATATATATATATATACAGTTTTACTTTTTGATGCTTGTTTTTATTGTGATGAATGATTGATGTGCTAGTCTAATGCTTGATTAGCGATAGAATTAGCTAACCAATTATGAGATCTTGGAATGTGCAAATAATTAATATAAGTAAATGATATTTGCAACAACCTCACCCTTAAATACTGGCGATATAAGCATGGATCACTTACCCTATAAATGTTATTCAATTGTGACACTATCAATTGTGAATCAAGATAAACTACCAATGAGTCAATTTCGTAAGAAATTGACTTGGATAGTAAATTAATGTCGGTAGTATACTCAGCCATATTATTCGAAGTAGGACCAATGCATACTCCCCTTGATACCATCAACTGACCAGTTGGACAATAGAGTACCCAAGCTGTGGAAGCGAGGTTCCGAGTGTGCCGACTAGCACCACCGACGAATCCAAAATAGACCAAGTCATCCATCAACACCTACCATAGCAGACAAAAAGGTGTCGATATCAAAAAACTCTCGATGATATATGTACAAATATACAAAATGTACAAAGAAGCCATTACCTAGCTACTACTTAAGAAAAGTACTTCTTGAGGTAGAACCCGTTTCGGGGCTCTGCCAACTTGTTTCCTTCAAAATCGATTAACTCATACAACCCTTTTCCTAAAACTCGTTTAATTATCAAGGGACCGTACCACATAGGCTTGAACTTGCCTACCCCCAAGGTGTCCTTATCTTGATCATAGACCAAGACAAGGTCACCTTTAGTCCTTATCTTGATCATAGACCAAGACAAGGTCACCTTTAGTAAAGACTCAAAGACGGACAACTTTATCATATCGAGTTTTAACCCTTTTCTTATGAGCCTCATTAATTGTGGCGGCATCTCGACGCTGCTCATCGAGATGTTCCAAATGAAGGAGGCACTCTTCGAGACTAGAAGTCTCTGGAAGGAGCTCAACAACTAAGTTAAGAGATGGAATTTCACATTCAATGGGAAAGATAGACTCCATCCCATAAACTAATTGAAAAGGTGTAAAACCTGTAGCCATCTTTATGGAGGTTCAGTATGCCCAAAGAGCTGGATACAACATAATATGCCAATTGGACCGATTTTTGTCGATTGTCCTTTGCAGGATTTTCTTAATAGTTTTGTTTACTACCTCGACCTGTCCATTGGCCTGAGGATAATAAGGAGACAATGTTCCTGCTGGAAACCCAATTTAAGAGCCAATTCAGACATTAGTTGATTCTGGAAATGACTGCCATGGTCAGTGACAATCTCTCTCGGGATACCGAACCTTGAGATAATCTAATTAAAAAGGAACAATGCCACCATTTCACTATCGTTTTTATAAGTAGGCATGGCCTCAGCCCACTTCGTGAAGTAGTATACAGCCACAATAATGTACTTGTGATTCACTGCTGAAGGCGGATTACAAGTTGTAAAATCAATACCCCACTCAGTAAAAGGACTGACAGTGACGACGGGGAAAAGAGGAGCTAGATGTGCACACATCTTCCGAGTATAAATTTGACACGGGTGACAGTGTTTGACCGCTTCGACACAAACTTTGAAGAGTGATGGCCAAAAATAGCCAGCACATAAGATACGCTGAGATGTAGCAAGCCCTGAAAGATGACCACCACAAGGTCCACTGTGGTATTCATTGAGCACTAACTCTGCTTCCTCTAGGGTTAAACACCGCCGAAGGATTGAATCAATCCCTCAACGATATAATGTCTCACCAATGATAACATAATTTTTAGCCAGGTGATGTAATTTTCGGTGTTTATCCTTAGAGAGAGTAGAGGGAAACTTCAAAGTCTGGAGATAGACAATGATATCTCCATACCAAGGGTCAAGTGAAGAGATGAGAAATACATGTTCGTTGGGAAAAATTTCCTCATATATAGTATCCTCTCCACAAGGCAGCTCAGAAATTAACTCCACAAAAACCATGGATTTCTTAGACTTGGCGGACAAGAACTCGAGATCAAATTCTTGTAAAATGACTATCCATCAATTATATTTTCCCCCAATCACTCGCCTACTAAGGACAAATTGAAATGGATTAACCGTCGCTAAGACAAAAGTTTTGCGTAGCAAGATATAATGACAGAGCCACTGGACAGCATGGACAACTGCCAAAGCCAACTTCTCAATGGGAGAATAGTGAAGTTTAGGACCTATCAAGCCTCGACTCAAATAATAAATCGCATGCTCTGTGAGAGCATCATCTTCCTAAATGAGAACCATACCTATGGTTGATTCGGCTGCAGCGAGATATACAAGGAAGTCCCTACCATAATCCGGTGGACTCAAAAGTGGGGTAGAGACTAATGCCTTTTTCAAAGCATCGAACAACTTCTATGCAAAGTCATCCCATATGAATGGAACTCCTTTCCGTAGCAAACACATAAACCCTTTAGTGATCTCGGCATAGTTCACTATAAACCTTCTTAAGAAATTAGCTTTCCCTTGAAGACTTTGAAGTTGTTGAGTTGAGGACAGGGGAGGCAACTGAATTATTGCCTCAACCTTGAAGGGATCAACCTGAATCCCTTCATTTGACATGATGAACCCTAATAATCGACCAGATGTAACCACGAAAATGCACTTATTGGGATTCAACCGGATCTTATAAAAACGACATCGCTCAAAAACCAATCGAAGATGACTAGGATGATCAGTTCTCTTTCGAGAATGAGCAGCTAGATCATCCAAGTATGCCTCAATGATATGTTTGATGTCATGGAAAGCATATGACATGGCTCGCTGGAAAGTAGCTCTAGCATTTTTAAGACCAAAATGCATCTTTTTGTATGAAAAGGTACCCCAGGGACATATAAAAGTTGTCTTATGTTGATCTTCAGGATGGATAGAGATCTAATTATAACTGGAGAAACCGTCCATGAAGGAGAAAATCTCATTGCCCACACACTCATCAATAATCTGATCAATAAATGGTGTAGAGCAATTATCTTTGGGACAAGATTTATTTAAGTCCCTAATGTCAATGCATACTCGGATTGTTCCTTGCTTTTTATCCATAGGGACTGGATTAGAAACCCAATCAGTAAGAGGAACAGGGTATATGAAACCTGCCTTGAGCAGCTTCTCTACTTCAGCTTTAATGGCTACTACTTTCCTAGGATTAACCGGTCGAAGCCTTTGACGAACCGGCTTGGCGTTTTCATACGTCTTGATCTCATGTTGAACTATGGATGGATCAATGCCAGGCATTTCTTCATAAGACCAAGTGAATACATCTCGAAATTCCTTAAACAGGTCGGTGTAAATTTGAATTTCCTCAGGGGAACACTCGGCTCCGATGAAGAGATTCTCGATCACACTAGGGTTCCTAGAGATGTTTATAGATATCATTTTTGAAATCACTGACATATTACCTTCGGCACGAAAGTGTGCTGGAGCCAAAGGATTTGATATCTTACAGACATCACTATTAAAGAGCTCGGTGAACCTAGATTCAACTTCCTGCAATGGAGGAAGAAAATATGAATGATGGTGTGATTCTTCCCAAGGTTTATCTACACCCATCATTACTTCGAAGATTGCTTCTTCGGATGGTAAAACCATATCTAAGCAATCTATGGTGGAGGTAAAATTAAGGGTCCAGGACGAGGCCACATCACCCTCTAGCTCCTCCTCGGAGAAAGGAGTAGAGTGGTTGTCTACAGAGTTAACGATAGACTGATATCTAAGATCTATTGTAAACATAGGGAATGCCATTCCACTGACTTCTCCTTCAACTAATATAGTCGTAGGTGAAGGCAAGGTCCAAGGATCTAAAAAATAATGAGTTCGAAAGAACCCTTCTCGTGAAGATTCCTTGGTTGATGAAACAACATTGTTTCTAGCGATAGGAGAGGGAAAATCAAAGGTACCCATCAATGAGGAATACATCCCAACTCCTAGATTCTCAGTAGGTGGAGGAGGGTTATCCACTAAAGGAACAGTAGAGTCGGAATTTTCTTGAGGATCGATTGGACAATAATCCAATTGATCAACCTTAACGATTTTCCATTCATGAGGAAAGCAAATGACATGAAACAGAGTCGAAACAACGATGTCCATTTCATATACCCAGTTCCTTCCTAAGAGCAGATTGTAGTCAAGGTTAGAATCAATGACTTCTACTTCAATATTGACAACCTTCCCCCCAACACATATGGGAAAGGCTGGGATAATCCCATGTGGCTTATGAGAATGCCCATCAAATGCAGTCAGGAGGGTAGGTGAAGGAACAGCCGAAGGCAACCCAATGGCCTTCCAGCATGACATCGACATGATGCACGTGGAAGCTTCTTCATCAATAATGGTACGAAAAATGTTAATTTTCTGATATGTAGAATTTATTTGAAAAGCCATGTGATGAGGGAGTCACTTTTTGACATTTAACATGTTGAAAGTGAGCACTAGAGAGTTAGTTGGATCAACTGCCCCAATCGCCAATAGTAAAGCACTTTGTTGCGCTGGACACGACTGGAGAACCTCTAAAGCGGACATGGCGCATGGACTCTAAGAAAGACCCTCAACAATGGATCAATTCTAGGCGGCCCTAGCGTTAGGATTAATAGTCGTGCGTTGGGCGGAACCTTTGGGTATCCGTGGTATAGTCTTGATAGGGGGTCACTCAATATGAAGGTCGGTATTTCTAGGAGAAGCTTTTTCCTTTGAAGTTTCAGATTCGCTGTAATCACGTGACTGAGTGGCCACATGAACATTAGAACCCATCATGAAAATATTTGATGATTTCTCCCCTTCCTGGTTGCCCCCTGCAGAGGTACCAGGATTTGAACTCGCGCCAGCAAGTAGTTGCTGCCCTTAGGGAAAAGGGTTGGTTAACACAGCTTGAGAACTAGAAGTCCCTTGCTACCCTAACAAGCGCTGAGCATCTTGAATCTTCATGTAGAGATGAGTTAAATGGTCTCCACTGCATAACTTACATGGAAACTTGACTTTCTTTTTAGACTCATTTCTACCACCACCAGCATTATTGCCGGATTTATTTGAGTCAATCTTCTCATCTTGACTCAGCTTTTTCTTACCTCTTCCTTTCTTCTTCCCATTGAAATTTTGGCTTCCTTTGGGGTTGGCAGATTGGACAATATTAATGGAAGAGGGTTGGGAAGGCGAAGGATTAGACGATGTGACCTGGTTGGTAGAAGCAGTTTGTAAAGATAACTGCTGCAGTTGGCTAAATAGGTTCACCACATTTGTGTCTACCAATCCAACGATACCATCCACGTGGGGACCTGGCTTCGACTTGGCTATATCAACCTTAGTCTTGGGAGCATCAGGCAAGATTTTTTCTAGAATCCTAGACTGAGAATAAATCAACTCTAATTGTTGGGCTCTAAAAATAGCTTGCTCCTCAGAATAGACTCCAAACAAGGAGACATCTTTAGAGATTTCAGGTTGTAAAGATTTCAAAAACCATTCGAGACGGTATTCCAGAGGAATTTCAACTTTAATGAGCTTCTTTCTCCGTCTCCATTCCTAAATGTGATCAGAAATGTGAGTTGCCATATCCTGATGAAAATTGGCCAGAAGTTCAGTTCCGGCATCATAACGGATGGGCAACTGGAAATGCTTTAAGAAAATATTAGCTAAGTCGGCGAAATATGTAAAGTTGCCCCCTGGAAACTCTATATACCACTTGGTTGCATTACCAATCAAGGTGCGTTGAAAAAGTCTCAACCTAATCGAGTCATCAATAAGGGAGTTCGATGAGCACCACAAATGGAATGTGGTTACGTGGTCGCCCAGGTCTTCACCGCCCTTTCCCTCGAACTTTGGAATATTCGAAGGGAGTTTGGTTGGGACCGGAGGCTAGGCCAGATTGTATTTTATTGGATCGTTTGTTAATTTGTGAGATCTGGCAAGTCCAATGTTGCCAGAAAAGGAAGACTAGGAGGACCTTGGGGATTCCACCCAGACTGGGAGGAGCTCCCAAAGTTCTTAAAAGACTGGCCTAAGTTTTGAAAGGCACCAGGCTGCCCGAAGTAACCAATAGAACTAGCTGAACCAAAAGGAAGACCTTGTGATCCAGCAAAACTCGAAGTTTGACCAACTTCGGCCGAAAAACCTCCATAAGCAGCAAAGCTCCCTCCTACAGGATTATAAGGAGTCGATAACCCCTAATAAGGATTCCAAGAAGAAGTTAAGGGAGGAATACTTCGAAATGAACTAACTATGGAGTACGGCCTATTCCCTTGTTGGCCGAAAAATGGATTCCCAGTTCCCATGCCACTAACCGCAGGGTTAGTCCAACCTTGAAAGGGATTATTGCTTTGTCATGTGGCGGAAAAAGGCATAGATCCTATCGTCAGGTTGGAATGTGGTATATGACCACACCCAAAAGGAAAACCCTGAAATGAAGCCGATCCACCCATCATGGATGTGGAGGCACTGAATGGAACTGACGGAATTCCTCGTGAATGGGTGCCAAACGAAAAGAGTCTAGTACTAAAAGCATTGGCTTGGGAATTTCCACTCGTAGAAGGAATGGAGGTAGACCCAACTAAAGATGTGCTAGCAAAAGACCCAAATAAAGATGCAGAGGGGATGGAGATAGTTCCTCCCCCTTGTACTGATGTTGGAGTCTGCATAGTTGTAGCACTTGTAGTAGAATCCATGCTTCCAGTAGTAGCCATCGATGGTAAGTGCGTAATATGACCTGGACTTGACGGTCTATGTGTCGGAGACCCAACATATTATAATACTTCTGGATAGCTAGAAGGTAGGGGAGAATTTGGAGTCGCTAATGACTCTTGAAATTCGTCTACTTCTATCTTATCTTCTGATTGAAAGAGAACTCGAGAAAGAACTGGAGTGTTCCTCTCTTATTCTGTGGAAGTTCCAGGCTTGTCTTGAAAACTAATGCCCCCGAGAGGAGGATCAATCCCTGATGCGTCAGCTGTCATGGGATGAAACTCTCCGGAAGTATTACCTTTGCACCTTCTAGGAGAAGGCTCTAAACTTTGTGGTGAAAGACCACGAAGTCTTCGAGACCGTCTAGGTGATCGGTCAGCCACTTTGAATTTTTATTAAGATGTAACTAAAGACTCAAAAAATTGAAAGCTAGGCCAACTAATAGCACAGAGCAGACACTAAAATGTCCCTAAAAGATATCAGCCATTCAAACAACTTTCGAGTATTTCTGCTCGAAGTGATGAGGATTGGACACCAAAATACAAGAAAGTGAACTAAGGGGCCTTCCGAAGATAGTCTGGGATAATGATGGCCCAGTCTTACCAGTGAAGGTAACAGAGAAAGTTACGCTGACCTCCTAACGACAGCCTGCACTGGTGCAAGTCCCCGAGCTTCGCAAGGGTGCCCTCTAGTAGTACCGTTGAGAGTGATACAACGTCGACCTCAGGTGCCATGGGATTCTCCTCCCCAGCCACCTGTGTAGATCCCTAGGAGAAGCAACTAAGGTTACAAACTCGTATCAGAAGCCAGGTGGAACAGTCTTGAGGTTAGATCCGACAAGTAGGAGAGGGGGTATCTCTCTTCCTTATCTTCAAAAACCCTCGTGCTTAAATCCCAAATCCGAAGCTTTCCTAGTCTCCCTAATGCTATTGGATTTGCACTCACTATTCAGAGTCCTATGTTTGACAGTTTAAATGGACTTGGAGAGTTTTCTCTCGACTCGCCTAATATAAGGCCCTAAAATATCCTAAAACTTGTTGGTGTGTCTAACTTGATAATTATGAAAATTTCTAGTATATTTTAATTAGCACTTGTTTTTAAATGGGCTGTTCTTTAAGTCAAGGGATAAGTGGAAATGAAACTTGTGGTTTTTTGACGCAAAATAAATTAATAAAAACCAAACTACATGCAAATGCATTTGTTTTGTTCTTCGATGAAAGAAATTTCTACTAGGTTCAAAGGAACTTCAAAGAAAGCAACAATTTTTCTTTTCTTTTCTTTTACTCAAGCTTCACACTCACAAATATTAACAAAACTATGGATGCCCTACAAATATGCACAAATTTATCCTAATGCAATGAGTACATGCTGATGCAAGACTTAAGGCTACTCTAAATCAAGAAATGAAAGTAACTTGTTTATCAATATTAATTTTCCACTTAAAATGTTTAGATGGAATATGATTTGCTAATGCTCATTTTCATCTCTACACTAAAAGCAAGTTCCAAGTCAAACAAAAATGCACTTTCACTCAGAAAAAGAAACTAAATCAAAATAAAGTTCAAGAAAGCAAAACAAAATTTTCAAGAAGTTTTCTTCAAAAGCAAGACAAAAATGCCTTTTCAAAAGTGCTCTAAACAAGGCTGAAACTTTATGATTGAAAAATCGGCAACAAAACACTTTGCAAGTTGACAACACAAAATGGATGAAAACTCAACAAAAAAATAAGTTTCAAGATGCTCTTAACAATCAAAAGCAACAATAAGAGCTCGGTAACAAAGACCAAAAGATCAAAAAGACAGTTTTCAAGAAAGTGTCAATCAACAACTTTTGGAAAGCAGGAAAAGTAGATGGTCACAAAAATGTAGTTTTGACAAGAAAACAAAAAAGTCACCAAAAAAAAGTTTGACACAAAGATTGAGATCAATATTTTTGCCCTGGAAGACCAGGGAAGCCAAGATTCCCAACAAGAAAACTTGTGCACTTAAACAAAAAAGATGACGCTTGCAACAAAACAAAACAAGACCAACATTTCCCAAAATCGGAGAGAGTTTGAAAACATATATTCGCTGTAAAAATAAAGACTGACGCAGAAAAGTAATTGTTCAGAATTGATTCAGACCAGCAAACAGATCTTCAAAAATAAAAATATTTGAAAAATCTTAAAAATTTTAGGATATACGCAACTGTATTGATGTGCAGTTGCGTGTATATCCCAGTAAGCCTAAAGGAACCTGCGTATACGCAGGTTCACTTAAGAAAACAGGTGTATATACGCTTTTGTAAACTGGAAAAACAACTTATATACAAGTTTACAAGAAAAATCAAAAACTAGTTTGAAGAAACTAATCAAACTTACAATTCAAGTTCTTATAGGAACATACTACACAGTAACAACAAGCAGATAAAAAGCTGAGCCCTGATTAGCTTGAATAAACCCAAGCTAGGAACACCAATACTGTTGTCCCCAGTGGAGTCACCAATTTTGTTCAGGGATAAATTCCCCTGGGGTCTTGGGTTGATACCCTAACAGATCGGAGGTTATCTATACAGAGAAACACACATTCCACACAGTCATGATGCTAATATAAACAAATTGGACGAAGTGGGGTGCACCTGAAGGTCCTTCATTTGGGAAGATCTAGCCAGGGTCCAAACCCTCTTGGAGTTCCTTTTGCTTCTTTAACCTACAAAACAATCAATTCCAGAAAGTATAGCAGTATGTGGACCAAGCATCATAAAGAAATCATCTTCATAACATATGGAAAGGTAGTTAGTTATACAATTAAAACAACCATTCATATGTGAATCATAACATTGATATCATAAACATGAAGAAGATTTATATCAGGAACAAGACAAGTGTTTCTTTTATTATAAATAACTAAAGTACAGAGGAATGATTTCACCTGATTCGTCCTTTTGCAGGCTCCAAGCGGAACCGTCCTCTGGATTCGTCCAGTCTCAAGCATTCAACAAATTCCTTCCATGACTTACTCCATGATATCCCAAGTAGTGTAAAGACATCATCACACAAGGAAACAAGGGTTTCATGTAAATGGGGGAAGCATTGGAAGCACTAGGATCTTCAGACCTGGTTAGGGATAATCTTAGCAGAGTGATCTTTCTCTCTATTCTCTCCTCCCTTAGGCCTTCCCATTGAAGCCTTTTATACTTCTCCCAAAGTAGTTTTTTAGTTGGGAATTCATTGGGAACAGTTGGGCCATGAGCACTAATAGGTAATCAGCAGGTAAAACCTGCGATCTCCGCCTGAAATTAAGGAGATTTAATTTTTTTAAATGTTTTAAGACATATACGCGGGTTGGGTATACACAGACCTGCGTACACACATGTTTAGCTCAGGGCAATGTCACGTATAGGGAGTAAAACGCTGTTTTTTGAATATTTGAACCAGGTCTGGATGGAAGGGTTGCCCTAGGCCATGAGTGCAGCATCACAAACATCAAGAGTGATATTTGGAGGTATAACACCTTCTATAGCTAGACCCAAAATAAGTTCAGGGTGATCATCCTCAACATTCACCATGTTAGACAAAGGATCAATTTGTAGTATTCTAGATGCATGATGTTTGTAATGGCTATTCTTAACAAGCTCAGTCAAAGGAATGGACACTTTCAATTTAGCAATTTCACTTTCTAAATTAAAAGACATGACTTTTTCTACCTCTTTGACACTGATGTCTCTCTTATCTGTTTGATCCTTCATTGCGCTATCCTTGTGCTGATTGTCTCTCTCTTTTGTAGTTGTACTTGTTGATGGCTAATGTACCTTGCTAGAATTCTGATCGACAAGCTCCTTTCCCTTTTTCTGATTTGTTGGGGGGTCATTTTTCAATTGAACATCCTTCCTCTTTTGAATAGGATTGACCGGCACATCTCTTCTCCTCAAAGGATATTGCCTCTACTGTGTGCTCAAATCATTCATGTAACCACACTGATTATCATTATATTCAACCTCCAAAACAACATCATTTGCCAAGATGTAGTCTTCATCATTTTGAATGTTGGAACCTTCTGCATACTCTTCATCTTCGGTCAGAAATATAGGCATACCATCAGCAACGAAAAATTGATTTGTTTTAATTACTGGATCTTCCTCATCTTCCTCTTCTACTCCTTGAACATAATTATGTTGGAAGGGAGTTTTGATCTATTGTTGTTATTGTGTTGGTTGTTCTGGTGCTTTTTGTTCTTGTTGCTTGATCTGAGGTTCAGGTCTATCTTTGATGGACAACCAGTCAACCATCCTTTCCATTGTTTGAATCAATGTATCCATTTTTACATATGAAGTAGATGCTTCTTCTTTTATGGTCACTCTTTTCTCTGATCTCATTCGCATTCGTTTGGCCAGCGAGTTCGCTTCTATGCTCACGAAATTCTTTTTCATGTCTTTAGAGTTGTAAGATCACGTTCACACAACTGATATGCCATATTAGCATCAAATCATCTGGAAACTTAAGCAAATCCAATCCCTCTTGTGGTTTGATGTTTGCAAGGATAGCATTGTACACTGCATTAAATCTTACACAATAATCTTGCACACTATTGCCAACATTTCTTTTGATGTTCTCATATTCAAAAAGAATCTGAAGGGGATTTTTCTTCACCTCCCATAGATCTAGGAACTGCCTATGGAGGATGGGTAAAGTAGTGATAGAACCTGCTGGTAGGGCTCTGAACCATTTCTGAACTTCTCCTCCAAAACTTTGTACAAACAACCTCATCGTCACATCCTCAATTTCAATTTCATGGAGGTCAAAGAAATCATTCATCTTGTCTACATGATGTTGATCTGTAATGGTTTGGGTGCCATCAAAGAAATGTATTTTGGTTTGATAATTAGTGGGCATGGTACGAGGATTTTGAGGTAAAACAAGGGGTGCATATCGGGCAACCATGACTAGAGGTGGGGGAGGTTGTGGTTTTAAGGCAAGGATTGGGGTACTCGGTATACTCAAAGGGGGATTAACGATAGCTTGAGTGGTGTGAACAATTTGTAAAGAAGTAGGTAGTCAGTAAGGGATTGCTTGTGTGGCAGTAGATGAAAAGGAGATATTTCGAAAATCAAAAGATGACTTAGGAGTCTTATTTTGCACCCAAGTTTTTAAGTTTGAAGAATGGCTCTGCAACTAATCGAGAGTATGAATAAGCTGTGACCCTGATTTTCTTTGTGGAAACAAGTGTTCAACGGAGTTATAAAAAGATATAGAGGAATCAAAAACTATTTGATCAATTGAACTTAAATATTTACTGTGAAATAAACTTTGCTCAAAATTAGCATCAAACTCAATGTCTTGCAAATTGTCTAACCTTCCCGGGAGTGAATTAACATGAGGAATGAAACCTTCACTTGATTCTTCTTCAGCTAAACTATATTTCTCTGCAGCTTCCTTAGATTTTAGCCCAATTTTATGAGGATCACTGACAATGGTTGGAGGATTTGGATCTAGATTGGATCTGGTTTACTTTCGAGAAGCCAATATGTCTAATTTTGAAATTTTATATATTTCATTACAACTTTCCAATTCAGCCTAGTAAATTCTAAAACTCATCATCCACAATCTTAAGAATTCAAATGAAACATCTTGTTGGGGTGATTTAATCTTTCGTTCCCCAGTATGGTCACCACTATGTTATCACCTGGATTGAACCTGAGGCTGAAGGAAGGAAATGCCAGGGTAACCACAAACCACGCTTAGCCAAGTAGGTAGCCCTACTAGGCCATGAGAGGGCTCTGTCCATAAGGATCTCAGCCAAATTGACTCGATCTAGAAACTGATATTAGGCTAGGTATAGTAGTAGAAGGTTTGATTTTATTTTGAAGGGTTTTGTTGGATCACGAGGAGCTAGACAGTTAGGGCAAGGAAATTAGGTCAAAATTGCAAGGTTTCGATAGGGCAAGGTAGGCACAAGGCTCAGCACTCTAGGGTTTGATGGGTGAAGTGATTCAAATACAAGTGAGGAGCTAGAAAGAGCCTGTGAGCAACATGGATTCTTCCTAAACTAAATAAAACATAGACTTTTAATATTTTCCCAAAACAGAGCATAAATATTATGGGTTCTGCTGATCAAATTGAAAACATCCACTTAAAAGCAATGAACTGATTGATGAAGTACAATTTTTTTTAACATATGATCATAATAAAGAAAACTAAACTGGACATCATACCACATGGATCCCAAAGTAATAACTATAACTTTTCATTAACCTCTTGTTGAAAACTGATACAAAATTATTTCTACTTCAAAACCTAAACATCCAACTGAGTCTAACCCATACAATGACTGAGGAAAAGCATCATATAGATCCCAAAAAACTCATCCTAAGCTCAAGGGGTCGAATCCATAAGAAGAGGAGTTGTTTCTAACAAGATCTGAACTGCAAACAAGAAAATAGGGTGGTCAAAGTGACTCATCCATAACCCAAACAAACTGATACATTACACCTCAGGAACTTGTTTTACTTGATGAATCTACCCTAGTAAGTTATAGAAGCATCATAATTACATTTAACTAATCAATTACAAAGAAAAAGTCATGATTTTCCATGATGAAAGTGAAAAATGGGACAAAATAGTTAAAAACTGGACAATTTGTCAAATGTGCAGCGACCCTAGTAAACGTGCAGCGACCCTGGTAAAACGCGCAACTTCCTCTGCAAGATGACTTTTGATTGCCTTCCCGATGTCCAAATATAGCCCAGGATAGCTCATTCGAAAGATTATCCTGTCTAGATTCCAAAAATACCCTTGGTTTTCAAAATGGGCTTTAGTTACCCCTCCAAAATTTCAATCTCCTAAGACTGCTCAAATGCACAACAACCAGGCCAGAAAAGAGGCAGAAAGGTTATTTTTGGGTAGTTTTTGACCCTTTTGGCTGACCAGTTTTGCTCCAAATTCTTAGAAAACTTACAGGCTGCATGTCCTCATCATTCTAAATCCAAAAATACTAAGTTTCTCATTGGATGCCCCAAACAAAAGCGCAGCGTCCTTGTGCTGCACGTTTGACCATGATGACTGTGCCAAAATTTCTTCAAAAAACACAACAAAAAATATCTTTCTAAAATTGTTCAAAAATGGAAAAAATTGGTGGGTTGATAGATGGTTATATGTTTGAGGCATGGAGTGATGCCTTGGAAAGGATATCCAACCTCTTTTTCTCCTATTTCTTGGTCAAAGCCTCAATCTTTACATGAGCTCTTTTGAGCTTGGCTCTTGCAATTTTGTCTCTCATAGCATAGTGCTTCACCACCCTTATTTGAATATCATTGTCCTTCTTGGCCTTACCTAGGAGGTTATCAAGATGATCATTTACCCTCTCAAGCCAATATTCTTTCTTTTTGTTTACCATCTTGGCAAATGTCTCATTCAAGGTGAGCTGATTGGCCATTTCTTCCTCTCTTTTCCTTACCTGCTCCAAGGCTCTTTTTAGGCCTCTAGTCCTTGGCTTTATTCTTGGCACCTATTCATCAAGTGGCTCACCATACTTTCCATATGCCTCATCAAGTAAGGCCTTTGCCTTTTCAGCCTCTCCCTTTTCCTTTCTGAGTTGAATCTCAATGAGCTCATTTTTGACCTCAAACTGCCTATTTTCCTGCTCAAAGTAGGAAATGATCCATTTGGCCCCTTGCAAGTTGACCTCGAGCTCTCCTATGAGTGCATTCTTCTCCTTGATGACAATAGTTGTGCTTTTATTATCGTCGTGTTCATTGGATTCAAGTAATTGAAAATCATGCTCTATCTCATGGAGGTCTTCCTCCTGCTGCTAGATCTTTGCCTCTACAACGTTTTCCTTACCCTTTTGTACCTACTTTGTCGATGAAGAAGGAAAGGCCCCTCCCACAATCAGTGGGGAAAAAATTTGTGTTGAAAATAGAAACAAGAAATCCTAAAAATATAAATGCTAAAAATAGCATTGCTATGGATAGCATTTCAGGATATATTCTAATTTTAATTTGTCCTTGAATTAAAATTGAGAATTAAAATTCGAATTTAGTCTCACCAATTGTTTGAAAAGTACTTAATTAATTCATCTTGAGTTAAGTAGTTAGTGAAATTCAAACATGAAGTCTTTTTGAATTCATGCAAAGTTTATCCCTTTGATTGAGGAAGTTATCCCTTAATTAAGGAGATAAGGATGAGTTGTAATTAGTTAGCTCAGTTAACTGAGTTAAGTCTAGTTAAATTAGTTCCAAATAGTTTGTGGAACTAATTGTGAGTTCAGTCAGTTAATACATGCATGCATGCAACTAGTGTTCTCCAGATAACTAAATATTCTCTCATAAATAACTCATGCATGTCAGTTCAGACAAAGACCCCATTGAGATTAAAGGCAGGGACAATGTACTATCAGTTGCAAGAATATTCCCATGAGGAACTCTCTTGCATGCAAAAGGAATTCATTCCTTCAGGATTGTGCAGTTTCTACAAAGGTTAGAGCAGTGTGTGAGGTGAGAATCACACGGGTTACAGCTAAAGGACCCAAGGAAAACTGTGCAAGTAAATAGAAGGCTTGGAGGATAGAGGAGAAGGCTTATGTGTTGTCTATTCTGTCTATCAGCAATAGTGAGAGATTGTACTGAGAGATGGATAGCTTGTGAGCTAAAGCTTTGTGTAATCCTTAGATATTTCCACTCGTATGATAATACAAATAGCAGGGATTTTAGCTGAGGATTTCCCCAGAGTATTCTTCTATGTTTCATGTGTGATTGAATCTTCTTCTCTATTATATGTGTTTTGTTTGATCTTGCTCAAAATCAATTAAGCTTTCACAAGTTTGATTGTAGAAGTAGATTAAGTATTTTTCTTTAGTACATTGCATAATCAGTTTAATCTAAAGTGAGAATTTCTACATGGTATCAGAGCAAAGGTGATCAAAGCGGAGAACAGTATACAAAGAAGAGAGAAGTTCAAAGTTTGAAGTTCTTGGTTGTAGGTACAAAATCGATTTCTTATCACATTTCAAAGTTCACCAATGGCATCCAATGGCTTGAGACATGAGTAGGCCCTGGATGGAAGCTGGAATTACATAGCATGGAAGGATTGCATCGAAGCGGTATTAGAGGACAATGGTTTGAAGGAATTCACTGATCAAGAAGTCCCCAAGCCAACAGTAGTGAATGCCCAATAATTGACGGAATGGAAGAAATGTGTGGCAAGAGCAAGGAGGATTCTTCTGGAGGGAGTTCGATACCATATTGTCTCAAGTCTCCATGGGAAGGAGACTCTATTTTCAATGTGCAAGACATTGAAGTACTTATATTAGAATACTAGCGACCAGAGGAAGCTGGCGCTGAAGGACAATCCTTGGAAAATCAAGTGTGAAAAGGGCGACACGATTTCTACATATCTGAACAAGCTCACCACCTATAGAGATGAGATTGGAAGTGTAGGAATCATGAAAGTCAATGATGATATGGCAAGTCTTTCTCTCCTCGTTCTTCCTAAGAGCTGGCATAGCTACCAGGACTCAGTGAATGGAAGAGAGAAACTGCCAGATTGGGAATGACTATGGTCAGATCTGATGCAGGAGGAGATTAGGAGAAGCACCAAAGATGGTTCTTCATATAAGCATGATGATGAACAAAATCTAGCATTAGTATGTAAGGGGAGGAAAGGGAAAGGGAAGGCTTCCCATTCCAAATCGAGTTCTTCCCATGGTGGGAAGAATATTGACAAATATAAAGTGTGATGCTTTAATTGTCATGAGGTGGGCCATTATGCAACTAATTTTCCATTGAAGAAATCCAAGAAGGGATCCTCGAAAGGATCAGAAGGTGAGGCACTAGCCTCACAGTTCGAATTGGATTTTACCCTCATCGCATGCATGGTTTCATCAATGGTGGGTTGTGTTTGGTACCTGGACAGTGGAGCCTCATTCCACATGACCGGCGATAAGAGTTTATTCAGTACCTTGGAGGAGAAAGACCTCAAGATGTGCATCGAGATGGGCGATGATGGAAAGTACCATGTTTTAGGTGAAGGTACGGTTGTGTTTCAAAGGGAGCATGGAGCTCCTCTCACCCTGACTGATGTAAAGTATGTGCCTGGACTGAAGAAAAACTTGGTATCGGTCGTGATGTTGGAAGACAAAGGCTATGATGTAGTCTTTAGTAAAGGAAAGGCATTCCTAAGACACATAGCCACGAGTCAGACCAAGAGGATTGGGATTCGAGTGAAGAATATCTACGAGCCAGAGGTAGATGATTGTGCTACATTTAGTTCCAAAGAAGAATTGGTGCAAAGCCAAGTTATTGGCAAGTTATGGCATATACGGTTGGGCCACTTGCATCATGGGGCCTTGATGATAATGCAACAGATTTCTACCAGACTTCCCAAAGGTAAACTTGAGCAAGTGGACACATGCAAAGGTTGTACCTTGGGTAAGTATGCATAATCTTCATTTCATGATCGAGAGAGTTGAGCTGAAGCAAGCTTGGAGCGAGTTCATAGAGATGTGTGTGGACCATTCTTGACAGCCTCCACCACTAAACAAAGGTATTATGTGATTTTCATTGATGATTTTTCTCATAAATGCTGGATCTATTTCATGCAGAAGAAGGATCAAACCTTCTCAAAGTTTTCTGAGTTCAAAGCTTTGGTTGAGAAAGAATCAGGGAAGAAGATCAAGGCCTTGAGAAGTGGCAATGGTGGAGAGTGTGTCTCTCAAGATTTTAAGGACTTCTTTGCAGTGGAAGGAATTAAATGGATGTTGACGACACCTCATAATCCACAGCGGAATGGGGTGGCCAAGAGGAAGAACAGAATGATTGTGGGGGAAGCTCGAGCGATGTTGCATGACCAAGGCATACCACTTCACTTGTGGGCTGAGGCATGCAACACAACAGTCTATTTGCAGAATAGAAGCTCGCATCACATTCTTGGGATGAAGACATCAGAGGAAGCTTTCTCCGGGAAGAGACCAGATGTGGGTCACTTCAGGATCTTTGGCTCATCGGTATGTTGCCATGTGACCAAGGATGCCTGAAGGAAATTGGAGCCAATAGCAGAGTTGGGGATACTTCTGGGGTACACTGATACACTCCACAACTATCGGGTGTATTTTCTTACCAGTTGGAGGACAATGGTTTGTAGAGATCTTAAGTATGATGAGTAGAAGGTCATGTAAGTTTCCCTTGAGAGGGAGCTCCAACTATAGGCTGTGGAGGAACTTTTGGTTCCTAAAGAGGAGGAGCCTCAAACTAATGCAAAGAAGCCGCATGCAAAGTTTTCAGGAGTGGAGACATCAACTCAAGCAGAGTCTTGTAGAGATGGGTGGAAGTGCACGAGAGAATGTGGGAGAACCATCTTCTCAGTGCAGATAGAGGAGGTCACGTGATAGGTACACTGGATACATGGCCCTTGTTGGGGAATGTGTTGAGACCGAGCCATCTTCCTTTGAGGAAGTAGTGCAGCAACCGATTTGGTTTGATGCTATGGTGGAGGAGTATGACTCCATAGTTTGGAACAATGTTTGGGATGTGGTTCCAAGACTGGAGAACAAGTCAGTTATGAGTTCCTGTTGGTGTTACAAGGTAAAGCATGCTGCTGATGGTAGTGTGGAGAAACATAAGGCAAGGTTTGTTTCCCATGGTTTCTCATAAGTTGGGGGGATGGAATATGATGAGACTTTTGCTCTTGTAGCAAGGTACTCATCTATCAGATCGATGTTGGTACTATCAGAACAAATGGGTTGGAAGATCCATCAGATGGATGTGAAGGCTGCATTCCTCAATGGAAAGATTGAGGAAGAGGTGTACATAGAGAAACCGGAAGCTTTTGAGACCTTCGATTATGAGTCACATGTGTGCTGACTCAAGAGAGATTTGTATGGGCTGAAGCAAGCACCTCTTGCTTGGTACACTAGGATCGGCAAATACTTCACCACGTTGAGCTTCACAAAGAGTGAAGCGAATGCATACTTGTACCACATCGTGGTGGAGGGTAAGCAGTTGATCATTGTTCTTTATGTTGATGATCTAATATTGACAGGTGATGATCAATTGATCATGTCTTGCAAGGAGGACCTTGAAAGAGAGTTTAAGATGAAAGACATGGGTCTCATGCACTATTCTCTAGGCATGGAAGTGTGGCAGAAGGATGGGGAAGTGTTTGTGTCTCAAGGCAAGTATGCCAATGAGATACTGAGAAGATTCCAAATGGAGAAGTGCAAGCCCATGCACACTCCTCTAGCAGGTAACTAGAGGAAGGAGGATGCTACTTCAGGAGAAGTAGTAGAAGCTACTATGTATCGGTAGCTTGTGGGTTCACTAATGTACTTAGTCAACGCACGACCAGTTTTCTGCTATGAGGTGAACCAGCTGAGTCAAGTTGTGGTTCAACCTACCAAGCTATTTTGGAAGGCAGCTAAGCATGTTTTGAGATACCTCAGAAGCACATCTTAGCATGGATTATGGTACAGACAGTCAGAGGGAGTGAAGCTACAGTGTTTCACAGATGCATATTAGGCAGGGAGTCCATCAGATCAGAAGAGCACATCAGGAGGAATTTTCAACCTTGGTTCAGCTTCAGTTTCTTGGTACATCAGGAAACAAAGTTTAGTTGCACTCAGCTCAGCAGAGGTTGAATACATGGTTGCAAGTCAGGCAGCATGTGAGGCCATTTGGATGCGAAAATTCTAGTTGGTTTGTTTGATCAGAGGATGGATCCAACTGTGATCTATTGTGATAATTAGAGTTGTATCAGACTCTCTGAGAATCTAGTATTTCATGACAGCTCCAAGCATCTCAACATTCAGTGTCATCATCTCAGAGACTGTGTGGCGAGGAGGATCATGTTGTTGCAGTATATTTCAACCAAGGAGCAAGATGCTGACATTTTGACTAAGGCATTGTCAAGGTGTAAATTCGAGTTCCATAGAGACAGGACCAGGGTGGCAGATAATCCCTTTCTTGTTGAGAAGGATTGTTGAAAATAGCAACAAGAAATGCTAAAAATAGCATTGCTATAGATAGCATTTCAGGATATATTCCAATTTTAACTTGTCCTTGAGTTAAAATTGAGAATTAAAATTCAAATTTAGTCTCACCAGATGTTTGAAAAATAGTTAATTAACTCACCTTGAGTTAATTAGTTGGTGCAATTAAAACATGAAGTCTTTGTGAAGTCATTCAACAGTGATCCCTTTGATTGAGGATGTTATCTCTTAATTAAGGAGATAAGGGTGAGTTGTATTTGAGTTGTAATTAGTTAGCTCAGTTAACTAAGTTAAGTCCAGTTAAATTAGTTCCAAATAGTTTGTTGAACTAATTGTGAGTTCAGTCAGTTAATGCATGCATGCATGCAACTAGTGTTCTCCAGATAACTGAATATTCTCTCATAAATAACTCATGCATGTCAGTTCAGACAAAGAACCAGTTGAGATTAAAGGCAGCGACAATGCACTATCCATTACAAGAATATTCCCATGAGGAAATCTCTTGCATGCAGAAGGAATTCATTCCTTGAGGATTGTGCATTTTCTATAGAGGTCAAAGCAGTGTGTGAGGTGAGAATCACACAGGTTATAGTTGGAGGACCCAAAGGAAAACTGCACAAGTAAATAGGAGGCTTGGAGGATAGAGGAGAAGGCATATGTGTTGTCTATTCTTTCTATGGGTAGTAGTGGGGGATTGTACTGAGAGCTAGATAGCTTGAGAGCTAAAGCTTTGTGTAATCCTCATATATTTCGACTTGTATGATAATAAAGATAGTGGAGTTTTTAGCTGAGACTTTCCCTAGAGTATTCTTTTGTGTTTCATGTGTGATTGAATCTTCTTCTCTGTTATATGTGTTATGTTTGATCTTGGTCAAAATAGATTAAGCTTCCAAAAGTTTGATTGCAGAAGTAGATTAAGTATTTTTCTTTAGTACATTGCATAATCAGTTTAATCTACGGTGAGAATTTCTACAAATTTCCTATGCCCTCTCTGATAGGTATGTGCCAAGGTACCTAAAATAGCCCTTTTGGGATTGCTGCTCTCACCATGCTCAATATTCTCCTGCTCAGTTCCTTTATCTCTGCCAGGTGAATGAATAAGATGATGAAATGGTGACAATGGAGGTGATGTTGTGGCTAACTCATGAGATGAATATGAATGATGTATAGGCTGAGGTGGAGGAATGGAGGTGTGTGGATGAGAGGATGAAGGGGCTTCTTGTCCATGCTGAATAGGTGGGACTGTGAAAATGTCATTGGATATGAAAGTGTCCCATGCATTGTTAAGGTGATCAAGGCAATGTAGGACTAATCATCTTGATGAGAGAATGGTGAAATATGCTATGAATTTGATGATCATGATATTTCCTTCAGGCAATGTATGACATCTTATTAATATCCCAGTAAAGATAGTAGGGAAGATTGAGCATTCTGACTCTTGTGAAATGCATGAGTGACCGAATATGATAGCAATAGAGCCTAGAAAACCTGCCCTCACATGTGAAGTACTTCATGATGATTTTCATCATAGGAACATATCTGTCTACGAGGTAAGAGAAAGGAAAAATCCTCCTTCTTTCATTCTTGTGGTTGGGTTTAAGATATGGCTCATAGTGATAGTAATCCAAATCTACCTGTTTGAACCATTTTTCCCTAACATCTAGGATCCCAGTAGCAACTAATATGATAGCATAAGATATGGTAAAGGTGACAATGGCAAGGGATTCTTAGTTGTCATGGAGGTTGATGATAAACTGTCTAGTCAATTCAGAATGATGTTGTGTCCTTTCCACCTTCTCACAAAAGTCAAAACAACCCATATGTTTGAAGCTTGTGATAGTGATGGGAGATGCCATGTGTTCTTTGGTGTTTGTTGGCTCATATCTGATATTTTTTCCTCCTTTCTTATATTTCCTCCTCTGTTGTGTTTCTTCCTCACTTTGACTTTGGTGTTCTTCTTCTCCCATGATTTGTTGCTATCAAAACCCTAGGGAAATGGTTGAATGGACTATGGGTATGGGAAATGTGGAATGATGTGAGGAGAGATGATGAGGAGGATATGCGGATGTGTGGAATGAGGGAGGAGATAGGGGATATTTGTTAAGTGAAGGGGGAATTGTGATGAAAGCTACGAAATGTGTTTTGAGATGATGGGAATGTATGAAAAGGGTTTGATCTTAGGAATAAAAAAAAACAACGTAAACTCTATGTAGGTGAATAATGGAGGGAAGGAGTGAGTAAATTTGTCACCAACCTGATTTGTTGAAGTATATGATGACCAACTTGGAAACTTGGTCGCAATGGATGATTTCTAGCACGTTTTAGCTCCTTCTAGGCGAACGCACAACGACCTGGTCAAATGCGCAATGACCTCTACAGGAGCGCAACATTGTTGTAAATAACATTGGGATCTCTGGAAAATGTGCAACGAACTTTATAGGAGCACAGCGACTAGGCTAAATGCGTAGCGACCCTACTAAACGCGTCCTCTTGCTCTTTTTTGCCCAACTTCACCTTAAAATCACAAATTTTCTTTTGCTAAGGAGTTGTGAGAGTGCTAGAGTGCAAATGAGGCCTTCATGAGTGTCTTGAGAGGCTTTATACTTGAATTGACTTTAACTTATGTGTTTGGATACCCACTTTCTAAAGTTCTTTGTCATTTTTCAAATTCTCACTTTAATGCCTTTTTGACTTTCTGACCCCTTTTTTCTCTTAACAGGTGGATGATGCTTTGATTGAACTGATTTCTTCAATGGTTTCATTTCTTGCAGCAAGGATACATGCTTGGGCAACATTGCGAACATTTATTACATACAATGACTTAAATTACATCAAAAAATATAATTAGGCTAAAATACTCTCTTTTCATCTCAAAAACATGTTTTTGAGATGAAAATTACATCAGTGACAAAAGACCTTTATACAATCATTATGACTTATTGACAATTAACTTTACTTATTGGTCATCCTCATACCTTTGCTGCCCTTTATTTACATTTGAAATCATGATTTTGACCTTGGAAATGAACCCTGAAAGCTAATGGAAGGACAACTACCTTGACACTTATAGTAACATATTTGAAACCTCAACTGAATGAGAAGAAGAATATTGCCTTCAATGACAAAGGGGGAGATTTTTAATCTAGGTTGTCATTGATGTCAATATAGTAGAGTTTGTGATGGAAAATTCTTTGATACATGATTTCCCATTGATGCCCATTGATCACAATGCTCATAGTGATGAAAGGTTGATATATGATGATATGATGAGATGGAGGACCCAAGTGGATTCAACAGTGGGAGGTCAATTGAATAGAAAATGACATAGGAGGTCAATTGAACAGAAATTGAACAACAATTGAACATCAATTGAACATCAATTGAACAACAATTGAACATCAATTGAACAACAATTGAACAACAAATCATGTAGGAGGTCAATGGACAACCATGAGTGGACCATTTTAACATGACCTAATGGAATGATTAAAAATTAGTATGAGACACCTAAAATGAAAATGCAAAGAGAATATTTGATCCTTGATAGAAGTATGTATATACTGACACTAACAATGTGAAAGCCAACATGAATCATAAACATTACAAGAATAGTATTAAAACAATCACAATCCATGCATGAAAATGTGTTGGCTAGAATTCTTCAAGTATTAAGCAGAATTTCCAAGATACATAACTACAAAGAACATCATTAGCTCCAACAATGGAGCTTTAGAACCACTACTTTCTCCCCAAAAGTAGAATCTCTATCTCTCTAATTCCATATGGTAGAATCCAAGATTAAACAATCCTTCCCTTTAGTAATGAGACTCATTTTACAACTCGAGGCATGGATTTTCATATCCTCATGACTCTCAACTTTCTAACTTCTAATGACCTCTTGATTTCTAGAACACTTGGATTTCCAAATGACTTTTGGGATTAAATATGACTCGTGGAATTACATGCCCTTTCAAATTCTAGTGATCTAGACTTATGCAGGAACACAATAAAACACATATATACACATAAACACAGGGATGCAACAGAAATAAAACATCATTTCATTAATATCAAAGAACTAAAATATGCTTCCATACAGAAATTGAAATAAAATAGCTCGAGCGATGGTAGATTATATATGAGAAGTGATGTGGCAGCTACTGGTGAGCCCTGGTATTTCACCAAGAGTGTTGCAACTTCCAAAGGCTCTTCAACTTTACTTATCGACCTGGGGTTTGTACAAACTTCGAGGTGACAATGGTATATACACAGTAGATGAAATCTAATCATTCCACCCTCAACTAGGTCACTTGATCATAAGGGCTCCAATATCATTCCTCTACTGAACTTAAAGGAGATGAACTACTAAAAGTATAATGTAAATGCTAGTCCTAGTGTAGAGAAAGTAAATTCTTTTAAAATCTAACTTGTAAATGTTGTCAACTTGTAAATTCTAATGATTCCATTCATGGAAAACATAAGAATTATGCTAACTGCAGAAAGGAAACTACTCTAATTTTCAATCAAACATCTAGCTATCAAGTTTTCTTAAAAACAAAATATTATCCTACCAATTCACAACTCAAAAATTTGTGCATTATTTAACTACTTCACACTTGCAGATTAAGTAATGTCCTAATTTCCAAATTCAGAATGAAAGAACTAATGCTATTCACTCTTCCAGGAAGCAAAATGGATGAACAGAATGGTGTAGGTGGTACCTCTGGTCATTAAGTCCAAGATGAGGGGTCAAACTACTCCTAAATTAATCCATGTTATCATTGCATATCAAAATAGGGTCAAAACAAGTTTCTATAGGTGTTATATAGGATGTTGCTATAGGATTCCTGTAATAATACAGGAAGTTTTAAAATGCTATAGGAAGTTGTACGAGAGGCTTTGGAGGGTAAGAATGATGGGATGAGGTGATGGAAAGCTAAATGAAGGTTGTGGGGAACTTAGAAAAGGTGATCAACATCCCTAGCCAAGCCTAACACTCTAGGAAGGCCAGCTTCAGGCTAGGAGGGTTGCTTACAATGACCAAAAAAACAGAGATCAAGAACATAGGTTAGAATTCATCAGAAGAGAGTGGAGAAGTCCTAGGTGGAGTTAGTTAAAATATTCATTTTCTGCAGATCCAACAACCATGCAACACGACATGCACCTATTCCTCTTTTCATTTGCAAAATATTACAGTTAATGGTGGAAAATATTAATTGAATTTGGAAACTATCTAACTAATGTTGATAACTTGATCTATGCAATGAAATACTTCCTAAGCTACAACAATCATATGTTAACTAAGATACCAAACGTAAACCTTTCCAAGAAATCATAAAAAAACTATCTAAATAGCTATAATAACTTGATCTATGCAATGAATTAGCTTGTAAGATACAATAATCACATGTGAAACAAGATACCAAATGTAAACTTTTCCAATAAATCATAGACAAGAAATCACACACTATTTTTGGGTTGTGATGGTGGAGTCCTCAAATCATGCTCCCATAAGAGAGGTGAGATAGGGATCATAGTCACAAAATTTTTGAGGAATTATACTCTACTGAACTGCAACAACTAATCAACATTCTAGGATAAAAGAAATATAAATAAACTCTACCGAACTGAAAAAGCTAATCAACATTCTAGGGTAAGAGAAATAGAAATACAAAAGAGGGACCTAGTATGCTTGGGTTGGGCCCAAACCCAAGAGAGTCAACCCTGAGGACTAACTCAATGATGGATCAAGATAAAACTTCTCATTATCGTTCCAGAAATGTTAAATATATCATCAAAATAATAGTCACAAGTGCTTCATCTCAATGGCCTTGTTAGGGTCCTATAATTTATAGGATCTCAAGGTAATTGAATATTACATCTCACGAATCCTATTTTGTTAATGCTTGTCAATCTCTCAATGATTTCAAAAGAAAAAGAAAAAATAGAATAAAAAACGAGAAGAGGGTATAAATAAGAAAAATAAAGAGAAAAACAAGAATATTGAAAAATAAGAAAACAATGAATGCCACCAAAAGAAAGAAAATAAAAAAAGAATAATATTGAAACTGTTGCAAGTCTAAATGCCACTACTCATAAATAGTTTTGCTTCATTTATGTAAAATAAATTTGTGCAGAGCTTGTTAAAAATGGCACAATCACTAGCTTTAGTTTAGTCATATTGTTTAATCATGATTAGACTTCTTTAAATTTCATTAAATTAGATAGAGAATAAAGGTTTATCCAACAGTTTAATCTGGGTAAATCATTAGTTAGGTAGAAAATGACATTGACCCAACTGTTTAATCTGGGTCAATAGGAGAAATAAGGGATAGGTTAGATAGTTTTTCTTTCTGCATAAAAGAAGATAAAAGTGGGTTTTCTAGTCTAAGTGCACCCTAGAGATCAAAATAAAAATGCTAGTCTAGCTAAGGGTAGGTAGATTAGGTGGTTTGCTTAAATACTAGCATGCATGAATTTTATCCTAAGTTTGAGGATAGGGAAAAAAGGGGCAGAAGTGCAGGCTATGCATTATATATTTCAAAATATTTTATTACTAATCCCTTATCCTAAGTTCAAAGGATAAATATGTGTGTGAGGATAAAGTACTTCATATCCTATATTTCCCCCTTACCCTAAGTTTGAAAAGGAAATTAAAAAGCGCAAATGGACAAATTTTGTTTGTCATTTATGGTTAAATATTAGCACATTGAATACCCTCGGGATCTGATCCCCTACTCCATCCACGACCCTTGTTATTTTTTGCCCCCCCTTTTCATTCTCCTTTTACCGACAGTGGGGGGCTTCGGAAGGTGGTTTCTCCAACCAAGCCCTACCCCCTACGTGGAGCATCATAGTGATCACCACCCTCTAGAAACTTCCTATCCTGTATCTGTTCCTATTGTGCCCCCACCACTCCCCACCTACCACCTGTCTAGACCATTGCGCCAATTAAATGCTTTCCTACTTAATACCCATTTCTCATTTAATATTGCCCGGGTAGCCATTCAATAATAGTCCTGTGCCATTTCCAATGGGACTCTGTCACAAATGTTTAAATAAATCTAGATCTCATCATTCTCAATTTTTCACTTCTCATTGTCTTCTGATATTCATAATTTCCTGCAGTGATCTCCATCAGAGCTTCTTCGCCACAAGGACTCCAACATTCACTGACCTGCACATTCCTTTTTTCCTGACACACTGTTATCATTTTTGAGCCAGTTAAGACTCCTTTGCATATTAATTTTGTTCAGAAAACTTCTGTAGTCATGCCTCCTAAAAATAAGACCCAGGACTAGGCCATTAATCCAATAATTCCACATTCTATAGACCTTGATCATATCCCATTAGTAGACAGCGATCATAGAATCAACGAAACTCTATGTGACTGTGATTTCCTGGAGTTGTATTGCTGGTTAGATGATAAACACATAGATAATACTGATGAGATAGGACTCTAGGAGTCAAACCTCCCCCACTATATCTTTCCTTTGACATTTCAAGCCCCAGAATTTACAAGAAGATGCCAAGCTTGTTATGTCCCTGCCTAAAGAGCCATAATTTCCCCTATAGGTGACATTATTTTCACCATTACAACCCCATATATTGACCAAATGACGTTGGCCCCTTCTGTGGAAAATTCTTCCCTTTTCTCCTTAGAAGCCCTCACCCAGCTTTATCAAAAGATGGATTTTTCCACTAGAGGTAGAATTTTTGAGATTTTCTTGCCATAGAATGTGGAATTGCCAAAGAAGAATCCTCCCTATCCTTCTTCCATTATCTCTGGTCAGGCCAAGCATATTATTTCCATCATTTCTTGCATTCTAGGCTATCATTTTGATCAGTGGGTAGATGAGACCATTTTAGGATTCCTTTCAACATTTTCCACAGACAACAAGCCCTCCACAATTTTCAATTTCAGTCAATTCTTGGCTGAAAATATCCATGAGAAGTTCATCAAGTTTCCTACAGAGTAGGTGTTCAGTTACACCTCTGTTTTAATTTACATATTCATCTACTATAAAGCAGAAAAGTTCAGTTTTGCATTGCAGAAATTGGATGATGCAAGGGACCAAAAATCCAATGATCTTTTGTAACTCATTGGTCATGAAAGAACAACAGGAGTTCACCTATAAGCAATTTATAGAAGACTTTGCTCATCCAACTATGAAAATTCTCCATAGTACAGTGCAACCCAGAATCAGTGAGGAGATCAAAAGAATACTGCATCTATCAGACCAAGAAAAGATAGGAATTGGCACTTGTATTAAAACTACACACAGATTAGAGTCTATGTATGTGAATTGGCCTGTTATAAACTCCCCAAGTACCTCCCAATGACGATCATTGCATTGGAGTATATCAGGTTGGTGGCCAAGAAGAAGGCACAATTCACAATTAAAGAACAGGTGGGCCCATTTGTGTACAACACAAGAACAATAGATGAGGAGGTAGATAAGATACTGAAGGAAATGAAGTTTAGCTTGAGCTTCACATGGTCTTATGACCCCTATGGCACCATTTCAAAATTCATAGTGGATAATAAGAACACTCCCTACCTCCATACTTCTAGGGAAGACATAGAAAAATATGCCAATCAATTGGAATGGGCAAAAAATACCCTGTAGGAAGTTGTAGAGCAGCTTGTTTCCACTTCCAATTTGCATACTCTTGCTCCTTAGGATTAATCCAACAAAAGGTAGAGGGAGGAAGCGTCATCATCTACAACTGGGAGTGAAGTTAAAGAATTTAGAATCAGTTACACAAAGAGACCCAAGGTAACTCATAAACCAAAAGTAGACAAAGAGATTGAAGAACAAGTAGCTATCATCATCACAGATTCACCAACGGCAACTACCAAGCTCAATACATCTCCATATGAACCTTCATATTCATAAGGTGATAAGGAGACTGAGTTAGAATCACACACTTTCCAAACAAAAAAAGAGAAGACAATGTTTGATAGGTACAGATAAATAAAGCTCAGGAATGAAAACTTGAAGAACATCACTTACAACCAGTTATGGAAGCAGACTTCCAGTTCATAAATTAGACTTCTGTCAGTGTTTGATACTGAGCATGGCATAATGCAGATGGCCTTTCTTCAGGCCCAAAATTCATAGCCCAAATCAACAGCTAACTATAAGAGCACCACCTTTGAGTTCAGTACAAAGGACATCCATCCCATTGATCAAATGGAGATGCACAAACAAACTGGTGTGATGATATCCTCCACTCTGACTAATACTACCATGTCCTTATCCAAATTGTAGGTTTCGTTTGAAAATGTACAGTCACATTTAAGGATGGAGAAGGTCTCCTGCTTGGCCAAAGATAACAGGATCAAGTCTTTGGAATACTTCGTGATCAAGGTAGGGTATCACCGCAAATATGTCAATGATGGTGAGGAGATTATCAAGAAGAAGAACTTGGACATTACAACATTGAGGAAACAATTAAATCTGCTAGCTACATAAGATCAAATGACCAAGGACATTGAAGAAGGTGAAGTTAAGAAAGATGACATGGTGAAACTGATTATGGGCCAAAACATACAGATTAGGCAGATGGAAGCATAGGTGGAAAAGCTGATAAAAGAGAAGGAAGACATATTCAAGATGGCTATTGTTCCCTTGGATGTTGTACCTCTTTCTCAATTGTAATCAACATGAGCAATTACCGCACCTACCACTTCAACTCAAACACCTAGTGTTGAACAGGTAACACAGACAGTACAAAACATGTCATTACAGTCAAAGGAAACTGAGACCTTGCAGGGCCAACTCAAATCTTTGGAATTCCAGAAGGAAAAATACGAAGCTTCTCGAACTACTTAATTGGAGAAATCTCATAAAATTTTGGAAAATTTGCGCCAGGTAGAGAGAGACAATTCAATTGGCCAAACCTTAGCCCAAGCCAAGGAAAAAATTTGGATGAACATAATTGATTGAATGAATGAGATTTGGCCTTCTATCCAAATTATATTTGAACGGAAAGAGTTAATAGAGAAGGCCACTAAGATCACTGTGCAAGGAAAGGAAAAGCTAGGAGAAATGCCAACAGATGCTACCAATATTATCAAGTTCTTAACTTCAAATTCTAGATATGAGTTGGAGGAAGTGGGACTTAATGATAGAACTGCCACCATTCTCGAAGTTAAGAAATTCTTGACAATGAGAAGTCTTATTGACCAGTCGGAGGAAAGGTGTGAAACCTTGGAGCTGCAGGTGAACATATTTATAAACAAGATTGAAGCCTTAATGCAAAAGGGACTGCGCGGTATCTATGTCATCAATGACAAGCTGATCACTCAGGAGGACTATATCCTGAAGACGAAAGAGGTAGCCAAAAGCAGCATTAAATTCAGTGGAATCAAAGGGAGTATGACAACAAAGGAATTTCTGGACACCATGTCAAATGAATTTCATGTGAAGAATGAGGTAAGACATATTTTTACCGTGAAACAAACTTTTACTAAATATATAGAGGTCGATCAAATCTATCGCAAGGTGAAAAAGCTAACAGTGCCATATGAAAATATATGGGAAGAGTTACCTGATTTACTTGATTAAGGAATAACGCAGGAGCAGTAACAAATATTTCCAATGCAGCAGCCAACACAAGATTCAATTCAACATCACATTCTGCTTTGGATGACTTAGGAATTGAAACCAGCCAAACAGGGCCACCGCTTTCCTCAACAGCCTATGTGGCCTATTCTTTTTCCAAGATTAGATGAAATTAGTTTGTGATTAGGCTAATAATACACTTTTAGTTTGGCAGTGATTTTGTAAAGCATTATTGTAATTTTTATTATAAATACTTCACTTTTTGAAATATTAAGTGTCGATTTCCAAATGTAATTTCCTTCTGCATATTGTAATTTTCAAAGCACTGGAGCATCAATAATACAGGGACATTTCACAGGATTTATGTGGTGTACTAAATGGTGATGTTTTTCTTCTCTTTATTTGTCTAAACACTGTTATTTCGTTCCTCTGTTATTCTAAATCTGAATTAATCAACAGAAACCATTATAAATAGGATTCGTTATCAAGAGCACCCTATTTTGGCTATTTCTAATTTTAATGTTTTCCACTCGAGTCAGTTCAAATAATTCTTAATTTCTCTTTGGTCTCTACTAAACCTTACACATCTGCTTTTCCACCATCCATTTAAATTCTCAAAATATCCACTTACTGCAACCTAGCTTTCCCTATGAGAACTCCCTTAAAAATTTATAAAAGAATCCAATTTAGTTTATAGACACCATAGCCCAATGGAATTATAACACTCAAATCAACCAAACCTTTCAAACAAAACAAACAAGTACAATCATAGCTAGCCTAAAGTTTACATTAAAAACAAAGCTAAATCATATAGAGAGATCCCTCTCTCAAGCTCGTAGGGTTGGATCCCAGCTTCCAATGTGGTTTTGATGTTGTCCAATGTATTTACTCCCTCAACCTAAAAAATACAGAATGAGAATAGGCCTCTTAGCTACAATAAATATTCGAATCCTAATGAGTTCCTTTGCATGTTTATTTATACAAAATGGTAGCTACCAACAACTACCTAGAAAATAGGGATGTTTGTCTCCCTAACTCGAGAATAGGTGGATCTAGATCTCCCTTGACTTGCACTAGTTTGGTTGTAAATGACCTACACTTTCTTGGTTTCCAATGACCTCAAGTTGATGAGAGATAAAGTGGTGATATTTTGTCGATTGAAGAGTTAAGATGGTGGAAAACCTCCGAGAATATATTTTTGTTGTTTACTCCAAGATCCTCCACTCAAATCAACTCAAAATTGCTCCAATTCCTACATTTAACACACATTAGGCCACATGACATAGAAACACATATTTTACTCCTCACACTAAGCATAATATATCAAAATTTGTAGATAAATGTGAGAAAAAGATAATTTAATAAGATGGAGGATGGCATTGTGACCCTTGTGATATAGCTATTGATGAGCCACATCATCAGCCCCCTAATGAAACTATTGCTCATCCTCTGAGAAACTCAGTCATATATGCGCATGTCTTTCATGTCCCTGGTGGCCTGCCTGACATCCCAAAGTTCTGCAGATGGTGTGCCCTCCTGAGGATAGAAGCCTACATACTTCTCTACGTTTGTCCACTACTTCCTTTCCTCTTCTTCATTCCTTCCTTCTTGTAAACAAAACAACAAAGTTGGAATGAGCTTGAGTCCAATCAAGTTGATTTTTAATCTTTGCATGACCCTTTTGTACAGGGGTGTTCTTTCCAATTCATTCCTTAACCTTTCACGAGAGTGATGCTCCCTGATTTGGAGACTATGTGGTAAGGCATTCCATATTCTCTGACATGCTTGTTGTATATCCATCCCTAATAGCTTGAGATTGTCCTCAAAATGGGATATGGATTGCTCTTGAGTGACAAGGTATCTAGGTGATAGCTTAACATCATTGGAGGTGATGTTGTGAGTACTGATTACATCCATGGGACATATCTTATCTGCCCTAATATAGAGGGGTTATTTTTCTTCCTTTTCCATTACTTTCTTCACCTCCCCAGCTCTTGCCTCCTCATGATTCATCCAAGATGAAAGGGTCATCAGTTGCAGGTCTCCCAACTTTACATTAGGATCCGAAACATTCATATAAGTCAAGGTGATTTTGTGTAGTTAGACCTCAGCTAATCTGGCTCTTGCTTCTATGCCACTTTGGTCCCACAACTCAATGAACTGATTGTAATCCTGAAATGGCATGGATCCATGTTGTGCTAATATCTTGATTTGGAACTGTATACACTGTTCTTTGAGGAAGAGTGCATAAGACTTTGATGGCAGTCTACACTATAGTGCTTCCATGGAGAGGCTTTCCATTGTGTCCATTTGGGTTTCATTGTCTTGTAGTTTCTTCCTCAACCGTCTGTTTTCTACCTACAATTACTCTCTCATTAAGGACTCCTTTTCCCTTAACTCATTTAACTCCTTACCCATTTCAAGGACCTTCTTTTCCATGAGGCCCACATCTTCCACATTCTTGGATTTAGTAATCTCCATCCATCTCTGGGCCCTTTCTCTTTTTGCTTCAAGTTCAAAGAATAGTGGGACTGTAATTTTTTGTGGTATCACTATGCGTCCTTCAATGAACTTATAATACGAACTCAAGCTAGGCTGTGAACTAGGCTTTTGTAGCTTTGGGAAATGCTTTTCAAATCTTTTTGGAAAATCTCCCTTCCTCTAACTGTTTTTTTGCTTTTCTCCCTTCCTGTTGCTCATTTTTCTCTTCCTGCAACATTTTTTGTTCTTCATGTAGCATTTTTTTTTCTTCAAGTAGCATGTTGTGTCTTTTCTATAGCATGTTTTGTTTTTCCTATAGCTTCCCTTTTCCTTTTTGTTGGAGTGTGGTAAGTGCCTTGGGTTTTTTAAAGGGGTTTGATCTAGTGGTAGTCCTCCTTAAATATTCTATGGTAGTCTTTGATATGGCTATAGGAGAAGTGACCTCCTCAACTTCCTTTCAGTGGGTCCTAGCTCTTTTTTACTTGGGGATTACTCAATTCTAATATGGGCCTTTGTGGGAGTTTAATTCCTCCCCTATTTAATCCTATTTCTTTTCCTCGTTTTTAAGTAGAGGAGAGCTTTCCTTTTCCTTTTCTTTTTGGGTTTGATTGGTGTGCTCAAGGTAGCTAAGCTTCCAACTACCTCCTTTTCAATGGGCCGAGGAGATAAAAATGTTTTGTCTAGGGATACCTCTTCTTCTCTAGATGCAATGGTTTTCTTAGGGATTGCTTCTTCCTGCTACTCCTCTTTTTCTTTATCTTTCTCTTTCTCTACTTCTTCCTCTTGCTCTGGTTCTTCCTTTGTTTTCTCTACCTCTTCCTCTTATTATTATTGCCCCTCTCTTCCTTGAGCACTAGAGGTTATGGTCTCACCTCGTGTGAGGGTTTGAGTGTCAATGAAGGTTTATCTTTCCATATCCTTGGATTTGTACCGTAGGATAGGGATCCCTATTTTATTCAAAAAATCTTCCACTATTAGTTTGATGAGGCCATGGTGGCCTAGGTGTTGGTGCTTTCCCTCTCTCACCTTTTGGCTCATGTCCTTGATGGACTGTAAGAGGAAATAAGGTACATTGAGTCTTTGGGCTAGGCGAAATTCTACTTGAAACCTTAGTTCATGGAGTAATCTAAAATGGTAGCCATCAACTACACTGAGTATTCCTTCACATGAGATGAACTTGAGGATATGGTAGCCCACCTCATCCCAGGGATAGGGCAGGCTTTCCATTATGACTCCATTTTTATCTTCAATAGGTTTCTCATTAGCAGTGAAGAAATTCCTTTTGGAAATGGAAGTTCTTCTCTTGTCTTCCCTCCTCCAATGGATCCCTTAGGGAAGAGTTGTCACCCTACTAATTAGCTCAGGACTATTGGAAATGACTAATCCCATTACAACAGTGGTGGCACTGAATCTTTTGTGAGAGTTTATGGTAATGGAAACCTCATATGTAATGTCATATTCATATCCCTTCAGTAGCTCAAAGAAACCTAACCATGGATTCCTTCTAAAAATTTCTAATATAGGATGATGCAAATGAATTCTTTTAGTGTTTGTAGGATCCGTTCTATTCAATCCCCCTCCCATCTTTTCCTTTGTTTTCAAGTAAGTGTAGGAGGGTTGCTTCCTATAATATATTTGATGTGTAATTAAATGGGAACAAAGGGCTGGAATCTTTAGTTGATGACAATTATGTGTATTCCCTCTAATCTATAGCCAGAAAATTTCTTTCAATTCACAAAATGACTGTTATGACTAGTAGAAGTTAGGGTGCGCCAGCATGTGAATTATGGATAGATGAATGAGAGGGGTAACTTAATTTTCACCACATGGCTAGGGATAAGGATAATTGGAGACAAAATTGACCCTTGGCAGCATCCTTTCACCCTTGGAGGCTTCCTGTAGCATTTGCAAGCTTCCCATAGCTTCATGTAGCTTCCTCTAGCTTCCTTATGTAGAAATGATAGATTAGGGTGCGACTCTCCTTGATGGCTCCCGAGGATAGTCCTTACCGTAAATATTTTTTAAATTAGCATAGATGCAAGATAATTTGAGCCTTACTACGTTATATGCTATTTTTGGCCAAGGCTCGGAGCATTGTGATGACTTGCCAGAGGCACGCGTTTTCCTCTTTTGGACTGCTGCCCCACCTAGAGTGATCATTCCCTCGTCCCTCATAATCAACACCCACTCTTTTTTATCTAATATTGATTGATGTGACACTCCCACATTGCATGATGACTCATAAATAACATTTTGTTCAATGATCAAGGGTGGCCAAGTTAATTGGCCACCTCCATCTTATAAAAATACTTACCTCGACATTCATACATTTTTCATTATTTTACACATAGGGATGAGATGATAGCTTTCCATCCTTGTCCTACCTCGTTTGATTGATGTAGGGGTGTGCATGTTGGAGTGTTGGACCTTTTTACTATTACTTAGGGAGTTGTCTTATTATCTTTTTCTACTCCTGTGTATATTTTCTTTGCTCCTATGTGTTTGACTGTTGTTGTTACTATGTGTGCAAGTCCCTTATTGATATCCAGGTATTGTTGTCGCTATTGTAGAGTCCTTCTTGGAGTAGCAGAGTGCCTCATGAGATGGTATCATCTCCTAAACTTGATGGGAAGGAAAAAAATAGGCTTCTGGCTTTTTTGTAATGGTTGCACTGACTGCTACACGAGAATCATGTAGCAACCCCTTTTTTACTTCCAAGGTATTTTAACTTTGGGGGAGTAATAAGGAAGAGTGTAGAGGGGTTGGAGGATGATGTTAGGACCCTTATGGAGTAGTGTATGGTTGTGGAAATCGAGGGAATGTGCTCTGTGTTTTTCTTAAGAATTTTTTAGGATGAGATCGAATTTAGGGTTAGTTTTAAAAGATATTGACGTTTTTGTGAACAATGATGTTTGAAGGATGGATGGGTGGTTGATCAAGGTCGAATACCCTCATTTACCTTTGGCTAGGTCATGATTGGTTTTTTTCTCAACCGGATCCCCTTCATGTAGTGCTATAGAATGTTCCTCTAGCAATTACAATCTTCGTGTAGCAATTTAGACAAGGCCCAAAATTGGATTTTTTAGCCACTATGATGGTAGTGAGTGGTGAGGACAAGCGTTTGCATGGAGGATATGGACTGGATAGAGGGATTAGTGGATGGAAACTTGAGGATGTTGGCCTTGTAGCTCCAAAATTTTCCACAGTCCTTAAAACTTGCAAAATAACAAAAGTTATTAATAGACAGGTTATGGATCCATGTCATGAAATTATCCTTTATTTTTGTCTCTTTTTTCATTTCCTTTTTGAGGGACACAGAGGCTTCTTCAAGAGAGGTTTTCAACCTATATGGCTGCCCTGAGTGCCTCAGGGGATATTTTCACCCAAGAATCTTTACTTTTTCCTTTCTTTCTCTCTTTTTTTACTCCTGAGCTACTTGAGGGAGGTTTTCAACCCAGGAGTCGACCTCAGATGCCTCATAAAGGTTTTTGTCCAGGCATTTTATTATTATTATTTTTTTTTCACAAACAAAAACAGTATCTAAGAATGTTGTGACATGGAAGCTATGGCACTTCCAATCACATTCACCTCTCTGCTGATGGTGCAGATGAATTCTTCCTTGGACATAGGCTTTCTATAAACCTTAAATCTAAAGCCATTAAAAAGCAAGCGAATCCCTTCCTCATCAATGGTCTTGATTTGAACAACTTCATTATCATGGAATTTATCTATCAGGTATGGGCCTAACCATCTAGTCATCAATTTCCCTTTGAAGTCATTGAGCCTAGAGTCATATAGCAAAGCCAAATCATCTTCCTCAAAAACTTTGTCCTTGATATTCCTGTCATGCCAAACCTTCTTCTGCAATTGGATAAATTTGGTGTGTAGGAGGGCTACATTTTGAATTCATCTAAGACATTTAAGTGGAGCAGCCTCTCCTATTGTGCTTTGGTGATATCTAAATCCAATTGGCCTACAATTCTCAAAGTATTGTACTCAAACTCAATAGGGAGCAGGGATTTCTTTTCATAGACCAAGTCATAAGGGGAAAAACCAGTAATTGTTTTACAAGTTGTGTTATAGGCCCAAGTGGGCTCCACTAATCTGTTTGCCCATCCTTTTTTCTATTGCTCACAACCTTGGTAAGGATTCCCTCTAATGCCCTATTTGTCACCTCTACTTGTCCATTGGCTTGAGGATGATAGGAAGTATATTTTTGTGCTTGATATGATGATTCTTTAATAGATTCTCCATTAGATGTAATGTGAATTGAGGTCCTTGATCAATGAATATATCTCTAGGGTAACCAAATTTGTAGAACATATTCTCCCTTAATAACTCAAACACTTTATCCTCTGTTGCTACCTTGATAACTTTTGTCTCAACACACTTTGTCAAATAATCACTGCACAAAATGATGTACATTTTTTCCCTGATGGTGGAACAATTAGCCCAATGAAATCCATGCCCCACTTATCAAATGGATCCAAAGCCACCTGGAGTTGTAAGGGAATTTCATCTGCAGGGGTAGGTCTCCCCATCCTATAGCACTGATCACATGGACTGGTGTATCTTTTTGCATCTTGGTGGAGAGTAGGACAATAATATCTAGGTTTTAGACCTTGAAGGTTTTCCTCTCAGCAACAAAGTGACATCCACAAGGGCCATCATGATAGGCTAGGAGGATTTCAAAGAATTCCTCTTCCCTGACACATCCTCAAGATTTTATCTGGTCCCAACTTGAAGAGATCACTGCCAATCCAAGTGAAAGGGTCACTCTTCCTTACAATTCTTATCTTCTCCCTTGATGATAGATTTGGAGGGAATTTCGCAGAAACTAGGTAGTTGGCTATGTCAACAAATCATGGAGAGCGAACTGGGAGAGAAAATAAGTGCTCATCTGGAAGCTATTCATCAACCATCCCTTCATCACCTGTAGGCAAAGAAAGTCTAGACAAAAAATCTGCAACTACATTTTCTTTTCCTGGCTTATCAATGACAGTTAAATCAAAATCTTGTAATATTAGCAAACATCTAATAATTCTAGCATTCACATCAGGCTTGTTCATTAAGTACTTGATAACTGCATGGTCAGTATGCAAAAAAGTTTGATATATAGTGATGTAGTGTCTGAACTTCTTTAAAGAGTGTACAACAACTAGGAGTTCTTTCTCAGTTACAGTGTAGTTCAATTTGGCCTTAGACATATTTTTATTAATGAAGTAAATGACATAAGGTAACTTATCATCTATTTGGCCTAAAGATGCTCCTACAACACTTTCAGATGCATCAGCATGGATATGAAATGAAGGAGCCCAATTCGGGCCTCTAAGTATGGGTGCAGTGATTAATTTGTCTTTCAAGACCTCTAGGGCCTCCTCGCAGCTATTTGACCTGCAGAATTCTGAGTCCTTGGCCAGCAATCCAAACAATGGTGAGGTTATTTTGCTAAATTATTTGATAAACCTCCTATAATATCCAGCTAAGCCCAAGAAGCTCCTAAAATCCTTCTGCTTTTGAGGAGTAGGGACCCTTTTTATAATGGAATTTTTTTTTGGGTCCACTTGTATTCCCTCCTGATATATTGAATGGCCAAGGATAGTCCCTACATTCATTAATAATTCACACTTCTCGGAACTAGGTGAGAGGTTCATTTCAATGCACTTCTTCAGGAATTTCCCTAAGTTATAGAGAGGTTGTAGGAAGTCACACCCATGGGGAGTGAAACCATCCATGTAGACTGATGTAGGAGCATAAGGCTTGAAGAAAAATTCGAAGAATTATTCCAAAAATACAAAAAAATATTACAAGCAAAGCAGTGGGATCCTTTAGCCATCAATTTCATGTTTTTCTAGTTAAGCATAGAGCTAGAATATAGGATTTTATCATGATGTAATAAGTTTTAGTTAGTTAGTTGTAGTGGATATTCTCAAGGAGAATGCCCTGCAGGACAGATAGGGTTAATAAATTTTAGCCTTTGAATTAGGATCTGGTTGTTAGGATGAACCAATACTTATGTAATTTGCACACTACTGTAAAGGGGACTTTGACTGTTGAAGAAATTTGGCTTTCCTGGAGCGAATCGAGTAAATTGGGAAATTTTAGTTATTTTGTATGTGAATGAGAAATTCCCTATCAAATCTCGAAGGATAATCTCCTTCAAAACCTCTATTTTTATTGTGAAATTCGAAGTTTAATTGGTGTTCTGTGAGATTGAATGAAATTGTGTTGACCGTGTTAAATTCTGTGTTTTTCTTTTAACTAAATTTCTCATGAATTCTAAGTGTATTTAGCAGACGGTCGAGATCAACGGAGGAAGACCAATGATGCAGCGCATGAGGATTGATTTTGGACCGATAGATCTCGGTCGAGATAAATCAACGGTGTTCGGGCGAGGAAGTTACTCGACAGTTAACGAGTAGGAGCGGTTGGAGAAAACCATAGGTGGATTTCAGGCGGAGGAAAGGCTATAAGTGGTAATTCCCTTGTTGGCTCCAATTCCATACATATAGTGACACATAGCAGCGAGGAGAGAGAGGGAAACCGCTTTTTCGGGTGGATTTGGAGTGCGCAAGTTATCCAGCCGATATACGTGTGAGTCGTTATATCTGGTCGAGCGAGATCGACGGTTGACAGAAGTGGAGCAGGTTCAAAGTCGGGAAGTGTTGTGACCATTGGATCTTGAATAGATCAATGGTTGAACAAGTGTCGATGAGTTTTTAGAAGGCAGATATCAAATTTTATTAAGCTATGGCTTGTATTATCGTCGGGTCCGGTCTCGTGGTAGTTTATCAGAACTCTGTGACTTTTGGAGGGGTTTTCTAGCTTAGCAAAAGCTCTAAAGATATCAGTGGATGAAAAAGAGCCCATTGAACCAAAAAATTAACTTGCAAACAGAAGTAGAAGACATAATCTCACAATTTAGGAGATTAACACTCCTGCCTATACCCAGACCGCCATCATTAGTGGTATCAGAGCAACCTGTTGACACTGAATTGAATCTCATAAGCAAGAGAAGGAAATCCAATATAGCTTTCAGAGTTGGCAGAGTACGAGGATGTAGTAGAAGAGGATGACCACTTGTAAATTCTGAGGTGATGGAAGCTATGCAATAGATGCAGGCTAGATTAGAAGCATTAATAATAGAGAGAAATATAGATGATGGAGATGTTAGTGAGCCTGAGGTTGAAACTGAAGAAGAGGAGGAAACTATAGCAGTTACTCCTAAGATGAGATTCTTCCAATCATTTTTTAGATCCACAGCTAGGCCAAAAACTGAGGTTTCAATATATGCAGGAGGATTGAATCCAGAAAAAATAATAGACTGGATGAATGGCATGGAGAAATTCTTTGATTATGAAGAAACATAAGATGAGAAGAAAGAAACGTTTGTTGTCACCAAGCTAAAAGAACATGCAACACTTTGGTGGGATGGAGTATAGGCAGAAAAAAAGAATCTTGGCATGCAACCAATCAGAAATTAGAATAGGATGGTAGCAAAGCTAAGAGGTAAATTTCTACCAAGTAATTATCAACAAACCTTCTTCAGACAGATGCAAAATCTTAGATAGAGGTCTATGACAGTGAGCGAATATACAGAGGAATTCTATAAGGTAAGTATAAGAGCTGGACAAACTCAAGATACAGATGAGAAGGTGGCTAGATATGTGAATGGTCTTAGGATGGACATTCAAGATGAGATAAGTATACTATCTCCTAAAACAGTAGAAGAAGCTTATTAGGTGGTACTGAAGGCTGAAGAAAAACTCATGAGGAAGCAATCTGCTAGAGGAAGAGGTACTTTCCGAGCAAAAGGAAGTCAAGCTGGTAGAGGAAGATCTACAACACCTAGAGATGGAGCTAGCAGTAGCTCAACCCAACATGCAACCACAGGAGGTGATGCAGGTGGCAGAGGGATTTTTTCTAGAGGAAGAGGAGGAAGAGGCACAGGAAGAGAGGTAATATGTTACAGATGTAACAAACTAGGACACAGAGCTTTTGAGTGCCCAAAGAATGCAGGAACAAGTTAGAGGAATGCAATTGTTGCTCAGGTTGAGGAAGAAGAAGCAGCAGTGGCAGAAGAAGAAAATGTACCAGAGAGAGGAGAATATTTGGTAGTGAATAAAGTTTTTCTCAAGCTAGCAAAGGAGATAGTTGAACCATCACAAAGAAAGGCTTTGTTCAAAACAATGTGTAAGGTTCAAGGGAAATGGTGTCAGATGATCATTGATAGTGGTAGCACTAATAATTTGGTCTCTACAAAAGTGGTGGAGAAATTGAAGTTGAAGACAATGAGACATCCAACACCTTACAAGGTGTCATGGTTACAAAAGGGACATCAGTTGTTAGTGAATGAATAGTGTGAAGTGGAGTTGCAGTTGGGAAAATATAAGCATAAAATTGTATGTGAAGTGATGCTTATGGATGTGTGTCACATATTGATTAGGAGACCTTGGCAATATGACAGAGGAGCTATGCATGATGGGAAAAGAAACACCTACAAGTTTGGTAAAGATGGTGTCAATCATACATTGCTACCTATGGGAGAATAGGATGCATCAGGAAGAAGACTGATCCAAAAACTCTATTACTAGGAGGAAAGGAATACTTACAAAAATTGAAGAAAATAAGGTAAATTTTGTTGTAATTTGCAAGCCGAAAGTAATAATGACTTCTACTAAAGTTTTTGATTTAGCCACTGATCAAGAAATGTTGGACAACTATTGTGATATCATTGTTGATGATTTGCCTAATGTGTTACCACCCATTAGAAGAATTAGCCATCATATAGATTTGATTCCTGGAGCACATCTACCAAATAAAGTAGCTTACAGAATGACTCCCATAGAAAATGAAGAGGTTAGAAAGTAGGTTCAGGAACTCCTTGACAAAAGACTGATTAAAGAAAGTTTGAGTCCTTGTGCAGTACCAATAGTGTTGAGTCCAAAGAAAGATGGAGGCTGGAGAATGTAAACTGATTCAAGAGCCATCAATAAAATCACAATCAGGTACAGATTTCCTTTACCTAGAATTGAAGATTTGATGGATTGTTTGAGTGGAGCAAATTATTTTACAAAACTAGATCTTAAGAGTGGGTATCATCAGATAAGGATAAGAGAAGAGGATGAGTGGAAAAATGCTTTTAAGATAAATGAAGGATTATATAAATGGAGAGTAATGCCTTTTGGGTTGTCAAATGCACCAAGTACATTTATGAGACTCATGAATGAAGTTCTTAAAGAGTTTATTGGTAAATTTGTAATAGTATATCTAGATGATATATTTGTGTACAGCAGGTCTAAGGAGGAGCACATGAGACATCTGAATTATGTCTTACAAAGGTTACAACAAGAGAAATTATTGCTGAATTTGAAGAAATTTCCATTCATGAAAGAGGAATTAGTGTATTTGGGTTTTGTTATTTCCTCTGAAGGATTGAAGATGGATCCAGAGAAGATCACGGCAGTTATGGAGTTGCCTTCACCTAAAAGTATCTTTGAGGTAATAATTTTTCATGGTATTGCCAGTTTTTATAGGGAATTCATAAAGAATTTTAGTAAGATCAATGCTCCTATTGTTGAGACTATAAATAAGGATAAACAACCATTTAGATGGGCTGCTAAAGTAGAAAAGAATTTTCAGTTGTTGAAGAAGAAGACCACTGAAAAACCTATTTTGGTTCTACCTGATTTTAGTAAACCTTTCCAAGTGAAATGTGATGTCAGTGGAGAAGCTATTGGAGGCGTTTAAAGTCGAGAAGATATACCTATATCTTATTTTATTGAAAATCTGAATGATTCAAAGAAGGATTATTCTTCTTATGATAAAGAGTTTTATGCAGTTGTGCAGTCATTGAAGAAGTGGAGACATTATCTAATGTCAAAAGAGTTCATACTTTATTCAGACAACCATGCATTGTAGTATATTATGTCGCAGCCAAAGATTAACCAGAAACATGCCAAATGGGTAGAGTATCTTTAGGGTTTCCATTTTGTCTTGAAGCATATAAATGGCTAATCAAACAAAGTTGCATATGCTTTAATTAGGAGAAATACATTATTTCAAGAGAGTCAAATTCAAGTGTTGGGTTTTGATTTTCTTAAAGAATTGTATGAGACAGATTTATATTTTAAAGAAGCATTTGAAGCTTGTAAGAATCCTGTTTTGATGGATAGGAATAAATGGATGGATTATTTCTTACAAGATAGATTGTTGTTTAAGAGAAATCAGATGTGCATACCAAATTTTTCTATGAGGTAGAACTTAATCAAAGAGAAGCATAGTGGTGGACTTGCGGGACATTTTGGTATAGATAAGACTTATGAGCAGTCGAGCAGATTTTATTTCTTGCCGAAAATGAGATCTGAAGTGGAAAAGTATGTGAAAACTTGCAAAGTTTGTCAATATGCAAAGGGAAGAAGCCAAAACACAGGTTTGTATGTTCCATTACCAATTCCAGATAGGCCTTGCGATATGCTAAGCATGGATTTTGTTTTGGGATTACCAAAGAATCAAAGAGGAAATGATTCAATTTTTGTTGTAGTGGATAGATTTTCAAAAATGGCACATTTTATTCCATGCTATAAAATTAGTGATGCTACTCACATTGCTAATTTGCTTTTCAAGGAGATTGTAAGATTGCATGGGTTTCCTATGAGTATTGTCTCGGACAGGGGTTCCAAATTTGTTGGACATTTTTAGAGGACACTATGGAAAAAGTTGGGAACTAAACTGAGTTTCAGTTCTGCCTATCATCCACAGATTGATAAATAGACTGAAGTTGTCAATAGGAGCTTGGGTAATCTTTTAAGAAATATTACTGTAGAAAATTCAAAGTAGTGGGATCAAGTATTGGCACAGGCTGAATATGCCTATAATGACTCACCTAACAGGAGTATAGGGCAAAGTCCATTCCATATATTTTATGGAATGAATCCAAGAGGAGTGTCTAAGTTAAGAAACTTGGGAAAAGATGAGATGAGAAGTGCAGAGGGAGAAAATTTTGCATCAGAAATACAAGCAATACATAAACAGGTGAAACAATAGCTACACGATAGCAACATCAAGTACAAAAATAGAGTAGACATGAGAAGAATAGAAGTGAACTTTGAATTTTGGGATTTGGTTTTAGCACACCTAAGGAAGGAAAGATTTCTAAAGAGGGAGTATAAAAAATTGAAGTTCAAGAAAATTGGACCATGCACAGTATTAAGGAAATTTCCTACCAATGCATATGAAATTGAATTACCCCTTGATGTTGGAATATCTCCAATTTTCAATGTTGCTGATTTGTACAAGTATGAAGGCGAAATTGCAAATGATAAAGAAGAAGACCAAGAGACACAGGAAATTGACTAGGTAAAACAATTACCTACAGCAAAGGAATTACAGCTAGAAAGGATTTTAGACAAGAAAGTGTTCAAGAAATCCAAAGGATAGGAGTACTATTAGTATTTTGTCAAATGGAAGGATCAGCCAATTGTTGAAGCTACTTGGGTAACAGAAAACATGCTACAGAAATTGAGTAGTTCTGTAGAAGAGCTCATGGACAGGAGCCCATGAAGAATTTTGTCCTCAAGAGTCTAATGTAGGAGCATAAGGCTTGAAGAAAAATTTGAAGAATTATTCCAAAAATACAAAAAAATATTACAAGCAAAGGAGTGGGATCCTTTAGCCATCAATTTCCATGTTTTTCTAGTTAAGCATAGAGCTAGAATATAGGATTTGTTCATGATGTAATAAGTTTTAGTTAGTTAGCTGTTGTGGATATTCTCGAGGAGAATGCCTCATAGGACAAATAGGGCTAATAAATGTTAGCCTTTGAATTAGGATCTGGTTGTTAGGATGAACTAGTACTTATGTAATTTTCACACTATTATAAAGGGGTTTTTGACTGTTGAAGAAATTTGGCTTTCCTGGAGCGAATCCAGTAAATTGGGAAAATTTAGTTTCTGTGTATGTGAATGAGAAATTCCCTGTCAAATCCCGAAGGATACCATCCTTCGAAACCTCTGTGTTTATTGTGAAATTCTAAGTTTAATTAGTGTTCTGTGACATTGAATGAAATTGTGTTGACCATGTTAAATTTCATGTTTTTCTTTTAATTTAGTTTCTCGTGAATTCTAAATGTATTGAGCGTATGGTCAAGATTAGCAGAGGAAGACCAAGGATGCAGTGCATGAAGATTTATTTTGGACCAATAGATCTCGATCGAGACAGGTCAACGGTGTTTGGGTGAGGAAGTTACCTGATAGTTAACGAGTAGGAGAGGTTGGAGAAAACCACAGGTGGATTTTGGGTGGAGGAAAGGCTGTAAATGGTAATTCCCCTCTTGTCTTTGATTCCATACACACAGTGACACATAGCAGTAAGGGGAGAGAGAGGGAAACCACTTTTTCGGGTGGATTTGGAGTGCGCAAGTTAGTTGGCTGATATGTGTGTGTGTTGTTAGATGTGGTGGAACAAGATTGACTGTTGACAGACGTGGAGCAGGTTTGAAGTCGGGAAGTGTTGTGGCCACTGAATCTTGAATAGATCAATGGTCGAAGAAGTGCCGATGAGTTTTTAGAAGGCGGATATCAAATTTTATTAAGATATGGTTTGTATTATCGTTGAGTCCGATCTAGTGGTAGTTGAACAGAACTCTGAAACTTTTGGAGGGGTCTGCTAGCTTAGCAGAAGCTCTAAATTTATCAATGGATGATAGAGAGCCCATTGAACCAACAATTAAACCTACATACAGAGGTAGAAGACATAATCTCACAATTCGGGAGATTAACACTCGTTCCTGTACCGAGACCGCCATCATAGATCTCTACAAATTCATGGACCAACTCAGCAAAGATGCTCAAAAGTTCCCTTTGAAAAGTTGCAGGGGCATTACATAATCTGAAAGGAAGGATCCTATAAGAAAAGGTACCCCAAGGAAACGTGAATATAATTTTATCTTGGTTATTTGGGATGATTTGGATCTGATTGTAACCATTGAATCCATCAAGGGAAGATAAGAACTTCTTCCCTGCAAGACCATCTAAAAATTGATCAATGAAAGGTAAAGGGAAATGATATTTCTTAGTGGTTTTGGTAAGCTCTCTGTAATCCACACAGATACTCCACTTTCCATTCTTTTTTGGGATGGGGTATATGAACCCTGCATCCAACAACTTTTGTAACTCTTCCTTTACTATGTCTTTGAGGGATGGATTCATTCTCCTTTGAGGTTAGAACATAGGTTTGCATCCCTCCTTGATGTATATGTTATGAGTACACAACGAAGGATGCACCCCTTTAATTTCTTTATAGCTCCAAGAAAAGACATCTAATTTCTCTCTCAACATCTTGCATAACTTATCTTCTTCGCTGGATGAGAGACAGGGGTTAATCTTCAAGGTTCTAGATGGACCAAATTCTATCATTTTGTCATGCGCAAGACTTGGGGTCCACTAGGCAGAAATTAGTCGAAGGATTACCCTTAGATTCCTTCACAAGATCATCAATAGGCATGGTGTTGGGGGGTTGGTTCTATAGGATTTGGTCAATGAGGTCATATTCATCTGGTTGCCCCCCTCTTATAACAACATCGAGGGTACAAATTGGATGGGATTTTGTATGATATAATTCATATTCCTCCTCCTCTTCCAATGATAGGTGCAAGTCATGCTCAATGGATGGCTGAGTAGGAGGGTACAATACCAATTGTTTGGAGAAATGCCCATTCTTAATGGCCATGTTCCCATCTCTGCAACTTATGTAAGTGTCAACAGTGGCTAGCCATGGTTTTTCCAGGATTAGAGGATAAACGTTGAATTTCTTCTTGGGTTGGAGAAAGAGGAAGTCTATAGGATACTCCAAGGAGTCAATAGATACCATTACATACTCAACAACTCCCTCAATAGCCACTGTGGACCTATCTACAAGTTGCAACATTGTGGTGGTCTTTCTCAAGGATCCTTGGAGGTTTAGCTTAAGCATGGCTTCTTTAGTCATCACATTGATGGATGCCCCAATATTAATCAAGGTGTGAGGGACAATGATGCCATCAATGTGCACATCTACCACATAACTTCCATGATCTAGATATTTTGGGAAAATCACTCTCTCTAGCATTAGATCAAATAATTAACCAATAACATTCATGGTAGGGGTGTCTTTCTTTCCCCTGCTAGGATGTTTGAATAATTTATCTTTTATAAGATTATTATAGATGGGAACATCCTTAATAGCTTAGAGGAGGGGAATCTTAACATACGGTTCTTCAATTCTCCTAGAAATCCAATCTCTTATGGGGTGTGCTAGTTAGGATGGATCAATCTTTTAGGAAAAGGAGGTCGGTTTACTTGAGGGCTACTCTCTTCCTTTTCCTGTTCAATCTCCTCAGGTGGAGATGGAGGTTGCTTATCTGGGAGCACTCTTCTAGACATGAGGTTGATTTCCTGAACCTTGAAAACATAGGCAAGGTAATATGTCTCTCTACTATAGACCTGTTTTTCTTACTTATTATTCGGGATCAGATTGGGTTGGGTAGGAATTTGAGGTTTCCTGGGTGGGGTAGGATGAAATATCAGGATGTTAGTTGTGTTGAGGCCTCCACCCTTGTGATGGGTTATTCCATTGAGGATGTATAGAAGCATATGGCTTAAATAGTTTATTAACGGGTTGGGGAGGATATTGAGGTGCATAAGGCCAAGGAGAAGGTGTGGACCGTGATGGATGAGTGGAAGAGTACCAATGTGGGAGTGGTTCATTCTAGCTGCAATGGTAATAAGAGTAGTATGCACCTTGCATTCCATGTTGGTACGACTGAGGGCCTTGAGGCCTCCTGTGATTGATGAAACAAAGTTGTTCAGCCCCACCTTCTACCCCTTGGTATACAAATTTCAATCCAAGAAAATAAGGACACTTATCTGTGGCATGGGTTTCCTCACAGACTGAGTAGACCTCTATAACATTTAATGGACATTAATTTCTAGGGTGCCTTCTAGTACATTTAGGGAAAAAGATAGCTAAATCCCTCTCTACTTCCACTTGTCTCCTCTTGATCTACATGGTGCCCATTTGCAGAGAAAAGGTATGCAACATTTTACTTTTAAAGTCCTCTAACATGTTCCCTATTTCATTCTTGATGGATGTTGTGGAGGGAGTGTAGCTAACCAATGGTTGATGAGCCCTACCCTTCTTCCTAGCAGCCCTAGTATGGTTTTCGAATATTGTATTGATGTCTTCATAAGGAAGCTAATAGATGTCTTCCCTAGACAACATGTTGAGGGTTTCCAATATGTCCTCCCTAATTCCTCTAAGAAGGAATAACTTGAGTGGTTCAGGATCAAGGTGCATCTGACCCTTCTATAAAGGACCTGGAATATTTCCTCATAGTCTTCCAGGGATTCATCAGGTCCACGAGTCATTATAAAGATTTCCTCTTTGGTACCTTTAGACCTACAATAGTCCTTATACCTGTTGTTAAAGGATTGTTGCATTTGAGCCCAGGTAGTGATGCTATCCCTAGGTAGACCCATTAACCAGCGGATGTAGATTTATGGGTGGATGGGAACAACTTCATCCTCTAGTTATCAAAGGTATATTCATAAGTCCTAGAGACAATATCAAACTAAAACGTGAAAGTATCAAGACCCTCTAAGGTTAATCCATGGAAGTGAGGAAGGGAAGAAGGGCTTATATTCTTTACCCTAGCATCTCCATTAGTTTCTCTAATGGGAAAAACCTCCTCACTCCTATTTTAAACTATAGTGTGGGTATGTGGAATTGTTTCTTCTTCTTCGTCCTCAATAGGTTCTTCAAAGATCTCAGGATGTTCACCTAAGGGGTCTTCTAACTCTTCTATAGTAAGAGAGGGAAGTTGACAATCACCAAAGAAGAGTGAAGGTTGATAGTTTAATGGTGTGGGGGTATTTGTCAAGAATTTTCCTAGAGTGTCTCTACTCCTACGAGGCATCAATTTTTTTTTTTTTTGGTTTTACGTGATTTTTTCAAGACTAAATGAAAAACAGAAAGAAAATCATAAATACCATCTACCTAGACACATCCTCGCCAATGATGCCAAAAAGTGGTGAGCCCTGGTATTGCACCACCAGTGTTGTAACTTCTAGAGCCTCTTCAACTTTGCTTATCAACCTAGGGTTTGTACAAACTTCAAGGTGACAGTGCTATATACATAGTAGATGAATTCTACTCATGCACCCTCAACTAGGTCACTTGATCATTAGGTCTCTAAAAAATTATGTTGGGTGTGGAGCCTGATTATCTTCTTTATTTAGAGGTATCACCGCATTTGAACCCAGTTCATAATGTGGTGGCAATGCCGCCGATAATATTTGTGCTGCAACAGGGATCCAGGCAATAGATGTAAAATTTCCTTGTAAAATGTTGTAATTTCGTAGTCAATCTAGGTCGTTCATTAGGCGAAGATTTGACTCTAGAAGTTATGTTTAATTTAGGCTTTTTTTCCCTAGAAGGCAACCCCTCTCTATATATGATGGAATTGTATTGCGTCTATGTAGATCTGTATTCTGAGTGACAAATAAAGAGGAGATTGTGTGAAAGTGAAGAGGGAATTATAGTGGATCTACTGTAGGTTGTATTTCTTCAGTTTTCTGGATAATATAAAAGGAAGGACTAGTTGTTTCCTATCGATGTAGCCCAAATTGGGTGAACCACGTATATCTATTTCTCTCTTGTTTTATGCATTTTTTGTGTTTATATTTCTGTAATATATTTTATGTGTTCCATTGCTCAGTAATATATAATTTTATAACAACTAGTATCAGAGCCGAAGTTTTATTTGGCTGATAAAATCGCAGGAGAGAAGGGTTCCTGGTTCAAGTGGGAGAAATGGCAGAAGATGGTAGGTTTAGGGTCGAAACATTTAATGCCCAAAACTACCAGCTATGGAAGATGTAGATGGAAGATTATTTGTACTAGAGAGATCTGTACCAACCATTGAGCAGAAAGGCAAAGAAGCTGATGAGTATGACAAACAAAGAAAGGGATATTCTTGATGAAAAGGCCCTTGGAACAATACGGTTGTGCCTAGCGGTGTCGGTAGCATTTAATATTTTGAGCTAAACGAAAATAGAGGGTTTAATGTCAGAATTTTCCAAACTATATAAAAAATCGTCGGCCTCAAATAAGGTATTTTTTATGAAGCGCTTATTTAATATGAAAATGTCAGAAGGTGGATCTGTTGTTAATCATTTAAATGAATTTAATACAGTTACCAGTCAGTTAAGTTTGTAGGGATAAATTTTGATGATGAAGTTAGGGCTCTGTTATTTCTGTGGTCATTGCCAGAAAGTTGGAATGGTTTAGTTATGGCCATTAGTAAATATGTCTCTGGATCTAGTACTTTAAAGTTTGATTATTTTGTCGGTGCAATCTTTAGCGAGGAAATGTGACGGAAAAGCTCTAGTGAGAGATCAGGTAATTCTTTGACTGCAGAGACTATCGGAAAAAAAATGGAAACAGGAAAGAGCCCAGGATATCACAATAAGTCAAGGAAAGGCAAATCCAAGTCCAGATCTTGGATAGTGTTCTCGATATGCAGGAAGAGAGGACACCTGAAGAAAGACTACAAGTCTCGAAAGGGAAAAGAAGGAGATGTGTAGCAAGAAAACAATCACGAAGCCAATGTGACAGTTGATGTGTTGCAAGATGCCTTGATTTTTTCATTAGAAAATATTATTGATGCCTAGGTGGTAGATTTAAGGGGCTCATTCCATGCCACACCTGATAGGAAGCATTTTCATGATTATGTTCAAGGAGATTTTGGACAGGTTCAATTGGGTGATGATAAACCCTGTAAAATCATTGGAATGGGTACAGTTTTCATAAAACAGTGGAACAGAATCAATGGCTATTGAAGGAGGTAAGGCATGTTCCAGATTTGAAGAAAAATATAATTTCAATAGGGTGGTTGGGAGGTGAAGGTTGTGTGACTATTTTTATAGATAAAACCTAGAAGGTTACTAAAGGATCCCTGGTAATAGCAAAAGGAGAAAAGTTTGGTGCATTGTATTGATGCAATGGTATTTCTAATTTTGTTAACGCCTTAACCTCTACAGGAGAAGGTATGGCATTGTGGCATCATAGGCTTGGGCACATGAGCGAGAAGGGGATGCAAAGTCTTCACTCAAGAAATTTGTTTCCAGGCTTGAAGGATGTTGATTTAAAATTCTTTGAGAATTGTTTTTATGGAAAACAGAAGAGAGCCAGATTCCTCAGATTTGGGAAAGAAAAGAAGTGCGAAAAAAGAAAGCTTGTGTATATAGATGTATGGGGACCTGCTCAGGTATCATCTCACAGTCGCTCTCGTTATTATGTTACTTTTATTGATGAAGCAACCAAAAAACCTGGATTTATTGTATTCAAAATAAATCTGATGTATTTGATACTTTCAAGGAATGGAAAGATTTGGTTGAAAATGAGACAGGAAAAAGGTTGAAGTGTCTCAGATCAGAAAATGGAGGTGAATATTGCAACAAAGAGATTGATAGGTACTGTTCAGAGAATGGAATTTGCAGAGAGAAGATAGTTCCATGAACACCAAAAGAAAATGGTGTGTCAGAAAGAATGAACAGGACAAGCATGGAGCGTGCAAGGTGCATGAGATTACATGCAGGATTGCCTTTACAATTTTGGGCAGATGTTGTAGATACTACTATTTATCTAATAAACAAAGGGCCTTCAAGTTCCTTGGATGATGTTATTCCAAGGGAGACATGGACATGTAAAAAGGTAAACTATTCAGTTTTAAAGACTTTTGGGTGTGAATCCTTTGTCCACATTAATAAAGAAAATAGAACAAAGCTCGAGGGAAAATCAACGAAATGTACCTTTATTGGATATTGTGCTAATGATTTTGGTTATTTCTTTTATGATTTTGGAAAACACAAAATCATGAGAAGTAGAGATGTCATATTCAATGAAAAGGTTTTGTATAAGGATTAGCTGTAGGAAAAGAAATAGGAAAAAGAAAAAAAAGAATACACAGTGCTTGATGAGGTTACATAAAAAGTGATGGTTCCTAAAAATCATAATGATCAACAACAAAAATAACCTCAAACACCTGAAAGTGGTGTTAGAAGATCTACCAGGATAAGTAGACCGCTTGAATGATACTCTCCTTCATTATATTATGTATTGTTGACTGATTCTGGTGAACCAGAATGTTATGAAGAAGCAGTGCAGGTAGAAACCATGAACAAGTGGGAGCAAGCCATGAAAGAAGATATGGACTCCTTAGCACATAACCAGACTTGGGACTTATTTGGGTTGCGTGCAGGTAAAACAACATTGCAAAATAAATGGGTTTACATGTTGAAGGAAGAAGATGGAGGTAGAAAAAGGTATAAAGCTAGACTTGTGGTGAAGGGGTTTGCACATAAAAAGGGTATAGACTTTGATGAAATATTTTCTCCTATTGTTAAAATGACTTCAATCAGAACTATTTTAAGTCTAGTAGTAGCTGAAGATTTTCATATTGAGCAGTTAGATGTAAAGACAACCTTTCTCCATGGGGATTTTGAGGAAGAGATATATATGCAGCAGTGACAAGGATATGAGGTAAAAGGGAAGGAGAAACTAGTGTTATGGTTGAAGAAGAGCTTCTATGGCTTAAAATAGGCTCCAGGGTAGTGGTATCTAACTTTTGACAGGTTTATGTCTGAACAAGGTTATACTAGATGTCACTCTGATCATTGTGTTTATCTCAAAAGGCAAAATGATGGCAGCTATATTATATTGTTATTGTATGTAGATGACATACTTATTGCAGGTTCTAACATGCAGGAAATAAATGTGCTCAAAATAAAATTGGCGAATTCATTTGTAATGAAGGATTTGGGTGCTGCAAATAAAATCATTGGTATGAGAATAACTAGAGACAGGAAAAATCGAAAATTAACAATGTCTCAGAGTGAGCACATAGAAAAGGTGTTGAAAAGATTTAATATGCAAAATGCAAAACCAGTTAGTATACCTTTGGCTATCCATTTCAAACTAAGTAAGGAGATGTGTCCCAAGACGTAGGAAGAAATGGCTTATATGTCTAAAGTTCCATATGCATCAGCAGTTGGAAGCTTAATGTATGCAATGTTCTACACAAGGCTTGATATTGCACGTGCAGTGGGAGTTGTAAGCAGGTAGATGAACAATCCAGGAAAATAACATTGGATGGTGGTGAAGTGGATTCTCAGGTATTTGAGAGGTACCACAAGTAAAGCATTATGCTTTGGTGGCTCAAACATTTCTCTACAGGAATATGTTGATGCAGATATGGAAGGTGATAGAGATAACAGGAGGAGCACAACAGGATATGTGTTTACTTTAGGTGGAACAACTGTCAGTTGGCTTTCAAAACTATAAAGTGTTGTTGCACTCTCAACAACAGAAGTAGATTATGATGCTGCTAAAGAGGCTAGTAAAGAAATGATTTGGTTACAAAGGTTTCTGGATGAATTGGGTAAGAATCAAGAGTTGGGCTGGTTATACAGTGACATTCAGAGTGCCATACATCTGGCAAATAACTCTGAACTTCATTCCAAGGCTAAACATATACAACTCAAGTACCTTTTCATATGGTCAGTGTTGGAAGATGGTCAGTTGAAGCTGGAGAAGATACACACTAGCCATAATCCTGCAGATATGTTAACAAAAGTTGTAACAAGGGAGAAATTGAGATTCTGCTCAGTTTCAATTGGTCTTCAAGTATGATGAAGAATATGAGAAACAACCAGGTCCAAAGTGGAATCATTTTCCAGAAAATGAAGCAGCGGTGGAGTTGTTGTAATTAGTCCCCTAGTGGGATATTGTTGGGTGTGGAGTCTGATTATCTTCTCTATTCAGAGGTCTCACTGCATTATACCCTAGTTCATAATATGGTGACAACACCACTTGTAATATTTGCACTGCAAGGGGGGTCTAGTGGTGGCAACAACGATCTTTAGGAACCCCCCCTCGCCCCCCCGGCAGGGGATCAGGGGTAGTGCCCCCGAAGCCAAAAAATAGATGTAAAATTGCCTTGTAAAATGTTATAATTTCATAGTCAATCTGGGTCATTCATTAGGCAAAGATCTGACGGTAGAAGTTATGTTTAATTTATGGTTTTTTCCCTAGAAGGCAACCCCTCACTATATATGAGGGAATTGTATTGCATATATGTAGATTTGTATTCTGAGTGAGAAAGAGAGAGGAGATTGTGTAAATGTGAAGAGGGAATTACAGTCGATCTGTTGTAGGTTGTATCTCTTCAGTTTGTTGGATAATATAAAAGGAAGGACTGGTTGTTTCCTATGGATGTAGCCCAAATTGGGTGAACCATGTATATGTGTGTCTCTCTTGTTTTATGTGTTTATATTTCTGCAATATATTTTATGTGTTCCATTGCTCTGTAATATATAATTTTCTAACAAATTCCTCTAATAATCTTAAATGAGATGAACTACTAAAAGCATAATGTAAAAGCTAGTCTTAGTGAAAAGAAAGTATATTGTTTTCAACTCTAACTTGTAAATGTTGTCAACATGTAAATGCTAATGATACGATTCATAAAAAATGCAAGAATTATGCTAACTACAAAAAGGAAACTACTCTAATTTGAAAAAAATCATTTAGCTATCAAATTTTCATGAAAACAAAAGGTCATCCTACCAATTCACAACTCAAGAATGCATGAATTATTTAACTAATTTACACTTGAAGATTAATCAAGGTCCTAATTTCCAAATTTAGAATGAAAAAAATAATGTTATTCACTCTTGCAGGAAAGGAAAAGGAATGAAGAGAATGGCCTATGTGGTACCTCTAGTCATGGAGTCCAAGCTAAGGGGTCAAACTACTCTTAAGCTAAGCTATGATATCATTGCAGGTCAAAACAGGGTCAAAACAAGTTACTACAGGATGTTGCTATAGGATTCCTGTAATGCTACAAGAAGTCCTGAAATGCTACAGGAAGTTGGCCAAGAGGGTTTTGGAGGGTAAGGATGATGGGGTGAAGTGATGGCAAGCATAATGATGGTTCTGGGGAATGTAGGGAAGGTGGCCAACACACCTAGCCAAGCCCAACACTTCAAGAAGCCCAAATTTGGGCTAAAAGGGTTGCTTACAGTGACAAGAAAAATATTGCTCAAGAACATGGGTTGGCATTCATTAGAAGAGAGTGGACAAGTCCTAGGTGGAGTTGGTGAAAATATCCTTTGTTTTCAGATCCAACATCCATGCAACATCACATGCACCTCTTCCTCTTTTCATTTGCAAAATATTATAGTTATTGGTGGAAAATATTAATTGAATTTTCAAAATATCTAACTAATGCTAATAACTTGAGCTATGCAATGAAATACTTCCTAACGTACAACAATCATATGTGAACAAAGATACCAAATGTAAACCTTTCCAAGAAATCATAAAAATACTACCTAACTAATGCTAATAACTTGATCTATGAAATGAAATACATTGTAAGATACAATAATCACATGTGAAACAAGATACCAAATGTAAAATTTTCCAATTAATCATAGACAAAAAATCACACACTATTTTTAGGTTGTGATAGTGGAGTCCTCTAATGATGCTCCCATAAGAGCGGTGAGATAGGGATCACATTCACAAACGTTTTTGGGAATTATACTCTATTTAATTGCAACAGCTAATCAACATTCTAGGCTAAAAGAAATATAAATAAACTCTACCGAACTGCAAAAACTAATCAACATTCTAAGCTAAGGGAAATAGATATACAAAAGAGGGACCTAGGCTGCTAGGGTTGGGCCCAAACCCAAGAGATTCAACCCTCTAGACTAACTCAGTGATGGATCAGGATAAAAATTCTCATTATCATTCCAGAAATGTCAAATACATCATGAAAATAATAGTCACAAGTGCTTCAGCTCAATGACCTGTTAGCTACAATAAAAATTCAAATACTAATGAGTTACTTAGCATGTTTATTTATACAAAAGGTTAGCTACCAACAAATCCCTAGAAAATAGGGATGTTTGTCTCCCTAACTCAAGAATAGGTGGATCTAGATCTTCCTTGACTTGCATTGGCTTAGCTTTTAATGACCTTGTCCTGCTTGGCTGCGAATGACCTCCAGTTGATGAGAGATAGAGTGGTGATATTTTACTGATTTGAGGAGTAAGGAGGTGGGAAACATACTAAAATCTCTCCTTCTTGTTTACTCTAAGATCCTACACTCAAATTATCTCAAAATTTCTCCAATTCCTGCATTTAATACACATTAGGCCACATGACATAGAAACACATCTTTTGCTCCTCACACTAAGAATAATATAACAAAACTTGTAGATAAATGTGAGAAAAGGATAATTTAATAAGTTGGAGGATGGCATTGTGACTGTTATGATATATCTATTAACGAGCCTCATCGACTACCTTCCTTTGAACTTTGTTACAATGCGGCTCAAAGGCCTATTTATTCTTGAAAAACAATGGAAAACCCTAAAAATCCAAAAACCTAACCCTAGGAGATGAAGCACCAAAACTATGGGCCGTGTTTGGGTAAATTCATACATCAACTTCCCGGGATCATAACTTTTTCATATGATCTTCGTTTAGCTATCATGATACCTTGTTGTTTTCGAGAATTTAACATCTACAGATAAATACTAATTCGCTAGACAAGTAGTTGTGCCTAGAACAACAGTTTAAAGTGTTTTGACTTTTCCTATAAGAAATAGATAAGAAGAGAGGATAGAAGGCCTACCTGTAGTTCCTCTTTCCTCTTGTCTACCTGTAGGCCCTCCTCTGTCGCTCCTTCCCATACTTAATCTGCTTGAAAAGTACCCTGTTGACACAACAAAAGACGAAAATCGATCAAAGCATATGATCCGTTGAATATAAATGAAAAGAATTAGAAGAAATTCATACATATAAGCATTATGAAAGAACGCATCATATGGAAAAAGGTTCAAACACTTTATTAATTAGAAGAAGGAATTACAACCATTAGTGTCTAATTCAAAATCATTCCTCTAGCTTGGATCCCATCCACATCACATCAAAATCAAGACAAGCTTGTGGCATCACATCATTTTCTCCAAATTCAAGTCTCATAGCAACATTATCTCCTTACAATTCAACATAATCCAGCCAGCGCTTGATCACTTAGATGAGTGGTCAATTTATAGGAGGATGAAGGAGGTTTTGTCATTAATGGTGACATTGAATGGCCTTACATACTTAGAATTAGTTCCATGGAGGAAGGGATGAGAGGAAAGGATGCTCCTTAACTCATTCCTCATCCATTTTCGAGCTCATAGGAGTTGATAAGACAGGGAAACTTCTATATGACTCCAAAATATAAGAATATTACCCAAACCTTATGTGAATTCCGCTCATTCTTGCCCAGGCAGGTGAAAGGAAGCCTAAGTACTCCACAGAGCTCCCTGGTAGTGGACTTAAATGCTTTGCACTGTACCTTCATAAGGGCTTACCTGCATTGGTCCCTCTAGAGGCAATTTCTGGATGTCTTCAAGTCATGAAACTGTCTGGGAAGGAGGCATTCAAAGGGTTGACTTGTTTAGGGCATGAAACAACTGAATTTAGGGTTTGATGAGCCCTAAAACACTGATCTGAATGTTGGGATTTGATGTGCCCAAATGGATCTGTAACAGTTTCCCCCTAAAGCATGAAGTCAGAAAAATGCCAATGTCGAATGAAATTCTTTACAATGTGATGAGGAGGTATCGAAGTGGAAGGTGATCTGCATCAATTACAATACATATATCATGATATTTGATTTTACATGAATTACTGAGGGAAGGCATATCCATGCTCAACTTATAAACTTTCATTACATGTACATAAATATTCGTCTACAGATATAGACCCATGATCGAAATGACTATCAATGTAAACCATTGTACATATGATTTAGTACTCCTGATATCGTAGCCTGAATGGATGAAACTAGATTCGAGGTCTTCAATATCATTCAACTGTTCACTCAAGTATGAGTCTAACCATGTGAATATGTGATCTGAGGTCAATCATGGGAAGACACCATCTGATTACCAGTCAATGATGTAAGCTATTAACAGATGCGAGAGAAATCACCGATAATGATAATGATCCTCAAGGTACTGCAGTACATTTTGCATGGTGTAAATGGACAATTTGATGTCAAACACCATAAAAAGTCTTTTAGTCGAAGGCCATTGATGTATGCCTATCACTGGAAGCGAGAAACCTGCCATTGATGCATGAAAGCTTCAAGGTACTGAATGGGTTTTTCTAAGTCAACTTCTTGGATAATGAGGTAATGTCAACAAGAAGCGACTCGTCGCAAGAGGGCCTTAATGTATCCCACATCAACGACACGAAATGAGTGTAGTGATTTTAGGGATGGAATTTGACTGACGACACAAGGTTCAGGAATGGAAGTCATGAAAATGAAGGTTTATGGTATTGCACTGAATGAATTCTCTTGAACATATCAGCAACAATAAATGAATTGGTAGCATTGACCCAAAACCAAAGTAATGGATGGTGTGATAGACCATAGGTATGATAACCATCATGCAGATAACCCAACCCAAATAGTCGGAATGAACTGGCAGCATTGACCCAAAACAAAAGTGATGGATGGTGTAATAGACCATAGGTATGATAACCGTCAAGCAGATAACCCAACCGAAATAGTCATGTAGATGAAGTGAAAGTTTCATGTTCAAGAGTGACCTGCTACCATAAAGTGGTTTTCCCCTTTTCCCATTTGCCCTAGTCATTGCTGACCAATACCTTTTTATTTTTATCAACCTTGAGGAGGATAGCATATTCTTGTTGTATAATTTCACCGATCGGTCGAATCCATCACTATTTGATGTTCTAACAAGTCTGGCGAAGGTGCGGTCTTGTCTAGATGGACAAGTTTGTCGCTATTTGATGTTTTAACGAGTTTAACGACAAATATAACTTGGTCCTTTTCATGTTTAGATAGTTTGAAAAGGTACAAAAATAAAAATCCATGAGTTCTTTTTTGTAAATTAATTTCTCAAGTCCGAAAAAGCGTAAAATAATATAAGAGAGATATCGTATCCAATCCATTAGCGAGCTGGAAAGGACAAGCACTCGACAATATTTTCATGTTTAGAGAGTCTGAAAAGAGCTTGAATAGGACTCCATTTTGAGGAACGAGTGGTGTCTAGGGTAGCAACTAGTTCCGGTGATATTGCAACTTCTCAAAACATGTTGATTTATGTGAAGAGGCTGGCTAATAAGACCACTCATTGCAACTATTCCTCAAAAAGGGTAAAAAAACCAAGTGAAAGAGTATGATCAGCCAAAGAGATGGTGGCGATGGGATGAAAACAACCAAGGTTCATCTGATGAAGGAGACTGATAGAAATGGGTTCATTTTTACACAAGCTTGAACCATAGGGAACTATGCTTGGATTCTGTTTCATGTTTACACAAGCTTGAAATGACAAACTATGCTTGGATTCAGTTTCATTTTTACACAAGCATAAAATGAAGAACTATGCTTGAATTTAGTTTCATTTTTACACAATTTTGGAATGAAAAACTATGCTTGATATTGCTTTACATGCCCTCGGCATGATAAAAGGGAGAGTCTCTTGTAAACAGATGGAAATCGTTGCGGTGAAGCAGGACGGTTATCCAACATTTTTTTGGCTTCATCCAGATAGGGACAAAGGTGAATGGAGTGATTCCCTTCACATAACCTATAGGGAAACTTAGCTTTACCATTAGGTACATGTCCCCCAAGCTTCATTACATTCACCTAAGTAGACTACTCGTGGCTATCAGGTGGATGGAATGAAGGTTATTTTACGAGATCAAGTAAAAGACTCGACTGGGATTTTACGAGATCTAATCAAAGACTCGACTTGGAACTTTGATCCAGGTGATCTTGTTTCATTTTTTAATGAGCTTGACACAAGGTAACTCTGCTCATATTCCTTATTTCATTTTTTAATGAGCTTGATGCAAGACAAGGAACTATGCTCATATTCCTTGTTTCATTTTTTAACGAGCTTGACACAAGACAAGGAGCTATGCTCATGGGAGTTGTTTCATTTTTTTAACGAGGTTGACACATTAAAATAACTATCCTCATACCCTTGGTTTTATTTTTTAACAAGGTTGACACAAGACAATGAACTATCCTCATGTTCCTTGTTTCATTTTTTAATGAGGTTGACACAAGACCAGGAACTATCCTCATACTCCTTGTTTCATTTTTTAACGAGGTTGACATAATATAAGGAACTATCCTCATATCCTTCAATCACAACTCATAAGAAGTCATGAAGGAGAGAATTGGCTCCAATGCCCCTAGTACATGATGAACAACATCACTGAATTGATCATCAAATGATGTAGATGTGGAACGGGTTGCCACATAATTAACCAGTGGCGGGGATGATATCATTGGTAGAAAAGGACCATTTATGGAAGATGGTTGACTAGGAGCCATATTTTGACCTAGAAATGAAAGCTGGTCAACGATGACAATTTAGCCTTCATGCAGGAAACAAATCACTCGAAAGTGTGTTGAAACAATAGCTCCCATGTCATAAACATTGTCACGCCCTAGAAGTAACTTGTAATCTAAAGGGCCTAGGACTACCATCACATTGAGATAAACGATTTTTCCTCCCAAAGTAATAGGTAACTGAGGGAGGATCCCTAATGGTTGATTGGCTCCTCTGTTAAAATCGAACAGATTCTGGGTAACAGGCACAAGCGACGACGAGCAAAGCACTTTCCAATTATTTCAGGAAAGGATACTCACAGATGCACCTTCATCTATAATAGTGTCCGATACAATCATATTACAAACTTGTAGTATGATTTGAAAAGGCACATAAGAAGGAAGATAGAATCCTACTAGTCGATTCCAATCAAAGGAAGTGACCAGACTACTTGGAGGGGGTCCCGTAAGAATGGGAGAATTAACCCCTTGAGTTACGAGAGTGGGAGGATTTTCCTCCTATCTTGATGGAACATGAGGACTGCCCCCAAGCTCATTAGAATCTGAAGAAACAAAAATAACTTGAGTGGTATCATATTCACTCTTTTCGGGAAAGGTACGATTAACTGAAGGTGAAATCAGGTCAACTGTTACCTCGACCTGTTGATTTGGGTTGGGTATAGACTCATTGGATTCACTTTCAGAGAGAATGGGTTTGACCAATGGTTGATTTGAGTCAGTCAATTCATCAACTAGTGAAGGATCTAGGGAGAGTTTCTTGTAACCGGATGGAAATCGTTGCAGTGAAGCAAGACGGTTATCCAACACTTTTTTGGCTTCATCCAAGTAGGGACAAAGGTGAATGGGGTGATTCCCTTCACATAACCTATAGGGAAACCTAACTTTACCCTTCTTTCCATGAACTTTACTATCACTAGTTGATGGTGTGTCACCAGCATGATCTCCAGAAGTTGATGACATAGGATGATGTGAACAAGAAGACCATTCTTCTAAGATCTGAGGAATATCAAGACAATGTTGAAGAAGACGGTCTCACACATAAATTTTGCATGGATATCGAACTTTGTGAGGCTTGATGGATGTTTTCTCATCAGATGTTGCATTCAAAGCAATGGTTGCTTGGCTGCCCCTCTACTAAATTTGCTTCTTCTTCTTCTTCTTCTTCCCTTTCTTCTTCTTCTTAGCCACTTGGTTACTAGTACCACTACTTTCACCGGGCGTAGAGGAAGAAAGGGAGGAAGAAACAATGAAGGAAGAAGGCAAAGGGTCAACTTTAGGATCAACTGGAGGTTGATTTTGTCAAGTTGGAGGAGTACTCGATTGCGGAGAAATCACAACATTTTGAACCAAGGAGGTTGAAAACAACCGCACTGGAAAGGAAATAGTAAATCTTGGAAGGGACAATGTAGCCATATATGGAGCACCAATATTTCCAAAAGAAGGAAAAGGACTAGGATTCCCATCAAAAGGAATTCCTTGATCGATGGACTTTGGATTTGTCGACATATGTTTCAACCTATGATAAACTAAGAAGTGTGTGTGGAGGATATTATCCACGATCAATTAATTTTATTTTAATCAAAGTAACATAACAAAACAAAAGAGGGATAATCTAGGCAAAAGGTTTACCAAGCAACTGTGAACTACAGAATACCTCCTGGTGAACCAAGAAGTACAGGCACACAATCTCCCTAAATGCTGTGTTCGGTGTATCACAGTGTAAAAGGTGGCTGACTTGGTTACCTAAGGATGGATAGAAACCTAGTGTTTTCCTCCCATATATACCGCAAATTACGTGGAGATCCAATCCATATAACCGTTGTCTAATGCAAAACCGCACAGTGAGAGCATTCCCATATACTTTATGTATTGTAACACCTCCCTATATACCTAAAGGTACATGGATGAGCTATGATATACTCACGTACGTGGAATGAGGTATCACCCTCGGGATGTATTTCAGACATGTTAGTGACATCTGCTCTGTTTTATGACGTCGGAACACATCTCTAGCCTAGACCTCTAAATGTTTTTCGTTAGGTGACAATGCTCAAGTAGGTAAATTTAGATAAATTTTAAGTTGATCTTATTTAGAATTTTCCTTTTAAGGTTCACCAAGTGATGTATGTTTGAAATTCCTAAAATGAAACTAATATGATAAACATTCTTTCCATTCAATTAAGCAATCGAAATCCTTAGCTAGTAGGGATAGAGCAATCAGATTTTGACAAAGAGCAAAGAGCACATCTAATGCCATTTCCCTAGCTATTACTTTCAAGCATTCAAAAACTACAATATGAACGATGCATGGTTTTATTTTTGAATCCCTTAATTCTATGAAGAACAAAAAAGGAAATATACGCATACAATCAATGAATCTTTAATAAGAACTAAGACTTTGACAACAATTTTGTTTCGAAGGAAAAGAAGACTTTACGACACTTTCTTTCGAATGAAGATTAATCAACTATATTCTAATTTTGACTATAAACTGATAATGACAAAGAAAACATTAAAAAAACATTAATCAATCAAATCAAATTAGGGCTACCAAAGGAGATAAAAATTGTTCTCTGAGACATGACATTCATTGATCAATCAACAAGCAAACAAATAGAGAAAAGATGGCAAAAACACTTTCCAAAGGTGGGAATTTGACCTAAGGTTGATCAGCGCAGGTCAAAGAGGGCCTAACTGTGTTCCAGAGCACTGTCTCTCACTCAAGGATGCTCTGCATAGCACTGTGCCCTGACCAAGCCTGTGTTGATTTCTGAGAGGCCACTCAAGAGTCATCTAACCTCAATTTTGACCAATTTTTCAATGTAAACAACTAAATCACAATCTATGAACACAAATAAAGTCTACAAGGATGTCTTAGGAGGTGGATAAGCTACTAGGAAAGAGGATTCTTCCCCAGTATGGTCGCAAATTTGTTTTGAAGAATTTAGCATATACGGATAAATACTAATTCACTAGACAAGTAGTTGTGCCTAGAACAACAGTTTAAAGTGTTTTAGACTTTTCCTATAAGCAATAGATAAGAAGAAAGGATATAAGGCCTACCTGTAGTTCTGCTTTCCTCTTATCTCCCTTGTATCGATTTCATCGCTCTTTCCTGTACTTAATCTTCTTGAAAAGTACCTTGTCAACACAATAGAAGACGAAAACCGATCAAAGAATACGATCCATTGAATATAAATGAAAGGAATCAGAAGCAATTCATACATATAAGCATTATGAAAGAACACATCATATGGAAAATGGTTCAAACACTTTATTAGATAGAAGAAGGAATTACAACCATCAATGTCTGATTCAATGTCATTCCTCTATCTTTGATCCCATCCACATCACATCAAAAGAAAGACAAGCTTGTGGCATCACATCGTTTTCTCCAAAGTCAAGTCTCAGAGTAGCATTATCTCCATATAATTCAACATAATCCAGCCAGCCCCTGATCACTTAGATGAGTGGTCAATTTATAGGAGGATGAAGTAGGTGTTGTCATTAATGGTGACATTGAATGGCCTTCCATACTTAGAATCAGTTCCATGGAGGAAGGGATGAGAGGAGAGGATGCTCCTTAACTCATTCCTCATCTATTTTCAAGCTCATAGGAGTTGAGAAGATGGGGAAACTTCTAGATGACTCCAAAAGATAAAAATATTCCCCAAAACCTATGTGAATTTCTCTCATTCTCGCCCAACACGGGTGAAAGGAAGCCTAAGTGCTCTGTAAAGCACCCTGGTAGTGCACTTAACTGCTCAGCAGTGCACCTTCCTAAGGGCTTACCTGTGCTGGTCCCTTTGGAGGCAATTTATGGATGTATTCAAGTGATGAAACTGTCTGGGAAGGAGGCATTCAAAGGGTTGACTTGTTTAGTGCATGAAACAACTGAATTTAGGGTTTGATGAGACCTAAAACATTGATCTGAATGTTGGGATTTTATGTGCCCAAATGGATCTGTAACACTTGTTTCGAAGGTCTAGAATTGGAGGCTGAAACTAAATTTAAAATTTGTTTGAGTCTTTTCTTGTCTCTCTATTTTCCCTAAAAACTTCTTTTAGTCCCACAAAACAGATACGAATGTTTATGACCCCAAAAAATGCCATAAATAATAATTTATGCTATAATTAAGGAAGCTAAAAGGAAACAATGGTGGGGGTCGAAGTGGAATAGGCAGTTGGCTACCAATATCCACTTGGATCAGTCCTCCTCCCTTAGGAAGCAATGGTTCCCATTGCATTAAGTGCCTCCATGAGATGGGGAAACTTCTAATGACCCTAGTCTCTAGTGAGCCAGTTGCCTTGGTGCAAGAGTTGGCCAACTTTGACAACCCGATACATTTGGATATTTTATTGGCAAGTGTTCTTGATCTTTGTGTCCATGATCCGATTATTTGTGGCATGTTCCATGTAGTTTGGGTTTAACTCGACTGGTTTGGGTTGTTCTGCAATGTATGATGTGTCCAATAATGTTGGAAAGTATGGTCGAAGGTAGTACACATTGAACACTAGGTGCAGACCAAGGAAAGGTTGAATGCTGAGCTTGAAAGAAATATCCCCTACAACCTTAGTGATGATGTAAGGATAATATCAGAGCATGCCAAGCTTGTGGTGAGGCACAACTAGGTGCTCCTTATGCAAATGTAACCAAAATTTTTCGCCCACCTCGAACTTGTGGGGCACCCGATGTCGATCATGACATTGCTTATACTTAGCATTGCCTTTGTCCAATATGTCATGGACTTACTAGAGGATGTGATGAAATTTCTCAATGAAGTTGTTACACCTATCAACTTTTGACTCGACACGAGCCAAATCTACCTAAATAGCTGCAAATGGTATGTCCACATTAATGGGACATAGTGGATGGAATCCCAACCCCACCTGAAAGGGGTTGTGGCTAGTTAAGCTGTGGAGAGCTCTTTTGTAGTTGTGTTGGACATAGGGGAGGATTTCATCCCATGGGTGTGGATGCTTCAAGTTGTACATACACAGAATGTGTACAATCATAATATTGACAAATTTTGTTTGGTCATTAGTTTGGGGGTAGAAAGTCGTGGAATTAGTGAGTTTAGTATCTGACATTGACCATTGACTTGACCAAAATGTACTTAGGAATCTGTTATCTAGATCTGAGATAATTGATTATGGGATACAAAAATGTACCCACACTCATTCACGGAATAGCTTAGAAGTGGTTTTTATTCTGATATTGATCTTGTAGGTCTCCAGAATGGCCATTTTAAAGAATCTGTCGATGACCAAAAAATGCAGTCATTTCCATGCTTAGTAGAAGGAAGGCCCAACCTATAATCCATGGACATGGATTCCCAAGGTCGACTAGGAGTAGGAAGAGGAGTATATAAGCCTTACTCCTTGCTAGTTAATTTGGAAATGGTGTAGGCAGTGCATGATCTTATGTACTTCCAAACATCCTATGAAAGGTTTGGCCAATAAAAATACTTGTGCAATATTGTCACTATTTTCTCTACCCTGAAATGTTCAGCAAATGAACTATAGTGTGCCTCCAAAATCATCTTGGTAGGCATGCTTGAAGGAACACAAAGGTGTCCTAGGTGGTATAACAGTGCATCCCGGAGGTTAAAATTTGAAACTTGCTTGCTACCAAGAGAGTCTGGTATGTGTTACAGAACTTTTGATTGTTCATGTAAAGATGGAGCCACCCTGCAATCTCGTGCCTAGAAGATTCGATCACAATGGTTAGCGCCATGACCATTGGTCGACTGAGATACTATGGAACATTGTTGGTGTTTACCTTCTTGTAATTAATGTTCAAATGGAACTGCTGAAGGTATGTGGACCATTTCTAATGGTGATTGTTCTGCAACTTTCCTTTTGTCTGTATGAACTGCAAGGGTCGGTGGTGTGTGTAGTGACTGTTTCCTTCCCCATAATGTAATGCTTCCATTGATGATCGGCCTGCAACAATGGAATACATCTATTTTCCATAGGTGGGATACCTTAGGACTGTGTCAGAAAGTGTCTCACTATGATATCCCACTGGATGCCCTTGCTGAGTATGAATTGAACCAATAACATAGTTGGAGGCATCTGTCTAGATCCTAAATGGTTGTTGCAGGTTTGGTAATGTGAATATTGGTGGAGAGCAGTGGCAATGCTTCAACTCAGAAAATGCCTTATGTTGGGATTTATACCAAAAGAGATTTTCTTTTATTCCTCCCTTAGTGATTTGACTCAAAGGCCAAGTGATATGAGAGAACCCCAACACGAACCGAAGGCAGAAATTGGAAAGACTTGTAAATTTGCAGAGCTCTGTTAGAGTGGTTGGGTCTAGCCAATATCGAATGAAATTTATCTTGGTTGGGTCCATATGCACACCCGAATCATCAATGATGTACCCCAAATATTAAACCTGGGTCATATCAAAAGTGAATTTCTCCAAATTAGCACAAAACTTGTGTTGTCGCAGGGTTTGGAGGAATTACCAAATATGGTGGAAGTGTTTTTCCCAACTCTCACTAAAGACTAGAATTTCATCCAAATGCACCACCACAAATAAGTTGGTGAAGTGACACAATATGCCATACATCATCCTCATTAAGGTTGCGGGGGAATTCGTAAACCCGAAAGGCATGACCAACAATTCAAAAAGGCCCTCCTTGGATTTGACGGCAAACTTCAACATGCTCAAGGGTTCAATTGCCACTTGGTGATAACTATACTTCAAGTCAATCTTACTGAAATATTTTTCCCACTTGTGATCAAAACTTAAAGAAGAATGCAACAAATTACAGATATAACCATAAGTATAAAGATGCAACAGAAATAACATTTCATTTCATTAATATCAAATACTGAAATAAGCTTACAAATAGAAGGGAAATAAACTAGCTTGGGCAATAATATCTTATCTCTGAGAAGAGATGTGAAGGGAAAATGCATCAAAAATGTATTACAATGAGGCTCGAAGGCTTATTTATTTTTGAGAAATAATGGAAAACCCTGAAAGTCCAAAAATATAACCCTAGGGGATGAAGTGCCAAAACTATAGGCTCTATTTGGACAAATTAGTATATCAGCTTCCTAGGCTCATAACTTTGGCATACCATCTCTATCTCACATGAACAATACCTCGTTAGATATATCAACAATTAAGGAAACTGAAAAACTAAAAGAGGTGGTGGTGGGGTTCTAAATGTAATAGGTGGGTAGCCACCAAGCTCCACATAGATCATTCCTCCCCCCTCGGGAAGAAATGGTCCTAATTGCATTGAGTGCCTCCATGAGATGGGAAAAATTATGCATGACTTGGTCCCTGGTGAGCCGTTGGCCTTGGTGGAGGACTTGGTGATCTTTGACAACCTGATATAGTTGGATCTTTTGCCAGTGAGTGTTCTCAATCTATGTGTTCATAATCTGATCAGTTGTGGCATGTTCCATGTAGTCTAGGTTTAACTCTGTTGGTGTGAGTTATACAATGTTTGATGTGTCCAGTAATGGCGGGAAGTATGGTCAAATGCGGTCCACATTGAAAACTGGGTGCAGGCCAAGGAATAGGGGAATTTTGAGCTCAAAATAATTGTCTCCAATGTCCTTGGTAATTTTGTAAGGACCATATCAAAGTTGTATGAGCTTTTGATGGGCTCCAGTAAGGCCTTTTTTCTGAAAATGAAACCAAAATTTGTCACCCACCTAAAACTTGTGTGGCACCTGATGTTGATCATGGTGTTGGTTGTACTTAGAATTTGAGTTCTCCATTATGTCATGAACTTGTTGGAGGATGTGTTGGATGCATTCAATAAATCTGGTCACTTTATCAGCCTCAGACAATACATGTTTATATTATGTCTCTATAGTCGCATGAGGCATGGAAACATCAATCAAGCACAATGATTCAAATATTAGACCCACTTAAAGGGACTTCAACCAGTCGATATATGGAGAGCTCTGTTATAACTATGTTGCACATAGGGAAGAATCTCATACACTTGGTGTTGTACATGCAAATTATGTGCACTATCATCCTATTGATGACCTCCATCTAGCCATTAGTCTGAGGATGGAAGGAAGACGACTTGTTGAGCTTGGTGTCTAATAGTGCCCAGAGGCTTAACAAAAATTTTCTCCGAAACTTGCTATCCACATCTGATATAATGGTCTACAGGATCCAAAAATGTACCCACACTCATTCCAAGAAGATTTTGGTAGTGTCCTCTGCTGTGATACTCTTCTTTCAGGCCGCCAATATAGCCATATTAGAAAATGTGTCCACAACCACAAATGCACATTCATTACCATGCTTGGTAGAATGGAGGCCATACATATACTCCATGGAGATGGATTCCCATGGCTAACTTGGAATATAAGAAGAGAAGTGTACAGGCCTTGCTTCTTGATGGTTGACTTGGTGATTTGCAAGAAGAGTGTCATAGTAGAGGACATTGCCAAACTCTTCTTTGATGATTGAGGTGAATGTTGGTGGCCACCCACCTATTCCACTTGGACCCCAACCATTGTCTCTTTCATATTTTCATGATGGATTGATAATATATTGGCCTATTGGGTAAAGGTTATATGGGATTCAGGTCGATCGAATGATTGATCTGATAGTGCAAGGGTACCCCTTTGGGTGAGGAGAAGATTTCCCTGTATTCTTCCATGACTGTATCCACCTGCTTCTGCTGTGTGGAGGAACCCTTCATGAGGTCCATGGATGTGGCTACGATCATCCCCTTACTTTGAGAGAAAATCAGGAAGACAAAAAATTTCTGTCTCGGAGATGATATTACTGCATTTCTTAGCAGAGATCAAAGAGAATGGAGGTAGGTGGGGCTACCTCTGATATCTTGCATAAACTATTACCCCAAGAAATAATAACAGAGTGAGGTCTAGACTCATATAAAACATGTCGCTTCCACAAGTATGGTTGTCCTAAAAATACATCGCAAACTTTAAGAGGAGAAAAATCACACAGTACCTCATCTATTAAGGGCTTCATGTTGTAGGGAAGGAAACATTGTTCGGTGATGCAAAGATCTCATCCTTGGTGAAGCCACCCCATGGTGTACGGCTGCAGATGTCTTGTAGTTGGTAGGCCAGGATGCTTCACAGCCTCTACTGAAATAAGGTCCTTTTAGCACTTGTTTTCGACAATGAACTGTAGCAGAGAACCCTTCACCCACATCTGTGAGTGGAAGAGGTGTTTCGTCTCCTCTGGATGTCCAGACTTAATATTCTAGATCTTAGTGGTTTCCACGGTTGTAATGGGCTCTGCGTCAATTATCTCCTTCCATTTTTCATTCCCCTTGTTTGGTTCTTACTCAGAGTAGGAACATGCATCTGATTCGGAAGTCTTCAACTCAACCACCAGTGACTTCTTGGCCCGACACTCGCTTGTGTTGTGAGCGGAGTTCTTATGGAATTCACACCACTTTCTTGTGTCCTTATTTGTCTTCGTGGTGTTTTTATATTCCTCCAGCTTAGCAGGTTACCCTAGGTCACCCCACCATGGCTTTGTCATTTGCTCTGCATTTTGCAGGTGCCTTTCCCTTGCCTTGGATCCACAGATCCAAAGTCTCATTTTTTATGTTTAAACTTCTTCTCAATCTTGATAGTGTATTGATAAGCGGTGCCAAGCGAGTATATGTCCTGGAACTCCATCTCATCCTGGATGTACCCATGTAGACAGTCGCAGTACTTGAGTACCAAATGTCGCTCAAAATCCTTGATACCGAACTTCATCCAAAGGGTATGAAAACATTAGTAAACTTTGGCATGTCTTGGTCGCTACCCTATCGCAGCATGGTCCACTTTATGTATTTATCCTCATAGCTCCCAACAGGGTAGTACTACTCCTTAATAACATCCTTGAATGAATTCTAAGTGGGTGTGGCTGAAAATAATGAGGGTGTACTTTCGTCCTTCTTCTCATAGTAGGTTTCTCACCAATCCTTGACATGGGGGGCGACTTTGAGAAGTGAAAAAAGTAATATTTTCCCGACTGAAAAAATCATGAACAACAAAATATCCCTTTAGCAAATTTAACCATTTATCTATGACATCCGCATCTATTTTACCTTCCAATATGGGGATGTGAAAGTTAACTTGTACCTTGAAGGGTATGGGAATTCTAGAGTGACTGCTAGAAGGATATGTGTCACCTTTGGGTAAGCACTGAAGGATATGGGAAAAGTTGTCCATCATCGCATTCCTCCATCGATCGAGGGCTTCTTTGAGTGATATTTTGAAAGGATCTCCTGCCTCATCTTTCTGCTCTTCCGCCATGGGAGTTTGTCGGGGATTACGAGGTTGGTCTTGTAAATATTCGAACAATTTGAGCCCTAACTCCATATTTCCATTACTTGAACATGTAAAGAAATAACGGGTAAGAGCAAATCACTTTGATACCACTAATATGAACTTCAATAGGAACACAACAAATTACATATATAACCATAAATATAGAGATGTAATAGAAATAACACTTCATTTAATTAATATCGAATATTTAAATAAGTTTACAAACAGAATGGAAATCAAGTAGCTCGGACGATGCTAACTTATCTCTGAGACGAGAAGTGGTGGCTACATGCCTCTAAACTGTGTTACAATATGGCTCAAAGGCCTATTTATTATTGAGAAACAATGGTTATGGTCCCCCAAATTAGACATAAATTAAGGCCCATCTAACCATCCTTCAACACATTAAACCTCTCTTTTTCCATTAGATAATGTATTTTTAACTTTAATACGTTCATTAGGAAGGTTTATTTAGAATTGCATATTTGTGCCTAATATTATTTATTTTTGTGGAATATTGTGAGAATATTGGGCATATTATGAAGATTTGGAGGAGGAGATAATTTATGGACTTGCTCCCTACTATAGGAGGATCAATATTAAATTATAAATCAAGAAGATATTATGAAATTATTGCACAGATTCTGGAGCTCCAATGATTGAGAAAATATGGGAATGTGTTCCCTATCATTTAATGTAGATTCCTAGTACTAGGAACCAGAACCACTATTTGAGGGATTTTGGTGGGAAAAGCTTCCTCCTTTCATGGGGAATTCTTCCTAATAATTTTGTATAGGTACCGAGTCGAATTTTCCTCTACGGTTTGATTTTTATTAGTCTTCTTGTGGAGAGAACTCGTATTTTTTTTCCACTTTCATTTCTTGCAGGGATGTAGTTGTATTGATGGACACAATGAAGATCGGTGCCATGTTCAGCTTATAAATCTTGGTATCCTCCATAGGACTCTAATTTTCCTTGGGCTTGTCCATACTAGGAGCCACAGAGCCCTTTTGTATCATTTACTTTTTTTCTTTTCACTTCTTATTCACATGCATCTCTTGTTCTTGTCTTTTTTCTATTTATGCATTTAGTATTAATGATTTCTTGTTATAGGATTGGGTTAAATGGTTGAAGAAATTTATTTCGTAGGATCACAAGCATAATTTAATCATTGGAAAAACTTTTGAAAGTCATAATAATGATTGAGCTACATGGATTAGTTTTCTTATTCCCAAATCTAGATTTCTGGAAGTCCCTTATGGAAAATAACACTAACTTTCTGTGATTTTTTAGAGTATTCTAATGAGCTTCAATTGAGTTGATTCCATTTTAATTATATCACAAAAACATTCTATTTAATAAAAAAAATTACCGCAATGCATTTGTACTTTACTAGGTTAGGAATTTGATAGATTTATTAGCTCACTAGTTCTTGAATTTCTAGATTTTAGACTACTAATTTTCTGCTATTTTTAGCAAGGGTTAATAGAGGTCTTTTGAGTGATTCCACTTGGAATGGAGACCTAATACATCCTATTCAATAAAAAATATTGTCCTGTCCAATTTGGATTTTATTTTTTTGGTCATTTGATGACTTATAACTTCCTGTAGTAAATCTGTAACATTGTGTAGTTTGTTTTAGTAATCTTCCAACGCGTATATACTTGCACTGATTTGCTCAAAAACATTTTCTTGGGTCCCTTAGGGTTGAATCATGACCCGTATGCTCTAAATAAATGTTTGAGTAATAATAAACACCAATTTGGACATGCCTTTTTACAATGTAGATTGGCCTATTTATTTGAATTCATGCTCTTAGGATTTGAATTACAACATGTTTTTCTTGCCTAGGATTAATTCTTTTCCAAAGTAAAATTTCCATTTATAAAATTAGTTTAGGATTTGATTTCATACATTCACTCCATTACACCATGACATCAAAGGAAATACACATTTTATGCTGCACATATAGTGCCGATACCTCTTAAGTTTGTATGAACCCCGGGTTGATAATTAAAGTTTTTAGCCTTAGGTGTTGCAACATTCTTGTTACAATACCAATGCTCATCACCTTTTGGCACCGTTTCTAGGGAGGTGTCAAAATATGCATTTTTTTCTTCCCTAGTTGATTCATTTCTTTTACTTTCTCTAAAAACCCAAAAAATTGCATTAGGCATCTTTCATTTCAAAAACAGAAAATTTGATTGCATTATTGTTTTCATTGAATCATAAAACCAAAAACAAAAAAATTTCGCCAACAACATCCCCCCCATTTGATCATGCGGTGTAGTAAGAGCTAGATCATCATTCATTTTTGCAGGTAAAAGAAGAAAAAGTAACACAGAAGGTAGAAGAAGTGGATGGAGATGATGACAATGAAGAAGATCTTCTTGGATTCCCCATTCAAGATACTAATGTCAGTGTGGATATGAAGAACATTCCTATATCTTTTCTTCCCAACTTGCATGGTATGAGGTCAGAGGATCTAGAAACATTTCTATTTGAATTTGAAATTTTTTGTAGATCTTATGGTTACTTATTAAACACACAAAAATTGAGATTGTTTCCGACAACATTGAAGGATAGAGCTCTTAAATGGTTTATGAGTGTAGGGACTAATTCAATAAGATAATGGAATGATATGCAAAGGATATTTCTAGAAAAATATAAATACCATGATCTTGAGGAAGAAATATTTATAATCAATCAAAAACAAAGATGAGAGCCTTGAGGATCTAATATAGAGGTTCATGTATAATGTTAAGAGGGGAAAATTACATCATTTAGGATTTGACACACTAAAAACCCTCTTACATAGAAAAATTAGGGATGAATGGATTGATCTCCTTAATCTTATCAGTAGAGGTGATGTATACAAATTATCATTTGAAGAAATTTGTGAAACATGCAAACACATATCAAGAGGAATGACAAGAGTAAGTAAATCAGCATCAAGATCGGTAAGTCAAGCTAAACTTGGAGATTTGTTTGATGACTTTAAAATAGAAATTCTTAGCAATCTAAAAAACACATAGAAATGTTAGGAATGCAAGATGATGAAAGGGAATATGCTGATATTTGTGTTGTCCATGCAAAATCACATGTTAAATATTTCCCCTCATTACCATGGTTGAAGGAGTTTACCAAGAGGACAATGGAGTAAGTCAATTTCTAATGCAATTATGTTATGTAGCTCCAAGAGGACCATGGAAGCCTATTCAACCTGATATGAAGCAAGAGCCTAATTCACAATTTCAATATTATGCACATCCATCTCAAAGTAATTGGAATACACCCTTTCCTTGGCAACCTTGGTCATATCAACCCCAAAACCAATCTTGGCAACAAGGTTGGAAAGGAATTATGGGAGTCATCCAAAATATCCTCATTATGTTCCTCATTATACTCGATACCCAACTTGAAGTTTTCCCTACCATTCACATACACCACAATCACAACCCCAAACACATCCATCTCAGATATCCACTCCTACTCAACTACCTGTACCAGCATTTCTGAACCCACACAATGAAGTAGAACAGCCCACTTACAATGCTGAAGTACAACACTTCCAAACATCTCATCTTGATCTAAATGGTATTTATCTTAGCACAGGAAGAGTATCACAAAAAAGAGATTATCTTGATATCATTGAAGGACAACATATAAAAAAAGAAGATTTAAATGAGAAGACCGAAGAATCATGGGCTACACTTGATGAAGAGAAAACATCATAATTAGATATTGGGAAAGTGCCCTCATGTTTACCATGAGATCCTCTATGTGTTCAAGAGAATAATTAGAAAAAATAAGAATATATGAATTTCGTGGAAGAATAAGACATCCAAGATGATCCAAATCAGCAAGTGGACCAAGGGAATCACAACTATTTTGAAACATGGTTCCAAATAGTCACTAAGTTACAGCAATAATCGCTTCTTCAACTGTGCTTGATATAATCAAAGTCAAAGCATTTGGTCTCTTACATTCAGGTACATGTCAAAGAGTATGTTTCGACCCTACAAATTATTTTATCTGTCATCTAGTTATGCAAGTGGCTCCATTGGAAGTATTCCTACACTTGAAAATGATTTTGTTTTTTCAAGTAGAGTAATATAGGAAAAGAAATAAAAAATGAGAAATAAGAGAAAATAAAATCTCAGGTGAAAAATGCCTTTAAGGTTCCAGAGATTGGCTCATTGATTGAAAACCTCCATGAGGGAGTTGATGGGTTGGAAAAAAAGGAAAAACAGTGAAAAGGATAATATCGTAGGTGAAAACCTCCTTTGATGCACCTAGGTAGGCCTACTAGTTGAAAAACTTATTAAGGCTGATAGTAGGCCTAGGAGAAAATAAAAAGAAAAAAGAAAAAAAATCTCCATGTATCTCTCTCTCATTAATGCAGGTGTTCTCCAACCTATGCAAGCAACAAAAACAAGTTAGACACCAAAAGAAAATTTGATCAAAAGACTAGTCAAAGGAAGTCAAGCTTGGACTTTCTCCTCCTTTGCTCAGATTCTCCACAAGGACCAAGGACATGCCAATCCATCACCCTCATTTATTTTCACCATCCACCCATCATTCCCAAGATTTTACCACTCATTTTCTTTTCTGTCCTAAAATTCTACAAGAAGACCTTGTAGTTACTACAAGAAGCAAAAATACATAGAGCAGAAAATTATTTTTTTCATATCATGAAAACCATGCATTCGTTTTGCAAGCCGTTTTAAGGGGATATGCATATGTATGATAGTAACATGCCCAAGAAATTTTAGTAAATTTTGTTACACAAGTTTCGAGAAATTCACCTCCATTGGCTATAGAAATTTTAAAATTTTCTTTATATTGATGCATCTATTTGCAATGCTATTTCATGGGAAGATGCATATGGATGATGGTAACATGCCTAAGAAATTTCAGCAAATTCCTGTCCACATTTTTCGAGAAATCAACCTCCATCACCTACAACCATTTTTAATTTTTCTCGAGATTTTTACATCCATTGGCCAATGCTTTTTATAGGGAGGTGCATAAGGATGATGAAGAACATTTCAGGTCAGTCCACTCTACCATTTGGGAGATATGGACAGAACGAGTCTGCTGTAGGAGGTTGTCCTGAATTACTATAGGAAGATCCTGTAGTACTACATGATGGCCAAGAAGAAGCTACAAGAGGCAATCTGATTGGAGAGAGGGGTGAAAAGGTCATGCATGTTTAAGGGAAGGTTTATATAGGTCCCCCAACACCACTTTCATTACTCATCCACTCCATCTAACCAAAATTCGTCTTCAAATTCCACCCTGCCTTACATAAAAAAAATAGAAAAAATTTTGTCGTCAATGTTTCCAGCACCTGCACCATCTCTTCATGATTTTAACCTTGTCCTTATACCTCATATGACTTTCCATCAATCCCACATGCATCAATGAGGTCTTGAAGAGGAATTAAATGACTGCTATAGGAATAGGATTCCTCCTGTAAGAAGTTTGCACAATTACAACGGGACTCAACATCAATTATTTTTTCACTCACACAACATAATATATAGCTACCTGAGCAACCTGAATCCACTTATGAAGATTTAAAAGGGGGCACACCCTCTTTAGGAAGAATTCCATCCACTCCACTAGAAAAATATTGAACACTGGAAATAAAATGCACACAACAACCTTATCAGTCAAAGGTTGAGCAAGCTATGAAGACCTATGTAGAAGAAAGCAAATAAAATTAGCACCTCCAAGGAAGCATGGATCGATCACCAACACAACACCACCATGCATGCTTCTCCAACAACAATAATGTAGGTACAGGTATGAAATATTCTTGACCTCTTCTCTTGAGCATATTATAGTTAGAAATTTGTTGCTAATGCATGAGAGGTGAGGTTTTATAAATCTAAGGATGGATCAGCAATCTCATCCACCATCAACTAGCTAATTGCAGCTAAATCCCTCACTCATGCAATGTGGAAAAGCCAAATTAGGAAGGGTAATGATTTTGAGCAGTGAGGAAATCAGTTAAAAGAGGAAATTTATGCAAATGCCATGCCACCAAAGTACTCCAAGCCCTCCATCCACTTCATATCCACTATCTATACATCATTCTTGCATCCCATTTCATAAGAAAAAATTAATATCTTTCAAGAACAAATGCTACACTTTGTCTCACCCTTAAAATTTCTTGAAAAAAACACACAGAGCACATCCTCTCAATTTTCACAAACCTACACTACTCCCTTTGAGCCCTAAAATTGTCCTCCAAACCCTCTACATCATTTCTCATCACTCCCATACAGTTAGAAGACCCTGAAAGAGAAGGAATGACTACTACAGGAAGGTAGAATGTAGTTACAAGAAGGAAGAAAGGAACAAATTGTCTTAAAAACTAAAATGGCAGTGCCTAAGGGAGACCTAATCAAAACAAAGAACTCCAAAGCCCATTAGGCAATCATCAAGTCCATGAAAGAGAAGAAGAAGGTAACAAAGGGAAATAAGGAATTCACCATCAAAATAGAACTCAAACTGCATTGATAAAAAGAGGCTTTCTAAGGGGTCTCTATTCTCTTTCGAGCTTTTGTCCAAGGCCTAAAAGATGTTATAGAAAGGGGAGAAAGGCATGGAAAAGTAAGTCAAAAATGGAATTGAGGGGCATGGAAGTCAAGTTGAGGGCATACACTAAAATCAAACTATCTTTTCTACTCAAAACAGGTTTAAAAAGGCTACTATAGTGTTTCCTATAGTTACTACACGAATTACTATAGGATGTCCTAGTTTACTACAGGATCTCATCTAAGGGAATTTTGAAGATTCTAGAGGTGTTCAAATGGTGGGAAAAGGTAGCAAGAGATTGGAAAAGGATGTGGAAGACCTTGGCAAAATGCAAAATCTTAAACAACACATCTTGAATAAGGGGAAAAAGGAAGGAATGTACAAATCAGGGAGGCCACCAGGGCCATCAATGAGGCACAATGAGGTCACTAAATTGCTAAGAGGATGAGAAACACTTTCACCATGGGGGTATCATCGGTCTCCAAATTAGACATAAATTAAGGTCAATATGACCATCCTTCAGCACATTAAACTTCTCTTTTTGCATTAGATAATGTATTTTTAACTTTAATATGTTCATTAGGAAGGTTTATGGATAATTGCTTATTTGTGCCTAATATTATTTATGTTTATGGAATATTTTGAGAATATTGGGCAGATTATGAATATTTAGAGGAGGGGGACATTTAGTTACTTGATCCCTACTACAGGAGGATCAATATTAAATAATAAATCAAGAAAACATTATGAAATTATTGCACATATTCTGGAGTTCCAATGATTGATAAAATCTAAGAATGTGTTCACTGTCATGTAATGCAGATTCGTAGTATTGGGAATCAGATCCACTATTTGAGGGATTTTGGTTGGGAAAGATTCCTCCTTTCATTGGAAATCCTTCCTAATCATTTTATATAAGTACCTTGTCAAATTTCCTCTAGGGGTTGATTTTTATTAGTCTTCATGTGGAGAGAACTCGTATTTTTGCAGCTCCACTTTCATTTGTTGCAGGGATGTAATTGTATTGGTGGAAAGAATGAGGATTGGTGTCATGTTCAACTTTTAAATCTTGGTATCCTCCATAGGAATATGAGTTTCCTTGGGCTTGGCTATCCCAGCAGCCTCAGATCCCTTTTGTATCGTTTACTTTTCTTCTTTTCACTTCTTATTCACATGCATCTCTTGTTCTTGTCTTTTTTCTATTTCCACACTTAGTATTACTGATTTATTGTTAGGATTGGGTTAAATGGTTGAAGTAAGTTATTTTGTAGGATCAAAACCACCATTTCATCATTGGTACAGCTTTGGAAGGTCGTAATAATCATTTAGATACTTGGATTGGTTTGCTTATTCCCAAATCTAGATTTCTGGAAGTCCCTTGTGGAAAATAACAGTAAAACTATGCTATTTTTAAGAGAATGATGATGAGATTCAATCAAGTTGATTCCACTTCCATTATATCACAAACAATTATATTTAATAAAAAAAATTACCCCATTTAATTTTCACTTGATTAGGTTAGGCATTTGTTAGATTTACTAGTTCACTAGTTCTCGGATTTCTAGATTTTAGACTAGTACTTTTCTGCTATCTTTTAGCATGGGTTAGCGAAGGAATTTTTGAGTGATTCCACTTGGAATGGAGAGCTAATACATCCTATTCAATAAATAAATTCTCCTATCAAATTTTTATTTGATTTTCTTTTCATTCAATGAATTATAAGTTCATGTAGTAAATTTGTAACATCTTGGAGTTTCTTGTAGTACTCTTCCAATGTGTATATACTTGACTGATTTGCTCAAAAATATTGGTTTTCGTCCCTTAGGGTTGAATCATGACCCCTTGGCTATAAATAAATGGATTAGGAATAATAAACACCAATTAGGACATGCCTTCTTATAATGTATATTAGGCCTATTTATTTGAATTCATGCTCTTGGGATTTCAATTACAATTTGTTGTCCTTGCCTAGGATTAATTTATTTTCCAAAGTAAAATTTCCATTTATGAAATTAGTTTAGAATTTGATTTCCTTACAATCACTCCATTACATCATGACATAAAAGGAAGGATGCATTGTATGCTTCACATATAGTGTTGATAACTCTTAAGTTTGCACGAACCTCAGGTTGATAATTAAAGTTGGTAGCCTTGGGAAACCTTTTTCCAAAATCGAGGCTCATCAAATGGAAAAGCCTAAACATATAAAAACATAACCCTACGAGATTAAGCTCCAAAACTATGGGCCCCATTTGGGTAAATTGGTACATCAACTTCTCGATGTCATAACTTTGGCATACGATCTTCATTTTACCGCGCATAATACCTTGTTAGAAAAATCTATCTGGGGAATATAACTTTAGAGTGGAAAACATCAATCAAAGACTCAAGTATGCCCATTTTTTTCTAAAATTACATCATGTAGGGCCTCAAAATGGCTTCAGAACTTTCAAGACCCGAAAAACTACTAAAAATAGTAAACTGTGCTACAATTAAGGAAGCGGAAAAACAGAAAGAGATAGTGGTGGGGTTCCAAGTTGAATAGGTAGGTGGCCACAAACATCCACCTCGATCACCTTGAGCTGGTTCAGAATGTCATCAATCTGTGTGATTGGGTACCTATTCTAGAAAATGATCTTGCTCAGTACCCGATAGTCAATACAGAGTCTTGAGGTTCCATCCTTCTTCTGTACCGAAACGATCAGGCTCCCACGTGGTCATGAACTTGGCTTGATGTAATAATTCTGCAACAACTCCTAAATAGACATCTTGATTTCATTGTTCTCTATAACATAACATTGATAAATTAGTCTATTGGGAAGTGTCACTCCCGTGGTTCGATTGATGGAGTGCTTGACCTGACAATGTAGAGGTACCCCTATGGATGAGGTGAAGATGTCCATGTACTCCTCTATAAACTTGTCCATCTACTACTGCCATGCAGAGGAGCCCTATATGGAATTCGTGGCCACAATATTCTTCTTCCCTGAGGGTGAATCATTAGGAAAAAAGAATCCTAGTTTGGGAAATGATGTTAATGCATTTCTTCGCAGTGATCAAAGAAATGATGGTAGGTCGTACTACCTCTGGTATCCTATACAACTTAGTGCCAAAAGTAATAATAACAGTGTGAGGCCTAGACTCATACATAGCATCTCGCTTCCACAAGTATGGTTGGCCTAATAAAACATCACAAACCTCAAGAGAAGAAACTTCACACAATACCTCATCTGTGAAGGGCTTTATTACACTAAAATTTGTCACCATGACTATTTTCAGTCAGTATGGCTCCATCAATAACCATACTGTCCTCCTTGGCAAGTCTTATACCTCTGCTCCTCATGTCAAACTCCAAAAAAGAGAGAAAGTCTTTAAAAATCAATACAACTCTGGTTCTGCACTTTCTCTTACTCTTACCTGCGTAAAGAGGAACTTATCCCATTAAGAGGGGAGCTATCCCTTTGAAAGAGGAGCTTATCCCATTGATGGTGGACCTGTTTAACTTCCTCCAAAGCATTATAAATATAGGCATTGGGCCAGAGGGAGGAGAGGTTGAAAGCTGAACATTCCTAAGGGTAGATGCTGCTGAAATTAGGACTCCCTTTTAGAGCCTGAGAGGAGATATTCCAATCCTTTCTTAGTTCCAATTGGAAGTGGGTGAGCTGATCAAAGTAAAGGAGAAATCTTGTTGGACCTTGGGAGGGACCTGCACAACACCAAGGCACTGGTTGTAATGGTTTCTTTTGTTTCCAATTAATGCAATTAAGTTGATTTTTCTCAACAAGTTGTTATATATAATTTGTTTCATAAACTCCTTGGTCTTTATGATGAATATATTTTATTATATGAGTTATTGAGGTGCTATGTAATCGTTTGCTTGTTAGTGAATGCAGGCTTCAAGGAGAAGGAGCTCATCTGGATCGAAGAGGCTTGGCTACTACAAACAAGCGTTGGACTAAAGGTAAGCCTTAAACACCTGGTTGCTTTTATTTTAAATGCATATTTAGGGAAAGATAGTGCTTGATTGTTTTGTTTGTCACTAGAAAAGCCTTGTTTTCTAGGGAGGTCGGTTTTGTCCGCAAAATTGACTCTTTCCGCATGACAAAATGGCGACTCCACTGGGGAATCCATGGATTTGATTGATTTCTCTTTTGATTGATACTTTGATTTGAGAAGCGTTGATTTGTTTCTGTTTTTGACTTCATGATTGTGGGATTGGGTGAATTTAGTTAATTTTGAGTTAGTTTTCATTTTTCATATTTTTGGGAGAGGTACGCACCCTCTGAGTTAAGCACAGTGTTTACTTGTACGCACTTTTGCTTTGTGCACAGAGCGTAGACGCATTTGTGTAAACAGGTTGCCTGTGTACCCTGTCAAAAATTTGAAGAATTTCAAATTTTCCTCTTTTTTATCAGTTTAGAATTTGTTTATAGGTTTTAGCCATTGCCTAGAGCTGCTTGTTCCTTGTCAAAAACTTTCCTTGGTTAATTTCATTGGCATTCCTGCTTTAAGCTTTTATCAATTGGGTGTTTTGAGTCTCTTTTTTGAGAAATTCTTAATTTGATTTCCTTTGGTCATTACTTGGAGGTTTGTTTCATTCTTTTCACAATTGTGTATGAGTGTTGATCGCCTTTGAGTGTTTTTATTTTTTGATCTTTGGAACTCTCACCCAATTTTCTCGACTTGCACTTGATTGGTTCTTAGATTACATTAGAATCGTCTTGTGTTTGAGAATTCTCTTGCATAGATCACATTTGCATAATTAGAATTCTCATTTTTAGAATATGAATGAAAAATGTGCATAGATTACATTTGCATAATTTTCAAGTAAATTGTGCATAGATTACAATTGCATAGTTTACATTCTGAAAAATCCATCGTAGATTTAGATCAGCTTTCTTTGATTTGAATTTACATATTTTTATTCTTGTTTTTAACACACAAAAATAAAAATAAAATAAAAAAAGGGTTTTGAAATTGATTTGCATTAGTTTTTCTTGATGAAATTAGTGCATTAGAGAATTTGTTATATTTTCTCTTAGTGATCAATTTTTGCATTGTTGGAAGTGAAAGGAAACTCTCTCCTTACTTTAGTCAGGATTCATCGAATTGCAAATATTACATTATCATATTCGATTGCATTCAGTTTTGAGTTGGGTCTTAACACCATTGGTTTCATATCCATTTACCCATTTGAGTAATAACAGCCTTAATAACACAATGCTTAATTAAAATTCATCTAGTAATATTTTTATTTTCTAGGGCTCTGATACACCAACATAGCTTAGGCTAGTGTCTTGGAGTAGGGAGTAATTAACTCTCCAAGACAGTAAAACAAACAAGTAGTTGTATCTTGCGGTAGGAAGAAATCCAATTGTTGCATTTATGCTCTAGGAAAGCTCCTCTTAAAGGAGAAGCACGAGATCATGTCCGAACCAGTGTGGAAATCAATCCTTCCTCATTGGGAAAGACGCCAGATATTCACGTATTAAAAACGGTAAACCTCGAATTAACCATTGTCGAGGAGCCTGGGGTCACTTGTTGGTAAACCTTGGATTATGTCAAGGAACCTTCAAGGGGATTGAGCTTGCTACTCTGTCCTTGCGTGCGTATCGGATCGTAGACTGTTCCCCCAGGTATATTTGTCTCAGTTGGTAACCTTAGTGGCCATATTCTTTAGGACTGTTCCTGAGGTGACAGTGGTGGGAAGATCCCACTATACCTGGAGCAGACGTCGGCTAGACTCACTTGGATTTTCTGGGGGGTTCTCTTCACTCGAGACAGTTAAGTGGATGAACTTGTGCGAGTCTATTCATTAAGCAGGTTGTCGGGGTAACTGTTCCAACCACTATTTCTCTATTGAATTCTATGACGTTGGATTTCATCACCAACTAGTGTTTTCGGTACGAAAAGTTACTATTTGTGTGTGGTTTGACTCCTAGATTTGATAGTGCGTGTTAATTTGTTTGTTTTTACTTTTAGAGACCATAGGTGTGAACTGTGAATTGTTAATTTTAGTTTTAAATTGTTAATAAAATTCACTGAAGTTGAATATAATGGCAAATGTTCCGGAATTTACTGACCAAAGGAACCCCTATTAATGAGGATCCTAGTACTTTTCCTTTCCTTGGAAATGTTGGTCCTCCTTATAGGGCTACTTTGTCATTACCTGGATTTACAATAGGTTTACCGATATGGTTATTTTCAACTTCCTTGGCCCCAAATACTCCAATTGTTCCACCTCAATCGAATGCTTCACCTCAACAGAGTTCACCATCTCAACATCACCAACCTTCTGTTGACCCTTTACCTTCTTCGCCTAATTTTCCTTCCTCCATTTCTTCCTCTTCGCTTGGTAAAAGCCTCGATGCTAGTAACCAGGTGGCTAAGAAGAAGAATAAAGGGAAGAAGAAGAAGAAGAAAGATAAGAAAGAAGTCAACCAACCAACCACGACTGTAAGTGTTAGTTTTGTTGAGGAAAACTCCGACATGCATCGTAAACCCAAATGCCCTTGCAGGCTTTGTAAGGGTGACCACTTCCTTGTCAATTGTCCTAGTATTCCAAAGGTCTTAGAAGTATGGTCAGAAAAATCTCATCAACTTTCCATCGATCCATCAACCAGTGATAGTCAGGTTCCTGGGAAAAAGGGTAAAGTTAGGTTTCCTTGTAAGTTATGCAAAGGGAGTCATCAAACTCACATTTTCCCTCACATGGATGAAGCCTCAAAATTGTTGGAAAATCTTACTGTTCCACAGCCAAAATTTCCAACTATTTACCGTAAACTTTCTCCCAACCTACCGTCAACCGACGGAGTGATTGATCTAATTTCAAGTACAGTCGATCACACTCTTCCATTGGAGAGTGAAACTCATGTCACTCAGGTTGATGATCCATTAGTTGATCAAGTGGTCGATTCAATTTCACATTCGTTCGATCCCACTTTCCCTTTAGAGAGTGAACTTCATACCGTTCAGGTTCTTCTTGTTACATCAGATTCTTCTATGCCGGGGGGCATTTCAGCTGTTTCTACAGAACTCCCTCCAAGTACTGAGGTCTTTTCCTTTGATTGGAATAGATTGACAGAACCTCATCTTCCTTCCTCCATCCCTTTCCAAATCATTGTCAAGGTTGGTGGTAGGGACATACGCCGCACACAGGTAGATGAAGGTGCTTCTGTTAGTATTTTATCCTCAACTGCTTGGAAAGCTTTGGGTTCCCCTCAGCTTGTGCCTATTATGCAGAATCTGAAAGCTTTTAACAGAACCATTAGTGAACCTTTAGGAATCCTTCCTAAGTTTTCTATTACCTTGGAAGGTAAAACTGTTTGTATTGATCTTATGGTAGTTCAAGGTCCCTTGGATTTCAATTTACTCCTTGGGCGAGACTATGTTTATGCAATGAAAGCTGTCATATCGACACTCTTTCGCGTGATGTCTTTCCCTCACAATGGTAGTATTGTGACTGTAGACCAGCTTTCATTCCCTAGTCTTGTTTGAACTACCAATAATATGACACCCCTAAATGCTCCTGATTCTAAAGTGGTATCTACCCCGCCATTGGTTAATTATCTGGCAACTGGTCCCATGTTTTCAGTTACCGACGTACGTGAGCCTCCCACTGTTTGCTCATATTCCTTTGATGTAGATCCAGTAATTGACAGGGAAAACTCTATGGGATTACTTGAACACGATGTTCTTACCCCTTTTGAGTCCCTTGACATGTGTTCCTTCCAGAGAATTATTCTTCCTTCTGATGAAGACCTCTTGGAAGCCATGATCAAGGTGTGTCCATTGACATGTCTTTCTTCCAGTTGGAAGCCATGATCAGTGAGCATGAGGACAGTTCTTTTCCTGTCTCAACCTTGTTAAAAAATGAATCAGTTGTTTTGAGGACAGTTCTTTTCCTGTGTCAACCTCGTTAAAAAATGAATCAGTTGGTCTGAGGATAGTTCCTGTTACTGAGTCAACCTCGTTAAAAAATGAATCAGGTATGAGGATAGTTCTTTTCTTGTGTCAACCTCCTTAAAAAATGAAACAACTCCCTTTTCAAGTTAAATCTTGAAAGTAAACCTTCATTCCATCCACCTGGTTGAATGCAATGAAGCTTGGGGGCATGTACCTTGCTTTGCATCATTATTCTGGGGGCATGTGAACTTTTGGAGCATAGTTCCTTGTCTTGTGTCAAGCTCGTTAAAAAATGAAACAAGGAGTCTTGAGCATAGTTCCTTGTCTTGTGTCAAGCTCGTTAAAAAATGAAACAAGGAGTTATAGGTTATATAGGTAGATTGTAGAGAGTAGACATGAGCATAGTTCCTTGTCTTGTGTCAAGCTCGTTAAAAAATGAATCAAGGACTTTAGAGCATAGTTCGTTGTCTTGCGTCAAGCTCGTTAAAAAATGAATCAAGGTTTTCAGAGTATAGTTCCTTGTTAGGTAGATTGTAGAGAGTAGTTATGACCATAGTTCCTTATCTTGTGTCAAGCTCATTTAAAAAATGAAACAAGGGTTTTGAGGATAGTTCTTTTTCCTGTGTCAACCTCACTAAAAAATGAAACAACTCCCACGAGTCTTTCCAAGATTTCAAAAGTAAACCTTCATTTCATCCACCTGGTTGAATGCAATGAAGCTTGGGGAGCATGTACCTCGATTTGCGTCATTATGCTGGGGGCATGCGAACTTATAACAAACATAGTTTTTCGTTTCAAGCTTGTGTAAACATGAAACTGAATCCGAGCATAGTTCTTTTCTTGTGTCAAGCTCATTAAAAAATGAAACAAATCGTCCTCTAATTAAGTCGAGAGTTTGAATAGATCTCATAAATGTTAAGTTGTATATTTAGGTTAGTTTTTTGCATAATTTTCTTACAGTTTTAGGTCGAGTCTTTCAAATGATCTCGTACATGAACCTTCATTCCATCCAGCTTGTACTTAGTTGAATAAAATGAAGCTAGGGGGGCATGCACTCTAGCAGTTATGCTTAGGGGGCATCAAGCACAGTTTTATATGTGTTTCAAGCTTGTGTAAAAATGAAACTATTTTGAAGCATAGTTTTTCTCTGTTTCAAGCTTTTGTAAAAATGAAACCTATCTCGAGTCAATTTCAGTTATTTTCAAGACTCGTTAAACTCATGAAAATCTCGAGATTATTTTGCTATCTTTCATTCTCGTAAAACAAATGAAAATGCCGAGTTCTTTCCGTCTTTTCCTGCTCGTAAATTAAATTGAAAGTCGGCCATGAGTACATTTTTATCATTTTTTCGAACTCATTAAAACTTACAAAAAAGTGAAAACCATGAGTACATTTTTATCATTTTTTCAAACTCATTAAAACTTACAAAAAAGTGAAAACCATGAGTACATTTTTGTCATTTTTTCGAACTCGTTAAAACTTACGAAAAAATGAAACCTTGGAGTTCTCTTTTAAGCCCTTTTCAGACTCTCAAAATATGAAAATATTGCCAAGTTTTTCTTTTTAAACTCGTTAAAATGGAACTAAAAAGACGGTCTACTTACAACTCTTTTCCGACCGTAAAAACGTGAAAAGATTGCCGGATTTTTGTCATTTCAAATTCGATATTGGTTATAAAACGACGTGTCATCGATCGCTTTTTTACTTTTTCGGGTCAGTGACACTAATAACGAAAAGTACTCCTTGGTCGTAAAGATAAAGCGGTTCTCTCAAGTATTATTTTATACTTTTTCGGGCTTGGGAGACACAAATTTACAAAAAAGGTCAACCCTGGAGTCTTCTTAAGTTTTTCAGACTCTCTAAAATTGAAAAACGCCGAGTTTCTCCTATACTGGACTCGTTAAAATTTCACAGTAAAGGACTTGTTCAATTACAAACAGGAACGAACCACTCCTTCTTAGGGTTCGAATTCAAACTAAGTTGGACTCATCCGAAGGATGAGCTTATAATCAAGCAAATGTTATCCTCCTCAAGCTTGTAAAAAATAAAGAGGTACTTGCCAGAAATGGTGGGGGAAAAGAGAGGAAAATGAGCCTATTCGTTATACTTTGTTTCGGAAAAACCTTATCACCACTCTTGAACACGACACTTTTCATTCACCGGGGTTGGGAAATCCTTTGCCTAACAGTTCATCAAACCACATTGAAAGTCTTTAGCTGGTTTTTGGGTATTAACTTTGGGTCAATTGTCACCAATCCATCTGTTGTGTCGTTATGTGTTCAAGAGGTCACTGCAAATAAACCATTCATCTGCAAAATATCTGTCATCCATCTTGACCATCCCTGAGTCAGTCCTTACAGCTACATTTCTTCAACTTGATCTATGATTTCGTGTTGTGGGCTTGCCTACGACGGATCACTTTCTATCGACATCAACACATTATCTAGAAAGATGATCTAGAAATCGTTAGTACCTTGAGATCTGCATGCCTCAATGGCAGGTTTCTCGCCTTTGATGACAGTTTACATCATTGACTTTCGATCGAAGGATTCCGTGATATGTTCGACATCAATACATTTACTCACATCTCATGGATTGTACTGGGTACTTTGAGAGCCATTGACATCACTGGTGGTTTCTCTCACACTTGTTAACAGTTTACATCATTGACTGGTAATCAAGTGGTTTCTACCATGTTCGACATCAACTCATTTATTCGCATGGATAGAATCGTACTATTTCAGGAAGCAGAAATGAAGACCCTGGATCTAGTTTCCGCCATCCAGGCTGCGAGGAGTTTCGTATTCATTATACAAAAGACTAATTATAAACATATGGTTGCGTCCATACTGTGTCTACATGTTTCTATGATTATGATGTACTGCGAAATCATTCCTATATCAGAGCAGTAGTTAGTTTGTTAGTTAAATTTTTTGATCTGAGTATGGGAATGCCTACCTCAGCGATGATATGATCTCATATATGTATTTTGTGTTGAATATTTGCAGGTTCCAATTGGGCTCTCCACAAGATAATCCTCGAAATGATAAAGTGCTTCACCCTTCCCAGATGATATGAAACCCTAATCTACTACAGACCTCGCACTTTAGGGGGTAACCTGTTACACTAAAATTTGTCACCATGACTATTTGCAGTCAGTATGGCTCCATCAATAACCATACTGTCCTCCTTGGCAAGTCTTATACCTCTGCTCCTCATGTCAAACTCCAAAAAAGAGAGAAAGTCTTTAAAAATCAATACAACTCTGGTTCTGCACTTTCTCTTACTCTTACATGCGTGTACGCACCTCAAGTACATAATACTTGTGTACTTGTATGCTCTGTCTATAAAAGGGTGGGTGCGTACTCCTGTAAAAGTCAAAAGGCGCAAGTTTTACTCCAAAAAACTTACTTGCGGTCGATTCTAGAGCATTCTAGAAGATGGTTTGACGTGTATTGAGCGCCTCCAGATGGTTCATGCATCCCAATGAAAGAGGAACTTATCCCATGAAGAGGGGAGCTATCCCTTTGAAAGAGGAGCTTATCCCATTGATGGTGGACCTATTTAACTTCCTCCAAAGCATTATAAATACAGGCATTGGGCCAGAGGGAGGAGAGGTTGAAAGCTGAACATTCCTAAGGGTAGATGCTGCTGAAATTAGGACTCCCTTTTAGAGCTTGAAAGGAGAGATTCCAATCCTTTCTTAGCTTCATTTGGAAGTGGGTGAGATGATCAAAGTAAAGGAGAACTCTTGCTGGACCCTGGGAGGGACCTGCACAACACCAAGGCACCGGTTGTAATGGTTTCTTTTGTTTCCAATTAATGCAATTAAGTTCATTTTTATCAACAAGTTGTTATATATAATTTGTTTCATAAACTCCTTGGTCTTTATGATGAATATGTTTTATTATATCAGTTATTCAGGTGCTATGTAATCGTTTTCTTGTTAGTGAATGCAAGCTTCAAGGAGAAGGAGCTCATCTGGATCGAAGAGGCTTGGCTGCTACAAACAACGTTGGACTAGAGGTCAGCCTTAAACACCTGGTTGCTTTTATTTTAAATGCATATTTAGGGAAAGATAGTGCTTGATTGTTTTGTTTGTCACTAGAAAAGCCTTGTTTTCTAGGGAGGTCGGTTTTGTCCGCAAAATTGACTCTTTCCGCATGACAGGCTTGATGATGTAGGGAAGGCTAATAAAACATCACAAACTTAAAGAGAAGAAACATCACACAATACCTCATCTATGAAGGGCTTGATGATGTAGGGAAGATGTCCTTGTACTCCTCTATAAACTTTTCCATCTACTAATTCCATGAAGAGGAGCCTTATTTGGAAGTTGTGCCCACAATCTTCTTCTTTCCCTGAGGGTGAATCATCAAGAAAAAAATATTCCCAATTTGGGAAATGATCTTACTGCATTGCTTTGTAGTGATCAAAGAAACGAAGGTAGGTTTTGCTACCTCTGGTATGCTGTAAAACTTAGTTCCAAAAGTAACAATAACAGTGTGAGGCCTAGACTCATACATAGCATCTTGCTTCCACAAGTATGGTTGGCCTAATAAAACATCACAAACCTCAAGAGCAGAAACATCACACAATACCTCATCTATGAAGGGCTTGATGATGTAGGGAAGGAAACAATGTTAGTTGACACAAAGATCTCGCACTTGGTGAAGCCACTCAATGGTGTACAAGTTTGACTATGTTATGGTCAATAGGCCCATTCGTTGCATGACCTCTGCTAAACTGATGTTCTTTTGGCTCCTACTGTCGACAATGAACTGTAATAGAGAACCCTTCACCAACATCTCTGAGTTAAAGAGATCCTCCCCCACCTCTGGATCTTCAGGCTCATCCTTATGGATATTGGTGTTGCCACTAGGCTCCACATCGATAATTTTCTTCCCTTTTTCATTCCCCCTGTTAAATTTTGACTCAAATTCGACACATGCCTCTTATTTGGAATCCTTCATCTATGCCACCAATGACTGCTTGTCTTGACACTCACTTGTGTTAGGATATTCCGACACATAGGAAATAGTTAAGTTCAACTTGGTCTAGTATAGAGTTAGGTAAAGTGTGTTTCTTTACCGTTGTACATTTTCTAACTTACAATCCGACGGTCACGATATGTAGTGATCCGCCGGTTCATTCTCTCCTCGGTATTACCGACACTTGATCCGTGGCTTGACACCCGATTGGTCCATGAGTTCTATTTAAAGCGCATGGAGGGTCATTGTTCAGGTAATCCGTGCATGAGAGAAGCTTATGTAAATTTTCATTCTTTGATTAATAAATTGCCTGTAGTACCCACGTTGGGACAGGCCGTGGACTGTTTCCCTCTTTGAGGGTTTTAACCACGTCAAAAATACTGGTGTATTGATCTGTGATCTGGTTGTGAGCGGTGTCCTTTTGGTATTCTTTCTGAGGAACTTACCCTGTAAATTCCTACATGGAATCAGAGCTATTTGAGGGCCGTGTCCGTTGTGATCCAAATCTGAAGCCGGTAGAGCTGCATGCGGCTGTCATTTCCTAGATCTGCTGTTTCTGACTGCTTTCTGGCCGAGAGGACTGCTCTGTTGCGTTTGGCGCATCTGTTCCAGTGAGGAACCCCTTTCATTTCACATGAAAAGGTTTTCGGTAGCCCTAGCTGCGTCATTTTTCAGATCGGGACGTATACAGTGTTTTTTGTAGTTTACTGTTATTTTCTCTCTGCTTATTTCGGTTTCGGTTTATTTAGCCTTTTTTTTTTTTTTTTTTAACCGGATCTATACCTTTCATTTCTGCGTATGCTCTTTGCCCTATGACTCAGTGCGATCTGGGCAAATCAGAAACAGAAAGGAAGGATTTTTCTCATGCGTATGCTCTTTTCCCTGCACCTTAGTGTGATCTCGGAAAATCAGAAACATTGAGAAAAATATTTAGTTTTTCGGCTAAAGCTAACTTTGAGATTTTTTTTTTTTAATTTCTAGTTTTTTGGCTAAAGCTAACTTCGAGCCGCAAGATTCATTTTTCTTTGCATATTCGTGTTGGGTTTTGTGTTTTGTGTTTTTTAGGTAAAAAGATCTTTCTCAAGGCAAGCACACAAAGCAAGGCCTCCCCCCCCTTCCCTCCCTCCCTCCCTCCCTCTCTCTCTCTCTCTCTCTCTCTCTCTCTCAAATTGTTTGTATAGATCAATTGGTTCAAAGCTATTTTAAGAGAGTAGAGGTCTTGGGTTCAAGTCTCCATTTTTTGGGGGCGGATTTTTTCATTCCCGCACATTCGCGCACTTTGCCGGCAACGTCAACAATTTTTTTTTAAAAAGCCATAACTTCTTCAACCGAAAGCCTTTTTCAGAGCCGTTTTTTTTTAAACCGCCTATTTTTTCGAGATCTATCCATTGGAACACTTACTTTCAGCATCTTTAGCTTCATTTTTTTTAAAAAAATGGAAAGTCCATGCCAAGTCATTCTTGACAGCACTAACTACTTCCAATGGGTAGCCTACATGGAAGATTTACTTAGAAGTAAAGGTCTCTTCAGAATAGCCACAGACCAAGAGAAGAAACCCAAAGATGAAGACAAGGCTGCAAAATGGGAAAATAGACAAGATCAAGCACGTGGTTTGATAGGGATGTCTATTTCTCCTGATCTTAGATTCCACATTGAAGAACTTGACACTCCTCATGAAGCATTAGAAAAACTCGCTAAAGTTTTTGGGATTAAAAATGAAATTAGAGCCCATCAACTTGAAAATGAGTTGCTTACTTTGGATCCTAATAATTTTTATTGCATTGAAGATTTCTTGTCCAAATTCAAGACCCTTAGATATCTCTTGGAAGGTGTTAAAGTTAAGAAAGAAGATGGTAACCTTATTTATTCCATCCTTACTAAGTTGGGACCAGCCTACTCTGTATTTGTTTCCACTTTCCATTCTACAAGGGAAGCTTTCATTTGTCAAGGAAAAGACTACAAGGCCCCTTCCTTTGACTCCTTTTGTGATTCCTTAATAAGAGAACAAGAAAAACTCTTACACCTTGGTCTTCTTAATCTTGGAAACTCTTCCACGAAAGCGTTAGCCGCCCAGCAGCAACCAAATTCCAAGAATCCTAAGAAGTCATATCCTCAAAAGAATGGTCCTAAACCAACTCAGCCTCAAAATGAAAGATCATTTCAGCAAAATGATAAGACCAATAAAAACAAATGGAAGAAGACTGATAGACATTGTAACTTTTGTAATCGAGATGGCCACTTAGAATCTAAATGCTTTAAGAAGATGGAAGCCTTGGAAGCCGCAATAAAGAAACACACTTTACCTAACTCTATACCTAACTCTATACTAGACCAAGTTGAACTTAACTATTTCCTATGTGTCGGAATATCCTAACATCCCCCCTTAAGAACAACTTGGGATAGGATTGAAGGATTTACAAATATGACACAATAAGAGAAGGAAGGAGGCACTAGAGCCTATCCCCCCTTAGTGACAACTTCCTGAACTCCAAGCATATATCGAAGTTTAGTGAACTTCGCCTCTATGAGAGCCTTTGTGAAGATGTCTGCAACCTGATCATCTGTTGAACTACACATGCACTTCATCAGAAAGCTCATTCGTGACCATGTTCTTGAAGTGCAATATTGTTCAACAGATGATGAGGTTGCAGACATCTTCACAAAGGCTCTCACAGAGGCGAAGTTCACTAAACTTCGATATATGCTTGGAGTTCAAGAAGTTGTCGCTAAGGGGGGATAGGTTCTAGTGCCTCCTTCCTTCTCCTATTGTGTCATATTTGTAAATCCTTCAATCCTATCCCAAGTTGTTCTTAAGGGTGGATGTTAGGATATTCCGACACATAAGAAATAGTTAAGTTCAACTTGGTCTAGTATAGAGTTAGGTATAGAGTTAGGTAAAGTGTGTTTCTTTACCATTGTACATTTTGTAACTTACAATCCGACGGTCACGATATGTAGTGATCCGACGGTTCATTCTATCCTCAGTATTACCGACACTTGATCCGTGGCTTGACACCCGATTGGTCCATGAGTTCTATTTAAAGTGCATGGAGGGTCATTGTTCGGGTAATCCGTGCATGAGAGAAGCTTATGTAAATTTTCATTCTTTGATTAATAAATTGCCTGTAGTACCCACGTTGGGACAGGCCGTGGACTATTTCCCCCTTTGAGGGTTTTAACCACGTCAAAAATATTGGTGTATTGATCTGTGATCTGGTTGTGCGCGGTGTCCTTTTGGTATTCTTTCTGAGGAACTTACCCTGTAAATTCCTACAACTTGTCTTATTTGTGGGGATCTTATGGAACTCACACAATTTTCCTATGTCCTTCTTTATATTCGTGGTGTTGTTCTTTTCTTGCGGCTTCGGCAGGTTGTCCCGGGAAGCCCCTCCTTAGCTTTGTCCTTTATTCTCCAGTTTGGGTTTGCCTTTCCCTTACTTCAAATTCACATATTCAATGTATCGCTTCTTTGTTTAAATCTATGCTTGATATTGACAGTGTACCGATAGGCGACGCCAAGCAAGGAGATGTCTAGGAAATCCATCTCATCTTGGATGTACTTGTGTAGACAGTCACGTTACTTGAGTACGAAATGCTGCTCAGAATCCTTGATACCTAACTTTGTGTGAAGGGTATGGAAAACAACTGTGAACTTCAGCACATCTTGGTCCCTTCCCTGCCACAACGTGGTCCACTATATGTATTTATCTTCATAACTCCCGACAAGGTAATATTGTTCCTCGATGGAATCAAGGAAATAATTCCAAGTGGTTGTGGTTGTGGTTGAAACCAATGAGGACTCCCTTCTGTCATTTTTTCTCATAGTATGTTTACCACCAGTCCTTGACATGTGGGAAGCTTTAAGGAGTGAAAAAGTAATCTTTTCCCTATTATAAAAGTCATGAACTGAAAAATATCCTTCAAATAGATTTAACCATCTATGGTGTCTGCATCGATAACTTCAAATATGGAAATGTCAAAGTTAACTTGTACCTTAAAAGGAGTGGTGCCTCCAAAGTGGCTTTTGGATGAAGATGCGTCACATGTGGGTAGCTGTCGAAGGATCAAAGTAAAGTTATCCATCATCACATTCCTTTGTCACTAGAGATCTTTATCGAGAAATATCTTGAAAGGATCTACTACCCCTCGTCTTTCTTTTCTTCTACCATGGGAGGTCGTTGGGGTTTGCGAGGCTGGTCTTGGAAAGGTTCAACCAGTTCGAGCCCTCACACCTTATACTCTAACATTTTTGGGGACATGTAAAGAAAAATAGTGAAAGATCATACCGCTCTCATACTAGTGATTCAAACTTATGCAAGAACACAAAAAAATACATATATACACATAAACACAAAGATGTACTAGAAATAAAACTTTATATCATTAATATCAAAAAACTAAAATATGCTTACATACAAAAATGGAAGTAAACTGGCTTGGGCGATGGTAGCTTATATCTAAGAAGAGATGTGGTGGCTACCTACCTATGAATTGTGTTACAATGAGGCTCAAAGGCCTATTTATTATTGAGAAACAATAGAAAACCCTAAACATTGAAAAAACTAACCCTAGGATATTAAAATCCAAAACGATGGGCCACGTTTGTGTAAATTGGTACATCGACTTCCTGGGGTAGTAACTTTGGCATACGATCTCTATTTGGTTATCATAATACCTTATTTTGAAGATATTAAAGAGGAGGCCAACAAATAGTTAGTAAATACCTTCAGGACTTTTCTAGTCCCTCTATTTTCCCAAAAAAACATCTTTTAGTCCCTCAAAATGGCTCTAGAAGTTGAAGACCCGAAAAACTACCAAAAATAGTAACTTATGCTATAATTAAGGAAACTGAAAAGGAACAATGGTGGGGGTCCAAGTGGAATAGGCGGGTGGCCACCAATATCCACCTGGATCACCTATACATGACTCTTTTGTCCATACATGAATCTTGGACTTCCACTTATTTTTCTTTATAATAATTTCATGATTACATCATCACTCCAACATCATCATCTCATGAGATATGACAACTCACTATTATTGATGACTGGGACTTATCATGACTAATGACATGGAATTTCTTCAATGGGTGATATGGATTCCACTCGTGTATTTTTTCTTGGATTCATCTTCAGATCATCGATGTATTCACCCTCCAAAGGGTCTTTGATCTCATGGAGTCTGTTAAACACATACATGGTAGAAACAAAAGATGAATGATAAGTATGAGTGTGTATCTATTATTAACAAATGATATAAGTTTATAGTACATTCACATGACCTTTGGTTTCGTATTCCAAGGTCTCTTGGACTTCCTTAGACTATTCAACATCCACACCAGTGCTTAGAGGATTAGGTGTCCAACATTCCCCCCCTTAATATGAAGGGTTATGTATGAGTCCAAGAAGAAAGCTATAATACAAAATGTGAAAAAATGCATGGCAGCACTAGGCTGAATGTACTGTCTGAAATGTTGGTATAAAGGGCAGTAGTTTAAGGATGACCACCAACACCGGAACGCTTAGTCGAGTTTCCGAAACTCTTCCAATTCTGGCATGAAGCTGAGGTCTTATGCTAGAGGAAGTGCTCCTAATGTTCTGAAGAGGGAAAGGTTCAACCATGAAAGGGAGGTCTCACCCTGCATAAAAGGGAGAACCTCAACCTGAAAATGGAGGTCTCAACCTATGATGGTTTAAGGATGATCAAAAAGTATGGAATGCTTAATGCAATTCTTGGAACACTTTCCAAACTAGCAAGAAGATGAGGTTTTCTACTAGAGGAAGTGTATCCAATTCTTTGAAGAGGCATCACCAACTAAAGGCATGAACAGGGGCATCTTTGTCTCTGGCTACAACTTTGAATCTGGTATGGAAGATTATGGCTCAAGCTCACTTGATGTGGCTTTGAAGCTTGCAAGTGACCATCATTTCCCCCCTGTAGATCAAGTATCATTCGAGGAAAAATATGCAAGCAGATTAGAACTCTATGAATTCTCTCTGACAGTTAACAGAAAAGGTTGCAAAATAAAAGGAGTTGTGGGGATGTCCTGGACCAACATTAGAACCTCGTTTCTCATGGATACGATTCCTCCACACTTTCTTTATCAATTATGCAAATATTTTTTCAAGGTTTAAGTCTCCATCCATGCGTGGCATCTCCTAGTCCAAAATTGTCCACAACCTTCCCTTCTTGATAGAGGACACCAAACCCATGTCTATATATTAATCACGAACACACTGACTAAAAGAAGAAGAAGAGAAACGTTGCTCCTGAAACAAAGTATCCGATGCTTCCTGCGACGATTGAGAAGCTCAAAATCACCTTTGTTGCTATCGACGCTTAGCTGAAGCATCGACGGTTTCCTTTCTTCTTTACTGTTACTGTTACGGTTCTAGCCATTTGGCTGCTATTGAATAGAAATGCAGTTTCTGACGTGCTTGATGGAATTTTTCTGTTGAGTACATGGAAGAGAGTGGTGGTGGCGAGGCAATGGAATCGACTAGAGGAAGTAACCAAGGAATGCAAGGCTTACGGTGCACATAATGTGATTGTTTGCCCAGATGATTTAACCAAACCCTGAGATTACAAGAGGATTATGGAATTCATAGTTTCCACCTTTGGATGGTTGGACATGCTAGTCAACAATGTTGGTGCTACTGGAGGGTCATTATTTGAAGAATATGAGAATGCCACTGAATATAAGAGAATTGTGGATATTGTTTTATGGGGACATGTCAACACAACCCATTTTTCTCTTGAACACCTTCAGCACAGAATGGGCCAGATAGTGATCACTAGTTCCATGATTGCATTTATTCCCTTCCTATTTTCAACAGTTTATAGTGCAGCCAAAGGAGCACTATTTAACTTGTTCAAGACACTTAGGATTGATCTTATCAACAAATCTATAATAATTACTATTGGCATTAGACACTTAGTATTGAACAAGCATGGTTTCATTGTTCTTCACAAGCCCAAGGCTATGAAGAAACCTGCTTCTACATTTTTCTATGAATCCTCAAAGGAAATTCAGGTTTAGAATGACAGCGGGGAAATGAAAACCCTAAAGATTGAGAAGGGTTTGAAAGGCCTTTAGTGACCTCACAATTTTATGCACACTACAAGAAGTTTGTAAGTTCAAAGTTGGCTACAGTAGCGAAATTACTGGGTATTTAGTGGGTGTTGAAGAAGTTAGAGACTCTGGAGGAAATTTTGAAGGCAATAATAGAAGTTTGAAGCCCTTCACTCATACAACACCTTTGGAAATATGAGGCATGGGAATCTGTTTCATATTCGGTTATTACAATTCGGTTGAGGCAATATTGTTGGCGATCACCATGAGAAGAATTTGGGAACAAAATATGATGTCCAGAGCTTGTACAATGGATTTACAATGGATTTTCTAGAGCTCAACTGCTCTCTGCAAATTTACCTATTGAGAGCAGGTGTTAGATTTGTCCCAGCCACTCAAATGAAATGGGAACTAGAAATGGGTGTGCAGAAATGGAAAAAGAGTGGGGCGTTACACTGCGCCATTCAATGACAGGTCAGAAAGACATAATTGACTAGTAGAGAGGACAGGAGAATCTACAGGGCATCGACATGAAAGGATAGCCAGAAATAGTTCCCTAAGCTTGTCAGCAAGAGCTTATTATGATTGGCATATTGGCATATAGAGAATGGCCACAAAACCACGAGCTAAGATTTGAGCAAGGCAGGAGTACGCCTGCTCTGATACCATGTTAAACACATACATGGCAGAAACAAAAGATAAATGATAAGCATGAGTGTGTATCTATTATTAACAAATGGTATACATTTATAGTACATTCATATGACCTTCAGTTTCGTATTCCAAGGTTTCTTAGACTTCCTTAGACTATTCAGCTTCCTTACTTTGTTTTCACTTTAGATTTTGTATATTTATGTTTGTTTTTATTTTCCCTTAATTGATTTAGGGCTTTTAAGTTGATTGTTCACTTGAATGAGATGGATAATGTGATACTCAGGACATGTAATGGTAACCAGAAACTATTGGTGCCAATACATATCAAGTATGGATGGATTCGAGTCGAAGTTACTGTGAGGACATTTTTTTTGACTTATTGTTACCATCATGACCATATTTATCATTATCAACAAAACCATAATTATCCTTATTTTGAGGCTTGTTTTTGGTTGGTGAAGGCTTGGTAGGCATTTCTAGATTGAAAAAAACGTCCTTTGTTGGGAGATCATTTATTCTATTATGCCAAGCCCTTGATATGTTCCTTTCAATTTTCTTAAATTTAACTCTAGGCCAAGGATTATACTAAGGATAACTAAATTCCTCCCACTTTGCAAGTTTAAATTAAGGGCTACACATTGAGGGTTTTAGCTTGTCTTCTTCCTTAAATTGTAGTTTCCATTCAACATGATGGAATTCAACTTTATTAGTCATAATCCTAGTGGCATGAATAGGTAAAATTTTAGAGCTATCAATCCCATAGCTATAAAAAAAATGACTAATCAACATGGAATGATTCTTCAAGATCATCTTCATCAATAATGTGAGAAACAAATGGAACTAGGTCTATCAGTGGAGGACTGTGCGAAATGCTAAGTGTAAGACTTGGTTGGTTAGAAGCATAGGGATTTCCATAACCATTGTGACAGAGAAAAGCATCCCAAACATCACCAATTTTGGTCAAGTGATGCTTTACCAAAATGTAGATGAGATTGTGATGGAAAAGAGACATTTCAGGGTTTTTATGTTTGACCTGATATGCCTTGGTCATTTTGGTGAGGTGTTTGTATAAATAATACTAAACGTTAAGTTTATACCCTAAAATTACCATGAGCAGACAAATACAGTAAACAAAGAAATAATACGTATCTCCCTTCACATGTTGTGTAACGATGAAGAAAGAACAATAGATCTTTCCATCCAAGTTTGAGGAAAGGAACTGGCATACCTTTAACATTATATGCATAATTCTTGTCTTTCAAGAACTTCCTCCATGGTATTTCACACAAAAGATATTTCTTAGGCTGTTTTTGACCCTTCGTAGTGAGATGGGTGACTTCGGCTATAAAATTAACATCCATAGAAATCTCCAAGCCATTGACCTTTCCCCTATTTCCATTAAAGGTAAAGATGAAGGCTTTAACTACTCATTCACTAAAACCTTGAAAGAGTTGGATAAATTACCATCATCCAATCTACTAAAAAAGAGCCAAGTATTTATCATATATTTCAATAATATAGCTCCCAACTTGCTCGAATTTTATGATGGGGGGAATGACTATAATTCATGGAGAAATTTTGGTTAGGATTCAGTGTAAACAAAAGGTGATGAATATTTTAGGTCTGGAACCCTAACAACTCGCACAGTGACATGTAAAGCCGAAACAAAGAAATGAAATGCATAAAAGTGGGAGACAAATTCCTATGTATGAATTAGATGACTAGTGGTACAGAGTATACCAATATTAACTATGACATCAGAGAAGTACTACGATTTGAAAATTTGATTCATGAGAATGGTGAACAATGCAATCAATTGTCAAAAATCACAGTTAAAAACTCGGATATGTTGTGCCATGTCATCAAAAATCACAAATATTTAATTTAAAATAAATCCCATCAAATCCAACTAACACTGCCACATATCATTTCACCATATGATGCATCAAAATCTTTCAGAACCAAAAGTTCATTGCACAGAAAACCACAGGTAGTATAATTAAATTTGACATGGACAAACCCTAAAAATGAATGAAATATTAATCAGAGTTGAATATTTATAAGGAATAAAATGATATAGTAATTACATTTCATATATAGGGATATGAACACATTCAAAATTTTTACACCTATGTTATGAAAAATTCCATGAGAAACAAAACATTCATAATCCTTGGACCCATATAATACATGTGAATTATGGCTCATGAACAACTTTAAACATAAATCAAAGTAGGGAAATATATAATAAAAACTTTAATATTCATATGTTGTCTAGGTTGAATAAGTTTATAGCCCCATGAAGCGGGTTAAGAAACATAGCTCATAATACTAGTGTAGAAAGGAATAAACAACCCTATGTAACAAAAATGACTAGTAACCATAGTAAGAAAAACTTGAGATAAGCTTTCCAGCTCTTTAAATATTACTAAAACAAGGAAATCACAAAAAGAAATAAATATTACATTACAAAATCAAACTTGTACTTCAAAAGTAATATCATAATTTTAGTTCAATGCTACACAATAAAATAAAAATAAGGGGCCCATTTCATTTGGAAAATGAGAGGGGAGTTAGTTGGGTAGCCAACATGGACTAACATAGGTGTGTAATATGGAATTGGAAAATTATATGGTCAAGGTAATGTGTAGTACGGATGGTTTGGTTGATTTAATGGAATAGGAACTAGCAGTGGTAGATATTCTACCAGTACCATCACGACCATTTTTAATTTGATCTTACAAAGCTTGGATAAGTATGTGCATTCACCTTTTTCTTTTCCTATTATTTATAAATTTGTGTACAATATGTATTTAATCACAGGAACTAGCTCCTTGAATTACTCCCTTGTGTACATGTGTGTGTCAATGAATCAGAGTGTTAAGTAAAATCTTGGGTTATTTTTCCAAAATTGTTGTGAATTTGGATTGGTTTCATAGCCCTCCATTATATAAAAAAAAGTGATAATGTGTAGATCAACTTTTTTACGTCGATAGTCATGTAGATTTTCGAATTGGAAGGGAGCTTCCAAATTAAATGGTGGGGATGAATTTGATCCTTGTCTTCCCTTTTAATCCTCGTTGTCCAATTTTAATTTTTTTCTCACTCCAAACATGCAATCGCCACATTTCCCCTAACCAAAACTAACACACATATGGCTGAATTTATTTCTCATTCCTCCTACCCTTTATCATGGTGTATAAGGAGGATTTTCATTATCTTGTAAAATGGAGAAATCAGAAAATTCTTTCAATGACGAAGGCATAGATAAGCTCATGGATGAATCATAATATGATTTTTCCAAGGTTGAGCATGCACATAGAAATTCTCCTCCATCCTCACACTTCTTTTCAATTTCTTCTTCCTCATTTTTGTATTTTGTGCAACATCATAGCGGGAACTGAAAGTGAAAGCTTTGTACTGAATACTAGATGTTTTGAACCCTAGAATTAAACACACTACCATAAAAACACTCTCTAATAGATTCCTTCATGGATTGATTCCCATTGGTGTTTACTAGCAATTTCATATATATGGTTGTGCTGGTATCCAAATTAATATTAATTTCTTGAGTGTCCAAGTCCACCTCACATTTACTAACACTTAGAGGGTTTTATTTGAATTCTTAAGGCTTTTGATGGAGTTCTCCTCTCCTGGGTGAAATTTCGAAGGTTTGAATGAATTATTATAATTATCGAGTGATCTCTCATTACATAAGGAGCACTTCATATGGATATTACCTTATTGGTTATTGGTGTTTAAGGTAGTTACATGCCATATTTTTCTAGGGCACACTTAACCCAGGTGCTCTCCCATCATTATTGCATAGATATTTTGGTTACGAAGATTTTTTACCTAAAGTGGAGAGTACCCTCATGTATTTATCATAGCATATAAATTATTTTATTTGGAAATAATGGATAAATATGATTACGGATCATGTGCCATAATTGAAGGAATCCCTATCATTTCATGCTTTTACATGGTCTTATTTATAGTCTTGGAGCATTACCTTAGACAATGCACTTATTACAATATTCCACTTGTCATTTTGGACTTTTCCCAATCTTGTCCTACGGAGTGCTATATATAGATGCTACTTTGTGTTGATTTTTGGGTATCTATAGAAGGTATTCCCCAACTACACAAGTTAAAAGAAACCAAAAATATATTATAAATTAAAATGAAAAAAATTAATTACTTTTAAATGTAATTTGCAAAGAGGTGTGTCTCTTGGGAACCATAAAATCACTATGAAAAGACACCTGGACTTCTAATTTTATAAATCATTGTCACTCACATTTCCCTCTCTCTCTTAGACATCTGAAGTAAACTAAGGAAGAAGTTGAAGTTTGAAAGGAGTCAAATTTCTCAGATAGATAAGAGTTGAATTTTCTGAGTTTAATTACTTAATAATTCTCTAGATCGTGTTAAAATAATACCATATATCATTGGAAGTAATTATTAGTTGCAAAAAATTTATTTTAACTTATTAGTATTAGAAAATCAACATGATATCTGAGCAATAAGATCTTGCATGTAAAAGTACATGTTAATTTTTTGGGTTCATACAACATATTTACTTTTACACCTACCTAAATTTACTCAAAGAACTGCATAAATTATGGTGGGAAATAATTCCTCGTCAATATGAATAGTGACATAAATCCACTAGTCTTGATAAGAAGTTAAGCTAAGAGATTTAAAAGGCATCTCTTAGGTTCAACACTTCTAGATATAAAATTATGAATGACCAAGAGATAGTATGGTTAATGTTAGTGTCCTTTAGTCCCAGTGATCAAATTTACTCTTTTCATATTATCAATAGAGTCTTTAGTAAAATAATTATTTTTGAAATAAAATTTTACATATTTTGGTTGTCAAAAAGGTCCTAAGTCACTATCTAGGTATAATGTTACTCTCATGCCATGGTCATTATTGTCAATAAATGAGTTTCATGAGTCTTTGAGTCACCAAGGTCACTTTTTCCTTTATTAGAGGGTCATCATTAAAGAAACTAAAAGAAAGAGTCATTGTATCATAAGGTTGATCATGAAAGTGTCATGAATGTGTTGTTGGTATTGTCTTGTTAGTGTATTATCTGTTGGCATTATGATACAAGTGTTGTCCTTGATGGCAACTCACTCAGAGACAGGTACAGGTGATGGCAACTTAATCAGAGGACAAATCTTAGTACAACAGGCCAAGAAAGTTCATACACGTAGGTTCATTACGCCCAAGTCGCGTATACACGCTGGTTCACTATATAACAAGTCACGTGTACGTAGGTTCACTATATACCAAGTAGGGTATACACGCAGTTTCATGAATGGAAAAGAGCGTATATGTCGGAAAGCTTACTTTTGGTCTGTGGTAGTTAGTCCTTGGAATTTGTGCCTATGGTTTTGGACCATGGAGTCTCGACAGACGTGTTGATCCCTAGTATTGAGTTGATGGTATTGGGTTACTATGGTTTTGGACCGTGGTATTGTGAAGGGCCTAAAGCTATATAAGGAGAAAGATCATTAGGCCTGAAGATGTAGTGAGTGTGTGTGATTGATGAAGATCTGAGGAAGTGTGAGATCCAAATGCTGGTTATGGGTTGGTGATCTGAACCAAGGTTTCACTCATGTGGAGGATTATGGAACGAGATCTCAAGGCTTGGAATAATTATCTTCTTATGGTTTGATTGTGGACAGACTAGATCTACTGACGCATGTTTATTATTATTATGATCTGGGTATGTTTTGATGTCTGATATAGCTGCGGAGTTTTAAGCTTGAATTTGCAGATCTGTATGCAGGTTGGTTTTGGTAAAAGAGCGTATACACGCAGGTTGGGTTCGTCGAAGTAGTGTATATAATGTGAAGTATGAAGATGGAGTTGGATCTGGTTGTAGTTATGTTGTCTGTGTTCTTGACAGGGTTTCAGTGATTCAGTATTGGGTGTTTCAGTGATTGATGATGCAGGTTGTACTACAATGGTGATTGTCTTATGGATCTAGTATGAAAATGTATGAAACGTGGTCCCGGGAAGATCGTAGGCCGGCACCTACATACTGGTAAACATATCAGCCAGTACAAGAGCCATGGGGTTGTAGCTCCCTTCCAGGAGCAGCTGGAAAACGAGTGAAGGTTGTAGCCTTCTGTAGGGTTGGCACCTACGTACTAGTAAATGGATCGGCTAGTACAAGAGCTATGAGGGTTGTAGCCCTCTGCAGGTTGTAGCCTGCGTGATGGTAAAGGACTACACCGGTACATTGTAAAAGAAGTTTCTTATTAAAGGAAGATAGAAACAAATTGCAGCAGGTGGTTTTCACTCACATTGGGTTTCCACCTTATATCATGGTGTTCATGTGTGTGCCTTATGTGTGATGATCTGTTTTGTTATACTGCACCTGTTTACTGTTAATATGGTTAATAATGTTCTGACGCATTTACTGAAGATAAGCTAACTGAATCATAAGATTACTGCATATACGCTAGTTGCCCTTAACGAAGTCGCGTATATACGCTGATATCCTTAACTGAAGCTGCGTGTATGAATCTGAGTATGAAATTGAAAAAGTTTTATCTGATCTGATAATACTGATTCACCCCCCCCTCTCAGTATTATTTCCAACAATTGGTATCAGAGCAGGTCCTTCAGAGAAGCTTGATCGCTTGAAGGAGATTCGTAGAACAATGGGGAAGAAAGCACGTCAGAAGAAGAAGACAGCTCAAAGGAACAATGACAACATGCCGTTGAGTGGAAGCAAGTATTCAGATCCTAAATCACCTCAGATTGAAGATGGACAAGCAAATGAAGCATCAGATCAAATCATAGATCAGCAAGACCTACCTAACAAAAGGGAGAATGCCCTCAAGGAAGAAATCATCATATTAAAATATCAGTTGGAATGTGCATCCAGAATTCGACAGATGCTGCTAGCGCTGAATAAAGAGCAAGAAAACGAGATCCTCGAACTAAGGCATCAGTTGGTTGAAGGAAGGAAAGCTGAAGAGACCTTGAAGAAGCAATGTCTGGAAAAATAAGAACAACATCAAGTTGAGGTAAATATCTTGAAAAGTAAAATAGAAGAAAAGGATAAAATATTACGATTTCAAGATAGTACTAAGATCTTGGATGATATTCTTAGTAGTCAAAGGTCCCCTGCTATCAAAACTGGTCTTGGTTTTCATGAGTCTATTGAAGGTGAATCTGGTTCACAAAGTAAGACAAGAATCTCTAATGCAAAATCTGAAAGGCTCTACAAGGAGATGAAAGGACAACCCCATCAACAATCAAGGAAAGAGACTCCTCAAAGAAAATCTTTTACTCCTCCCATGAATAATGTTGAATGTTATGTATGTCATAATCTTGGACATGTTGCAGCCATATGTAGAAGAAGAAGGTTTCAAGACCATCATGCAGAAAGATCATCACATTCAAGGTACTTTAATGGATATTGCTTTTCTTGCAATATGTTTGGCCACAAAGCTGTTGATTTATATAGGAGGAATATGAAACATGTAAGATGCTATGCATGTAACAAGTTTGGACATAGAGAAAAGGATTGCAGGAACAAAGCTCATGATAAGAAGAAATCATCAACATGCCTGAAGATATGGAAGAAGAAGGAAGTTCAGTCAGAAAATTGTGGCACAGCACAGGGTACTCAGCACAGCACAGACATAACAGACTCAGGGGGAGCTGAAGGCATAGAACTTCAGTGTTCTAATTCTCATACGCAAGTTTAATGAAGGGAAGTCGCGTATCTACGCGAGTTTCACACTGCAAAATCGCGTATATGTCAGTCTGAAGAAATGCAGTGGGGATAGGCTCAGAAAAGGGGTCTGATATGATTTAGTCCAATATCTGCTCTCTTGGTTAACGTTTACAGTCTGCTGAGGATGTTTAGAAATGTTTTGATACTTGTAAGATGTTAGAAGTGTTTAATCCTAACTTGATGATGATGAGATCTTGATGCTTATTACAGATGTATGCATGATCAGATCTAACTACAGCTGGCATAGGCTCAGGGGGAGCATATACTTCAAATAATGCATTGTTGGCATTATGGTTAGAAGTTGTTGATAAAGTCTATGAAGCTAAATGATACATCTTGTTGTTTGATCAAAGGAATGGTATTGCAGGCTATTGCTTATGGTACAGATCATATATGATGAATGATAGTCTTAGAACTTGCATCTGCTCAGGGGGAGCATGGATGGATTGATACAACTTGGCATGTACTCAGGGGGAGCATGGATAGATTGGTACACTTTGGCATATACAAAAGGGAAACACATTTGGAGATTTCAGCAGGTACTCAGGGGGAGTATGGACAGCAAAAGGTATACCAAAGAAACGAATATCTTGGTCCACCCTTTGCCCTTGATGTCAAAGGGGGAGAGTGACTTGGTGTAGTGGTTGCCATCAAGTCCAAAGGGGGAGATTGTTGGCATTATGATACAAGTGTTGTCCTTGATGGAAACTCACTCAGAGACAGGTACAGGTGATGGCAACTTAATCAGAGTACAGATCTTAGTACAACAGGCCAAGAAAGTTCATACACGCAGGTTCATTAAGCCCAAGTAGCGTATACATGGTGGTTCACTATATACCAAGTCGCGTGTACGCAGGTTCGCTATATACCAAGTAGGGTATACACACAGTTTCATGAACGGAAAAGAGCGTATATGTCGGAAAGCTTACTTTTGGTCCGTGGTAGTTAGTCCTTGGAATTTGTGCCTACGGTTTTGGACCATGGAGTCTCGACAGACGTGTTGATCCCTAGTATTGAGTTGATGGTATTGGGTTACAATGGTTTTGGACCATGGTATTGTGAAGGGCCTAAAGCTATATAAGGAGAAAGATCATTAGGCCAGAAGATGTAGTGAGTGTGTGTGAGTGATGAAGATCTGAGGAAGCGTGAGATCCAAATGCTGGTTATGGGTTGGTGATCTGAACCAAGGTTTCACTCATGTGGAGGATGATGGAACGAGATCTCAAGGCTTAGAATAATTATCTTCATATGGTTTGATTGAAGACAGACTAGATCTACTGACGCATGTTTATTATTATTATGATCTGGGTATGTTTTGATGTTTGATATAGCTGTGGAGTTTTAAGCTTGAATTTGCAGATCTGTATGCAGGTTGGTTTTGGTAAAAGAGTGTATACACGCAGGTTGGGTTCGTCGAAGTAGCATATACAATGTGAAGTATGAAGATGGAGTTGGATCTGGTTGTGGTTATGTTGTCTGTGTTCTTGACAGGGTTTCAGTGATTGATGATGCAGGTTGTACTACAATGGTGATTGTCTTATGGATCCAGTATGAAAATGTATGAAACGCGGTCCCGGGAAGATCGTAGGCCGACACCTACGTACTGGTAAACATATCAGCCAGTACAAGAGCCAGGGGGTTGTAGCTCCCTTCCAGGAGCAGCTGGAAAACGAGTGAAGGTTGTAGCCTTCTGTAGGGTTGGCACCTACGTACTAGTAAATGGATCGGCTAGTACAAGAGCTATGAGGGTTGTAGCCCTCTGCAGGTTGTAGCCTGCGTGCTGGTAAAGGACTGCACCAGTACATTGTAAAAGAAGTTTCTTATTAAAGGAAGATAGAAACAAATTGCAGCAGGTGGTTTTCACCCACATTGGGTTTCCACCTTATATTATGGTGTTCATGTGTGTGCCTTATGTGTGATGATCTGTTCTGTTATACTGCACCTGTTTACTGTTAATATGGTTAATAATGTTCTGATGCATTTACTGAAGATAAGCTAACTGAATCATAAGATTACTGCATATACGCTAGTTTCCCTTAACAAAGTCGCGTATATACGCTGATATCCTTAACTGAAGCTGCGTGTATGAATCTGAGTATGAAATTGAAAAAGTTTTATCTGATCTGATAATACTGATTCACACCCCCCCCCCCCCCCCCTCTCAGTATTATTTCCAACATTATCACCATATATCCATTTAGGGTCATATCATTCATCATCCAAAATTAGCAAGGTGTCATGAGAGTTAGCAAGTTAGGAAATAATGTTTCTCAAAGGGAATCAAAAGTAAATGTATATCACTTGTAAATATAATGTTTCTTATGGAAAAAATGATTATGTAGTCAAATCACATCACTAGTCATTTTATAAAGGTACATATGATGTCATTCAACCACTGATGCAAAAAATTGAGTTTCAAGCTAATAAAGGCCACCAAAGCATTCAAAAACTTTATTTCATCATCCAATAGCTTCTCTCTACCATCATGCCTCATCACAGCCATCAGACCTTTGAAATTCCATCACCCATTTATTTTTCCATCATATTGCTACATTTCCGCTACGCTTTTGAAGATTCACTACTTTTTTAGGTTTGAAGCTCAAACAAAGAAAAAAAGGGCTCATTTCTTATTCAGAAAGCTTCAAACACTCCTGAACAATTAATTAAACCTTTCATCAAACCTTTGATGTAGTGTTTTCCCTTTGAAAGTGATTGAATCCCCTCTCCCAGGATTTGTGTTGCGTTTTTGCTACGTTTTTAAGTTTTAATGGTATTTTCTTCACTCCACAAATAAGTTCCCTAGTTTTTTGCCCAAATATACTTGTATACACGTATTAAACCCTAGTCAACCATTTCCCATACATATTTCCTTCATACCATAATTTTTCCCCAAAAACCCAATCCTCACTATGTTTCTAGGTTTGCACTATGTTTTTTCATTTTTCCCCTTTTTCCCTCACACATTCTAAGAAATTTCATTTCTAAATTATCCGTAACATCTACTCCTACCCCTTCAATTTTCCCTAAAAATTTTCCTAACTCTTATCCCCTCTATTTCCCTCCCTAAACTAGATGCTATGTTTCCCCTGTTTTGCAACCCTAGACACATACAATTTCTCCTCTCAAACTAGGATTTTTAGTCAAGCAAAGCCGACAACATGACCAGTGAAAAGAAGAAATAAAGAAATTGGGGATAGATTTGAATATATGAGCAAACTCAAATGCAAGATATCAATGCTTCAAAGTTCATCAAGAGGTCAATTGAACAAGTAGGGTGCCTAAGGTTTTGTAAGAAAGTAAAAGAGGTGGGCTACCATTGTGAGCTAACTAGTCTATTTGCTACCAATTTCAAGAGGAACAAGACCACCACAGTAGGTATGGAATTCTTAGTCTCAGTAGAGGTTATACCTTTAGCCACTAGTATACCCAATCAAGGAGAAGTTTGGTTTAAGGGGATGGATTTGGACATTGAAAACTACAAAGTGTCCTTGAAACCACAGTATAAGGAAACCCCATCTCATATCTTTCCTAGCAGGAAATTATTGGATAAATATACTCCTTTGATGAAGATGATTATGAAATATTTCACTTGTGAAGTCAGGTTCAACAGGTTATATCATTATCACATTATGTTTTTGATGCATTTCACATCAATCAAACCACTAAACGTACCCAATTACTTGTTTAGAACCCTTGCTAAGATGACTGAAAAGGTGCAGAATAAAAGGAAACATCCTCGAGCAAGTTTATTCCATCATGCTTTGATCAAATTCATTGTTCTCCACTACTCACATAGGTCAATATGTCATGGGAAGCATTCTTAGAGTAAGCTTCTCTCTTTCCTATTTCTCATTAGTCCAAAAGCCTCAATACTCCTACATCATTTGGGCCATAAAGACCTAATCCATCTAGCGTACCATCAGTGAAAAAAAATAGACTAGGGCAGAGGTTTCACAAACACACAACAAGGGTAAGAGGCTAGTTTTTTCCCTTGAGATAGAAAGAGACATGCCTACTCCTAAACCTATGACTAGGGCTCAAGCAAAAAGAGTGCCTAAGGAGGTTATTATTGAAGAAGTTCAAGTTGAAGCCATGAGAGAGCAATCACCTAGGGATAGAGGTGATTCACCATTGCAACATCATGAAGAGGTACCTCCTAAGGTAGATATGACTGATCATGGAGATAAGGCAACAAAAGACATCATTAAAGAGCAGCAGGCACAAATCAAAGAGTTACAAGATGACCTTTCTAAAGCCAATTTCATGGTGGCTTTCTTGAAACAAGAGAATAGGCAACTGAAGCTAAGCCTAATGCAGCAAGGTAAATCACATGAAGATTCTCCCTCATCTAGCAGAGCAGGACTTTTGGCAATGAAGGAAAAGAGAAAAGAAGTCATTGATGTAGAGAAAATGGAAGACACAAACCTTCAAAGACAACCAAGAAGACCTACAACAAGAGCAATGGTTGGGAAAGAACAACATGAAAAAGAGCCATCTCCTCCTCAAGCACACAAAGACCCCAATTATGTGATAATTGTTGGTTATGAAGAGAATAGGGAGTATTGGCTTGAACAGGTGAATGAGCATTTAATGAAGCTTTTGAGGAAGGAAAACAGATATGTCACCATGTAGAGGAATATGATTGGACATTGTTATGAAAGGAACATGGTTTATAGGGTTAAGGTCAAGAACATGAAGGGAAAACTCAAGAAATCCCTTAAGAAGCTCAAGAAGAGGGACAACCTTGACCTTCTAGCTGATGCATCCTTAGTGGCCTAAATGCAACTCAGAAAACAAGAAAAAGCAACAAATTTTTGAAAATTTGAAGAATTTTTGCACACAGTTAAAGGGTACTCTACTGATGAGCCTCATCATTGGGTAACAATATGGACCTTAATACACCTCCTGTCTTATTCAAATCAAATCTTCTCATAATTTCTTACATATTTTGATTATATTTTTCTTAATTAGATGAGTAAAAGTGAGATATTATGCCTAGTGGACTAATGTCCATTGATTGCAGGCTTTTGAGAGAAAGTCATGGAAAGTTTGGCTAATTAAGGGCTGAAACTTGAATGAGACAAGGAGGAGAGATTGTAGGAAATAGATCCTCCTAATTTACTCCTCACTCATTCGAATATTCCTTCATCAAATCACACTAGTTCAGAGTTACAAGCAGCCAAGTCATGAAGATCAAAAACGTAGTCGAGCCAGTGACAGTTAAAGAGCCAGTTCATCTTGAGTTTGGGAGTCGAGCCTCCCTATATTTAAGGAAGTAATTGGAGACTCCATTCTCTTTCTCTCGGTTTTATGGTGTAGGAATACAAGACATCCTTTAGGACGCATTAGGACATCCTGGAGTGGCCTGTTTTGAGGTAAAATTATGGGAAAATCCCCTAGGAAGATAGGGGAAGACTCATACTTGCCTCCAAAGCCATATGACCATCCACCATCATCCCTAATCCACCTGCCACATCACCAAAATAAGTTGGCATTCACACCTTCGCATAAAAAAGACAAAAAGGAAAAGAAGTTATTTTGTTCATTTACATGCACAACAGTAGAATGTTTGATGTTTCAAATTGCATGCCTAGGACAATAGGATTGCACATATGATAACTTAGCATTCTATTGAAGAAAAGCCTCTTAGCAGTTAGATTAGATGAATGGTGTGTTTAAGAATTTGATTTCAACCTTTTCCCTTACTACAGTAGACAATATTTATTTTAGCGCAGATTTCCCTTTTCCTCGTTGGTAATCAAGCTTCTTCTGAATCAATAGAAGTCTGTTTTGAAAAACCTTAGTGGTTTATCACCATGTTAGAAGTGACAAAGAGTGGACCCATCACGTTTATTTGTGTATACATCATTGTCACCTCCAAGCTTGTACAGACCTTGGGTTGATAAAGTAAAGTTGGTAGCCCCAGGAGTTGCAGCATTCTTGCTGAAATATTGGTGCTCATCGGCATCGTTGTTAGGGAGGTGTTTGAGTAATATGTGATTTCTACTTTCTTTCTTCCATTTCTTATCTCTGACATTATGTTATTAGCTTCATTTCTGCAAAAGTAATTTAATTTGTGTTTTTTTCCATTCCGCAAGTGAGATTTCATTCAACAATTAGTGTCCATTTAGTTTGTGATTTCAATTCAGCAATTATTCTCAAAGCTTGAAAAAAAAACACAAAACAAGACAAAAACATTTCTTTCATGCCTCATAGGAATAGGGATAACTTAGGAAAATTTCTACCAAATACCCCCACCACTTCAAACAGCCAACCTTCCCTCTTCTTCGATGGCTGTGAATTGGAGGGCCCCTTAGGTGAACAAACAAAGATATTTGAAGAGCCTACAGGGGGAGAAGAATAAGGAAAACCCATTCCAACTGACCTAATGGCTGAAAATAGAAATGATAGAGGAGATAGAGAAAGAATTGAGGATGCCTTTCCCATAAGAGAAACTAATTGGGATATCAAGATGAAGAACATTAGCCCCTCTGCTCTTCCTCATTTCCATTGACTAACCTCAGAATATCCAGACACTTTCTTCTTTTATTTTGTTGTCATATGCAGAACTTATGATTACACCAATCATGAGTAGAAGTTGAAGCTATTCACATCCACTCTCAAGGATGTAGCTTTGCGTTGGTTCATGGGTTTACCTGGGGATAACATCACAAACTGGTCTCAGATGTAGCAAGCCTTCAACAACAAGTATCAAGACTATTGTAGGTCCAAAGACACTAAAGAGGAATTTTTTAGGATGACCTTAGGGCATGAGGATTATGAAGAAAGATTCCAGCCGATCCAAGTGGATATTGGTGGCCACCTGCCAAGTCCACCTGGACCCCCACCATTGTCTTTCTCAACATTTTCAGTTTCCTTAATTGTAGCACAATTTACTATTTTTAGCAGTTTTTCGGGTCCTGAACTTCCAGAGCCGTTTTGAGGCCCTAAACGACGTTTTTTTGGGAATCCGGGGGCAACATGGGTCCATGGAATGGACCGATGTTGCTTGTTCCAACAATGATAGTGCTTGGATAGATCTTTCTAATGAGCTATTGTACGCGTCAAACGGAGATCATATGCCAAAGTTACGACCCCGGGAAGATGTACCAACTTACCCCCAAACGGGGCCCACAGTTTGGCGTTTCATCTCCTAGGGTTAGGTTTTTGAATGTTAAGGGTTTTCCATTGTTTCTCAATAATAAATAGGCCTTCGAGCCTCATTGTAACACAGTTCAGAGGCATGTAGCCATCACATCTCTTCTCAGAGATAAGTACCATCGCCCTAGCTAGTTTGTTTCCATTTCTGGTTGTAAGCATATTTCAGTATTTTCCATTAATGAAATGAAGTATTATTTCCACTGCATCTTTGTGTATATGGTTATCTCTGTAATTTGTTGCGTTCCTGTTTAAATTCGGATCAGTGGTATCAGAGCGGTCTGCTTTTTCTCTGTTTTTCTTTGCATGTCCCCAACAAGGTCGGGATATAAGGAGTTAGGGCTTGAACTGGTTGAACCTTTGCAAGACCAGCCTCGCAAATCCCGACGGCCTCCCATGGCGGACGAGAAGAAAGACGAGGGGGCAGGAGATCCCATCAAAATCTTTCTCGAAGAAGCCCTCGAGCGACAACAGAACACGATGATGGACAGCTTTGCCCAGATCCTTCAGCGGCTACCCAGAAGCAACGCATTGGCTTCCAGCAGCTACTCTGGAAACGCCACACCCTTTAAGGTACAAGTTAATTTTGAAATCCCTATATTCGAGGGTCAGATAGACGCAGATGCTGTAGATAAATGGTTAAATATGATAGAGGGTTATTTTTCTGTTCATGAATTTTTGAGTCGGGAAAAGATTGTTTTTGCTCTCCTCAAAGCAGCCCCCCACGTCAAGGACTGGTGGGAAACCTACTGCGAGCAGAAGGATGAAAGTACTGGCTCACTCTTTTCAGCCGCACCCACCTGGGGTTCATTCCGGGATGCCATCAAGGAGCAGTACTACCCTGTCGGGAGCTATGAGGATGAATACATAAATTGGACCACGCTGCGGCAGGGAAGGGACCAAGACGTGCCGGAGTTCACCAATCTTTTCCATACCCTTCGCACAAAGTTGGGTATCAAGGATTCGGAGCAACATTTGATACTCAAATACCGTGGCTGCTTGCACAAGTACATCCAGGAAGAAATACAATTCCTAAACATCCCCTCGCTCGGCGCAGCATACCAGTATGCCGTCAAGGTCGAGAAAAAGTTTAAACAAAAGAAGTGAGACTTTGGATCTGCGAATCCAAAGCAGGGGAAAGGTGCCCCTAAACCATAGAACAAAGGACAAAGCCAAGGCAGGACAGCCCAAGACAACCAGCCGAAGCTGCAAGCAAAGAACAGCGCTGCGAAGCCGAGAAAGGACACTGGAAAATGGTGCGAGTTCCATAAGAGCTCCACTCACAACACAAGTGAGTGTCGGGCCAAGCAGTCACTGGTGGCTGAGCTAAAGGTTTCAGAATCAGATGCATGTTCCGACTCTGAGTCAGAACTCGATAAGGGGTATGAAAAAGGGAAGCAGATCATTCATGCAGACCCCAGCGCCACTATTGCTACCGCAAAGATCCAGAAAAATGAACTCGAAGATCCAAAGGAGGAGGAGCGTCTCTTCCACTCCCAGATGTGGGTAAAGGGCTCCCCGATACAGTTCATTGTTGATAGCAGGAGTCAAAAGAACCTCATTTCGGCAGAGGTTGTGAAGCGGTTGGGCTTACCGACCACAACACATCCACAACCATACACCATTGGGTGGCTTCACCAAGGACGAGATCTTCGCGTGAGCCAGCAGTGTCGCCTCCCATACAACATCAAGCCCTTCACGGATGAGGTATTGTGTGACATTGCTCCCCTTGAAGTTTGTGATGTATTACTAGGACAACCATACTTGTGGAAGCGACATGTTGTGTATGAATCAAGGCCCCGTGCTGTTATTATTACATTAGGAAATAAGTTGTTCAGGATACCAGAGGTAGCACCACCTGCCGCCCTCTCTTTGATTACTGCAAAACAATGCAGTAATATCATTTCCAAAACCAGGAAATTTGTTTTCATGATGATACGCCCTCAAGGAAAGAAGAAGACAGTGGCCGCGGCCTCCAAACGGGGCCCCTCTGCACGACAACTACAGATGGACAAGATTGTGGAGGAGTACGAGGACATCTTCACCTCCCCGGCAGGGGTTCCTCTGCACTGTCAAGTCAAGCACTCCATTGATCTGACCCCAGGTGCGCCGCTACCCAATGGACCAATTTATCGGCGCTCCGTTCTGGAGAACGATGAAATCAAGAGACAGATTCAGGAGCTCCTGCAGAAAGGTCACATTCGTCCGAGTTCATCGCCCTGTGGGAGCCCGATCGTGTTGGTACAGAAGAAGGATGGGACGTGGAGACTCTGTATTGACTATCGGGCGCTGAACAAGATCACTGTCTGTAATAGGTACCCGATCCCGCGAATTGATGACCTCCTAGACCAACTAAAGGGGGCGAAATATTTCAGCAAGATCGACCTGAGGTCGGGATATCACCAGGTACCAATCGAACCCTCCGATGTGTGGAAGACTGCCTTCAAATCCAAGGAGGGCATCTTCGAATGGTTGGTCATGCCTTTCAGATTGATGAATGCTCCTGCAACCTTTATGAGGCTAATGGATGACATCTTGCAGCCATTCACCAACTCCTTTGTAGTAGTATACTTGGATGACATTCTGATCTTCAGCCAGAGTTGGGAAGAGCACCTCCACCACATCCGACAGGTTCTCCAAACACTGTGGCAACACCAGTTATGTGCCAATTTGGAGAAATGCACTTTTGGCATGACCCAGGTTCAATATCTGGGATACATCATTGATGAACAGGGGGTGCATGTCGATCCAGCCAAGATCCAAGTCATTCGGGATTGGCCCTCTCCAACCACTCTAACAGAGCTCCGCAGCTTTCTAGGTCTTGCCAACTTCTACCGCAGGTTTGTGTTGGGGTTTTCGCATATTTCTTGACCCTTGAGTCAAGTCACCAAGGGCGGGGCGAAAGCAAAATTCTTTTGGCCTGAATCTCAACAGAAGGCATTCAGGGAGTTGAAGGATCGCCTCTGCACGGCACCAGTGCTCACGTTACCAGATTTACAACAACCATTTGAGGTCGAGACAGATGCCTCTGACTATGCTATTGGGGCAGTCCTTACTCAACATGGACATCCAGTGGCATATCACAGCGAAACACTTTCAGACACAATCCGGAAGTACCCCACTTATGATAAAGAGATGTATGCCATTGTACAGGTCTGCCGACAATGGAAGCATTACATTTTGGGGAAGGAAACGGTCATCCACACAGACCACCGACCTCTGCAGTTCATACAGACCCAAGGGAAATTGCAGAATGATCGCCATCAGAAGTGGTCTACATACCTGCAACAGTTTCACTTGAATATCAAGTATAAAAAGGGCAGCACCAATAATGTTGCAGATTGCCTCAGTCGACCACCGATCATGGCGCTAACCACCGTGCTCAACTCTTGTGGGCACGAGACTTCTGATTGGCAACTTCTCTACAAAAGTGACCCAGAATTCGGCCACACATACTAGACACTCTTGGAGGGTCGGCAGGTTGCAGATTTTCACCTCCAGGATGCCCTATTATGCCACCTCGGTCACCTTTGTGTTCCTTCAAGCGAGCGTGCCAAGATGATTTGGGAAGCACACTACAGTCGGGCTGCTGGGCATTTCGGGGTCGAGAAAACAGTGGCAGTACTGCAAAATTATTTCTATTGGCCGAATCTTCGACAGGATGTTGGGAAGTACATCCGATCATGTACTGCCTGTGCCATTGCCAAACCGGCCATTAAGAAGCACGGCCTCTATACCCCGTTGCCTACCCCTAGTCGACCTTGGGAATCCATCTCCATGGATTACATGTCAGGCCTTCCTTCCACTAAGCATGGAAATGACTGTGTTTTTGTGGTCGTCGACAGGTTCTCGAAGATGGCCATTATGGTGGCCTGCAAGAAGAATATCGCAGCAGAAGCCACTGCTAAACTCTTCTTTGAACGAGTGTGGGTGCACTTTGGGATCCCACAGTCTATCATCTCAGATCGGGACAGTCGGTTTCTCAGCAAATTTTGGTCCAGTCTCTGGTCAATTCTGGACACCAAACTCACGAAGTCCACAACCTTCCATCCTCAAACTGATGGCCAAACAGAGGTTGTCAATAGGATGATTGTGCACATCCTGCGCATGTATAACTCAAAGCATCCACACACATGGGATGAGAGCCTCCCCTATGTTCAACACAGCTACAATCGAGCTCTTCATAGCTCCACTGGCCATAGCCCTTTTCAGGTGGGTTTGGGATTCCAGCCACTATGCCCCATTGATGTGGCCATGCCACTTGCAGCTACTCACATGAATTCAGCTCATGTCCAGTCCAAAATAGATAAGGCCACCAGCTTCATTGAGCACATCCAACATATTCGCCAGCAGGTCCATGACATTCTTGAGAAATCAAATGCCAAGTACAAGCAGCGACATGATCAACATCGGGTGCCACACAAGTTTCACGTGGGCGACAAAGTCTGGTTACATTTGCAAAAGGAACGCCTTACTGGAGCCTATCGGAAATTGAGACCACTCCGATATGGTCCTTACACCATTACTAAGGCTATGGGAGACAATGCATTTGAGCTCAGCATTCCCCCATTCCTTGGCCTACACCCAGTTTTCAATGTGGACCGCCTTCGGCCATACTTTCCACCATTGCTAGACACATCCGACATTGCAGAATAGCTCAAACCCACATAATTAAATCCAGATTGCATGGAACAAGCTGCAACTGATCGGATCATGGACACACAGATCAAGAACACTCGCCAACAGAATATCCAACTGTATCGAGTTGTCAAAGCAGGCCAACTCCTTCAGCAGGGCAAGTGGCTCACCAGGGAACAAGTTCAGCAGAAGTTTCCTCATCTCATGGAGGAGCTCAACGCAATGGGGACCATTGCTTCCTAAGGGGGGAGGAATGATCCAGGTGGATATTGGTGGCCACCTGCCAAGTCCACCTGGACCCCCACCATTGTCTTTCTCAGCATTTTTAGTTTCCTTAATTGTAGCACAATTTACTATTTTTAGCAGTTTTTTCGGGTCCTGAACTTCCGGAGCCGTTTTGAGGCCCTAAACGACGTTTTTTGGGGAATCCGTGGGCAACATGGGTCCATTCCCATGTTCCCTGTTCCAACAATGATAGTGCTCGGATAGATCTTTCTAATGAGATATTGTACGCGTCAAACGGAAATCATATGCCAAAGTTACGACCCTGGGAAGTTGATGTACCAACTTACCCCCAAACGGGGCCCACAGTTTGGCGTTTCATCTCCTAGGGTTAGGTTTTGGAATGTTAAGGGTTTTCCATTGTTTCTCAATAATAAATAGGCCTTTGAGCCTCATTGTAACACAGTTCAGAGGCATGTAGCCATCACATCTCTTCTCAGAGATAAGCTACCATCGCCCTAGCTAGTTTGTTTCCATTTCTGGTTGTAAGCATATTTCAGTATTTTCCATTAATGAAATGAAGTATTATTTCCGCTGCATCTTTGTGTATATGGTTATCTCTATAATTTGTTGTGTTCCTGTTTAAATCCGGATCACCAGCTTAGTTACAAAAGAGCCAGGTGCTAACTTCATCCTGATTCACTAAAGCGAGTCCTACTCAGAATGGTAAGGGAAGATCTTTTGGATACCCTAAACTTGCTAGCAGGAAGGGACATCTACCATCTACCCTATGAAGATATCAAGACTGTGTTTAGGAACCATTCTAGGGAAGCTAGGAAAAAGGGTAGGGGTAGACAACCAATGGCTAGTCCATCGTCTTCCAATGCATCCATCAAAGGTGAAATTGGAAATATGTTGGAATATTTCAAGAGTAAAATGTTGCAAACCCTTTTCATACAACTGGACATTATTCACATCAAGATAAATCAATAGGAAGCTAAGAGATCCTTAGCCATTTTCTCCCTAGATGCAGAAGGAGGCACCCTAGGAATGAATGTCCATTGAATCTGATTGAAGTCTGCTTAGTCTGTGAAGAAAACCACTCTGCAGACAAGTGCCCTTCTCTACCCGGACTAAAAGTTGTGTATAAAGGAACTGAAGGGGTGACTGACCAACTCTGCTACATAAATCAAAGGAGACCTCATGGGCCTCGACCGTACCAGTAGGGCATGCAAAGGTCATCCCATTCCTATTACAACCCTAACCAGACCACATTCATTCCCTCTTGGGGGCCCCCTGCTCATCCTTCCATGTCTACACCTCCTCTTTGGTCTTTTGCATCTCAATATGATTCCCAACCAACCAACCAGTCATTTTAGCTATATGCTCTGCCACAACCTCAATGGAATGCACCACCCCAAGGGTGGAAGCCCCCATACAACAATGCTCCAGCTTTACTACCTTCACCACACACTCAACCAATTATTTTACACCTTTCTCCACCTAAATAATCTCAGATGCCTGCCCAGCCAAATCCAAACCCGAACAACAGATAGGAACAACAAGTGTACAGTGGAGAGAAATCCTATCATGCTTATGCTGTGGAGATTCAGGAAATCAACCTGAGATCTGGGAGAGTACTCCCGGACAACTAACCACCACCTCCACCTAGGGAGAGTGAAGAGAAAAAAGAGGAAAAAAAAAAGAAAAAGGAAAAATAAGAGAAAAGATAAGGAGACTTAGGTGAAAACCTCCATGAGGCACTTGAGTCCCACTGTTGGGTTGGAAACCTCGAGGGGGGCCAATGGTGTTAAAAAAATACAAATGAAAATGAGATAAAAATATATCTAGGTGAAAACCTCTTTTGAGGCACCCAGGGAAAGCATCTAGGATGAAAACCTCCTGGAGGCATACTAGTTGTTAAATATATATATATATATATATATATATATATATATATACATAGAGAGAGAGAGAGAGAGAGAAAATAAAACTTTGAAAATGTTGTTTGCAGGTCAGTAGGAGGAGGATAAGAGAAATAAGAGAGGATAAAAATGTCCTATATTTATCATGCTTTCATTCCTCCATTCCATATCCTTCATCATTCCATCATTCCCTCAATTTTTGAACTCATCTAGCTCTGTTTGCAAGGGTTCTGTGTTTTCTACAGGCTTTCTTGGAAACCTACAGGATGATGTTGTAGGAATTACAGTGGCTTGGGAATCCCAAGAAAAGTGACCCTAGAGCAAGGGGATGACCTACTTATGTAAAAAAAATATGTCTACTTCAAAATCTCATTGTGATGACCCCGTAAATGTAATTATTTAAAAGTTTACTGTGGTAAAACTTAATGACATTGAGAACTTATTTTCTTTTAAAGAAGTAATCTATTAATTTGAATTATGCATTAAGTAATGTTTAAAGAATTACTCAAGAGAGCCTTGAGTTTCCCAAAAGGGAAAGCAGTTAATGGAACTGAAAATAACCACCTCCCTTAACTGGAAGGATTTCCAGGAAAAAGGAAAGGGGTGAAGGTTCTTTGCTTTCTGTGCTGTAGTGACAGACAGAAAGGAGAAACAAGAGAAAAAAAAACATACCTGGTTTTGGACTAAGTCTGGTAGAGACCAGATAGTCAAGACACTAGGTGCTGTCTTACTGAGGATTGGGATCCGGTAAGAGTAAGCTCGGGGGGAGACTCAGGTCCCGAAGGACAAGTCTCAAGGATGGGCGGTTAATGAGCTTAACACAGGAAATTGCAGGAGGATTGCTACAAGAAATACAATACGCACGGTGACCAAGTAAGTACCGGAACCTACTATACCTGTAGTGGTTTTTATCAAAACGGTAGATTAAATATTTTCTGCTGCCGATATTAGGCTATTAGACCAGAACACTTGCAAACCTCTGTTACTCTTATCATGTAAAGATTGAACGAACAGTAGAATTTGTACCTTGGCTATAAGACCTAATATTTGGGAATTTAAAGTGATATTTAGAAACTAGGGCCTTATGTCAAATGGTGTATTATTCGTAGAATAGTAGAGCTATAATGCCATTGATAGGGGTTTCTGGAAATGTATCCTGTCCCTGTGGAAGTTAGGCCAGGCAAGGGATCTAAATAACAACGAACAGTGGAAGTTCTGCGGTAGTATGGTTACTCTAACCTGTTTTTTTAAAGAAAAGAATAAACCATTACTTCCTGAGTAACTGATAATCTCAAGACTGAGTATGTCGACCTCGTACTGTAAAACAAACAGGCAGAAGATAGAGAGCCGTGATATCAAACTTTAAGTCGGGGTTTCAAGCAGAATCTTGAACGAATAACCGAGTCGGTATTGAACGGATTCGTGCTCAGTAGAAAAGAGAAGAACGTAAACCAATAAACCAAGAGTTAAAATACATCAGCGCCATAACCGGCATAGCCATCAGTGACCTGTATTCTCTTCGAAACCCTCATGCAGAGGCTCGAAGACTATCACAGAAGCATAGTATATATTTTCCTCGCATCGTAACCCTGAGCCAAAAGGTTTGGGTTCGATTTCAAAAGATGCAATGCATGTGAGAGCATTCCGCTCTGTTTCTTGTTGAAATAGATAAGATCAAACAAACAGAACTTATATACATATATGGACTTAAAATGAAAGCATTGAACAGAACAGTAAACAACGTAAATGATAAACCCTCGTGGTGCTGAGTGGAAATCACTCCATAATAACAACGATAGTCCTGTTCTAAGAGCAGTAAGGGCGTGAGATAAGTCTTACTGTGACAAACAAATGTTATTTATATAGATAAAACCCTGACATTCATATGTAATCTGTAGAACCAGCTATATATACATTTCATATGGAACAATTTCGGATTGGTAAAAATAGAAACAACCATAACTTATGCATTGAAAGTAGATGGTCTGAGCAGTTGAATATCCGCAGAAATTCAAGCCGAGATCGACCATGCATCCATCGAATCGAATGCAGGTGCAATCTCTTATGGCGTTCCAAGACTGAATGGAAATAAGCAAACGCACAACAGAGTATTGATCTGAGTAATCTATGGACAAGATAAATACATATCATGACGAGAAAATCATATTACATAAACAAGAAATATATGAGATATGTTCTTCAATGTATTGTAAAAAATATGGTAGTCATTAACTGTAATATAATCATGCCCGCATTTTAACAAAGGGCCGCCATCCCATAATGGGTCCAGAGCTAGGTACATATGCGAAGAAATCATAAAGTATATTAACCTAAGATTAAAGCTCAATAACATAAAAGAAACCAGGCTCAGGTAGCCATTTTACATAGCGGCCGAGTAGTACAGTCTCATGAACTAGAGACTGACCCTCCTCTGGTCCGCGGTAATTAAACAAATGGATTTAACCCAGCAGTCATAAAGAAACTGGTTCTCCGTCATCTGCACCAACCATGAAGAGGTAGGGTTGGAAACTCAGAATCGCTCGGAGATTAACCTACGGCAGAAGACAAACACTGTTTAACCATAAGATACACCGGGTGTAGGAGATGATTCATTATGCACCTGTGAAGAGTTTCGATCGGTTAACATCGGATTGAATGTGCATACCGCCGATAAGCTCCAAAGGCCGCCATTCATAACCTGTCAAAGAGGGAAGCTCAGTAATTATCGTTCCTTAAGATTAAATATAGGAAACTTTGTAATCTTTATAAAACAATTAGAGATCTTACCGAACCGGCGAGGTAACTTGTATCCCTGGAACGATGGTGCCATGGCAGTGATACATGCTGAAGGGAATTGTAACAGAGTCGAGGGTTTGACTTGCAGCAGTGACAGTATGGCGCGGAGGCAATGAGACGCCGAGCAAAACCAAATGAAATCGCAAAGTATCCGGAGGAATTCGCTTTATAAACGCAACAAGCCAACCTAGGAGACGTGGAGCTATTTCCTCCATTGATCTCTGTCAACGTTTGCCCACCGTTGATCAATGCGGGAATACCAAAGAGGAGAAGCGGGAAGGTTCCCAACACGGGAAGCCATACCCCGATCACGTGAACGGGTCAGTCCACTTAAATGTCAAGTCTAGGTGTTATGAGATGGCTTTGCCAGCTCTTACATTCAGCACGGAATCGAAAACACGTAGTTGCGTAGTATTAAATTATTCGCAGCATAATATTAAGGCGCGGATGTTTCATAACAATGTTAATCTGAACAGCCTTTATTAAATCAAACCATTGACATATGTTATGGTAAAGTGTTTCAGCAAATCATATCGACTATGTGTACAATTATATGTATATAGTTGGTGTTATTACCGTAACCAAGAATTTTTTTTTATATTACCTAAAGTTAAAATGGGTAGAGATGTGACAATTGGTATCAGAGCCCAGGTTGCCCAAACTGTGGCCTCTGGGTAAAGAAATATGTGTTGTCTGAGTATAAGAAATATGTGTTGTTTTTTTTTTACAGCATTGATATTGTTCTTTCTTCAACTGGGGTAAAAATTATGCCCCAAAGCTCACAAGATTGACTGTTGTATGAATAGACCAGACCAGAACAAGAAGAAAAATGAATCCAAGAGACCACCCAGAATTGTGGGTGCGGTTGGGTGAGGAGACCCGCAGTACAAATCTGGCTATACTAGAAACAGTCCAAGAGTTGAAGAATGAAATGGCTCGCTTGCGTGAAGATAACGCACGCTTGACAATGGAGCAGGAAAGGATACTAAAAAGTTTGTCCGACAGACAAAACCCGCCACTGACCAACCCAAGCGCAGAGCAACAGAGAACGACGGAAGAACAACAATACCAAGCAGAATTTGAGATTCCAGAAGATGGAAAGGATCAATCTGATAATGTCTCGGAACAACAGACTTCAAAGCGGCAGAAGGTGGAATTGCAGGGAGAATTCCGGAAGATCAAACCCCCACACTACGATGGAGAGCAAGAAGAAGCAGCTGAAGCATGGCTGATTAACATGAATAAATATTTCCAGCTATATGAGTATGATCATAACCTGAAGGCGAGATTGGCCATATTTTAGTTGCAAGGGAAGGCAACATTGTGGTGGGAAGAAGTTAAAATTGTAAAGGGGGTAAGCGAGCGAACCATAACATGGGAAAAATTCCAAAAATACTTTAAAGAGAGATATTTGACAGAGCGCTTTTATGACGAAAAAGCAAAGGAATTCCATGATCTGCGATTGGGACAACAGACTATGGATGAGTTCATCAATTGCTTCACCTCCTTGCTCCGCTATGTACCCTACCTTAAAGAAGAGAAAGAAAAGGTGCAAAGGTTCGTTAGCAGTTTGCCTATGTATATGAGAGAAAGGATTGAATTTGACAATCCCATAACTATGGACGAAGCTATCCGTAAAGCAAGAATGTGCTACCAGCAAAGCAAGCATAAAGGGGACAATTCCAATAGGAAATGGAACGAGAAAAAGGGTAGTAAAGTGGTGGGAAACAATAGAGGAAGTCGGGTTGGTGGAGCTAAAGGAAGTGTCAAAGGCCAGAGTAGTAAAGTGGCACCAAGAAGCTCATTCAGACTTAAGCTTGTTAACAAAGCTAGAATGGGGGAGCCATCCCTCAAATTGGACAATGAGGGAGTAAACAGACCCCCAGTACAGTGTTGGGGCTGTGGCGGACCACACTATGTCAAGAACTGCCCGCAGCGGAAAGGCACTGATCAGATCTCTCAGATTCATGAGGCATCAACCGTAGGCGACGTGGGGCGAAGTGTGCACAAAATTAATGCAGCCTTGGACGACCGCCAGGCAGAATATCAGCCCACCATGGTAGAATTCAAAGGTAAAATTTCAGACCTTTCTATTACTGTTCTAATTGATCCAAGAGCTACTTTAAGTTATATTAGTCCAAAGTTAGTTGAACGTTGTAAACTACAGCCTGAAAAATTTAAGAATCCATGGCTGGTACAGCTAGCTACAGGGGCTAAAAGGCGTGTAATGGCAAAAATTAGAAATTGTTCCATAACGGTGGCAGGACAGCCGGTGGTAGCAGATCTGAACATGCTTCCACTTGGGTCCTACGACATCCTGATTGGAATGGATTGGTTAGAAAAGCATTGGGCTTTAGTGAACTGCAAAACAAAAGCTATACGATTCAAGGATGACTCTGGAATGGAACAGGAGATGTAGGGAATTAAACGGCCAATGCAGATCCGGCCTATTACTGCATCCCAGTTAGTGAAATGCATTCGGAAAAGATGCCAAGTGTATGCCATTCAGATAAATTACGCAGAAACCAAAGATAAAGGGGGTCCGCTAGACCATCTTCCAATAATAAAATAATTTCCGGATGTGTTTCCGGAGGAAATTCCTAGACTACCTCCGAGGCGGGATATTGACTTCACCATTGAGTTAATACCAGGTGCTGCCCCAGTTTCGCGGACACCTTATAGGATGAGTGTACCTGAGTTGACTGAGCTGAAAATGCAACTACAAGAACTGTTGGATAAAAATTATATCCGTCCCAGTGTATCTCCATGGGGAGCACCAGTGTTGTTTGTAAAGAAGAAGGATGGAACCTTTCGAATGCGTATCAATTACCGGCAGCTGAACAAACTCACAATCAAAAACAAATACCCCTTACCTCGGATTGATGAGCTTTTTGATCAGGTCAAGGGGGCGACAGTATTCTCCAAAATCGATCTGCGATCTGGTTATCATCAGATCAGAATTAAAGAAGAAGATATTGCTAAAACAGCCTTCAGAACCCGATATGGGCACTACGAATTTGTAGTGTTGCCTTTCGGATTGACTAATGCACCCGCCACATTCATGTGTTTGATGAACAACGTGTTCCATCAGTTTTTAGACAAGCTTGTACTAATATTCATTGATGACATTCTAATTTATTCTCGTTCCAGGGAGGAACACAAGGAACACCTCCGGACAGTGCTGCAAACCCTGAGAGAGTATCCGCTGTATGCTAAATTCAGCAAGTGCGATTTTTACAAAGAGGAGATTCAATATTTGGGCCATGTGATCACCAAGGATGGGATTGCTGTGGATCCTGAGAAAATTAAAACCATAATGAATTGGCCTGTGCCCAAAGATGTGGCAGATATTAGATCTTTCATGGGGTTAGCGGGATACTATAGAAGATTCGTGGAGGGTTTTTCAAGGGTGGCCTATCCTATCACATCGTTACAAAATAAAGGAAGGACATTCAAATGGACTTTGGAGTGTCAGCAAAGTTTTGAACGACTTAAACATTTACTCACTACGGCCCCCGTTCTAAGCATAGCTAATCCTAATAAGGATTATGTTGTGTGTACTGATGCTAGTAAGGAAGGCGTTGGGGGTGTACTGATGCAAGAAGGGAAAGTTATCGCATATGAGTCAAGGAAGTTGAAGGAGCATGAGCAGAAGTATTCTGCTTACGACTTGGAGTTGCCAGCTGTTATACATGCCCTCAAAATGTGGCGACATTATCTCTTGGGTAAGAAATTTCTGTTATTAACAGACCATCACAACTTGACAAACTATTTCAGTCAGCCCACTCTGAATGAAAGGCAAGCCCGTTGGGCAGATTTCTTAAGTGGATTTAATTTTGATATCAAGCATCTGAAGGGAAAGGAAAACCGCGTAGCAGACGCTTTAAGCCGAAAAGTACATTGTCTATATGAAGTTACTCTCAGCAAGTGGGAGAACTCCTTGCAGGGAAAGATAAAAACAGCAGCAAACCTGGATGTTGAATATCAGCAAATGAAACAACAAAAGTCACGTTCCAGCCAGGGAAGCCAGCAAGGGTATGAAGTGAACAAAGATGGAATGCTATTTTATAAAAAGAGACTGGTTGTGCCAAATGACAGTAATCTTAGAGATTTGATTCTAAATGAGTTTCATACCAGTCATTACGCAAGTCATCCTGGGTATCAGAAAATGCTTGTTGCACTTCGGAAGGAGTACTACTGGCAAGGAATGAAAAGACATGTAGCTGAATATTTGGCACGATGCCTAGAATGCCAGCAGATCAAGACAGAGCATCAGCATCTGGCTGGGTTATTGCAACCCCTACCAATTTCGGAATGGAAATGGGAAATTATATCCATGGATTTTATAACTGGGTTGCCTAGAACAAAGAGAAATAATGACTCTATTATGGTGGTAGTTGATAAACTGAGTAAAGCAGCCCATTTTATTCCAGTGCAATCGACTTATAGAGCAGTCCAGATTGCACACCTATTTATGCAGAATGTGTTCAGACTCCACGGGGTTCCGAAGACTATAATTTCATATTGGGATGTAAAGTTTACATCCGTTTTTTGGAAAGCACTATTTGCAGAACTGGGTACACAGTTGAATTTTAGTACAACATACCATTCCCAGACTGATGGTCAGACGGAGAGAGTAAATCAGGTGTTGGAAGATATGCTGAGAGCATGTGTAATGCAAAAACTGACTCAGTGGGAAGATTATCTACACCTGGTGGAATTCACTTATAATAACAGATATCATACATCAATCCAAATGTCTCCATTTGAAGTCTTGTATGGACGCAAATGTCGGACGCCCTCAAACTGGAGTGGCCCGGAGGATAAGTTAAGGTTGGGACCTGAAATGCTCAAAGAAATGGAGGACATGGTCAAAAGAGTGCGAGCTAACTTGAAAGCCGCTCAGGATCGGCAAAAGAACTTTGCAGATCGAAAAAGAAGATTCAAAGAGTATCAGGTGGGTGATCACGTTTACATAAGAATACAAGCCAGGAAGAGTACTCTGCAGTGGAGCAGTTGTGCCAAACTCGTGCCTCGCTACTTTGGACCTTTTCAGGTCTTGGCAAGAGTTGGGCCAGTGGCATATCAGCTAGCCTTACCCAGCCACATTAGAATTCATAATGTCTTCCATGTATCCATGCTTAAAAAGTATATTTATGACCCTAAGCATGTGATCAAGTGGCAAGATATTCGGGTAAGAGTTACTTTCAATTGAACTAATTGAAGAGGTGTCAAGAGATAGAAAAACTGACACTGTTATTGTGTGCAGGTCGAACCGGAAGGAGAGGTCTTGGTTGAGCCGCTGAACATTCTCGACAGGAGAGAAGTACAGCTGCGGAAGCGGGTTATTACCCAAATTAAAGTGCAGTGGTAGCACTACGGGCCGGATGAGGCCACTTGGGAAGATGAAGAGCTTTTTCAGAAAGCTTATCCGGAGCTGTTTGAGAACATTAGACATCGGGACGATGTCCAAACTCAGGGGGGGAAGATGTGATGACCCCATAAATGTAATTATTTAAAAGTTTACTGTGGTAAAACTGAATGACATTGAGAACTTATTTTCTTTTAAAGAAGTAATCTGTTAATTTGAATTATGCATTAAGTAATGTTTAAAGAATTACTCAAGAGAGCATTGAGTTTCCCAAAAGGGAAAGCAGTTAATGGAACTGAAAATAACCACCTCCCTTAACTGGAAGGATTTCCAGGAAAAAGGAAAGGGGTGAAGGTTCTTTGCTTTCTGTGTTGTAGTGACAGACAGAAAGGAGAAACAAGAGAAAAAAAAACATACTTGGTTTTGGACTAAGTCTGGTAGAGACCAGATAGTCAAGACACTAGGTGCTGTCTTACTGAGGATTGGGATCCGGTAAGAGTAAGCTCGGGGGAAGACTCAGGTCCCGAAGGACAAGTCTCAAGGATGGGCGGTTAATGAGCTTAACACAGGAAATTGCAGGAGGCTTGCTACAAGAAATACATTACGCACGGTGACCAGGTAAGTACCAGAACCTACTATACCTGTAGTGGTTTTTATCAGAACGGTAGATTAAATATTTGTTGTTGCTGATATTAGGCTATTAGACCAGAACACTTGCAAACCTCTGTTACTCTTATCATGTAAAGATTGAACGAACAGTAGAATTTGTACCTTGGCTATAAGACCTAATATTTGGGAATTTAAAGTGATATTTAGAAACTAGGGCCTTATGTCAAATGGTGTATTATTCGTAGAACAGTAGAGCTATAATGCCATCGATAGGGGTTTCTGGAAATGTATCCTGTCCCTGTGGAAGTTAGGCCAGGCAAGGGATCTAAATAACAACGAACAGTGGAAGTTCTGCGGTAGTATGGTTACTCTAACCTGTTTTTTTTAAGAAAAGAATAAACCATTACTTCCTGAGTAACTGATAATCTCAAGACTGAGTATGTCGACCTTGTACTGTAAAGCAAACAGGCAGAAGATAGAGAGCCGTGATATCAAACTTTAAGTCGGGGTTTCAAGCAGAATCTTGAACGAATAACCGAGTCGGTATTGAACGGATTCGTGCTCAGTAGAAAAGAGAAGAACGTAAACCAATAAACCAAGAGTTAAAATACATCAGCGCCGTAACCGGCATAGCCATCAGTGACCTGTATTCTCTTCGAAACCCTCATGCAGAGGCTCGAAGACTATCACAGAAGCATAGTATATATTTTCCTCGCATCGTAACCCTGAGCCAAAAGGTTTGGGTTCGATTTCAAAAGATGCAATGCATGCGAGAGCATTCCGCTCTGTTTCTTGTAGAAATAGATAAGATCAAACAAACAGAACTTATATACATATATGGACTTAAAATGAAAGCATTGAACAGAACAGTAAACAACATAAATGATAAACCCTCGTGGTGCTGAGTGGAAATCACTCCATAATAACAAAGATAGTCCTGTTCTAAGAGCAGAAAGGGCGTGAGATAAGTCTTACTATGACAAACAAATGTTATTTATATAGATAAAACCTTGACATTCATATGTAATCTGTAGAACCAGCTATATATACATTTCATATGGAACAATTTCGGATTGGTAAAAATAGAAACAACCATAACTTATGCGTTGAAAGTATATGGCCTGAGCAGTTGAATATCCGCAGAAATTCAAGCCGAGATCGACCATGCATCCATCGAATCGAATGCAGGTGCAATCTCTTATGGCGTTCCAAGACTGAATGGAAATAAGCAAACGCACAACAGAGTATTGATCTGAGTAATCCATGGACAAGATAAATACATATCATGACGAGAAAATCATATTACATAAACAAGAAATATATGAGATATGTTCTTCAAAGTATTGTACAAAATATGATAGTCATTAACTGTAATATAATCATGCCCGCATTTTAACAAAGGGCCGCCATCCCATAATGGGTCCAGAGCTAGGTACATATGCGGAGAAATCATAAAGTATATTAACCTAAGCTTAAAGCTCAATAACATAAAAGAAACCAGGCTCAGGTAGCCATTTTACATAGCGGCCGAGTAGTACAGTCTCATGAACTAGAGACTGACCCTCCTCTGGTCCGCAATAATTAAACAAAGGGATTTAACCCAGCAGTCATAAAGAAACTGGTTCTCCTTCATCTGCACCAACCATGAAGAGGTAGGGTTGGAAACTCAGAATCGCTCGGAGATTAACCTACGGCAGAAGACAAATACTATTTAACCATAATATACACCGGGTGTAGGAGAAGATTCATTATGCACCTGTGAAGAGTTTCGATCGGTTAACATCGGATTGAATGTGCATACCGCCGATAAGCTCCAAAGGCCGCCATTCATAACCTGTCAAAGAGGGAAGCTCAGTAATTATCGTTCCTTAAGATTAAAATATAGGAAACTTTGTAATCTTTATCAAACAGTTAGAGATCTGACCGAACCGACGAGGTAACTTGTATCCCTGGAACGATGGCGCCATGGTAGTGATACATGCTGAAGGGAATTGTAAAAGAATCGAGGATTTGACTTGCAGCAGTGACATTATGGCGCGGAGGCAATGAGATGCCGAGCAAAACCAAAGGAAATCGCGAAGTATCCGGAGGAATTCGCTTTATAAACGCAACAAGCCAACCTAGGAGACGTGGAGCTATTTCCTCCATTGATCTCTGTCAACGTTTGCCCACCGTTGATCAATGCGGGAATACCAAAGAGGAGAAGCGGGAAGGTTCCCAACACGGGAAGCCATACCCCGATCACGTGAACGGGTCAGTACACTTAAATGTCAAGTCCAGGTGTTATGAGATGGCTTTGCCAGCTCTTACATTCAGCACGGAATCGAAAACACGTAGTTGCGTAGTATTAAATTATTCGCAGCATAATATTAAGGCGCGGATGTTTCCTAACAATGTTAATCTGAACAGCCTTTATTAAATCAAACCATTGACATATGTTATGGTAAAGTGTTTCAGCAAATCATATCGACTATGTGTACAATTATATGTATATAGTTGGTGTTATTACCGTAACCAAGAATTTTTTTTTATATTACCTAAAGTTAAAATGGGTAGAGATGTGACACTCATCACCATGTCTCTCTCCACCATGATCACCCCTGCATTCATCCAATAAAGTCAGTTAAAAAAAAAAAATTATACCTTTCAGACAAAAAAACAAATAAAAGAGGATAAAGACAGAGAACAAGGGGAAACCACCTGAAAGCTATACCTCTCATTCACCAATCCCTATACCCTTCTATACCCCTGACAACCATCCTCATGCTCCAGAAGTGAATAAGTGAATAAAAATTTGGAGGAGAGGTAACTACAATGCATCTTGTAGGAAATCCTATAGTAGCTTATGCCACAAAACTAAAAAATCACAGGTTGTAGTCAGCTTGAGCATGGAGATCCAAATGTCAAAGAAGCTCCTCCAGAGCTTAGCAGCAACAGTAGGATCATCAACGCCACCATCCAGTACCTACACATCAAATAAAAACATCAAAGGAGGACAAGAAAAAAAAACATGTAGCAAATACACTGCAAGGACTTCACTCTCCAAAAAGCATCATCAAGGCATCCTACCACATTTATGTTATCTCGCTTCCATTCTCTCGTTAGAATAATATGATCAAACATGTAAGGTTGTGAAAGTGTTGGTTTTATAAGAAAAAGGTAGCCAGTTAACTTGGCCACCTTCGGTCAGTCAACAAGGAGAATACAGTTAGTTCATTACACACGTTGCAGCAGTCAAATCAGGAGAAAGAAGAGATTAGGTCGAAATTGGTTAAGTTACGGATGCCCGACGTGGGAGTTGATTACGAGGTAAGGAGAATGATGATGTGGTAGTGGGACCAATGGTCCAAAAATGGGTACTTGTACTTCAGTTGCCAGCACACCATCCTACTCAAACCACCCATATGATGAAATAAAATGTTGATTCCCATGCATAGAGGCATTCACAATCCCGAGGCTACATCAAAGAAAAGTTGCTCTTGCCCTGTGAAGCAGTCTACAGGAAAGATAATGACAAAATTTTTCAGTGCAAGAGCACCTATAGGATCCTACAGGAAAACCTACAACATATAGAACACTCACCTACAGGATTGGCATAGAGAATTTTAGAAGGGAAAAACCAAAGGTTCGCTTCATCAGGCAATGAGAAGGAGGTAAGAGCTATACCTTCTCACCTTTTCCAAGTAAAAAAAAAGTATAGAAAATCCTTCTATTTTGTTAACGAGATTGCATTCTAAGGGGAATTGTACACAAAATTTTCACATAAAATCTCTCACCCATTAAAATTTGGTATTAGACATATAAAACCCTCCACATCCATCATAGAAAAATTACATGAGGATTTAACAAGAGGGAACCCACCAACATAGTGAGAATTCATCAACACCCTCCTGTAGTAGAGATATACATAAGGCACAATTGGATGGGTTTCTTTGAAAAAATGAGGGGATATGATGATGAACTGGTCAGAGACTTTTCTCTCTCCCTCATACCACTAACTAGGACCCATGCCACTGCTGTGGTCAAAGGCCTATTTGTAGAAATCACCCCTGAAGTCATATGTAGAATCACCACACTTCCTATAGGGTTTCCTTAGAGAAAGAAGGATAAAGGTAACACCCAAATTGCAAAGAATAAATTCTTTTTGGAAGAAGAGGAGGAAATGGAAGGAAAAAATGGGGTCTGAAGAGCAGGCCTGCCATATCTTTGGAATGAAATTAGATACCACCTCATTAAGTACATATCATGTGAAGGTAGGTATAGTGTGGTATATGGATACCATTTTAGGCTTCTCCAAGAGTTGCGGTTTGGAGCAGACACACATCCTAAAAACAGGCTAAGCATACCCTAATTTCTTCTTCAATCAGTGATAGATATGAGAATTAAGGTGCAAGGAGGAAACCATCAACAGCTAGCCCATCATGGGTTAATTAAGCTTATCCTAGAAGATTCCCTTCAAAACCTAATACTCCCTATCACATGGACAACTTTCAGGGACATGTAGATAGAGGAAGACATAAAAGCCCTTGAATATGACAAAAGCCCCACTGCTAGTGAAAAGGATGAAGAAGAAACAAAGAGGGACAAAGAAGAAACATACAAGGATGAAGAGGAAATAGAGGAGGAAGAAGAGGAAGAAAAGGAGAAGGAAAGTGGCGAAGAGACATAAGACGATGCAAAGGAATAAATTGATGAAAGAACTGAGGAACTGGAGGAAGAAGAAGAGGAGAAAGACAAGAGTGAGAAGGAGAATAGAAAAGAGGAGACAGAAGACAAGGAAGAACAAAGGTCTACAATGCAAGGCAAAGAAGGGGAGGACTCACCTAGGGTATCTCCAGAACCCACTGAGAGAGAGGTAGCACCTGCCCTCACTACGCTAAGTATCCCTATCAAGAAAAAAGGGAGGAGACAGAGACAAAATTCATTGTACTTTAGAACAAGAAAAAGTACAAGGATCAGGCAAGGAAAACTTCAAACACCCACCAGAGTTACTATTTTCATTGAAGACTAAACAAAACAGCAGGAAAAGATAGGTCTTCTTGTGAAAAATCAAGGAGAAGTATCATCAGGAGAAGCCTCCCCCAAGTCTCCTATCAATTATGTTAGGGGGTCTGTCACCAGATCTGCCTCATTCAAAGGAAAAGGACTCCTATAAGAGACACAAAAGGACCTACAGGAAAAAGAGACCATCCTACAGGAAACTCTACTAAACCTATAGGAAACTCAGAAATTGGACAAAGAAGGGATCATGCAGTAAGAAACAAAGAAGGAGGATCCAAAACTGATGGAACCTAGTCCTCCACCCAACCTTGAATCTTACTACAGGTTGATTGAAGGGGGTTGACTCATTCCATAGAAAGTTTCCATCCCCTTATTCTTTTATCTTGAGAAATAAACGGCAAGAACACATAGGTGGATGAAAATTGCCAAATCTAAAGGAGTGGAGGATATAGGCCACATGGAGGAGAAAGTAAAGGAGATGGACAGAGAATTGAGCAACCTGATGGATAGAGAGGCAATGATGAATGATCAGTTGGAAGTAGAGAATGCATGGTTAAGGGGACAACTAAAGGAGAGAGACAATCAATTGGCATCCATGGCCAGTCTATCCTTAGAGGAAATCTAGTGCAGGATGCTAGCAAAGTGCTATGAATTGTATCTTCAGGAACAATGGTTGCAGTTCCAAATCAAGACTTTAGCACAGACAAGCACTATTCCCTTCCAAGATTATAGACAATTAACTGATCTCTATGATCAAAGCACCTTGGAGGATAGGGCTAAAATGTTTGAGTTTTACCTACATAACTTGGCCTTGACAGATCTGAATGTGTGGGACCCTAATTCAAACTAGGGGACTTGCAATTAATGGCCTTGGCATCATGGATGAATCATGAAGAAGAAAGGGATGCATAAATGAAGAACGTAATGGAAAGAGAAGAAACAAAACACCTCATGATAAGAGATCATCAATCAAATCCAATGGTTGTCATCAGCACCCACAACCTGATTGCAAATGACCCTAAATTTGCACCTAGGTACCTTGCTGCCCAAGAGAAAGAAATCACACACTTTGAGGACATGTTTAGGTTGTTAGGGGATGAAATCATGCAAGATTACCAAAGGATATGGAACACTTTGCCCTACAACTTGAAAATCAAAGAGTATCATTCTCCTCAGAGAATGAGAGAGGCACTAAACAGAACACCCATGTACAAGCAAGCTCTCGAAACACTCAAAGTCAATTGGATTGGCTTGATACTTAGGCAACCACTGCTCTTAGGAGTGTTGGAAGGAAGGAAGGAATATGAAGAAGGAAAGTAGTGGGAGGAGATAGAGAGGAAGGCCAGATTCTATGCAAAAGAAGAGGAAACTACAACAGAAGCATGGGATGACATGGAGGCCACTAGGGCAATGAAAGACATGGATATAGATTAAGTTTCTCAAAGGATGAGAAACACTTTTAGTAGGGGCCTGATGATGAGCCTCATCTTTGGGTAACTATATGGACCTTTATACACCTCCTATCTTATTCAAATCAACTCTTATCATCATTTCATACATATTTTGATTATATTTTTCTTAATGAGATGAGTAAAAGTGAGTTATTATGCCTAGTGGACTAATGTGCATTGATTGCAGGTTTTTGAGAGAAAATCATGGAAATTTTGGCTAATTAACGGTTGAAACTCAAATGAGACAAGGAGGAAAGATTGTAGGAGATAGATCCTCCTCATTTACTCCTCACTCATTCGAATATTCCTCCATCAAATCACACTAGATCGGAGTTACAAGAAACCAAGTCATGAAGATCAAAAGGCAGCCGAGCCAGTGACAACTAAAGATCCAGTTCATCTTGAGTTTGGTAGTCGAGCCTCCCTAGATTTAAGGAATTCGTTGGAGACTTTAGTTGTATAAATAAGAAGGCCTAGAGCCTCATTAGGATTCAAATTTTTGATATAAAAACACTAGGCATTTTCGAGTTTAAGACTTGTGGAATACATTGTTATGTAATTTTCTAATTTGATAATGAGAATGAGCATTTCCTTAATCCAACACTGAGCTGACTTAGAGGACTGGATGATCTAGGTGGCTCTAGAGACACATAGGACAAAGAGGGCTTATGAACATTCGAAAATCAAAGTGCTCAGAATGATTTCGACCAAGGACCAGAGCGTAGATTTCGTCGTCCTGATCATGGAGGTGCGAACAGTTCATTAATATGAGCTCGTATGAGGGAGAACGAGCCAATGAAAGTTTTGGTCAATGTTGGGTTGTGGGCCAAGTTTAAGTGTCCTACAATTTGACCAACCCCGAGGCATGAAACCTAGCTCCCAAAATGAGTTGAATTTGCGGCCTTGTTAATTTTCCCAATATCCCTTATTTTCTAAAATTTTGAAAATCTCCTCCCTTTTTAAATAAAAATTTAAAAAACTATATATGAATGAGGTGGCAGGCCACCACCCTCACCACCCCAAAAACCATATTACACAAAAAAATTATTTAAGATTGGGCCGACAGGTCATAACCCCCATCGGCCCACCCAACCATAAACCAAAACCATGTTTAATTATGGGCCGATAGCGATGACCCCCCTGGACCCTCCTCCCAACCTTCGTTAAACATATTGTATTAATGGGGTGGGCATGGGCCACCTCTGGTGGGCGCGGACCACACCTAGAAACCCCTTACAACACACCATATAATATTTAGTTCAGGACCAGCGGGGGTCGAATCCGCCTAGCCCACGTGGCCAGCCCCATATAATACACAACCACCAAATAAAAACAAAACAACACCCATTAATATGTGTACCACCAAAATATTATACGCCCAAAGATTGATACGAGCTCTGGAGGGAATTATGGGGGTGGGCTGCCCAATGTGGACCTGACCCCCCCATTCAAATTATTTCAGTTAAACAATATCTATATGTGTAAAAAAAGGAGGGGCGAGATTTGACCACCCGACCCCTCCTCAACCATTTACCAAGTTTTACCACTATGCCAAAATGAATTTCTTGTTTACTCCGTCAATGAAAGTTATATAAATCTAGTTTTATGAGTGTGGAGGAAGATGGAGGAACTAGGAGAGGGCACAGATTTTGAGATAGGAGGAGGATGTGCACACAATTCGAGGCAACATTTTGTAGGAGGGCAGAATTTTCACTTTGTCAGTTTTTGACAAATTTTATATGGTTTCAGCACTTCTCGATGCCACAAATGCAATGACGCTCTCCATTTGTCCATCATAGTTCTGGTTTTTTTTTTGCCATTTTTTAGTATGCAGGTGGAACCATGACCACTGTAGAAACATGGAGCGTAACCATGATCCTTGAAATTTCCTGAGGAGGTAATTTTTCTCCATGTCGGAGTATAGTCAAGTTTATATCTGTTTTTCGTGGTTTTCCACAAGGATTACAATGGAAAAGTCAGATTCGCCTTTCGGGTTGCAAATTTCCCATCCACCTATCGAGCAGAATCTTTGAGGAATCTAGCAGGAATCTAAAAGATTCCTTGAGCCCTAGATTTTCAATTTCTATGAATTCAGAAATTGGATAGTCGATTTTGCACTATTCGACGCCACAAACCTAATGGTGTGTTTGTATTTTTCATTACATCATTTCATTTCCCAACCACTTTTCTAAGTGGAATGCAGGTGTCAACATTCATGTGCGAGCAGTCATTTCCATGCGATTGATGCCGTGAGATTGATGGCATGAACAACTTTAGTAGTTTGACATCCGCTTCTTCAAATGGCCCCTGGATGTGAGGTATATGCAGTGTATTCATGTACTTATTTTGCTATGCCTTGTGCTGCACAGATCCCTATTGATGCTTGAGGTGGGATCTTGTTTCTTATATGTTTTCATGATTCCTAGTTGATGTGATGCGGAATCATATGTGTGATGTACTTGTTGTCATGATTCTTCATGTTGTGTTTTGAGATCCCTTGTTGTATGTTGATGGGATACTCATGTTGTCGTCATGCATGTTTGCATTGAGATCCCTTTTATGCCATGTTGGTGGGATGATCATCATGCATGAGTTTTGTGTCACACTGATAGGAGTTTTTTGACTGAGAGTTCCCGTAGTAGAACATCTCTTAGAGCCACTCTTGCGTGAGGGCATTTTCCTTGTATGATCGTGACATCATCTCTTGTGTACATCATCACTATTGACAACACTTAATGCAGCAGCCTATACCATCTTGACACCGGGGCCTGGAGACGTAGTCCCTCCTAGACAAACTCCGTTATCAACAGCTTATGTTTTCATGTGCTGATGATTGTCATGTTCCTCTTCTTTACAACATGCACATGTATTCATTTATGTTTCTTTTAAAAAATGCAATTTAACACATCACGAAAGTAAAAGGTCTTGGAAGGGTCATTTGTCACACCCAGACCTGGATCACTAAAGCTCTTTGGTTAGGTCCCAACCTTAGCAACAAAGGCTCCTCTTCTTGTATTTGTGTGCTTAGTTGATTTCATAGATTAATGGTTGAATTGTCTTTAGCATTATTTCATTGCAAGTAGTTGTGTATCTGATTAGTTTATTTCTATTTGTGCTTTGCTTCAGTGGTAGCTTAGGAAGATAAAGGAATATCGAAAAAGTTGTCAGTACGTGGATTTGGCCTCACTCCTCCCTTCAGGGACCATGGTTTGAGGAAACAATTCCTATGCATCCCCAAAAAGACAGAATTATGATTTCTCATTGAATTTAGGGTTTTCTTTTACTTAGGCCAGCATTTTACTAGTATTCAAGAATAGGATTTAATTATCATTTCTGCTATCTTCAGTCTTACATTAGATCCCATGAAGGTTTCACATTATGCTTCAAGTTTTCCCATGCATGAAATAGGTAGATAGCTCATGAAATTATGTTTTACTTCGTTAATTGAAATCCTTCTTGTTTACGTGATTTATGGATAAATGTCAATGATTGATGCAATGCAGGAGTTTTAGTAGTACAAAGAGATTTCATGATCAACAACCCCATCCTAACCCGATCCATCCATGGTTATCACTTTCTTTCACTAAATCCCTCACTAAATTCATCATTCCACAAGAATAATTCTCCAAGCTTTTTGAGCAAATCCAACCATCTCACAACTCTACTTTGGGCTTTGAAGGCGTCCTAGGCACTCCCTTTCCTCATTTCACCCACCATTCACCTTCCCTAAGCCTTACATCACCTTCCAAATCCCTCCTCTTGCTCTTTGTTGTATCGTGTAGGAATACAGGACATCTTGAAGGACGTATTAGGACATCCTATAAGTTGACCTATAGTGGCCTGTTTTGAGGCGGAATTGTGGACAAATCCACTAGGAAGATAGGAGACGACCCCTACTTGCCTCCCAAGCCATCTGACCATCTACCATCATCCGTAATTCACCTGCCACATAGCCAAAATAAGTTAGCATTCACACTTTCACACAAAAAAGACAAAAAGGAAAAGAAGTTATTTTGTTCATTTACATGCATAGCAGTAGAATGTTTGATGTTTCAAATTGCATGCCTAGGACAATAGGATTGCACATATGATAACTTAGCATTCTCTTGAAGAAAATCCTTTTAGCAGTTAGATTATATGAATGGTGTGTTTAAGAATTTGATTTCAGTATTTTCCCTTATTACAGTAGACAAGATTTCTTTTATTGTAGATTTCCCTTTTCCTCATCGGTAATCAAGCTTGTTCTGAATCAATAGAAATCACGTTTGAAAAGCCTTAGTGGTCTATCGTCATCTTAGCAGTGACAAGAGTAGATCCATCATATTTACTTTTGTATACAACATTGTCACCTCCAATTTTGTACGAACCCTGAGTTGGTAAAGTTGGTAGCCCTAGGAGTTGTAGCATTCTTGCTGCAATACTGGTGCTCATCATCTATAGAAATGCAGTGTGTGCTCGCTACTCATTTTCCCAGTGGCTCCAAATGAAGATTTGAAAGCATGTGGAGGTGGCTTTCGATTAGTACATTCCAGAAATCTACTTGGGGTCACTTTACAGGTCTTGAATTTTCAGAAAAGGGCCAAAAACCACCTATTTTTCACCCTTCTGCCACTGTTTTGGGTCACTCGCTACGCTTCTGGAGTAGTTGTATTCTAATCAATTTTGAGGTGTCTTAGAGATGTATTTTTGGTGACTTGAAGCTTCAGAGGTGTAGTATACATCCTAAGCTACATGTACCAGCCTTCATCAAAGTTTAAAGATTCCTCAAAGTCATCAAAACATCTTTCCAAAGTTCGTTGAGCTTCTGTTGTCAGTTCGTTGCGCTTCTGTGGAGGAGGCATGTTTCTATGTTTTGATGGTCAAGGGTTGACCTTGGTAGATGTAATTTGTATCTCATTTATTTTACATGATGTAATTAAGCATTCTAGTGATGGTTAGAGTTGATTTCTTTGTAATTAAAGCTTTCAAAGTCAAATCAAATCAGTTAGTGTAAAAAGGGAATTGGTTTCTAACCTCCCTAGTTTTTGGCAATGGTTAGTGAAAATTGTGTAAATAGTACCTAGGAAGAAGGATTTGACCCCTTTGAGGGGGGATGTTGTTTTGCATCTATATGTAGACAGATTGAAGTCAAAGACAAGGTTTGATACTTGAAGATCATCCCTTGGACTAATGTACTAGACATTTTTGCAGAAATATAATTGAGTTGTAGCTATTTTTATGGGATTCTTGTGATGTGGTTTGTGGCATTGTATTTCCCTAGTTTTCTTTATTCATTTGACGATTAATTATTTCCAACATTCATCTATATTATTCTAGTGATTATCTCTTAAGTTTTAAAGAATATTTCATGATCAATATACTCTGTTCTGTCTGAGATTTTCATATAAGTGTTTTTTCTTCTAAACAAATGAATTCATACCTATATGCTCATTTTGATTCTTCTTTCCTCCTCACCATACTACAATGAAAAATTCACTTTGTGCCATTAATTTCACCTACCTTGCCCCATCTTATGACTGCAACTGGTCTTTAGGGAAACTTCACCTAGTTCCTAGAAATGGTTCTTCTCTATCCAACAAACCCTAATCAAACCCTATTGTGCAAATAACAATTCTAAAACCTTAATACTCTCGAGTCACTTCCATTGGTTGCGAGTTTGATATAGAGAGAGCCCTCTCTGATTTCTTAGGGCTAGATACCAATTCAAAAGCTAGTCCGAGGTTACCTCCTTGGCTTCCTTTCTTAGCCTTGGGAAACAAAGGAGTGCTAACAGTTAACATGGCTTTGACATACATTATAGGATGTAGAGGGACATGCAGTTCAATGTGGCACTTTCAAGGAAAGAAAATGTCCTAAAATGTACTCAGGATATGAAACACTTATAAGTCACATAATTGATTTTGAGCCATACAACTATGAGGAGGTAGGAGGCGAGTAGGTTTGGAAGGACACCATGATGGAGGAATGTTAGTCCATTGTAAAGAATGATGTGTGGGAAATTATGTCGAGACCTGAGGGGAAGTCAGTGGTGACTTCCAATTGGATCTAAAAAATCAATCATTCCATAGGCGAGAACATAAAGAGGTACAAAGAAAGATTTGTGGCGAGAGAATTTTCATAGAAAGTGGGGGAGGACTATGAAAATACATTTCCCCATTTGCTAGATACACTTCTATTAGAAACATTATTTATATTGTTTCTATTATGGGTTAGAAATTGCATCAGATGGATGTGAAAAATACTTTCCATAATATAGTGATTGAGGAAGAAGTGTACATAGAGCAACCTAAGGGATTTGAGGTGCATGAGGATTCTCAAGTCTGTAGACTGAAGAAGGCATTAGATAGACTCAAGTAGGAACCTTGGGCATGACATTCTCAAATTGATAGATACTTTTTGGGTATTGGTTTCACCAAGAGTGATGTTGACCCTGGTCTTTACTACAAGGTTGTTAAAGGTGATATTTTTGATTTTGTTGTTATATGTTGATGACTTATTTTCAACATGAGAAGACAATATCATTAATCAAAGTAAGATAGAGTTGAACTTTGAGTTTGAGATGAAGGATCTAGGTTTGGTGCATTAGTTCGTAGGATTAGAAGTGTAGCATAAGTCGAGCGAGATCTTCCTTGGTCAAGGGAAGTATATTATTATGATTGTTCATAGATCTGGGATAGTGGACTGCAAGTCCATGGCCACTCCCCTGGTGACCAATCTCAAGAAGCTGAGAGACAATGAATCAGATTTGGTGGAGACCTCTAGGTATTAACTGGAAGAGAACATAAGGATGTTGCTTCAGTTTATGTTTCGTTATGATATCCTAGATGAGTAGGAAAAACACATATTTTGCACTCAACACTACAAATTCTGAGTATATTGTAGCTATTTTGGGAAGTTGTGAGGTACTGTGGGTTTAGTAGTTGTTCACAGGATTGTTTGATCAAGTGTTGGAGATGACCATGATACATTGTGACCATCAAAGTGTGAAGCTTTCAGAATATCCATTTCATCCATGACATGTTGAAGCACATTGAGATCATGTACCTTTACATCGAGACACGCTACAATAGGGAAATGTTAGGCTCCTATAAATTTCGACGAATGAGCAGTTTGTTGACATTCTCAAAAAGCCTTTGTCCCAGATGAAGTTTCTATGCTTGAGGGACGAGCTTGGAGTGGTTGAGAATGCCTCCCTCATTGAGAGGGAGTGTTGAAGTTGTAACATCAGGGCTGAAATTCTCCCTAGGTCAAAGGTATTAACCACATATCATGTAATTTGGCTAAGAAGAATGAGTCAGATAGCATTTGGGTCCAAAGTGCTTCCTTGATCAAAAGGTGTTGGCCATATTGCCAAAGGTTACTTGGCTAGTGGGTAGAATTAGTGTCTCAAAGCATAAATCAAGTATTTTTACCCGTTAAGTGCTATGTCATGAAATTCGTGAATTGGAAATGTGACCAAGGTTTCACCATTGCTTAGTGAAAAATTACCTCGTTCCAAGCGATGACTCAGTTAGTTTGTGACCCAAGACTAGTTTTATTTTAACCCGAGTGAAGGGGTACCTAACCATATCGCTAAAGTGTATTTGGCTAGTCGGTGAATCGATCCTTTGCATGATGTTAATGTGGGATGATTTCCACGTGGTTTTGGAATAGAACATGAAGTGGATGGATACATTAACATAGTAGTCTCATTCAATGTTTTCTTAGGATGAAGAAATTTTTTAGCTAACTGGAGCATATGTGGAAAACAAGGTGAATACCTCCCTAGCTAAGAGGGGGCGTTGATTTTGGGCAGCTATGGGAGGCATTCCCTAGCTACACAAGTTAAAAGGAAGAAAAAATATCTCTCATCACTCACATTTCTCCCTCTCTCACCCACGTGGGAAGTAGTTTGACTCTTGAGGTGACTAGTGGGACTTTCCTAGTGTAATTACTTAATGATGTTATGGAGCCTATCATATAACATTGGAATTACACTTGTCTAATTAGCACTAGAAAATCAACACATTGTGCATTCATCCATGAAATTCGTAACATTGGGATTCAGTTGCTTGTATCTTTTAGATAACTTGCTATTTTTGGATGATTGATATGGAGCATTCCCCTCTTGTTTTATCATTCATCTAAGAGAATACATTTAAATTTTCTAAATAAACATGGTAACACAACCTCAACCTCCTATGTTAAATATGTATTAGAGAAAAATCCACTCTGTACGGAGGTCTAGCATTTTGACCTAAGTATCATACCACTTATGTTGTTTCTTCGTTCTTATTTTACAACGAGAGTGAGTTGCTATCGGTGTTTTTTTTTTCCTATTTCCCTAAATACTACATAAATACTAAATATTAAACTTGAAAAAGATCAACCTGAAACTGAATTACAGTTTATGACACAAAAGGGAACTTCAGAAGATAATTGACAGAATAAAAGATATATTAAAAGTGAAAGCAAAAATAACTGTCCAATCGCGTATGTTCTCTCAACCATGGTCGATGTCTGAAATAACTGTAACCATACAGGCCGAAAATATAGATAAAAGGCCTAGTGGTTACAACTTAAGTCTTGTGACTCCTCTTTCTTAAAATTAACTCAGGCCTATTGGTTAAGCCCTTGTGACTCCCCTTTCTTCCAATTAACTCCTGTCAGTAAGACTTTTCATCACGATAATTTGGAATTTTAACGAACTGGTTCTACTACCCATGCAACCTGAAGCTGCACAAACCCGATAAGACTCAAGCAGATTTCATCTTTCTGCCAACGTCAAGAGGATTCGACCCCTTAAGGAAGTGCACTGCAAGAATAGTTGCATTAAGTCACTAAAGACTAGTATGTGCAGTCCATCGCCTCTTCAGAATGGAAATCAATGATTTCATCCAGCTTCAAACTTGCAGGTGCTGGATGATCTTTTTTCGCTATTATGGTCATCAGATAATCGAAAGAAGCTTCATCACAGGGAAGGGTGAGGCCCATCTGGTGATCAAACCCAAACTCTTCTTCGGCCTTCCGTAACAATGCCCGGAACAGAGAATGATTGAAATAAGTAGCAGGAACGATATATCTGCTTCGTTCTCTTCCAACGTACACTGGACAGTGTCCCTTGGGAACATCTAAAGGCAGAGCACTGCATGACTTTCCCATGCCCTCATCTTTCATGGCGAAGTACTGTCTTCTTTGCAGAAAGCGCAGATCCAGCAGCCTTATAGCCCTTTACAAACTTGCAAACCGTCCCGATTTTCTGTTTCCAAAGAAGAAGTTGAGAATCGCTCAACCTTCTTGCCATTGCCGTTGATTAAATGAGATACTAGGAGCAAGAAAAGGATCTTTTAGCCTATTTGCTAAAACCCGAGTGCAACACTTGATGTGAAATGACAAAATCAATTGATGTGAAATGACAAAATCGGCTTTGTATATATAACAACTGATAGTGCGGATCCACCGAACAGAAACAAAGCCCTGATGTGATAAGATAAGTAAATAACAAGTGGGCTCATTGTCTTATTATGTGACGCAAGATGCCTCCCATACAAAATGATAAGGCAAGCTGCTTCGAGAAGCGATGAAGGAGCACGAGCGTGCCCCCCCAAATATAGGGATGCCTGTAGACCAGTATTAATGCGCCGTTGTTTCAAAAACCCATCTCTTCTCCTATATCGACACTATATCGCCCATAAACTGTGGGTGATATTATCGACTTCTGAAATCTAACTATTTCACACAAGATGTCAGGACTCATTTTGTAAGGAGTAGCGCAGACGTTTAATGTAGGTATTTGTACTTATGTCCAGTCAGTCAACTGAATGGGATTTGTAGTTATCTCCTTGGCTTTCAATTCAATGGGCTTTTGTACTTACCTCCTTGCTTTTCCTGGGGCGCCAATGCAAATAACACTTGGCTAAGAAGCAAGTGGGCAGAGGCGGCCATAAGAGGCAGGTAACAAAACAAGACGATGAACCACCGAAAGAAGGGATGACCTTGTCCTTTGTCCTGTACGGTATCGTCCTGACATTACTACCCTTTCCGCATATTTTGACCGTGGTCCGCTACCTGTCCCTCCCCTAATGCAGGGCTGCCAAATTTCGGACCTATAGGCGAGATGCTGGAAATGAAATTAAATTTGGAGTAAAACGAAGGAAAGCTAGATGGCAGAAATGAAATTGAATCCGGAACCAGACTGAAGAATGCTGGGACTTTTACCAGTGGTGGTGAATTTTTAGAACACAGGTTTTTATAATGGAGTCCTATTGTTATTAGGAACGTACATGTGGTTCATGGCAGGAAGAATCTATTCAAAAGTCCTAAAAGGAAACTAACCACTAATGTTTTTATTACATCAGGTAAAGTTCTTAATGAAATAAATGTCGACGCTTCATAAAAGATGGAAAAATTAATGACCAAATAGTGTAGAAAAAAAATCACACTAAAAAGGGTTTTTTTTAGCAGCTGTAAAAATTCAATTAGTGATGGTAATATTTTTTTTTATTGATTTGGGCTATTAATGTTGATAGTCCTTACAGTGTACTGGAAGATGTTTTTCATTGTTGAATTCACACTCATTAATTTACTTTAGGTTTATCATGCTTATTAAAAAGAGAATAAATTTGAAGTTTGACTTTCGGAGGGAGGTTAGCATTAACCACAATGATTTTGTATCATAAATGGATTTATCATCCGGACATAAATATCTAATAAGAAATAATGGTGAGAGTAAACATATAAATAAGTAAAAAATGTTGAGAGTAAACATATAAAATTTAATTTTTTATTAAAAAATTAATCTTACTCAGACCACTGCATATGGTGTATAAATATGACCAGTTTCAATGATATCATAGTCAATCATATTGTTAGAAATTACTAAATAATTCTAAAAAAATTCTTATTATTTATCATTGATATTGTAAAATCAAAATTATCTTATTATTTATCCTAGACCCTTAAAATAAAAATTCTTCTATTATTTAACCTTGATGCCCTAAAATTTGTCATATTTTTTTTATGTGACATCTCATCATTGTTTTTCTCCAACTCCATTTTGACAAAGTTTTAGAGACATGTGGTGCTCCATCGTGACCCACTAATGCACCATGACCTCCCACTATTGTTTGACACACTATTGTTTGACACTAGCATACATGTATATTTTGAGTGTTGATAAGAAAATAATCATTTCTATATTATATAACTAGTATATATCTATCTTAAACATGGATACAATATGAGAAAGGGATATAATTTCTCCATGTGCAAATTTATTTAGAGTGTAAAATACAATTTCTAATTTTGCATTGTTTAAATTTTATTTTTGAATGCTATATAAAGAATATAGAGGACCAACGAGTTTTAACTACTAAACTTATTTTATTTATATATATATATATATATATATATATATATATATATATATATATATATAACATTGAAACATTTTGCATAACATGTACATAGAGACATTTTATCAACACAAATTAAAATGATTTTTATTATTAATATATTTTTAGATATACGTTAATATTAATTCATATTGAAATATTTTATTGATAACTCAAATCGAATATTTTATTATATTCAACACTAGAATATTTTCTTTCTTTTATTATATATGAAGTTCATATAATCATAAATTAACCTTTGCTATTTTTTGAAAAGCATAAGGTTTAAACATCTTATTCACACATTTTTTTTTTTACTTATAATTAGTTTATATGCATAGCATATTCATTTTTTTTTTATTATAGTCGAAATTATTTTTCTATTTTGAGTATTTTATTTTTATTTTAAGAGAGACTTGTGTCAACTCCATGTTGAGCATTGACATACTTACACATCCCCCTCATACTGGGTTGTAGAATGAGCCTCTCAGTTCAATGAATAAATTTAATTAATTAATTAAAAAAATGAAAAATGCTTTTCCACTTACCTTTTTTTCCGCTTGAAAAAGAGTAAAATTTACCCTTTAAAACCCAAAATTTACCTAAAAGAAAAAAGAAAAACCAAATTCACAGTTTCAAATTAAAAAAAAAAAGTGACAACTAAAAAAGAAAAATTAAAATAAAATATAAGATATATATCTAAGAAAACAAAAAGATAATTAAAATAAATGAAAAATAGTTAATACAATATAAAAATTTATATAAATATAAAATTAAAAATATATTATTTTAAAAATATTTAATGACAAAAGTATTAAAGAAATATTACTAAAAAGGGGTCACAAGTGTGTTTGCCAATCCCTATTCTTCAGGGATATGCAAGGGACGAGAATCAACAACATGATGTTTAGGGAAATGCCCCTAAAACAAATTGGGTGTTTTTTCACATTTCTTTTTGGTGGTTTTCCGCCCACGATTTTGTTAGAAATGATTTTGTGGCATATAGTGGTTTTGATGGTGGTGTCGTAGTTATTGTTAAGGAACTATGGTTAGATTGGTGACTCATGTGTGCCACGAGATATATATTGTATTTTAATAATGTATAATAAAATATAATAATAAAAAAATTGCTTGTTTTATTGAGTTTGGGTTTCCAAGTCAAAATCTTTATGTAAAGTTGTGTTGTCATTATTAAGAATCTATTTTCAATCACTAATTGTACAAGGTTAAAACACATAAATATAAACATTGGATCAACATTATGGGTGAAAAGCAATATCGATTGCGAAAAATCATACATGGGAAATCATTCCCACACCAAAATAAAATAATGTAATTAGCACTAAGTAGGCCTAAAATGTAATTGGAACTATGTAGGTCTTCACGACCAAACTTATAATGGACAAGTTGTAAGGAATAAGGATAGATTAGTATAAAAGGGGTATGCACAAGTGGAAGGTGTTGATTTTCAAGAAATGTTTTCTTCAATCACTAGACCTGAAGACATCATAATGTTTTTGGTGTTCAAAAACTACCAAATTGATGTTAAGTAAACCTTCCTAAACAATGGCTTGGAAGAAGTATACGTTGAATAACCTGAAGAATATTGGTTGCCAAAAAAGGAAAATGTGGAAATTGAAGAAAGCACTATATGCTCCAAAGCAAGCTTTGAGGGATTGGTACACAAGGCTTGAAAAGTATATGCAATAGGAAGGAATCAAAAGAGGAGCAGTAGACAAAAACATTTATATCAAAACAAATAATGAAAAGTTGTTAATCATTGTAGTATAGGTAGATGATATTATTTTTGGAAGTGACATGGACACAATGAGGAACATGTTTATAGAATAAACACAAAAAGGATTTGAAATGTCCATGCTAGGCGAATTTTTATTATTTCTAGGTCTACAATTTGTTCAATCTAGTAAAGAAATATCCATCTCTTAAACTAAATACATTAAGAAAATGTTGAAGAAATTTGGGATGGAAAAGTGTGATCTGTTGGGACACACATCACACAATATGGAACTTGAGAAAATATGATGAATCCCCTAATAAAAATCAAATTGTGTAAATGTCAACAATAGTATATTACTATATTTTACAATATCAAGACTAGATATTCTGCAAGCAAAAGGATCAGTGAAAAGATTTCAATCTCCACCAAAGAAGAATCATGTGCGAGTAGTTGAGAGAATATTTTGATATTTGAAGGGCACTCTAGATTTTGGCCTTTGATTTTCAAGAAGTAATGAACATGAAAAGGAAAAACAAGAAGAACAAGAGGAAGGAAAGGAAAAGGAAAAAATTGGACACTCCATCAAGATATGTTTAGAAACTACATCCAAAAGATAAAATCCTTAGTCATAAGGAGTTAGTTGTTTAGACTATAATGATGTTTATAAGCATGTTAGGGCAAGCTAATTTTGCATATTTTTGCAAATAGAACCCAAGAAATTTGTTGAAGCTAGTAAAGAATGTTAAGTATCTATTATATTCTTTGCACGACTTATATGCACCATGAACATCAGAGGGACACGAGGGGTGTTTCCATCCCCACTATTTGCGGGATATGCAAGGAATTAGGAGAGTGATTTTGTGGCATTTAGGGAAATACCCTAAAAACATTTGGGTGGATTTTTGTGTCTTTTTTGGTAGTTTTGGGCCCATAGTTTTGCTAAAAGAGATTTTTTTGTGCATGGTGGTTTTGACCGTGTTTTTTTTCCTTAAGGAAATAAAGTTGTATTGGTGTTTCATGTATACCCTAAGATATATATTGTATTGTAATACTACATAGTACAAATATAATGAAAAAAAGGCATACTAGTTTTCCTAGGCTTGCGTTTCCAGGATAAAATCCATGTGTAAATTTGTGTATGTGAAATTGTATCATTTTAGTTTTATTAAGTATATGTTTGTAGTGATTAATTATACAAGGTTAAAACTCAAAAATATAATAATTGGATCAAAACTATGGATAAAGATATAGATCAAACCAAAAAAAATCACACATGGGAATTCTTTCCTAAACCAAAATAAAAAATGTAGATGGAACTATGTGTGTCTTTAGAAACAAACTAAATGAGGATGGACACTATTGAAATATGCAACAATGGTCTATCTTCATAATCATATATGTACTTCGAACAATATTTATTTTGATGTAAAATCATGAAATAAAATTTGTAATATTATTTTTGTAAGCATGTTCATCATGCTATTTGTTTTGGTCAAAAGTTTTTATTTTGTTTTATGTAAACCCTAAGTGGTCCAGTTGACCCTCCAAATTATTAAGTTAGCCTGCCCAAAGAGAGGCACGCTTTCCCATGGATGTAAGACTATATATATCCTATTTTTCCTCCTCAAAGTGACCATCAGTTTGTATCTCTCTTATCTATTCAAGAAAAGGTAACAAGAAGGATAGAAGGCCAAAAAATAAAAGTATATTGATCTCTTCCTCACTCAGTCAAGTGAGGATAGAAGGTCGAATTTGGGGCAAATTCTCGGCATGTTCCTCTGTGGTTGAAGCCAAGGTTTTTTTTGGAATTTTTGTGATAATGGGCCAAGGTATGAGGTTGAACCACACACCAAATTTCGTTCCTATTGGGGACATACTTATGGTATCTTGTGGATAGAGTTTGTTAGTGTCAGTCTTTTCATACTTCCATCAGGGATCAAAATTAGCTCTTTTGCATTTTCATAGTAGGAGTCCCATACTGTAAATTTTACATCATTTCATTAGGTCATGATATAATGGTCCACTAATGGTTGTTTTCTCTTCAGAAAATCTAAATTTTTCCCTCATAGAGTATACTTGTTGATCTTTCTTCAAAATTGTCTTCAGTTAGGGTTTCATAATTAATCTACAGTTCATTTCATTAGGTCATAGAGTATGATTTCATTAGGTCTAGGCTTTAATCACCAAGGTGAGCAAGGGTATGAGGATGATTAATAAATCAAGCATGATGGCTTGTCAGACATAGCTACTGAAATTGTTATCTTTTAAACCTAATGTAATTTTCACCTCAAAAACATGTTTTGGAGGTGAAAATAGAGTATTTTAGTTTATTTGAATTTCATATCTAATTTTAAGTTCCTATATGTAATAATGGATCTCAACTGCGTCAGAATATTTCTCCTTCCTGCAAGACACACCAACACTGCAAAAATCAAGTTAGGTTGAGCATTTGTCCACTTGAAAAAACACAAAGAAGAAAAGGCATTAAAACAGAGTTTAAAGGGTGAAAGTGATCAAAGGCAAAAAAAATTAGAAAAAGGGGTTTGAGGAGCTAAAGATTAAAGCCAAAGACCTATAAATATCTTCTTGCCCTTTATTTACCTCTTACCATGCATTGAGAAAACCAGAGCTACATTTTGGGTGATTTCAAGGCAAAATTGTAAAAATAGAGCAGGCACTACGAGTTTCCTCTTGGCGCTACACGTTCTCTTCAAGTGCTTCACGTTTGACAGCTAGTGCACACTCCCTTCATGTGCTGCGCCCTTGACCACTTTTACACTCCTTCAGTCTTGAAGCTTGCAAAATCTCTCCTAAGCCCTAAATCAAGTAAGTATTGCCATTTCCCTCTCATCAAGGTTATTTACTTCATGCGTAATGAATCAAAACCATATGTGGTTAGTTTCTCACTTCAAATCCTAGCCTTTATCCTAAACCCTAGTTTTCACAAGGAAATTTTCCATTTATCCCAAAAACACCTAATTTACACTCCATATCCCCCCTCAGAAGTTTATATCCCTACCCTATCAGACCCTCATTTCCTCCCATCTACCCTTTCCTTTCTTCTTCTTCCCTACACCCTTGTATTCCCCTACTTACCACTTAGGGTTTCATCACAAAAAAGCATCATGGATGATGAGGAGTATAGACCACAGAGTGAGGAAGAGGGATCAGACAGAGAGGGAAACATAGAGCAGAGAAGACCTCATAAAGGAAGGAACATACACAGGTTTGAGCCCATCGATCTCAAAGAGCTTTTAGCCTCTCCCATGACAGTGACATCCTTCAAGTGGTTAGGATGTTTTGAGTTTTGTGAACAAGTCCAAGCAGTCCAGTATCACCCTGAGTTGACTAGACATTTCATCACTAGACTTCAAGACAATCAGGTCACTCTTGCAGGCATAACCTTCACATTGTCTGCTGCCACCATATCAGTTGCCACCAGGATTCTAGAAGTTGGGGGAAAATGGTTCAAGGAGGGTGAAATAGAAGCACATTTCTATGAACCATATATCAAACCTAGATACAAACATGAAAGAAAGGGATATTTTCCTTTCTCATACCTCCTTGACAGATATGCACCTATGATGAAGATTATAATGAAATATTTTTCATGTGAGGGAATATTTTCTATGGTCTACTCCTACCATATCAAGTTACTCATGCATTTCACTAGGGTTATAATGCTCAATGTACCCTACTATCTTTTCAGGAGTGTGGAGAAAATGGCTTACATTGCCCAAAAGAGAGAACCCAAAGATCAAATGAAAGGCATATTTCATCATGCTCTCATAATGATCATAGTTCTTTATCACCTTAAAGAACTTAACATGGCATGGAGTACATTTATAGCCAACCCCATTTTCACTCATACTTCCACTCAGAATGTTCAAAACATGCCATCATCATCACATTCACCCTCACCTCCATTATCACCTTCCCATCCACCTATTCCTTTACCTGATAGGAAACAAGACAATGGCAAAGAAAATCAAGGTAATCAGGGTCAAGGAAGCAAGTTTGGAAGGACTGGTTTAGGCACCATTGTACACTTATCAGAGAGGACATAAGCAAGTGTTTTCCCCACATATTGTGGGAGGGGCCTTACTTTCATCATCAACAAAATAGGTACACGAAGGAAAGGAAAAGGTGGTTGAAACAGAGATGCAACACTAGGAAGAACACCTCCATGAAACTGAGCAAGATTTTAACCTAGTGAACTTAGATGAGGAGGCTGAATAAAAACTCTAGAATGTTGATCAAGGAGCAAGAGGAAATGATAGGTGAGTTGCAGGTGAACCTGCGAAGAGCCAAATGGACCATCTCTTATTACAAACAGGAAAATAAGCAATTGGAGAGTAAGCATGAGCTTATGGCAGTTCAGCTCATCAAGGCCAAAAGGGAAGCAGAAAAGGCTATGGTGTAGCTTGAGGAAGTTTATGGTGAATATGGTGAGCCCATGAAGGAAGATCTGTGTTGGCTTGATGGGGCCTGACCTAGGTTCAGAGTGTTTTAGCCAAACAAATCCTGAAACTACCAGCCCTTTCGGCCATAGTCCGCGGAGCGCGGACTGAGGTCTCACCCGAGGTAGTATGGGAGGGTGCTGGAACTAGGTTTTTACACCCTAGTGATGTCTTGATGAGATCTGGATTGCTCACAAGCCGATCCTATGCGCTACATTACTTCCGCGCAACCGATTGTTCAGTGCAACTACCTTTGCGCAGCTAAGATAATGAGAGCAAATGTTCTTTACCCTTTCTATGCTAGGTATTATTATAATTCTTGAATTAAATTAAGTAAGCCTAATACTTTCAGTTATTTAACATAAATAGACATGTGCTCAATCATAAACCATAAACAGATGCACAGACCAGAGTATAGAAATAGATATGCAATATTTCACAACCAAATTATCTTTATTAATGCTTTTTCCAGTTAAAATCCACTTCTTGCCCTACGCACACAGCTGCAGGGGTCTGTGCACACAGTTGTGGACTCTACTAGGCCTCTACGCACACAACTGTAGAGACCCTTCTACTACTATGACTCATGACTCAAGCTTACAGACCTAGATTACTTTTAGAAACCCATACACTTCCGATCTCCACCAAAGCTGCCTTCTACACTTAGAGCCTCACTCTATTTATACATTCCCATGATCTGCAGACCATGGTTAGGCTGAGACATTCTAGATTAATTTACAATATTTTAGGGCGGACTGCCCTTAGACTTGACCCATTACAATTCGTCCTCTGCACACTTCGCGGAGCCTTTATAATACCAATACCCAAAATTGTGGGCTTTAAGCCCCAAAACCGTTATGTGGGGGATCCACTGCCCAACAGGCCCACAACACAAACATCGTGACTCATCCCGAGTCACTTGGTTGGTGTGGTGATCTTTGCATGAAACTCATCCAACAATCTCCGCACTTTGCTTACGTCCGCTACACATTCGTCTGTTATTTGTTGTACCCGCTATGCGCGTATCTCTGACATTTCATTGCCAGGTGAAATTCCTTGCCTCAGTGCATATATCCCCTACATGTGTGCCGGTTGTCCCTCGATATTAGCGGTGACCGTGAATGCTTCCTCAAGCCAAGGCTGAATGCATTCTTTAAGCACAACTTCTTTTTTACTCGTGCCTTCCACCTGGGCCTTTAGAGCCTATGCCTCCCTCATCTTGGCCAGCCGCTGAGTAAGGGTGACCATATGCATGGCCCCCCAAACATTGTCATAAGCCTACTGCAACTCCCATGCTTCTGTCTCTAACTGTTGGATTTTTGGGTCTTCCTACTGTTAAGTGAGGGTGACGAGTGATTGATCTAGCAAGACAGTGCAATCCTGTATGGCAAGCTCTATGGCTTCCAACCGTGCTTGAATGGCAAGGTGTCGCTGCTCTCGGACCTCCGACAGTGTAGCAGGCTGCGCCTTAAGCCTCATATTTGTGATCTGCAAGTTGAGGTCCAACTGGATCCTCGTTGCTTCCTCCTTCGCCTCGGGGAATCCACTGGCCAATTTATGGAGCTGTATGCCTACTGGTAAGTCTGCTACAATCTCGAGCTCATGGGTGCAGTGACATGCTTCCTCGACAAATTGCTCCAACTGCCGAGTTTGTGCTACTACTTCATCGCGTTGGAGGCTCAACTGCTCGATGTTGATGTGCTGTTCACTGAGCATCTATACTACGCTTCCTTCCCTAGCTCGAAGCTTTGTCGTTGCTCCATATCGTAGCTGGTATAAGATTTCTCTTGGGAGGGCAGCCAAGTTTAATCTAATTCCGTTGAGCCAGCCTACCATGGCTCAGTCCTCTACGTTGTCTGCTATTAGTGCTCCTTCTGGCAGCACGACAGTATTGACCATTTTGGCCCACAACAACTGCTTGGTTCCTGTCATACCCATAGCCCCATAGGCAGCTACCATTCCCGGCTGTGGGGGCCATACCTAAAGTTCCTGCAGATGTGTCCTGAGTGCCCCCAACACAGTCTCCTACTCCATCATTGCCTCTTAGAGCACCTCCGTGGTGATATCATGAACTATATCACCAATGTCACATAGGTCACCCTCGGTTAGTGTGATAGGCTCCCCATCTAACTTGGACACCTCGGTCTTCTTCCTCGACCCTGTTTGTTCTATCACGCGTGGCCATTTTTAGGGTGTAGAGGTGGTGCTTGGTTCCGCACCTTCCATCATATCATCTGTTCCCAGCCCTGTGGTCACGTTTGGGCCTCTTTCTTCTTTCATTGTAGCGGCCCCTCCGGCTGTTGCCTTTTCTGCGGCATCCTTCGCTGTCACCTGGGATGCCCGTACTTCCTCAACAAGCTGTTCATTCCGCTTGTATTGTGGTAGAAACTTAGTGGCAACCTTCTGCCTTTGAATCTCTGTCTCATCGCGCACCACCGCATGTAGTGCGTGCCATTCCGGTAGCCAAATGTCGAGTACCATGTAAACAGTGTCATCTATTGTGATGAATGGGAGCGTGGTCCACTTCTACTTTGGATCCTTTCACGCCCGGATATACACATGGTGCAGATCCGCTTTAAATTCTGCAAAACTCTTCACACTATCATAGACCGAGACGAATAGTCGCAGTTTCTTGTTGATCCATAGTCGTATGCTTGCTTCTATTAGTATCTGGAAAATCATGGCTTCTCAAATTCTTGTGGCATCCTTCGTCGCCCATAGCAAGGGGAGGAAACTGACTATCCTCAGACAATTCACCTGTAACCAATAGGATAGATAAGAGCAACCATGTGTAGTGGAAGGTCTTACCCTACTATTGGGCCTCCCTGCAATTTGTCAGGAATTCATCGCAGAGGAATTGCGCCCAATTGAACTGTACCCCTTCTGCGCATTGCTCAGCCAGCGCGATGACTGTTGCTGCTATCTCATTGCCCCAACATTTTCTCATCACCTTTCCTGCCAACAACTGGGTAGCAACGCAGACCCCTTTGTCTTGAATACTAGTAATAACATACCCTCTCTGCTTTTTCTCCAACTTATATTTCTTTTTCATGGCCTCCACAATCGTCAAGTCTCCACTTGTGCCAACTATTTCTGCGGGGTCCCTTCCTACACAGGGAAGCTGAGAGATCCTATGAATGAGCTCTGTCATGATGGGGATGGGCTCTTCCAGCCATAAGTACCCATCGTGCACCAGGAAAAGCAGTTGCTTGATGACAAATATCGTGATTGGGGCCTGATGAAAATGTGGAATTGATAGGAGGTGGAGTAGCCTGGCCTCCTCCACCCCACAAAGCTAGGGCTATGGTTGCAATGTTGTAACGACCCCCTCTGTGCTTTGTTCCATCAACTCACTAGTTTCCAAATGTGGAAACTTCTCGCTATCCGCAAGGTCCCAGTCTTCAAACTTCATATTAGGAATGCGGCCTATTGTCGTTCCTTTGAATAGAACCCCCTCGCAGAGGGATGGGGTGTTAAGTGTGCTTTGAATGATATCAAAATATTTTGGTACCTTTACCCTCCCTTTCCGTGGAGGGACAAGCTTGGGTCATTTTGTTGCAGCACATACTGGTTGGATGTCTTCTTCCATCTCTTCCTCTGGTTCCATCTCTTTGACAAAGGTTGGGTGATCCTCTTCCTCGTCGCCACTCTTAATATTAATTGTTTTGCCCTTTTCTTCCATCAACAATTTGCTGAACTGCGGCTTTCGCGGCGACATACGGACCGGTCCTGCTACCTGCGAGTCCTTCTTCGACCTCAGTGTCCGGGGTGATTTATGGATTTTGGGTGCATCCCCTACCAGTAGCGTAGGACTCTGCATGGCGCCCTTGGTTGTGGACATGATTCTGATTAGGGACTCCTGTGTATCCTTCAACAATGCTTCAAACCATGGACTTGCTCTTACGATCTTCTCATTCATCATGTTCATGCCCACTTGATAACAAAACAACTTTATTCGCAAAATGCCAAGGGTTGTTCGGTGGAGGATCATCTGTGATTTATAGGCCCATTGAAATTCAAATTCGACCGTCCCCCCATATTTTGGCTCATTAATTCTAGAAGGTCAACAGATCATTTCAAATCTAGTTCTGAATTTATGTCTTAGATGCCCACCACCCACTCCTTTCTACCTTAACTTAGACATCTTGTCATGAACAGTGACGCCAACGTTCACTTCCATGTTTATCCCCGTGGTAGAGTAGCCCCTTCTCCATGACCGCAACCCTTGTGAAATGTCGACCTTGCACACACCCCTATTGTCGTGTAGCTTCTTAACATACTATTTTATAGTCCTGCACTATCTCTCAGCTGTCTAGAGCACTGAGACTGTCCCCTCTTTGGCTAGATAGGTGGTCGCACCCCCTTGGTGCACCGCTATCGTATCCTGGTGAGAAACCCATGACACGGTCTCTATTGTCACTGCTACGTGCGTTGTTGGATGCGACGCACTCTCTTGATTCCCCCCGAGAGTAAGGTACTGCTTTAACCATGACATTTGATCAATTGCCTTGTGTTCATACTCCTCCACTTCATCCTTAGGTTTGCGCATATTCGACTGTGAATCTATAGGTTTTTCATTCAAAAAGTCCTCCTTTAATTCCTTTTCTAGCTGTTTAATCTCCATGTCCAGCATCATATTCTTCATTCGAAGTAGGATCCTATTCCTTTCTAGTTCATGAAGTTGCACATTCCCTTGCCGAATAGCTTCCTATATCCCTTCATACTCCTCTTTTCAAGGTCCTATGAGATCTTCAGTGCAGACTTTGTGTGCTGTTCTCTTTGCTACATCCACAACCCTCTGCGATAGTTCCTCAAGGACCTTAGTTCGTATACCATTCTGCAGCCTTGAACTCGAGTTCATGACGAGGTTCTTGCATAGCAATGTACTTGCCCATCTGACCACTAGGGTGCATAGGTTCCCCTTTCTACATTGTATCAGTGGTTCCTTATTCATGACTTTGCATACCTTAGCGAACAATGCCCCTTCGCACTTGGTAGTAAGATCTTGTTCCTCCTCCAACACGTCACGTTTGGGCTTGCTATTGTAATGCTGTTGTGCATCGAAACAGTCTGTTCTATATACTTCTAGTGTGCTTGCAAGATGTTTTCCCTTTTTCCAGCCATCTGCCTTAGTTGGGGTCTGCCAAATTGTAAGCGCATCCATCTTCTACATTCATGCCAATTTCCTATATTCTTCTGACGTATATTCCCACATTATGTGGGTGTCACGTGCAACACCCATTTGAGCAACCCACATTGTTGCCATTCAGATACGATACTTTCAACTTTGTCTAAGGGTCCATCTATTCTTAGTACCCCATCATCTATTGGCATTTCCCTTGCTTCGATTGTTACGCATCGTAGTGATCGAATCATCATGTTACAATTTAATGTTGTGACTTCGTGCAACCGGTTCTTCCAGTGTTCTATTTCTTCACCTGAATCTGAAGTACAGGAACTGTCATGCTCCCATGAAATTTTCCCATTTTCATTCGAGTTCACTCGATCCTAGTCTTGCACCGTTATCTGGTAAATGCAATCCAGCTCATCATTGCTATCATCTTGGTGCATAGGTTCAGTGTAGCATGCCCCTTCGGCTAGATCGAGCGGAACTACTACGTGTAGGGACTTTTTTCCGAAAATTATTTTCCTCTTCTTCAGGTTGATGACTCCATTCATATCCGTGGCGTAGTCTATCCCTACTAGCCTGGGGTAAGGGTTACCATCATCCACAATCTCTATTATCTCAAAGTCAATCTGCATGCTCACACCTTCGATATCCACTGTTACCCCTTGCAATCTTCCCATGGGCAGAATCGTTTGCTGGTTCGCCATCCATAATTGAATAGGAGATCACTATAACGTGGGCCTGTCCATTCATTCCCATGTCTGTTTTGGTAACACATTCACGTCTGAACCCAAGTCTAAGATCACCTGATCCATTTCGTTCTCACCAATCTGCGCCGTCAGTCTCATTCCCCTCCCAGTGCGTACTGCATGCCTTCCTAATTTTCGGAGTACGCGTGATTCACCCGGTCCTGTGCACCTAGCAATCAGCTCTTGTAGCCCTTTAACTGCCTTATTGTCGTGTAGCAGCTTCATGCAAGTATCTAAAAAGGTAGTAAGCATAGAAGGATCCATTCCTGTCTCTGGTTGATCCTTACTACCTGAAGTAGAGCCCTCCGTGAAGCTCTTCTTAGCTTCCATAAATGTTTGCCTTACGCGCTTCACGTCAAACTGAGGTTCCTTCATAGGAGCCTTGCGAACCCATGTATCTTCCTCAGGGTTCTTCCCCTTATCTTCCCCTGTGGTTGTGCCACTTCTGAGCATCATGTTTAAGTTGGTATCTTCTTTGTGTGGTTTGGACCTCATCATTTAGATATTTTGAGTTGGAGTAGGCTGTAGCACCCCTTTCTCGCGCATTTGTGTGATTAGCATTGGGAAATCTACCATTTCATGATCAAACTGGTCACAGTACAGAGAAGATATTCTTTTTGGGTTGGTGCAATCACAAGTGTAGTGCCCTAGTCCTCCGAAATTATAATAGATTAGTTTTTCGCACCCTCGTATAGGTCCCATTCCTCCTCGTCCTTGTTTGCATCCTTGGAATCCATTGTGTGCTATTTTTGCGGCTAGATCGAGGCCTCACATTTCTATCTGCATTCGATAGGCTCGAGTCCTATCCATCATTAGATCATAGCTCTGACATGTCCACTCATCGTGGCCCACTGATCTATAGAAATTACAAAATAGTTTTTGCGGAGTCTACTTATACTTCTGCAATAGGTGACAATTATCTGTATTGTGCTTACCTCCCACCTGACAGATCGCGCACCAGACTGCGGGTGCCACACTTATCCCCACCCAAGCCTCTGGTCTCTATGGCAACGGTCCTCCTCCCACCAAATAGTTCGCAAATACTAGACAATGATCCTTATTGTGACCCTGGCCTTTACATTTTATGCACCACACTTCTTTGCGTGCTTCCGGCTGGGGTGCCTGATCCTGCTTCAAACTCTACATCTACAAGCATAGGTTCTATAGTTGTGCATGGATTTGTTGGACTCCCAACCCTGGATCATGTGTCAGTGTTTCATGCAACCTCATCGCCATTTCCAATGCTTCTGCCTGGGTTGAGAGCTTCTGTTGTGACAACACCATCCTTAGGTGTTGTGTCAAAGATGCCACAAATCACGCATGGTGCTGCGCATCCGTTAACGTCATATTAGCCTCACAGATATTACTTTTTAGCCTCTGATACAGATCCCAGGGGGTTTCACCTAGAAGCATCATGATCTCCTTAAATCCAATGATCGGCTGCATTTCGGATTTTGGCTAGCTAAACTCTCTATTCAATGCAATTTGGATCTCCGCTATTCTTGCATTTAGGTGATCATTTGAGTGCTTGATATACCAAGTTAGCACACTGTCCTGCAATTCCCTTACCAATGTGGCCTTCTTAATTTTATCATCCATAACCCTGTGTGCTTCCCATACTGCTCTTATTACAAACCAAAACTGATCTGGATCTTCGTTCCCTATTCCTCTAAATATAGGTAGCTTGATCACACTTGCCATGCTAAAATGTTGGTTTGGTGGAGCTGGTGTGGGCAAATATGGAGGTGAATGAGGTGATGTGGGTGGCGGCGTACATGGGGAAGGTAACTGCGGAATGCGTTGCCTTATCAATCTGACCGCACTCCTTGGAGAAACCCATGCGCACTCTTCCTCGCTTGCTCGTGGAGGCGAAATTAAAGGACTATTTCCTAACCCTTCAATACCTTTGTAGACCTTTCCACTCTGCGTCATTCACTCATTAATGTATTTGCATCACCTGTTTTTCACACAACATCATCTTAATCCAGATATTCAAAGATTTGATGTACTTACCTCGCAGTCCCTTAAGAAAATGTCTTTCTTCTTCGCTATATCTAATAGTCATGTCTATCACAAATTCCGTAATAAACCCTCCTATTATTTGATCCAGCCAATGCTCTACGGCCCATGTGATCTTATCTTCTGAAGCCTCTAGCCTGCGCACCAACTCTGGGGTCCACACTGTGCGTTGATCAAGCTTGCACCTTCCCTGGCTATCCACTAGCCTCACGATCCAATCATACAGTTCTGAAGAGAAAGACGCAAAGAAGATCTCATGGATTTCTGTATATACATAGCCATCCAGCCACCTCTTCTCATATAACTACAGGGTTTTGTTTTCTTGTACCACGAACTCGTGATGCTTCTGATCCAACCAATCTTCAATTTCCTTCTTCATAGGGTTCCAACGTTCCAACATCAAACATCCCTTAGGCAGATCCCGATCTCAGCAATGGAACCATTTGTTGGCTTGATGATGTTATAGACATTTTTGTGCCTAACAGCATGGAGCATGAAATGTCAATAATCTGAGGGATCCAAAGTCCCTAAACATGTTGTTCTTACCCTTAGAGGAACAAGTTCTGCAAACCACAGCACTGAGAATCAGTGCTCCACTCAAAAACAGGCTATTTCTGGATCATGTCAGCTGCTCCACTGAGCATCTGCGCTGAATGACAACTGCTCCTCCTTGTACCTGCGCTGAAGGTCAAACCCAATGAAGGCTACCTGCGCTGGGCGAGATTGGCCAAGTGGCACAGTCATTCTGCAAGGTGTCAACTGCCCAGGAAGCTTCCAAACTGACACTTGGTTCAAGGAATTCGCCCTATGATGAGTAAGAGGGTCTTGATCTCCAAGTGGAAGCAAGATTCTCCAAGTGGACTCAAGAACTGAAGATTAACTAAAGTGGGAGAGGACACTAGTCAGCTTTATGCCAGCCTCAAGCTGACTCATCCTTTCTCCAAATCTCCTATATATAGAGCTCTCTCATGAGGTCTAAGGGGGCTGGAATTTTGTGCAAGTAAGGAAGTGCTGTTGGTTTGTGATTAGAGCTATTGGGTGTTTGCTTGAAGGAGGTGAAGAGGAGATTTCTTTCAGCTGGGAGGTGTTGCTGGATTGGGCCCATTGTGGTTGTAACTCTCTCAGAACTTTACTTCTATTCTCAATAAAGTATTTGAGATTCTTCTATGTGCATGTGTCTTTATGATGAATATATGTTTGTACATTTGATTTATGCTAATCCTAAAATCGATTATGGATGTATGCTTCTTGTAGTTTCCTTTTCTTGTGCTTTTACAGGATCTGTGTGTAGCTGGGCCGGTGAAAGGGCAAGGAGCTAGGAGAAAGCAGCAAGGAGTGAAGACTGGATCGACTATAAGCGCAAGATAACGGTTAGTAGATCATCCTTTTCTTCCCTCTCTCATCTCATAAAGAAGAAACTTTGAATAGCTTTACATTCAGTTGTTACTGGAGTACTATCACCTTCAGAGTAGGGATAGAGGCATTCTGCATTAGATACTTTTCCCCCCAACAAAATGGTGACTCCGCTGGGGAACGTATCTTGGTAGTTTGTTGTGTTTCTTGCTATTCATTTCATAAACAAGGAGAGTACCGAATCGAACTGTGTTTGAGTCCATCAAACACAAAGTACAGGGCAGCGACTCTGGCTCAGTTTCTGAGCAAGTTTATGATTTTAAGAGCTGATCCACAAGGACTCTAATAAGCTCTTAGTGATAGCTTTTCATCCTCCTTTACATCCCTTAGTGTGTCCTTGACTGATAGCTTCTGATTTGAGCAAAAACTGTGAATTTTTGAGCAATCTGTGACCCGGAAACCAAGACGGACGAAAGTCTCGTTCTTCATTGTAGGCTGTACACTAGCAGTCTGCATTTCAGCGCAGTTCCCAAAGGGGCTACCTGCGCTGAAGGTCAAATAGGCAGTGTTACACCTGCGCTGGACCAGTCCTGGCTTGAGTTCCTGGGGTTTCCTGCTGTGTCTTGATTTGTTTTCACTGTTGTTTTTGCTGTTTGCTGCCAGTCAGTAGGCCTATCTGAAACCATCTTCCTTTGTCATTATTCCGCCTCAGTTGTATAAAGAAACTGTATTTGTTCTTTTGTATTTCTGATGTCATTTACAGTTTCCCATAACAAAAGTGAACAAGTCTTCCATTGACCTCTTAGATCTAGACCTGTGATTAAGTGTCGTTTCTGATCTTAAGAGTTAGCTTATTTGTTGTTCATAGCTGATTGAGTTTGTCGCTTTCATTATATGGTTTGAATTTACATATTTCTAAGTGTCGAAACAAGTAAATCGTAAGGTGTCTTTCGATTTTGGACGAACTTGTTTGCTTTTGCTTGAAATTGAATTCAAAGTTATACAACAGCTTTCTTTCTGTATTTCATCAAACATTAAGAAAGAGAAAAGAAATACTTGCATTGTGCATGTACATTATGACAGTTTGCATGTTGATTTAGGAAAGTGCATTAGTGTGTGCTCTATGATCTGTGTGAAAAGGTGTTATCTTCCTTCTCTCTCAGTAGTTAAGGTTTTCAAAGTTGAAAGATTGGAAAGCTTGATTATCATCTTAGATTGCATTCAGGAGTGTTTCTATACATCTCGTGGTGATCCATAAAGGCAAACTACTAAACAAGATCAACCTTAAAATAAATTGAATTTACATAACAACGCATTGAAACATAACGCGAACATCTAGAGGTCTAAGCTAGAGACGTGTTCTGGCGTCGTTAAACGTGGTATCTTAGCGTTGAGTGGTTGGGTGATTCCTCCATGGTGAAGCGATAAGTATCAATACGGACTTGTGCTCCCACGTACCGTCGCGTATATATTGGGAGACCCCTATAGGATCAAAGCCTTTATCCATAGGAAACCGTGTCGGCCGCCCTACTGATTGAAATGCAGTGAACACAGCATTCACGAAGATCGACCACTCGTACAGTAAAACGTATTATGTGGTTTTGCGAAAGGTTTGGCACACCCTTTGCCTAGAACTCCAGAGCAGTTTCTTTTGGCCTTTTTCAAACTCTATAACTGAAAAAGTCCATCCGAGCATTTGTCACTTCGGGCTCGTTAAAACATCGAAGGAGACTAGAGTCATCTTTAGCTTTTTCTCGACTCTTAAAAAGTGAAAAAGCAAGTTGTGTCTAAGCGTCCTTATAAAATTTATTTTAAACGGAACATAATCACCTCCTATTCCCGCGTTGATCTTAAGTTGAGAACATGGAACGCCCCAACCAAGGAACTCCACATGATGGAAGTCCTAGTCCATTCTCCTCTTGGGGAGAAGTTGGTGCGCCCCACATGGCCACATTGTCGCTTCCAGGACTGGCAATTGGCCTGCCGGTTTGGCTATTCTCAACTAGTGTAGTTCAGAACACCATGGTTCTTGAGCAGTCGAGTCAACAGTTAGATGAGTCTAGAGCATCCCACCAGCCTTCTACTTCCTCTAACCCTTCCTCCAATCCTTCATCTTCAAAAGGTAAAGCTGGCAAAAGCCAAGCTCCCATGGAGAAGAAGGAAAAGAAGAAGAAAGAGAAGAAGAAGAAGGAGCCTAAGGCGACTGGGGGCAAGCAAAAGACATCTAACAAAAACCCACACACGGCACAGATCGGGCCTAAATCGCCATGTGTCATATGTAGAGGAGACCACTTCCATAGAGATTGTCCCTATATTCCCCGGATACTAAGGGACTGGTCACCTCGTTTGCACAATTCGGGAGCATCAACCTCTGATAGCCATGTTGATTGCTTACCGTCAACCAAGAAAGTGAAGGTTCAAGACAAAGAGGGGGAGCAAGATCCCCCTGCAGACTGTGTGAAGGCGGTCACGCCATCCACCGTTGTCCCTTCTTAGACGAAGCGAAGAGAGTTTTGGAAGATCATCCGGTTTCCCCGGTAACACTTCCTCCTGGATACAAAAAACTCGTGCCAAGTCCTTCGTTGGTTGAAAATACAGCTGGCCCGCTCAAGTGGTCAGCTGAAGCATCAGTCATTGAAAATGAACCTACTGAATCCAGACCAGACGAAAGTCTAAAAGTCGATACGGCAGTTGACCCGGTTCTTCCTTCAGAGGTTTCATCCTCAAATGACACCGTCACTGGAGATTCATCTTCAAATGACACCCTCACGGAAGAGAACAAGGATGACACCATCCAGATTCTGATGAGCATCAGGGCAATGCGCCCATTCCTTTATCGCAGGAAGGAACATCGTCAGGATCGTATCCGGCCGTGTATTCGGTCCCACCACCAAGCAACCTGGTTGTGTCCTTTGATTGGAACCAACTGGGCAGACCCCGGTTACCAGCCAGTATACCATTCAGAATCATAGTCCAAATTTATAGAATGGTGATGGCTGGAACTATCATTGATGAAGGGGCATCTGTGAGTATCCTTTCCTCTGTTGCTTGGAAAGCACTGGGTTCCCCGGCGCTTTTGCCTGAGATAAGAAATCTCTCGGGCTTTGATACAGGAACCAGTCGACCATTAGGGATCCTCCCCAATGTGCCTGTTACATTGAAAGGGAAGACCGTTAATATGAACGTGATGGTTGTTCAAGGACCCTTGGATTATAACCTACTCCTTGGACATGACTATATATATTGCATGGGAGCTATAGTCTCCTCACTCTTTAGAGTAATGTGTTTTCCACACGAAGGAAGGGTGGTCAAGCTCGTAGACCAACTTTCATTTCCGGGATCACGCATCGCAAATAGTCAAATACCAATCCTCAATGGTCTATTCACCCAAGAAATGTCTCCACCCCCAGTCCTCCTTCCCGATGAATGCGAGTGATTCGGAAAGATAGAACTGGAACCCAGGGGGCATGCATCCTGGTCTGCTTCGGGCAGAAGAAACCTTGGGTATAAAATAGAATTTCCGCGAAAGTATATGACTAGTCCGTACCCCGTCCGTGGATGGAAGAGGGGTTGTTCTAGAATAGGATTCTTTTGATAAGGTTACTTGTCTGACAAGTGTCACTCATATTTGTCTAAAAAGGTAGGCTACCAAGGAAAGAGATTCTATTGCGGCAGCAAATGGTAACTGTCTTTGGGTAAAAGGCAAGCCTCACCCATTAAAACTATGTTTTAGAGGATAAGTAGGGGCAGCCCCCAAAGAAGGGGACACTTTTGCTGCAACAAGTAGTAACCATCTTTGAGTAACCTAATGATAGACACCGCCGAAGAAAGAGTTTCATTTGCGACAGCAAATAAAACCATTCTTTGGGTAACCAGAAAGAGGCAAGCCTCACCCTTTAAAACAAATGTTTTATCGGATAAGTAGGGGCAGCCTTGAAATTGTACTTTATACCTGGGGGCATGCAAACCTTTTGGAGTGCAAGCAAAGAGCGATTATTTATTTTAGTCGTTTCCGAACTTGCATAAAGAAAGGATGAGGGGCAAAGGTCAAAAATTGCCAAAGAGCATAGCTTATGTGAGGTGCAAGCTCTATAAAAATTGGAATCTTGCAGGAAGACATTTCTTATCTTATGACTGGTATATCGAGTAGTTTTAGCATAAAGTTCATGCTCGTTAAAAAAATAAACGCAAGATCCGAGCAGTTTTAACGCGGTCTTCGTGCTCGTTAAAAAATAAATATAAGTAGTGAGCAATGTTTCCCCCAGAGTTTAAGCTCATTTTTAAGGCTGCCCCTACTTATCCGATAAAACATTTGTTTTAAAGGGTGAGGCTTGCCTCTTTCTGGATTGCTACCATATGGGGGGCAGTATGCCCTTTCATTACCTCCTCCGGGAGGATATCCATATGGGAGTTCTCAACAGTATTAAGGTTATACTGGAATTGCGTCAAGTAGTTGGGTACCTATGCTACCTCAACAACCAAGGATTGTATATTCTATGCAACAGTGTGTACCTGTGACAAACATCCCAACCACCCTGGCTATTGTAACCGTGTCGCAAGTTCAAGCAATACCTGTTACATGTCAACCTCAGGTTGTAATGCAACAGTCGCTTGACCATGGGTCACAACCACAATCGCCGACTGGTGGGATGACACAAGTACAAACGGGTACAATTACCCCACACCTTGGTCCAATGGTTAGCATGGCACAACAAAACGTGGCGTCACAACCATGGCTTGTACAGTACCAACAACCGCAGTTCCAGCAAGTGTACCAAGGGTCTGAGCAGCAGATCTTTGCGAATAGTGGACAACCGTATATCCAAAACGGTCAAAACCAACCGCTTTATAGTGGTCAATTCCACCAACCGTATCAATCATACCAACATCAATTACATTATGCTGGTATGCAAAGACCCACTGCTCAAGCGATTCCATCATACCCTGGTTACGCTTCGCCTAACCTGAATCAACAGTTACCATTCGTGGCAACTTTAGAGTTACCTGACTTACACCGTTTAACCAACGATCTGGTTGCTTATGCCCCTTGGTGGCCAGCGATTCCTCATAAACTTCCATCTGACATTCCTAAATTCAATGGAAATCTAGGTGAAGACCCGTCGAATCACGTGATGACTTTTCATCTGTGGTTTTCGTCGAACACCCTTAACGACGATTCGATAAGACTTCGCCTTTTCCAGAGGACATTGACAGGTCCAGCGGCTAAACAGTATATTGAATTGCCAAGAACCTCTTTCAACAACTTTAGTTCCCTAGCCACGACTTTCTTAACCCACTTTCAATTACCGATAAGGTATGAAACGGGGACAGAAATATTAACCAACTTCAAACAGACAACTGCTACCCATATATCTGATCATATGCATGAGTGGCGTCGTCGTCGTAGGATGGTAAAAACATAGGTCCCCGATCAGCTATTAGCTGAATGGTTTATAAAGTCGTTACTTCCGGCTATTACGGAAGATGTGGCCAAGGGGGGAGTCGTAACAGAGGATAAAGTGATTGCTCGTGCACAGTATTTGGACTTGGTGTATACCCAGTCCGGCACACTCTATGACAAAATACCTGACGCCCTTAGACCGGAATTTTCAATTCCTCCCCCTCCTAAATCAAATAGTGACTCTCATGCCGGTGATGGCGTGATTGGCACCGCAAACACGAAATCGATAAAGGCTTCCGCAAAGAAAGCCCGTAAGAATTCGGATCAAAATGCAAAAGCGGAAATTCTTGCTTCGGAAGTAAATGCCGTATCGATTATCCAAATTATCCATGTCTAATATGTGATGATGAGGATCATTACACAAAGAATTGCCCATTCAAAGCTGAGTTAAAGAGGTTCTTTAAAAGTTCCCAAACATCAGCTGTGTTAACTGATCCATTTCCCAACCCAGGTCAAAATCTGGTTGATAGTGGAAATGCTTCCCCGTCACAAGTCCTTATGTTTTCGATTTCGAAACAGCAAAATGATGCTTTGATTTCGACAAGGAACAAATATTATGGGAACCCTCAGGTGTCGAACGAAAAAGGTAAAGATCAACCAAGTAGTTCGACAACAACTTCGACAGAAGTTGTAACACCTACCATCCCTGAATTAACAATAAAACCGCCAAAGGGTGTAGTACACAAGTCGACATTTAACCCTCGCGCCAGAGCGGCGCAGCATTATAATATAGTGGAAGATTTGGCCCAATCGCCATCCGCTATGTCGACCCTCGAAGTGCTGCAAAATTTTCCAACCCAAAGGCAGGCATTGTTATCAGTAATTGGTGGGGTTGATCCTAAGGATTCCAATCTTGTGTCCTTTGATCACAAGGGATATGATCCACAGTTACCAGCTCAGCTAGCTTTCCTTATTCAAGTGAAAGCACTCAACAAAACTGTTCATAGAACAATAATTGATGAGGGAGCCTCGACATGTATTATGTCAATGAATTGCTAGAAAACCTTAGGATCTCCGACCTTGTCTCGATCATCGACAACATTAAAAGCTTTCGACGGAAGGACTTATACCCCTTACGGTATCCTTAATAACTTGAAAGTTGAACTAGGAGGAAAGACAGTAGAAATTGATGTAGAAGTCATTGATGGAAATCTTGACTATAACATCCTACTGGGTAGACCATGGATTTATGCCATGGCGGCTGTCGTGTCGACTTATTTTAGGAAGATCGCATTCCCGTTTGAAGGAGGGATTACGATCGTCGACCAACATAATTTCCTCCCAAATGGTTCACAAGTTACAGGAAGCATTCCCATGATCCATGAGAGTAACCATTCAATTCAAGATATCGGAGTAGGATTATTGAAAGATCCCACTTTGATGGGAACTTTCGCGCTACCGCCTCCTTTTTATACAGGAAGTGTACCATTTGTAGCGACCTGCAACATGATATCTTCCACGAAGGTTGACATGGATCATTCAATGGTTTTGCCCCCAAGCCCTTTGGAAATATTGTAGCAATCAATGTTTCAGGCATGGGAGGCGAGCCCAAATCAACGCTCGTCAAGCGTTTGGGTAGATAGATCTAGAGAATATGGAACCCCATTAGATCCTTGGTCGAAAGTACATGGGACTGACAAAGGAATCTTACAATCAATGATGATTGAGGGGGCACCATGGAATGATCACCACCATCGTTCCCTTCTTCCGGAATATGAAGAAGATACTCAAAGTGACCTTTATCACCCTTCAGTATTTGAATTCCTAACGAATACTGTAAATACGGTGGATTCCGAGCGAAACCTATCCAATATTGAAGAAACTACAGCCATAAATATCTCGACCAAAACAGATGTTGTAGAGAATATTTATGTCGGCAAAGGTTGTTCCCCTTCAGAACTGGAAATATATAACGCTCTTTTTCGCGAATTTAGAGATGTCTTTGCTTGGTCATATGATGAAATGCCAGGCATCGACTCGAGTATAGTTGAACATGAAATTAAAATGTATCCCGATGTCAAACCAGTAAGACAACGGCTTCGGCAAGTGCACCCGAAGAAAGCCGCTGCCATTAAGGCCGAAGTTGAAAAACTCCTCCATGCTGGATTCATCTACCCGGTTCCTCTAACCGATTGGGTATCGAATATTGTCCCTGTTATGAAAAAACAAGGGAAAATTAGAGTGTGTGTCGATTATAGGGATGTAAACAAAGCTTGTCCGAAGGACAACTACCCTACACCCTTCATCGACCAGATAATTGATGAATGCGCCGGATGTGAAATCTTTTCATTTATGGACGGATTTTCCGGGTATAATCAAATAAATATCCGCCCACAGGACTAGTCAAAGACTGCATTTATTTGTCCGTGGGGCACATTCTCTTATCGAAAATTACCCTTTGGTTTAAAGAACGCAGGGGCGACGTTTCAGAGGGCGATGAATTATGCCTTCCATGACATCAAGAACATTGTTCAACCTTATCTCGACGATCTTCCGGCTCATTCGCGAAAGCGGACTGATCATCCGCAGCATTTAAGAGCGATATTTCTACGTTGCCAACACTACAAGATAAGACTCAATCCACACAAATGTGTGTTTTGCGTCGGTTCTGGTCGTTTACTTGGCTTTGTAGTCTCTAAAGATGGGGTTCGTCTCAACCCCTGTAAGGTTCAGACAATCATTAATTTGCCTCCACCTTCAAATTTGCTCCAGATTCAGAAACTCCAAGGGAAAGCAAACTTTCTGAGGAGGTTCATTCCAAATTACGCAGAACTTGCTAAAGGTTATACTCGTCTTTTGAAAAAGGATGTACCTTTTGTCTGGGACCAGGTGGCGCAAGCTTCCTTTGATGCTCTGAAATATTGTCTAGTAAAAGCATCATTAATGTACGCCCCAGACTATCAAAGAGATTTTAACCTGTATCTGGCTGCAGCGGATACGACCATTGCGATGGTTTTAGTTCAAGAAGTCGATGGAATTGAACATCCTATCTATTATTTAAGTAAAAACTTAAACGATACATAAAGTAAATATTCTTATGTGGAAAAACTAGCGCTTGCAGCTGTTCAAGCGATTCAAAGGTTTCGACATTATGTCCTCTTTCGGAAAACTACCATCTTGTCAGATTGCAACCCCATGACTTATATACTGTCGTGATAGTTGCTTGGGGACAAATATTCAAAATGGATAGCGATCCTTCAAGAGTTTGATCTGGAATTTGTAAAATCCAAATCAAAGAAAGCTCTAGTTTTCGCGGAATTGTTATGCGATCTCCCATCGTTGTCCAATGATGAAACATCGGAAGAGTCAATCGTGGACGAAACTTTGTTTCTGATATCTGTAAGCAATGAATGGTATGGAGATATCATAGTTTATCTCCAAACCCAAAAGTTCAGGCCTAACACCTCTCGCTCTGAACAAAAACGTATACGATACCAAGCAAAAGACTACATGATCGTCGGTGATACACTTTACCGTCGTGGTGTCAATACAGTTCTGAGGAGGTGCCTTACCCATGAGGAGGCCGAAAAAGCCCTGAATGATTGTCATTCAGGCGCGTGTGGGGGGCATCAGTCTGGATATGCAACAGCACAAAGAATCTTATGAGCACGATACTTCTGGCCAACCATGTTCAAAGATTGCATAACCGCAGTCAGAAGTTGCCATGCTTGTCAAATCTTTGATAGCAAAACCAGACGACCACCCGCACCTTTACAGCCGATAGTTGCTGTGGGGCCCTTCGCCAAGTGGGGCATCGATTTCATGCAATGTAACCCCACCTCGACCGGGGGGCATGGGTATATAATAGTCGCTGTTGACTATTTTACCAAATGGGCCGAGGCGATGCCTACATTGGATAACACTGGTGAAACAGCTGCCCTTTTCTTTTTCAATCATGTAGTCGCCAGGTTCGGCGTACCACAGGCTATAGTTACAAATCATGGATCGCATTTTCGCAATCACATGATGGTCGAATTAGCTGCCAAGCTAGGGCTATCTCACGACAGCTCTACCCCATATTATCCGCAAGCCAACGGACAAGTTGAGGCAATCAACAAAGTCCTGAAGCGTATGTTGCAAAGGATGATAGGGGTTCATAAAAGAAGATGGCACCTAATCCTGTACTCAGCTTTGTGGGCTTACCGAACCTCGGTAAAGAACGCAACCGGGTTCACACCTTTTCAATTGGTGTATGGCCTGGAAGCAGTCTTGCCAATCCAGTGCGAAATTTCGTCGCTTAAACTCGCGATCGACCTCCTCCCCGGAACTTCAGAGGAAGAGGCTCGTTTCTTGGAATTAATCCAGTTGGATGAAACCCGTCGTGATGCCGCTTTGGCTAATGAGGCCCATAAGAAATGAGTCAAGGCTCAGTTCGACAAAAATGTCAAACCCCGTGTCTTCTCAGAAGGTGATTTGGTCTTGCTTTATGATCAAGAATCCGATAAATTGGGAGCGGGTAAATTCAAGTCCTTATGGATGGGCCCCTATATTGTTAAAAAGGTGTTAGCAAAAGGAGCCTACGAGTTAATGGATTACGATGGAATTCCACTGGCGCAGCCCCGCAACGGGTTGTACCTCAAGCATTACTATGCTTACATAGTAACCTGCATGCTTTTGTTGTATTTTGTTTTCGCTAAAGCATTTGTTCTGGTCGAGTGATCCACCTTTTTTTATGGATGGCAAATGTCAAACCTTATGGAGACATGTGTTGGATATGCCAACGGAGCGAGTCATAGTTCGCGGAACCTGTCCTCCGCAGCCTGGGCCATTTTTTATCCAAGCGGCGAGTTAGTAAGTTTCAGAGGTGTATGTATTGGGCAATCAACGAACAACATCGCTGAGTATAGCGCGTTGATAGAACTACTCTCTGATACCATCACACGTGGCATACGCCGACTAATTTTCAAGCTAGACTCACAGCTCGTCATACTACAACTCAATGGTATACATTCTGTTCGCAATCCAGCTATTTATCGCATGTTCCTAAGAGTTAAGATCTTGGAAAGATGATTTGATTCAATTCAATATCAACATATTTCAAGAAATTTAAACACATTAACCGACTCATTAGCAAACTATGTGTTAGATAGACATTTGCAACATTTATAAAAAGGACACATCATCAAAGATTGTACATATGGATCACGTAAATCAACCAGAATAAAATCCGAAAATCAAAATATATAAGCTGTTTATATAAGTTCATACATAATGTTCTGTAACCAAGACAAAATTGGTCATATGACCTAAAAACTCAAAAAGATGCTAGGGGGCACCCTAGCCTAGTGGTGCTCATGATAGTACGTCACGGCCTGTGCAATCATGCACAAGAGACGAGTCCATCGTCTAGGCACACCAATGGTGTGACGTTGCATCTGTAAAGGTAACTCATCAATCTGTACATCCGGAAGGCCACGAGTAAGGCTCTCAACCTGCTCCTGCACAGCTGTAAGAGTCTCAGTGTTGTCAAGATCGCGGATAACAACTCTCCTAGCAGGCTCCCCGGCCGGGGCAGCAGCTGGCGATCTCGGACGAACTGCTGGATGAACAGGACCAATATCTGCATGCACCCAAGAGTACAATTAAAAAGTCTTGATAGAATGAAGCACAACAACGTTATGAACAAGAACAATAAACAGTAATGTGGTCAAAGAGTTTACCAATAGCACCCCACTGCTCGCCATCCGGTAGAACCAAATCCGGATCACCTCGGAAATCCATACCCACATATGGATACTCAGAAAACGCCATCTCCTGACGCTCGAACCACCTAAAGAAGGCCTCAGTGAAAGTAATCTGAGGTTGACCTGCATGCCTAGACATGTGGTCAACCCACCTCTGCATGCGTGGCTCGGTCGGAGAAGGCAAGTCAAGTATGATATACTGAGGCTGCATCAGTGGGATTTTCTCCAAGGCAAAGGCAGTCAGAATAGAACCAAATCCAAAGTTCTTCAGCTTCCCGTCCTTTATCTTGGTCAATTGACTTTTCATCTGAACAAGTACTGCATCACACCAGTTGAATACTTTCGGTTGGAGACACTCCAAGGCATGCTGCATATAAGACCTGTTGGAAACATGTAAAGCTGCGCTACCGGCCATCCTACCAATAGTAAACAGAATGGACCTGAGAGCCCGATCAGTAATCTCACGGATAACAATCTTGCCGTCTCTGCTTGGCTGAGAACCTTCCCTGCAATACTGGCGGACATAATCTCTGGTGGAATCAGTCCCTCGGGCCGTACCTGATAAGGAAACGGAGGCACCACGTCTTGATAACCCAATCAAGAAGTACACGTCCTCTATGGTCAAAGGGATGGTCTTTCCCCTAATCTGGAACACTTGGTTAACAGGATCCCAAGCATCAAGCATATACTGCAGTAAAGAAATATGTGCTCTCATACTAGAGATCCGAAAGAACTTCAGCAAGCCACAGTTCCGCAGCGCGTTCACCGTGACCGGGTCATGGAGGGCAATCATGTCCTCCTCTTCATGTTCTTGTTCTCGCCATGTAAGGGAAATTTTGCTCAATTCACCCTACAAAACAAACAAGAGAGAGAATGAGCTCCTGTTTTGGTGAAAAACTGGCGAAAAATCATCAAAAATAACCTCAAAACTCAGTCCTTTTGAGCCCAGCACAGGCAGGAAGTCTCCCACTTGCGCTGAGGGTCAGATTGCCTTAAGGCAGCTTGACCTTCAGTGCAGGTTTCGAAATGGAAACCTGCTTTGATCCTAGGGCGCCCTGGCAAAACCCCAGGGGCTCAGAAAGACTGTAAAACAGGCAAAAAAAAGGAAAAGGAAACCATGAAAAGAAAGAGCTAGGGTTTAGCTCCTACCTAGTCCAGACGGTGCCGAAAATCGTCCGCAGAATCTCCCGGAATCAACTGGTGAAAATCAAGGGGGAAGAGGCACCTCCAGAGCTCCAACAAACCAAATGCAAATGAAATGGTAAATGAGAGGTAAAAACTCCTTTTAATGGCTTTTTACATAGTTTAAAGTAAAATATTAGGGTTATAATCTCATTTTCATGCAAATATTATACATTTCTAATATTGTTTGTTGCAGCAATTGAAAATACAGTACTACATTTGAAAAGAGAAAAGCTAGTAATGATAAAAAAAATCAAAAATTTGACCACAAATCGAGCAGTTTTAGCATAAAGTTCATGCTCGTTAAAAAAATAAACGCAAGATCCGAGCAGTTTTAACGCGGTCTTCATGCTCGTTAAAAAATAAATATAAGCAGTGAGCAATGTTTCCCACAGAGTTTAAGCTCATTTTTAAATAAAAAATGAACCTATTCCAGTAAATAACCATTGTGTTCGTAAATTTAATTAGCCATAAAAGCCTTGGTCGTGTTTGCACCCGCCACCTCCATTTCATTTGACCTATCGTTCACCTCCATATGATTGTTTACCCATTTTGAGGAACAACTGCGAAGAGTGATTTCACTTAGCCATCCTTGTGACACTGCCGTGATTGGAAAATTCCAACTTGTACCTGGAATCTGCTGCTATCCCTATTCACCACTCGTTCCTCAAAAGACGAGTCTTCTTTGAGCTCTTTTCATCTGACTCGTAAAATATGAAAAGTTTGCCGAGTTTTAGCCTTCCAGCTCGTTAAAAGGACCGGAAGAGCTATCCCTGCTCTAGATTTTAATCTTTTTGGACCTGAGGGATTATTGCACAAAAAGGTCGAGCGCTTGCTTTATTCGGCTCGTTAAAGTTATCAAAAATTCATCCCTTCTGTATTGTTTTATACTTTTTCGGACTTAAGGGATTAGATGACGAAAAAGGAATTTTGGAGTTAACTTTCTGTACCTTTTCAGACTCTCTAAAAATGAAAAGGACCGAGTTGTCTTTGTCGCTAGACTCGTTAAAATGATTAAATAGCGACAAACTTGTCTTTAGACGAGAACGAGTTTCCCTATCCCTAGGCTCGTTAAAACATAGCGATGGGCTTGCCCGAAGGGCAGGTTATAGAACAAGCATATGTTATCCTCCTCAAGCTTGACAAAAATAAAGAGGTACTGGTCAGAAATGACTGGGGAAAAATTGGGAGAATCTCAAAAGCTTTGATGGTAGCAAGTCGCTCTTGAACATGACACTTTGTCCTCCGTACCACATAGGGTTGGGTTGTTTCATTCACCGGTCTCATCACCATGGTCCTCGCCAAACCATCTGTATTTGGGGTAATGCTACCGATCCATCACATTAGTGTCGTTATATGTTCAAGAGATGTGTTCAGAAAGAGTCAACCGTGTCCCATCCACTGCCATACATTATCCTTCATCCACCCATGATCGCCACCCTGAATCATATCTCACAGTTTTTTTCCACCTCCACTAAAGTCATTAGCTCCGTTCCGTGTCACTGATGTGGGATTCATTAAGGCCCTCCTTTGACAGATCGCTTCTTGTCGACTTCAGCTCATTATCCAAGAAGTTGATCTAGGAACACCCCCCCCAGTACTTTGAAACTTGCATGCCTCAATGGCAAGTTTCTCACTTCCGGCGACATGTATACATCAATGACCTTCGACCAGAAGATTTTGCGTGGTGTTCGACGCCAAGTCCTTTATTCACACCACGTGAATTGTACTGTAGTACCTTGAGGGACATTGTCATTATTGGTGACTCCTCTCGCGCTTGTTAACGGTTTACATTATTGACCGGTAATCAAGCGATGTCTTTCCATGTTCGACTTCAACGCAATTCTCACATGGATCGACTTGTACTTAGAGTGAAGATCGAACGAGATTGAAGACCCCGGATCTAGTTTCATCCATCCGGGCTGCGATATATATTCAGGATATAAAGACATTTGATATGTACATCATTACAGCAGATGATCATCCTACTCAAAGGATGATAATTTCAGCAGAGAATTATCAGTCTATCATCAGACGGTCGTCTGTTATATGTACCAAAATGAATTTATAAAGTTGAGCATGGGAATGGCCACCTCAGCTAGATCATGAAAGTAGAATGAAAAATAATGTATTGTATTGTATTTTATTGCAGGGCACCTCTCAGCCGATTGAATGAACTTCGGATCCTCCTAATAAAGCATTTCACCCGATAAACGACCTCATACTTTAGGGGGAAACTGTTATAGACATTTTTGTGCCTAACAGCATGGAGCATGAAATGTCAATAATCTGAGGGATCCAAAGTCCCTAAACATGTTGTTCTTACCCTTAGAGGAACAAGGTCTGCAAACCACAGCACTGAGAATCAGTTCTCCACTCAAAAACAGGCTATTTCTGGATCATGTCAGCTGCTCCACTGAGCATCTGCGCTGAATGTCAACTGCTCCTCCTTGTACCTGTGCTGAAGGTCAAAACCAATGAAGGCTACCTGCGCTGGGCGAGATTGGCCAAGTGGCACAGTCATTCTGCAAGGTGTCAACTGCCCAGGAAGCTTCCAAACTGACACTTGGTTCAAGGAATTCTCCCTATGATGAGTAAGAGGGTCTTGATCTCCAAGTGGAAGAAAGATTCTCCAAGTGGACTCAAGAACTGAAGATTAACTAAAGTGGGAGAGGACACTAGTCAGCTTTATGCCAGCCTCAAGCTGACTCATCCTTTCTCGAAAACTCCTATATATAGAGCTCTCTTATGAGGTCTAAGGAGGCTGGAATTTTGTGCAAGTAAGGAAGTGTTGTTGGTTTGTGATTAGAGCTATTGGGTGTTTGCTTGAAGGAGGTGAAGAGGAGATTTCTTTCAGCTGGGAGGTGTTGCGGGATTGGATCCATTGTGGTTGTAACTATCTCAGAACTTTACTTCTATTATCAATAAAGTATTCGAGATTCTTCTATGTGCATGTATCTTTATGATGAATAGATGTTTGTACATTTGATTTGTGCTAGTCCTATAATCGATTATGGATGTATGCTTCTTGTAGTCTCCTTTTCTTGTGCTTTTACAGGATCTGTGTGTAGCTGGGCCGGTGAAAGGGCAAGGAGCTAAGAGCAAGCAACAAGGAGTGAAGACTGGATCGACTATAAGCGCAAGATAACGGTTAGTAGATCATCCTTTTCTTCCCTCTCTCATCTCATAAAGAAGAAACTTTGAATAGCTTTACATTCAGTTGTTGCTGGAGTACTATCACCTTCAGAGTAGGGATAGAGGCATTCTGCATTAGATACTTTTCCCCCCAACATTTGTTTTAAAGGGTGAACCTATTCCGGTAAATAACCATTGTGATCGTAAATTTAATTAGCCATAAAAGCCTTGGTCGTGTTTGCACCCGCCACCTCCATTTTATTTGGCCAATCGTTCACCTCCATATGATTGTTTACCCTTTATGAGGAACAGCTGCGAAGAGTGATTTCACTTAGCCATCCTTGTGACACTGCCGTGATTGGAAAGTTCCAACCTGTACCTAGAATCTGCTGCTATCCCTGTTTATCACTCGTTCCTCAAAAGACGAGTCTTCTTTGAGCTCTTTTCATCTGACTCGTAAAATATGAAAAGTTTGCCGAGTTTTGGCCTTCCAGCTCGTTAAAAGGACCGGAAGAGCTATCCCTCCTTTAGATTTTAATCTTTTTGGACCTGAGGGATTATTGCACAAAAAGGTCGAGCGCTTGTTTTATTCGGCTCGTTAAAGTTATCGAAAATTCATCCCTTCTGTATTGTTTTATACTTTTTCGGACTTAAGTGATTAGATGACGAAAAAGGAATTTTGGACTTAACTTTCTGTACCTTTTCAGACTCTCTAAAAATGAAAAGGACCGAGTTTTCCTTGTCGTTAGACTCGTTAAAATGATTAAATAGCGACAAACTTGTCTTTAGACGAGAACGAGTTTCCCTATCGCTAGGCTCGTTAAAACATAGCGATGGGCTTGCCCGAAGGGCAGGTTATAGAACAAGCATATGTTATCCTCCTCAAGCTTGACAAAAATAAAGAGGTACTGGTCAGAAATGACTGGGGAAAAATTGGAAGAATCTCAAAATCTTTGATGGTAGCAAGTCGCTCTTGAACATGACACTTTGTCCTCCGTACCACATCGGGTTGGGTTGTTTCATTCACCGGTCTCATCACCATGGTCCTCGCCAAACCATCCGTATTTGGGGTAACGCTACCGATCCATCACATTAGTGTCGTTATATGTTCAAGAGATTTGTTCAGAAAGAGTCAACCGTGTCCCATCCACTGCCATACATTATCCTTCATCCACCCATGATCGCCACCCTGAATCATATCTCACAGTTTGTTTTCACCTCCACTAAAGTCATTAGCTCCGTTCCGTGTCACTGATGTGGGATTCATTAAGGCCCTCCTTTGACAGATCGCTTCTTGTCGACTTCAGCTCATTATCCAAGAAGTTGATCTAGGAACACCCCCCCCCCCCAGTACTTTGAAGCTTGCATTCCTCAATGGCAAGTTTCTCACTTCCGGTGACAGGTATACATCAATGACCTTCGACCAGAAGATTTTGCGTGGTGTTCGACGCCAAGTCCTTTATTCACACCATGTGAATTGTACTGTAGTACCTTGAGGGTCATTGTCATTATTGGTGACTCCTCTCGCGCTTGTTAACGGTTTACATTATTGACCGGTAATCAAGCGATGTCTTTCCATGTTCGACATCAACGCAATTCTCACATGGATCGACTTGTACTTAGAGTGAAGATCGAACGAGATTGAAGACCCCGGATCTAGTTTCATCCATCCGGGCTGCGATATATATTCAGGATATAAAGACATTTGATATGTACATCATTACAGCAGATGATCATCCTACTCAAAGGATGATAATTTCAGCAGAGAATTATCAGTCTATCATCAGACGGTCGTCTGTTATACGTACCAAAATGAATTTATAAAGCTGAGCATGGGAATGCCCGCCTCAGCTAGATCATGAAAGAAGAATGAAAAATAATGTATTGTATTGTATTTTATTGCAGGGAACCTCTCAGCCGATTGAATGAACTTCGGATCCTCCTAATAAAGCATTTCACCCGATAAGCGACCTCATACTTTATGGGGCAAATGTTATAGACATTTTTGTGCCTAACAGCATGGAGCATGAAATGTCAATAATCTGAGGGATCCAAAGTCCCTAAACATGTTGTTCTTACCCTTAGAGGAACAAGGTCTGCAAACCACAGCACTGAGAATCAGTGCTCCACTCAAAAACACTCAAAAACAGGCTATTTCTGGATCATGTCAGCTGCTCCACTGAGCATCTGCGTTGAATGTCAACTGCTCCTCCTTGTACCTGCGTTGAAGGTCAAAACCAATGAAGGCTACCTGCGCTGGGCGAGATTGGCCAAGTGGCACAGTCATTCTGCAAGGTGTCAACTGCCCAGGAAGCTTCCAAACTGACACTTGGTTCAAGGAATTCGCCCTATGATGAGTAAGAGGGTCTTGATCTCCAAGTGGAAGAAAGATTCTCCAAGTGGACTCAAGAACTGAAGATTAACTAAAGTGGGAGAGGACACTAGTCAGCTTTATGCCAGCCTCAAGCTGACTCATCCTTTCTCCAAATCTCCTATATATAGAGCTCTCTCATGAGGTCTAAGGGGGCTGGAATTTTGTGCAAGTAAGGAAGTGTTGTTGGTTTGTGATTAGAGCTATTAGGTGTTTGCTTGAAGGAGGTGAAGAGGAGATTTCTTTCAGCTGGGAGGTGTTGCTGGATTGGGCCCATTGTGGTTGTAACTCTCTCAGAACTTTACTTCTATTGTCAATAAAGTATTCGAGATTCTTCTATGTGCATGTGTCCTTATGATGAATAGATGTTTGTACATTTGATTTATGCTAATCCTATAATCGATTATGCATGTATGCTTCTTGTAGTTTCCTTTTCTTGTGCTTTTACAGGATCTGTGTGTAGCTGGGCCGGTGAAAGGGCAAGGAGCTAGGAGCAAGCAGCAAGGAGTGAAGACTGGATCGACTATAAGCGCAAGATAACGGTTAGTAGATCATCCTTTTCTTCCCTCTCTCATCTCATAAAGAAGAAACTTTGAATAGCTTTACATTCAGTTGTTGCTGGAGTACTATCACCTTCAGAGTAGGGATAGAGGCATTCTGCATTAGATACTTTTCCCCCCAACAGATGAGGCTTGACCAAGGTTCAAAGTGTTTTAGCCAAACAAATCCAGAAACTACCGACCCTTCTAGCCATAGTCCATGGAGCACGGACTGAAGTCTCACCCGAGGTAATATGGGAGGATGCAGGAACCAAGTTTCCACACCCTAGGGATGTCTTGATGAGGTCTGGAGAGCTCATGAACCGATCCTATGCACTGTGCTACTTTTGCGCAGTCGACTGTTCCTTTGCGTGGCTAAGATAATGAGAGTGAATGTTCTTTACCCTTTCTGTGCTAGGTATTATTATAGATCTTGAATTAAATTAAGTAAGCCCAATACTTTCAGTTATTTAACATAAATAGACATGCGCTCAATCATAAACCATAAATAGATGCATAGACCAGAGTATAGAAATAGATACACAATATTTCACAACCAACTTATCTTTATTAATGCTTTTTCCAGTTACAATCCACTTCTTGCCCTGTGCACACAACTGCAGACTCTACTAGGCCTCTGCTCACATAGGTGTAGAGCCCCTTCTACTACTATGACTCACAACTCAGGCTTACAGACTTAGATTACTTTCAGAAACCCATACACTTCCGATCTCCATCGAAGCTGCCTTCTACACTTAGAGCCTCGCTCTATTTATACATTCCCATGGTCCATGGACCATGGGTAGGCCAACACATTCTAGATTAATTTACAATATTTTAGGGTGTACTACCCTTATACTTGACCCATTACAGTTCGCACTCTACGCACTTCGCGGAACCTTTACAATACCAATACCCAAAATTGTGGGCTTTAAGCCCCAAAACCATTATGCGGGGGATCAATTGCCGAACAATATGCCTAGGAGAAGTCCTAGTACTAGAGGCCTAAAGAGAGCTTTGGAGCTTGAGAAGGAAAAAGAAGCCCAACTTGCAAATCAGCTTACCTTGAATGAACAAACAGGCCAAATGGTGAATGAGAACAAGGAGTATTGGCTTGAGAGGGCTAACACTCACCTTGAGGGCTTGTTGGCCAAAGCCACTAGAGATGTAGAGGTGCAAAGGAGGATGGCCAAAAACTATGCCACGAGGGACAAGATTGCTAGAGCTAAGCTCAAAAGGGATCAAGTAAAAATTGAAGCCCTAGCTCACCAAGAAGAGAAGGACAAGCTTAACCTACTGGTGGAGGCTTCACTACAGGCCTAGTCACCTTCAACATCAACCATCACAACCATTTTTTAGGAGCTTTGGCTCGGTTTTCGATTTCCTAGTTGTTCTGTGATTTTTAAGCATTTAATTTATCAATCCACTGGTCAAATGTGCAGTGCCTAGGGTGCTGCGCACTTCTTTGAGGCACGTTTTGGAGAAATGGCCACCACCATTGGATTTAAAAGGCCATGTACATGCAAGAAAAACATGTTTCCAAGTGTAAAAGTTAGATTTGCTTGGTGAAAAGGCCAAAAAACCACCAAAATTTCATGTTTCTGCCTGTTTTTTGAGCCTGGTGCCGTGCGTTTGACAAGTCTTGGGAGATTGCAATTTTGGAGGGTCAAATGAAACTCAAATTGGAAACCAAGTGCAGTTTTGGAAACTAGATAGGACAAGATTTCCAATGGGCTATCATGAGCCATATTTGGACTTAGGAAGGCAGTCAAAAATCAGCTAGAAGTTGGCATTGCGCACTCCCTTTAGGCGCTGTGCATTTGACACTGGCGCTGTGCACTTGACAAAATGCCTATTTTCTCACTGTTTCTTCTAGAATTTACTTTTCACCTATGGGATTTTGATCTTTTCACTGATGAAATGTAATATCATGATGTAATTATTGTATAGTTTGGTTACCTAGGGTAGATACATCAAATAAATGGCATGGGTGGCATGTAATGAATCATTTTGCATCATCTTAGGGATGAGTCAATTGACCTCCCTACTCTTTAGCTTTCAGTTCATTATTATGTGCAACTGCTCCTCCTCTCATGGAATTCGACTTGTGAGGCTAGGATTAGTTGTTTGGAGGTCTATATCATGTATTTTCTCAGTCATTGTGTGGGTTGGACTCACTTGGATGCTTAGAGCTTGATTGTACATCATTGTAAGTAGTTTCGCAAGGAGATTAATAGGATTTGCAGCTTTATGGGATACTTTAGGTATCGAGTTTTAGCACAGTTTGTTCTTTTGTAATCATTTGTTTACATGTTTTATGTATGCCACCATCCATTTCATTTCTTCTTATTGAATGTTATCAATTTTGATAGGTAGAATCCATTGTAACATTGCTATGCCTTGGGAAATCATTCAATATTTCATGTTTTCTATTGTTTGAGAAGGATCCATGATTGTCACATGCCCTCCTCAGCTCCTAATCAATCATAAACACCTCACACCATTAAGCCTAAAGTGCTAAAGCCTATGCCTACCTTTCCCCATAGAACACCCTGCATTTCTGACCTAATTTCCTAGACCTAAACTACCCAGCTCCATCTGATCCAAAAAAACACCAACAAATTAAATCAAAACCTTTCGAGCTACTATACCTAACCTAAAATCCTTTACCTGATCCAGTCATCTTTACTAGGATCCTTAAGGAGAGAGCCCTCTCCCGGCCTAGTAGGGCTAGCTATGTGGCTAAGCTTGGTTTGTGGTTACCGTGGAATTGCCCCCCTTCAGCCTGAGGTCAATCTAGGTGATAACATAGTGGCGACTCCACTGGGGAATGTAGTTTTATGTTCCTTAGGAAAATGTGTCAAGTTCATATCTGATTGTTTACGGTGGACAATGATCAGACACCTGAAGGCTGAAATCATTCACCTGGCGACTCTAAATTAGTTTCGAGATCAGATCCAAGGACTCCACTGGAGGATGAACCTGACCAGTAGAAACATGAAAGGACAATATGGAAAGATCAGGTATTCAGGTTGGAATTTCATCCAAGACATTATTGTTTTTGTTATAAATGATTTCTTCTCTTTTCCTGAGAATGTCAAGAAGGCTTTACAAAGTATGTTGTATTCGAGAAAAGATCCTAGACCTGCATTTGATTCTTTCCCTTTGAATATTGTGAATAAAAAATATGTGCATGCCTTTGATCTTGATCAAGACCCTTCTTCTGAATCTTATGATGACCGTTTCCAAACTGATGAGCCTCAAGAGACCAAGACTCATTCTACAACTTTTGTATATACTCCTATACCTTGTAAAGCTCCAGCTAAATAGAAGCCTCTGATTTTACCTCCTATATCCCATGCTTTCCCTAAAAATCATTACCTATATCTACCAAGATTTGATGGTGAATACGACAACATCATTGTTAAGAGACATGTACTGAATTTTTAGTCTTTTCTTAACCTTTTTGAAGTTAACGAAGAGGATGTCAGTATTAGGATTTTTTCTCTTTCTTTGCAAGGCAAAGTCAAGAGTTGATTCAAAACCTTGCTTGATGTGAGCATCTCAGATTTCCAGTAGTTCGTCAAAGTTTTCCTCGACAATTGGGTGGTCAGACAGAACCCTTTCTTGATTCTAGAAGAGTATAACCAGCTAAAAAGACACCCAAGAGAGATAGTACAACAATTTTCTGCCAGATTTAACCAAGTCTATTGTTCGATGCCTCTCAATATAAGACCTCCTCCTAATTCAGCTCTCTTGCATTATCCGGAAGCCTTTGATCTAGAAATGTAGTTTCATCTAAGAGAGAGGAACCTTGCAACACTTGAAGAGATGCAAAACAGTGCAGTAGATGTAGAGGCTAATCTGCTGATCAGAAGGGCAAAGTTGAAGGAAGAAAAGATGAAGAACATAGATCTAGAGGAATCGACATCTTTAGAGGTAAAGCTCTAGATTTTGGTAAGTGGAGTGGAAGAGATGATGCAAAATATTACCACAAGGAATGAGTATGATCTTCAAGACCATGGCTCAATGATTGAAGAAAAACAAGTGGCTGATCCAAAACATTTTTTTTCTTATCCCAGTTGTCATAGATCTAATAATGATTGTTTTATAGATCATCTTGGATGAGAGAGATCTGTTGATCTAACATGTATGCTTGATGATGTGTTTTATGCTGATGAGTTTCGTAAGTTTGATCAGTATGATGATGGCTATGTTCTCCAAATGGAAGCTAGTCTTGTAGAAAAATTAGCAGCTAGTTTGTGGAAGGAGGAAGTTCACTTTCAGCAGCTTGAATATAGTGATCAGCCATTTCATATCAGCTATGGAAATGAGGAGGAAAGTGTAGAAAATTTTGAAGTAAGTGAAGGATATTTGCCTCTTTGTTTTACTTCATTTTAGTTCATCAGTGACCAATTTCGTGCAATCAAAAATCAACCATCGATAAGTTTTGATCTTGACCATCTAGAGGGCAATGAAATCCTTGTTCAAGACTTCTCATATCTAGATTTGAAGCCCCTGAATGTCATTGAATGTCAGGTTGCATATGAATACTTGGATGCTGGAACCTATGATCAAATGATGCAATATGATTCTGTACCATTATGTTTTGAATCATTTCAATTTTTGAAGGGAATTTTGCATAGTATATATTCAAATGAGAACCCTATAGAAAATCATGCAATCTCATTGGAACCAATAGAAAATGGGTTGCAACGGTGTTTTCAAGTTTTTCATGATCTAATAGCTGATGTGTTACATGAGGTATGCAGTCAAAGTCCTTATCCATTAGCTAACTTTGAGCTTGAAAAACGTATTTATACAAAATTAATACGGTAACTAGTTTCTTGCTCATTTTCAGTAGGAGTCTTGTCACAAAGCTCAAATAAAAGTTTACATTCATGGTATCAGGGGAAGAAAAAAATTCCATTGGATGAGCTAAGTCCTAGTGCACATGAATTTCAACATCCTCATGCAGTCTTTTTGGAGTCAGATAGAACATCCATATTATTCAATCTGGGAAAATTTGGATCTATTTACAAGTTTTCATGGGAGTTTCATTTCACTAGTTCTCTCTTCTTTCTCATAAACAAGCACTTGCGGAGAATTCAAACAACAGCTAGAATGCTTACTTGGTTGCATTAGTTGTTTCATTTTACCTGATTAGGTGATGAATGGAACAGTTAGAGTAGGTTTTATTGAATAAGCTCCATTTTGAGTATATTTTCCAGTTTGCCAGTGGTGTTTTAGTATTGAGTCAGTTTTTAGTCAAGTAAAAGTCGGTTTGTGTCTTTGAGTCATTAGTATTCAGTCATGTATTTTAGATTGAGTTTTTTTTTACTCCATGCCCAATGGATAAGGCTACTTGGTCTACGGTGTTCTTGGCACCTCCAAGGAGCTGCCATCCCCACTGGAGCCAATGTTAGTGTCAGTCTTTTCGTACTTCCATCAGGGATAAAAATCAAATCTTTTGCATTTTCATAGTAGGAGTCCCATACTGTAAATTTTGCATCATTTCATTAGGTCATGATATAATGGTCCACTGATGGTTGTTTTCTCTTCAGAGCATCTAAATTTTTCCCTCATAAAGTATACTTGCTGATCCTTCTTCAAAATTGTCTTCAGTTAGGGTTTCATAATTAATCTACAGTTCATTTCATTAGGTCTAGGGTTTCATCACCAAGGTCAGCAAGGGTATGAGGATGATCAATAAATCAAGCATGATGGCTTGTCAGCCATAGCTACTGAAATTATTATCTTTTAAACGTAATGTAATTTTCACCTCAAAAACATGTTTTTGAGGTGGAAACAAAGTATTTTAGTTTATTTGAATTTCATATGTAATTTTAAGTTCCTATATGTAATAATAGATCTCAGCTACATTAGAATATTTCTCCTTCCTGCTAGACACACCAACACTGCAAAAATCAAGTTAAGTTGATCATTCGTCCACCTGTAAAAACACAAAGAATAAAAAGCACTAAAACAAAGTTTAAAGGGAGAAAGTGATCAAAGGAAAAAAAAACATCAGAAAATGGTGTTTGAGGAGCTAAAGATTAAATTCAAAGGCCTATAAATATCTTCTTACCCTTTATTTACCTCTTACCATGCATTGAACACACTGGAGTTGTGTTTTGGGCGATTTCAAGGCAAAATTGTGAAAGTAGAGCAGGCTCTACACGTTTCCTCTTGGTGATGCGTGTTCTCTTCAAGCGCTGCATGTTTGACAGACGTTGTGCATTCCCTTAAGGCGTTGCGCACTCCCTTCATGTGCTGTGCACTTGACCAGTTTTACACTCCTTCAATCTTCAAGCTTCCAAAATCTCTCCTAAGCCATAAATCAAGTAAGTGTTGACATTTCCCTCTCATCAAGCTTATTTACTTCATGCTTAATGAATGAAAACAATATGTGGTTAGTTTCTCACTTCGAACACTAGCCTTTATCCTAAACCCTAGCTTTCACAAGCAAATTCCCCATTTCTCCCAAAAACACCTAATCTACACTCCATATTCCCCCTCAGAAGTTTCTATCCCTACCCTATCAAACCCTCATTTCCTCCCATCTACCCTTTCCTTTCCTCTTCGTCCCTACACCCTTGTATTCGCCTACTTACCACTTAGGGTTTCATCACAAAAAAACATCATGGCTAATGAGGAGTACAGACCACAGAGTGCGGAAGAGGGATCAGAGAGAGAGGGAAACATAGAGCAGAGAATACCTCATAAAGGAGGGAACATACACTAGATTGAGCCCACAGATCTCAAAGAGCTTTTAGCTTGTCCCATGACAATGACATCCTTCAAGTGGTTAGGACGTTTTGAGTTTTTTGAATATTTCCAAAGTCTAGTATCACCCTGAGTTGACTAGACATTTCATCACTGGCCTTCAAGAAAATCAGGTCACTCTTGTAGGCATAACCTTCACATTGTCTGCTGCCACCATATCAGGTGCCACCGGGATTCCAGAAGTTGGAGAAAAATGGTTCAAGCACGGTGAAATAGAAGCACATTTCTATGAACCATACATCAAACCTAGATACAGACATGAAAGAAAGGGCTATTTTCCTTTCTCATACCTCCTTGACAAATATGCACCTATGATGAAGATTATGATGAAATATTTTTCATGTGAGGGAAGATTTTCTAGGGTCTACTCCTACCATACCAGGTTACTCATGCATTTCACTAGGGTTAAAATGCTTAATATACCCTACTATCTTTTCAGGAGTGTGGAGAAAATGGCATACATTGCCCAAAAGAGAGAACCCAAATATCAAATGAAAATCCTATTTCATCATGCTCTCATAAAGATCATAGTTCTTTATCACCTTGAAGAACTTAACATTGCATGGAGTACATTTATAGCCAACCCCATTTTCACTCATAATTCCACTCATAATGTTCAAAACATGCCATCATCATCACATTCACCCTCACCTCCATTATCACCTTCCCATGCACCTATTCCTTCACCTGATAGGAAACAAGACAGTGGCAAAGAAAATCAAGGTAATCAGGGTCAAAGCAGCAAGTCTCGAAGGACTGGTTCAGGTACCATGGTACATGCTTATCAAAGAGTACATAGGAAAGTGTTTGCCACACATTCTGTGGGAGGGGCCTTGCTTTCATCATCAGCAAAACAAGTACATAAAGGAAAGGAAAAGGTGGCTGAAATAGAGATGCAACAACAGGAAGAACACCTCCATGAAACTGAGCAAGATTTTAACCTAGTGAACTTAGATGAGGAGGGTGAACAGACAAACACTAGAATGCTCATCAAGGAGTAAGAGGCAATGATAGGTGAGTTGTATTTGAACCTACAAAGATTCAAATGGATCATCTCTTATTACAAATAGGAAAACAGACAGTTGGAGACTAAGAATGAGCTTATGGCAGTTTAGCTCATCAAGGCCAAAAGGGGAGCAAAAAAGGCTAAGATGTAGCTTGAGGAAATTATGATGAATATGGTGAGCCCATGGAGGAAGATATGCCCAGGAGAAGGCCTAGGACTAGAGGCCTAAAGAGAGCTTTGGAGCTTGAGAAGGAAAAAGAAACCCAACTTGGAAATCAACTTACCTTGAATGAACAAATGGGCCAAATGGTGAATGAGAACAGGGAGTATTGGCTTGAGAGGGCTAACACTCATCTTGAGGGCTTGTTGGCCAAATCCACTAGAGATGTAGAGGTGCAAATAAGGATGTTCAAACACTATGCCATGAGGGGCAAGATTGCTAGAGCTAAGCTCAAAAGGGCTCAAGCAAAAATTGAAGCCCTAGATCACCAAGAAGAGAAGGACAAGCTTAACCTACTGGTGGAGGCTTCACTACAGGCCTAGTCACCTTCAACATCAGCCATAACAACCATTTTTGAGGAGCTTTGGCTCAGTTTTTGATTTCCTAGCTATTATGTGATTTTCAGGCATTTAATTTACCAGTCCACTGGTCAAACACGCAGCGCCTAGGGCACTGCACACTTTTTTGAGGCAGTTTTTGGAGAAATGGCCACCATGATTGGATTTAGAAGGCCATGTACATGCAGGAAAACCATGTTTCCAGGTGTGAAAGTTAGATTAGCTGGGTGAAAAGGCTAAAAAACCACCAAAATTTCATGTTTCTCCCTGTTTTTTGAGCCTGGCACTGCGCGTTTGAGCATTCTTGGGAGATTGCAATTTTAGAGGGTCAAATCAAACTCAATTTGGAAACCAAGGGCAGTTTTGGAAACCAGATAGGACAAGATTTCCAATGAGCTATCATGAGCTAGATTTGGAGGTTACGAAGGCAGTAAAATCCAGTTGGAAGTTGGTGATGCGCACTCCCTTCAGGCAATGCATGTTTGACACTGGTGCTGCGCACTTGGCAGATTGCCTATTTTTTCACTGTTTCTTCTAGAATTTACTTTTCACCTATGCGATTTTGATCTTTTGACTGATGAAATGTAAAATCATGATGTAATTAAGGTATATTTTGTTTACCTAGGGTATATAAATCAGATAAATGGCCTAGGTGGCATGTAATGGATCAATATGCATCATCTTAGGGATGAATCAATTTGACCTCCCTAGTCTTTAGCTTTCAGTTCAGTATTGTGTGCAACTGCTCCTCCTCTCATGGAATTCGACCAGTGAGGCTAGGATTAGTTGTTTGGAGGTCTATATCGTGTATTTTCTCAGTCATTGTGTGGGTTGGACTCACTTAGATGCTCAGAGCTTGATTGTACATCATTGTAAGTTGTTCGGCAAGGAAATTAATAGGATTTTTGGCTATTTTTATGGTATCCCTGTGGTATGGAGTTTTAGCACAGTTTCTTCTTTTGTAATAATTTATTTACATGTTTTATGTATGTCATCATCTATTTTAGTGATTCTTATTTAATGTTATCAAGTTTGATAGGTAGAATCCATTGTAACAATGCTCTGCCTTGGGAAATCATTCAATATTTCATGTTTTCTATTGTTTGAGAAGGATACATGATTGTCACATGCCCTCCTCAGCTCCTCATCAGTCTTAAACACCTCACACCATTAAGCCTAAAGTGCTAAAGCCTATGCCTACCTTGCCCCATAAAACACCCGGCATTTCTGACCTAATTTCCTAGACCTAAACCTCCTAGCTCCATCTGATCCAACAATACACCAACAAATTAAATCAAAACCTTTCGAACTACTATACCTACCCTAAAATCGTTTACCTGATCCATTCATCTTGACTGAGATCCTTATCTAGTGGGGCTAGCTACTTGGCTAAGCTTGGTTTTTGGCTACCTTGAAATTTCCTCCCTTCAGCCTAAGGTCAATCTAGGTGATAACAGAGTTGTTAACTCTCTTATGAACAAAATTGTGCTAGATTTCATGTCGAATATTATTAAGGGCTATTGGTTTGAGGGAGGGCTGATTTGGCACTTGGGTGATTGATTTTCATGTTACTATGGTGGTTATTTTATCTATGGACATGATTTATTGTTTAAGGGTTTCTCTAAGGAAGGTTTGCAGGGATTTCCCCCATGTGGGTTTTCCGCGGGTAAAATGTTGTGTTCTTGATGTGGCTGATTGTTCATGATCTACTGACATTTGTTTTATTGTTGATATCATCTATGAATTTTTTTTATGATGTATAATAGAAACAATGAAATATTTATTTGTAATGAAAGTCATAATAACTAATTTTTCAACTAGCACTAGATGCCCTAGTTTTAGTACCCAACCTTAAAATAAGGACCATGTTCTTCCTTCTTGAAAGGTTATTCTCCAAGTTCGAATATCTGAGGCATGTTCTTAATTTCTTAAAGAGGCCCAAAATCCTGTTATAGATTCTCAATACATGACTAAATCATTCTTAGGTATTTTTCATATATATCAAAAGGCCTTAGATCATCTATCAAAAGGTCCAAATATCATAGAGCTAATAAACTCTCAAATGATTTTATAGAATTATGATTTGCTTCGGTCAATTGAAAAGGATAAAGTATTTTTGTTCGAACATATCTCGGTTAATAGAAGTTAACCTTGTTGAAAGGTTGAAGCTTGTATCAATAAATCAAATAACCCCACTCCATTATTTCTGGTCTTTGGATTGATTATCAAAATATCCTCAAGATTTTCTAGGAACATCATAATTCTATTATATCTATTGGAATGAATGATATAAGTGAAGAATTAAAGATTCATAGCGACGGAGACCTAAAAAAATTTCATGGAAATTATTAAGAGCCAAAATATATTATAGGAATGTCTCAACATTCCACAAAATGTTTCCTTACAAATCATATGCAGATCATTAGAAAATCCTTGTATTAATGACTTGAACTTCCTATGTGAGCACAATAAAATAATGATCAAATGATGTGAAGTTTGATACTCCATATTCGTAAGTATTACTTGATCGAGATATGGTGCAATAATAGAAGGCTTGAAGAAAAAAATGAGTAACTATTCATAGGGTTTTGTGTGTCCTTCAGAAAAAACTTTGCATTATTTTTTTTAATCAAGGATGTTTCTTGCAAAAAATTGTCACCAAGAATATGTATCTTAATAAAGAATGTGCATTGGATATGTCTAGATAAATGACACTAGTTGTCCTTGAAGATAGAATAATTTGATAAAGTAAAGTTGATTATAGTGGAAAAGAGACTAAGTATGTCTTTAGTTGAGAAATGAAAGGTTCTCACTTGGAAAGATTAAACCTTTTTGCGGTAGGACAAATACATGAAGGACATATTGGATTAATGATTGATGGACTCTTAGGTATGAATAATATTCTTTATTCATTTAAAAATAGTGTTAGAGTTTATTACATAAGCAAAAGGATCTAGTGTTTTGACATTTTTGTATGAAAAAGGAATTTGAAAAATTGGAAGTCTAGGGTATATTAACCCTAGCATGATAAAGTAATTGGATTGGTAAGTCCTAAGGTTTGGAGACAAACCTTATCTAGACATTTCCACTGAATAAAATAAATCATAACCTTAGCAGTCAACAAGGATTGGAGAAGAAGTCCATAGGGTTTATGGACAAAACCCTAGGATTGTCAAGAAAGGAATGGCATCAGGATGATGACATGGTTGGATTCAAGAAGACTAAATATTAAAAGGGAGCTTAATCTCCTCTCAAAATATAAGTATCTTATATCTCTCTTATTTCATTTACTATTATTATCAATTTTCTATTAGTTAGTCTCTTGTCTTTGAGTTCTTTTCTTGGTTGTAATTGTTCTTCCAGGTCTCACAGTGATGATTGTAGGTACATAGTAAAGGCTACCAAGGCTTTAACAAGACGACAGAACAAGTGCAAGAATGAATCAAATCAATAGGAGTTTCCTAAAATCATGACATGTGAGATATTGTACCAGATGAAATCTGAAATCAGAAGGAGTGATTAGATCAAGAAACTAAAAGTATGCTTTAATCATGGTGTCTAGAAGTTATAGCAATAGAAGGTTCTCCTAGTAAGGGGAGTTGCATCATGAAAATAAATTTGTCCTCATTGTGATGTACACTTCTATTATCATTATTTTGAACATTACACCAAGGTGATTTAGAGTCTACTTTCCTCAACGATTGAGGAGGAATAAGTGTACATAAGAGCTACCTCAAGCTTGTGAGTAGAAAATTTCATTAAAGACATTGAGGGAGTTGACTTCTAAGATCGAGATGATGGATAATCGTTTATAGTAGATATATTGAAGAAAAAAATTGTTGATGAGGGAGGAAAATAAACTACTACAAAAGGATATATCTCAGTTTAAGAGGGAGCACTTAGTTTGGATGTCTAGAAATCATTCCTGAACTAGTAAAGGGAATATAATATTTTATGTTTGGGCCAACATGTGTTACTAGAACAATACAATTGGTCATGAATTAGAACTACAACTACATACTTACTTTGGGTAGAGAGTGATAAACACCAAAAGAATTTGTTGCTTTAGTTTGGTCTTCGTTATAATTTTTCTTGGATAAGAATGAAGAAGACATTTGTTGCAGTCACTATCATAGAGACTAAGTATATTACAGCTGGATTGATAAGTTGAGAATAAGTATGACTTTTCAAGCTACTTGTTGGATTATTTTTTACCAAGGTGTTGGTGGTGACCATGATGATAGGTTGAAGCACGTATCACTTCATTCGAGACATGGTGTTGAAGGGAGATGTGAAGCTCTAGTACATCTCCACAAATAAGTAGATACTTGACATTATTACGATGCCTCATCTTAGAGGGAAGTTTATGAACTTCAGGGAAAAGCTTTGGCTTATGGAGATTTCCTCTCTCTTTGAGCGGGAGAGCTAATGAGACTTCTTTATTAACGGGGAGTCTCCCTGTGTCATTATGAACTTGGTTGGAGAATTGCTTGATATAGTCCCTATTTCATTATGACATTGGTTGGACAAGTTATCTATGTAGTATTATGACCTTGGTTGGAGAATGGTTTAATAGATTAGATAGCATCATGGCTTGACATTCTTCCTTCTTCATGTATTTTGACTTGATTAGGGTGGTTATGTAAATTACATAGACCTTGGTGGAAGAATGGTATGGTAGAGTGAAATTATTCCTGTATCACTTAGAACTTAGTTGGAGAATGGTTTGGAAGAAATTTTTTTTTTTTATTTTTTTTTTTCCCGTATATCACTTTTACCCTGGTTTAAAGAATGATCCAATAGAGGATATTATCCTTGTGTCAGTTAGACCTTGGTTAGATAATAGTCCTAAAGGCTTCTTATATATGTTTTTAGAGTGAGCAAGGGACTCCCAACATCATACTCAGATATCTTTCTATAGTGAACTTGTTCATCAATAATGAGGCCTTTGGTGTTTCACCTAAACTATGTCTATAGTTTTTTGATGGTGCATAGTAATCAGGGATAGTTGATGGTGATGATGATCTAATATTGATCCCTCCTTAGAGAACCCTTTTAATGTATTTACATTTTGATAAAAATTATGAATCCATCTCCTATCTAAGAGGGAATGTTTAAATAGAAAGAAATGGAGGGTCTTCATAATCATCTATGTGCTTGGAACAATATTTATTTTTATGTAAAAGCATTAACAAAGATTTGTAGAATTATTTGGCTAAGCCTGTTCTTCATGCTATTTATTTTGGTTAAAATATTTTTTAATTTTTTATGTAAGCCCCGAGTGGTCAAGTCGACCCTCCAAATTCGTAAGTCAACCTGCCTAAAGAGAGTCACCCTTTTGCATGGATAGAAGACTATATATATCCTATTCGTCCTCCTCCAAAATGACTATCAATTTGTATCTCTCTAATCTATTCAAACAAAGGTTACAAGAAGGATAGAAGACCAAAAATCAGTAGTATATGAATATCTTTCTCACTCGCTCAAGTGAAGATAAAAGGGTTGAGATTGGTGTGATTTATGGGCATGCTCTTCTGTGATTGAAGCTGAGTTTTTTGTGGCATTTTTTTGATAATAGGCCAAGGTATGAGGTTTTAATACAAGCCAAATTTTGGCCCTATTAAGGACATACTTGTGGTATCTTGTGGAAATAATTATGAACTCTCTTTTGGACAAGCTTGTTGCATACTTCATGTGGATTATCTTTAAGAGATATTGATTTGGTGGAGGGATTACTTTGCACCTGGGTGATTTATTTTCATTCTATTATGTTTGATAGTTTGTATATGAACATGATCTATTGTTGAAGGGTTTCTCTAAGGAAGGTTTTCTCAGTTGTTCCCCCATGTGGTTTTTCTGAGGTTAAAATGATGTGTTCTTCTTGTGGCTACCTCTTCATGATCTACTAGAATTTGCTTTATTGTTGATATCCTTTTTGTAATTTCTTTATGATGTATAATGGATACAAGAAATGATTTAATGAGTAATGAAAATCATAATAAGTAAATATCATATTAGAGGATGCCCTAAAAATCAACAAAGAGGTGGTAACGAAAAAGGCTAGATTAGTCTGTGAAGGGATTGCACAAGTGGAAGATGTTGATTTTGAAGAAACCTTTGCTCCAGTAGCTCAAACTAAATGCATCATTTTTTTATTTTTATTTTTTATGTTTTCTTGTTTTATAGTCTAAATACTATCGAATTGAGGTTGAATCATCCTTTCTGAATGGTGACTTGGAAGAAGAAGTATATTCTGAACAACCAAAACAATATGAATTGTTAAAAAATGAAAATGATGTGTGATGATTGAGGAAAGAATTGTATGGTTCAAAGAAATATCACAGGGATTGGTACACGGGACTTGAAAAGTATGTGCAATAGAAAGGACTTAATAGAGGAGTAGAAAAAACAACCTTTATATCAAAATAGATAATGAAAAATTTTTAATCATTGTAGCATATCTAGATGATTTTTCTTTTCAAAATGATGTTGGCAGAATGAGAAAGAGGATTGTAGGAGAAATGCAAAAAAGGTGTGAAATGTCCATGATGGGATGATTATCATTCTTTCTAGGTCTACAAGTTGTTAAATCTAGTAAACGAATATTCATCTCTGTAACTAAATACATTAAAAATGTTGAATATATTTTGGAGGGAAAATTGTGGCATTTCAATGCACCCATGGTTACAATATGCAATTTGAGAAAATATGATGAATCACCTAATACGAATTACAAGTAAATGATTAGAAAATTACTATATTTTACAACATCAATACTAGATATTATGTAAGCAATAAGATTGATTACAATATTTCAATCTGGACCAAAGGAAACTTTTGTGGAAATAGTTAATAGAATATATTGATATTAGATGAGAACTCTAGAATTTGGCCTATGATATTCAAGAATGAATGACTTTCCCTTAACAACATATACACAATATGCAGATTGGGTACAACATATAGTTAATAGGACTAGTACAAGTAGTGGACGATTCCTTCTAGGAAATCTTTTGGCGTCATGGTCAAGTAAGAGAAAACACTCAGTTTCCCTATCCATAGTCAAAGTTGAATACATTGTAGCAACAACATGTTGTACTCAAGTTATTTAGATGAAGAAAAAAATGAGGAATATTGTAGTATAATATTATTATATAATATCAATTATCTATGATAATACATATGAAATAAACATTTCAAGGAACCATGTGATGAATTCAAAGAAAAAATGCATTCCCATCAAGTATCACTTTTTAATAGATCAAGTAGTTGAATAAAGTGTTAAGTTGGAATACATTGCTACCAAGAAATAGGTTTTAAATATATTTACCAAATTTTTATTTTATTTTTTCTAAGTAAAGGCTAGTTCTATATTAAAGAAAATAAAAATATGTACATGGAGTTAGACCTTCCGAGGAGGCCGAGGCCAGTCCTCAAACAGTAAAATCTGGACCATACTGTCTATCCGTTCACTCTGATTTACAAAAAACATTCCATAATTCTGATTTTTCCTAGCCTTCTGACTACCTGGACTTGTACTGACAAAACCATCAGTGATAATAGGTATGCAAAACCAGTTCACATCATTGACTCTAACACAGATAAAGCTGACTGCAATAGACGGTAACAGACAAGAGTATAAAGACTGAGACATTAGACTGGGACAGATAGAATGAAGACGCTCCATAAACATCGACACAAGTTCAAAATCTTTGACAAATGCACCCATTGAATGTTAGGCCACCTGACTGGACGACGCTGGCTGCTTCTCTTTCACCGGACTGGGCGAGTCTAGCCAAATGACGATGCCTTCCTCGTCCAGAATCGGCTCTCCCAAGCCAGGCTGCGAGCGGTCGTTGAGCGCGTCCCTCTCCATAGCAGAATTTGATGGCGGTAGGAATTCTTGAACCGAGGCATCCTGAGCCGGGACCTCCTGAACCGGGGCATCCTGTACCGGGATATCCTGACCCTGGCCTTCCTCGATGCGGTGAGCTCTGTAAACTAAACCATTCATATCCCCCAGGAGAATGTCACTGTCCTGAGCGCTTGCGGAGGCATGAGAGGTCGAAATGGGATCGTCAGGCTCTTCCTCAGAAATATACACAGTGAGATTAACTACCACCTATGGTCTGATAAGTCTGCTTGGGAACCTGAGACAGAATTTCTGATAAGCGCCTTGCGGGACAAGGCTCTCCTGCTCTGAGCTAGGGGAAGAGGGGGGAATAGAGGCCATAGGGGAAACAGGGTGCAAATCCTCAAGTTCAAGTCCGACTCGAATGCCAGACCGCCCTCCTCTTCTCGGAATGCCTCTACTACGCGGCATGGTGAATGCCAGAGACCCGAAAAGCCTTTCGACCCCTTGAATACTGGAAGCAAGAGTGTCCCGTCTCACAACACAAGCATCTACAGAGGAATTCTGGTCATGAATTGGCATAGAAATTACAATAAATAGAACAGAGACAATTACCATCGCGGGAGGAGGACGCATCGCCATAAACCTGTTCCGCATCGAGTCCAGAGCTGCCATGCTCGTCATGAATGTACAGTCCCCTCGGCTCTGATCCAAATTGCGCTCATCCGCCTTGAGCATTAACTGATAACCTCCCTTGCAGACCTCCGAGTACAGGTGCCTGCCATCCGTCATCGCCGTAGGTGTCGTGGCAAGCTGCATTATTAATGACAAGTAAAAGCACCCGCATCCGGGTTATATTTACCAAATCTTATCTAAGGGAGGATTTTTAATATCTAAGACAAAATTTGGGAGTAATATCTTTCCCATCTCATTAGTAATAGAGAAGTGGGCTTGATTGTGGGGAAAACTCCACAGTTAAGCACACTTGAGCCAGAGGAGTTCTGGGATGGTTGACCTCCTGGGAAGTCCTGGTTACCGGGTGCAAACCCTGGAAGTGACGATTGATGCTATGTGATTCATTTCACTAGTTTCAATCCCACTTCTTCACCCTTGTGAGCATCACCCGATGCAATGAGTGCTAAGTGAACTATTCAAAAATCATGAGAAATTAGTCAGTTACGACTACCTCTCATGGAAATGGTCATACATGAATGACTTACTTAACGCAGTTGAATCCCAAAATGATATCTAATATAATACACTGCGTAAACCCCCATACTTAAATTCAAAAAGAGTCAAGGGATCTCTACTTGAATGGTTCATGAGACACAATACATGCTAAGGTTTTGCAAATGGGGTAGCAAGCTAAGTGGGCTTGATTGTGGGGAAAACTCCACAGTTAAGCGCGCTTGAGCTAGAGGAGTTCTGGGATGGGTGACCTCCTGGGAAGTCCTGGTTATCGGGTGCAAGCCCTGGAAGTGATGATTGATGCTATGTGATTCATTTCACTAGTTTCAATCCCACTTCTTCACCCCTGTGAGTATCACCCGATGCAATGAGTGCTAAGTGAACTATTCAAAAATCATGAGAAATTAGTCAGTTACGACTACCTCTCATGGAAATGGTCATACATGAATGACTTACTTAACGCAGTTGAATCCCAAAATGATATCTAATATAATGCACTGCGTAAACCCCCATACTTAAATTCAAAAAGAGTCAAGGGATCTCTACTTGAATGGTTCATGAGGCACAAACATGCTAAGGTTTTGCAAATGGGGTAGCAAGCTAAGTGGGCTTGATTTTGGGGAAAACTCCACAGTTAAGAGCGCTTGAGCCAGAGGAGTTCTGGGATGGGTGACCTCCTGGGAAGCCCTGGTTACCGGGTGCAAGCCCCGGAAGTGATGATTGATGCTATGTGATTCATTTCACTAGTTTCAATACCACTTCTTCACCCCTGTGAGCATCACCCGATGCAATGAGTGCTAAGTGAACTATTCAAAAATCATGCGAAATTAGTCAGTTATGACTACCTCTCATGGAAATGGTCATACATGAATGACTTACTTAATGCAGTTGAATCCCAAAATGATATCTAATATAATGCACTGCGTAAACCCCCATACTTAAATTCAAAAAGAGTCAAGGGATCTCTACTTGAATGGTTCATGAGGCACAATACATGCTAAGGTTTTGCAAATGGGGTAGCAAGCTAAGTGGGCTTGATTGTGGGGAAAACTCCACAGTTAAGCGCGCTTTGAGGCAGAGGAGTTCTGGGATGGGTGACCTCCTAGGAAGTCCTGGTTACCGGGTGCAAGCCCCGGAAGTGATGATTGATGCTATGTGATTCATTTCACTAGTTTCAATCCCACTTCTTCACCCCTGTGAGCATCACCCGATGCAATGAGTGCTAAGTGAACTATTCAAAAATCATGAGAAATTAGTTAGTTACGACTACCTCTCATGGAAATGGTCATACATGAATGACTTACTTAACGCAGTTGAATCCCAAAATGATATCTAATAGAGAAGTAATAGATTGTAGGACCTCATGCCACATTAAGAAGATGGGAACTTTAGAGAGTGAGCCACGGGAGAATAATGGTGAACCAGAAAGGTTGTGGCATACGAATCGACAGGAAAAAGTGAAGCAATTTTTGAATTTCAATTAAAAGAAATGCATAAGTTTGGGTGGAACACCATATTTCTCTTGATATTGGCAAAGGGGGAGAGCTACAAATAATGAGAAGCATCAATTCAGGGGGAACTTCCCTTTACATGAAAATAAGAATGTTGTAGTCAAAGGAGTTAAATTATAGACAAAAGGAAGCATAAGCCCCAGGGGAGTAGTTTTGAAATGAAAATGTAAAAGGAAGTTAAAATTCATGAGGGGAAGTATTAAGAGTACAGTTGTAGAATACAATATTTTTCATGCAAGAAAATATGGACACGACGTTCGCAACGAGACATAGTTTCAAACAAAGTAGATTTAAATAAAAAAATAATTAATTTGATTGTTGACATATCATATGAATAAATTGCAGCAAAAGTAAAATAAATATGCACAAATGAGGAGAGATAGGAGATGGGGGATTAGTTAAAATCACTAAGAAAAGTTGTTGATAGAGGAAGATTTATAGGTAAAGTGTATCATAAGCTTAGGGAGAACATTCTTTTTCCATTGATGTCAAAAGGGGAGACGTTGTATGCACAAGGAGAATTTTAAACAAGGGGAGTCCTTTAGTATTATTGTGGAATTGGACAAGGTTACCATCAATGAAAAACATGTAAATTTTTGGAAATATTTATTTCATTAACGTTAAATATAGAGGAGACTATATATTTCCAAGGCAAATATTGGTAAAGGAAGATTATTTGAAATATTGTTTTTAGGTTTTTGATTCATAAATGTGATATCATATCTTTGAAGGAACTTTCACTAAAACTTCATAGATTAAAATAGAGTTTATAATATATGGTGGGATATATTACTTTTAGACATTTCCAATAGTATAACACATTGTCTATAAGTCCATACTAGCGAGGAGATAGGAACAATTTCACTAGGATGACCTAACCAAAGCACAAGCAAATTGACCGAACCAATTTTACATGTTGGCCCCATAAGTGAGCATAGAAATACTATAAATAGATGATATATTATTTCATATGATGCGTAGCCTATAATTAAGACATATGATATGTGAAAGAGGAGATTAAGAATGTTTTGGGGTGATTCCTACAAATTAAAGGTGGAAGGAAAAATGTGATTTATTGGGCGAAATGAGCCATCATAGTATTTTTGCTATAAATTTTCTTCTATGATGTTTCAAAAAACAAGAATTGGAGGATACATATAGAAGATTATTGTGTACCTTTCGTTCAAATTGTAGACCTTGATTCACTATAATTTTCGATATATGCTCAACGACATTTGGGTTTCCTGAATCGTCCTTAAATCTACTTCAGGCAAGACAACTTGGAATTTTCACTATAAAATTTCTTTCAGAATGTTTCATTCTAGGCCACTTGGTCGATAAAGATAGAATATATTCATATAATTTTGGTTAAGCTTTCAAACCTTGGTTCATTATAATATTGGAGAAATGCACTAAGGAAGTTATGCTTCATGAATTCCTCTGCAATTGGCTTGAAATAAGCCATCTTAAACTTTTAGCTTTATATTTTCTTTCATGATGCTTCATACCAAGAAACATGGAGGAGAGGGAGAAAAGACCTATGGTAAAAATGTTAGACCTTACTTCACTATAATTTCGGATATGTCATCTAAGGAAAGTAGTGTTCCTGAATGCTCCTGAAAGACACTTTAAACATGTTAGCTTGGTATTTTCACTATAAATTTCTTTATGCTATGTTCCAAACCATGAAATCTAGAGGAGAGAAAGAAGAAATCTTTAGTTACTTGTAGTGTAAATTATAGACCTTGTTTCATTATATTTTTGGATATATGATCAAAGGATGTTAGTGTTCTTGAATGATCCTAAAACATGCTTCAAATAGGTGAACTTGAAATTATTATTATAAATTTCTATTTAAGATGTTTCAAGCTAAGAAATATAGAGGAGACAAAAAATATATCCCTAGGTGCCTATGATATAAATTTCATAAGCATATTTGCAAAATTCGATATGTGGTGGCACATTGCAAAATTTCATTCTTAGGAAGAATCCAAAAGGAACAAGTTTTGGGAGGTAGACCTGGTGAAGGAAGAAGTAACAAGTATACTTGGTGAAGGTACAAGAAACTAAAAAATCTAGTGAGAGTAGAAGTAAAAGGTAGACATGGTGAAAGTAGAAGCAACTAATAGAAATCATGATGAAGTAGGAGGAATTAGTGAAGTGGGTTGGTATCGGTAAGGAAACAAAGTTGATCAGTGCCACTTGTAGGTTGGTACCTAAAAAGTAGTAGAGAGTATTGGTGTAGCGTGTAGATTGGTTCCTACAAGGTAGCAAAGGAGATTGGCGTATTGTGTAGGTTGGTTCATTCAAATTTATGAAATGTAGGTTGGTTCATACAATATCTTTCATAGAAATAAGTTTTACTTTTTCTTTGTAAGGGTTTCCATGTATATTTTGTGTTACTTATTTACATTATAAATTGATGTTTTATGATGTTAGAATGTTTAAATGAGTAAAAATTGTCATTATACTAGTTCGCTCCCACCCACCGGAGTTTAGTTGTGCATCCAATGTGGATGACACAAAAATGTCGACAAGGATGGTAGATGGGTGACTAATGTTTAGACTTCCTTTGAACATGTAATAACATGAAACAAAAATGACTTGGAAACATTGACCAATGATAACCATTTGATATCTTGCAACAATGGAGGAGGCATTGAAGCACACACCATAGTGATTATAAGAATAACCCTATAGAGAAGTAAAAAGACTCATATGTATGATACCTCCCCTATGAAAGCTAAAAATCACTTGTAAGCTGTTGATGCAAACAGGTTCCATTTTCAAGGATGACATGATTGACACTACAATTTTGAATTATGCAATGATCAAGGAAATTTCCCTCCCCCCTCCTTATATTAGTTTGTGCCTCCTTTATAGTTTATGAGCATGACAAAGAAGGAAGATGTTAACATAATCTATCATACAATAATAAGGTACTTTATACCCACAGGTCTTCCTGAGACCTGTCACAAATAGTAGGTTCCTCAATCTATTAAGCCCACTATCACAATCGTACAAAGAAAGGAATGGACAAGAAGAGGGATTATATAGTGCAACTTTTGATTGAGAGGTGGATACTCAATTTAGTCATCTAGAGATGTGCCAACGATCATTTCTCCTGATCTCTCTGCATCATTCCTTGCAGACAAATAACAACTCAAAAAACCAATCCTATGTAACAGCCCAAGATTAAGTTTCCATGTAAATAAATGGAAATTATAAAAGAAAAAATAAAACCAAGGTTGTTAGTGTAAATGTTTTTTGCAAGTGAGATAAAATACCTTACTTAAGTTATATGTGACTTATAACCCTAACAATAAAAGGCAGTTGTGTCTATGCTTCAAATTAAGCTGTAGACTTTGATGGAAGGCTACAATATATGGACGATTGTGTCTAGAGCTGAATTCAAGCCAGTATCCCCTCAAGCCACAGATGTTGCAATTAAAGATTGGGAGTAACGGGAAAACAAAGCAAATGTGAATTTGCGGATGTTCGTTAAGGAAAACATTATTCCACACATTAGAGAGTGCAAAAAATCCAAGGAGACATGGGACACTCTCAAAAAATTGTATGAGATGAAGAATACAAATTGGATATTGTATTTAAATAGTAAGCTTATTTCAATTAAGATGGAAGAAAATGAAAGTGCTAATAATTTTATATCTATAATTAAGGATCTAAACGATGAATTAGGTGACATTATGAAACAATATCTAGTACAGACTTGGTTACTATTACATTAAATGGAATGTTTGATGAATATCAAATGCTTATCACTGGTCTTTCAGCTATAGAGAAGGCTCCTACATTTGATGAGTTGGCAGGTATAGTTATGAAAGAAGAAGAGTGGAGAAGGAGTCTTAAACATAAATCTGCCAATTCAAATTTAACATTGATGGCTAAAGCGAAGCAGTCCTTGAAAGGCAAAGAGTGGGAGAAAAATGAAGGAAAAAGGCCATAGTTAAAACGATTTCAAGGTACACCTTTACCAAGGACAAAGTCAAAATCAATTAGAGATGATGTGTGTTATTACTATGGAAAACCTAGTCATTTTGATAAGAATCTTGTGAAAAGAAGGCCTGATCAATTTAAACAAAGAAGGCATTCAGGGAATTATGTTGATAGAGATGAAACAATTAGTTATGAATTTATCAATCTTAAATTGTTTGTGTCCAATGATGCTTTATCAGTAGAAACTGATGATGATAATGCTTGGTTTATAGATTCTAGTGGATCAATCCACATGTCATGCAAAAGAGATTGGGTTGATACTTATCATGAGGTTAATAATGGTGGACACATCTATTTAGGAGATAATGGATCACATAAAATTAAATGATATGGTGATGTAAGTGTTATGATGGCCAATGGACAAGAAAAACAAATTCAAAATGTGGTGTATGTTCCAGGATTAAAGAAAAACTTAATTTCAGTCAATACTATTACAAATCAACATTTAAAAGTTGAATATGTGAAATCAAATTGTTTGGTAAAGGATGTGCAACACAACTAGAAGGTTGGTGCAAAAGGAATGAGAGTTGGAGGTTTATAAAAGCTGGATGTAATGAAGACAAGGCCACTACAAGAAAAAAGGTCATTGGTGAGGGTAATGCCTGTGATGGAAGTTTAAGGTCTGTTACCAATGTTCCATATGGTGACGGTCTTTAAAAAGGAATTGTTGTAAGTGTATATAGTGATGGTCCTTTAATGTTTGTCACTAAAGACATTTTCAATGACACTTTTGGTGCGAGTAGTTAAAGGCCCATAACTAATTCTCCCTTTGGTGACACTTTCGGTGAGGGTCGTTAAAGGACCATCACTAATTCTCTCTTTTGTGACACTTCTAGTGACGATATTTTATTGACCTTCACCAATGATATTTTTGGTTACTTTTGCTGACGATCAATAAATGTTCGTCATCATTGATCACTCTAATGAGTTTTTGATGACACTTCATGCCTGTGATGAAACTTTAAGGTCTGTCACCAATGTCGCATATGGTGATGGTCTTTAAAAAATTGTTGTTGTAAGTGTATATAGTGATGGTACTTTAAGGTTTGTCACCAAAGCCATTTTCAATGACACTTTTGGTGAGGGTCGTTAAAGGCCCATTACTAATTATCTCTTTGGTGAAACTTTTGGTGAGGTTCGTTAAAGGCCCATCACTAATTATCTCCTTGGTGACACTTCTAGTGATGATATTTTATTGACCCTCACCAATGCTCTTTTTGGTTACTTTTGGTGATGGTAAAAAAATGTTCATTATCATTGATCATTCCAATGAGTTTTTGATGATGCTATGTACCTGTTACTATATTTTTTGTCAAAAAGTAATGATTTAAGACCATTGTTGTCGAGTTTTTTTCATTATGTGTCAAGGTCTTGGTCACCTCAGGCCTAGGTGCCTTGGAAACCTCATCATGTTTGATTGATGACCCCACCTCCATGGGTTGTACTAACATGGTTTGGTGCTGGCTTGGTGAAGTGGTTATATCCATTTTAAAGGCTGCCCCAATGAAGATGTCCCATGGCATGTTCTTCTATTTCAACTAATGGAGTACTATAACCTTTATCAGGCTATGGTGAAAGAGGCTGGGATGACCCACTTCTCATTTCAATTGCGCCCTTTCAGACAATTTAGTTAGGTTCCTATACAAATAGTTGGACAAATTTAGAGACTTGGCAGCTGTAAAGTGCATGAGAAATCTTATGTGGTATTGATATTGCCTAGAAACTCTGCCCTCACATGTGAAGAACTTCATGAAAACCTTCATCAATGGTGCATATATCTCCAACAAGTATCTGAATGGGAAAATGTGTGACTGAGCTCCTTTGTATTGTCATTTCAAGTAGGGTTTGTACTCTTCTAGGTCTAGATTCATGCCTTTGAACCAGTTTTCACCATGGTTTGGTATGCCTATAGCTTTAGATATGGAATCCATTGAAAACATGAAATCAATACCTGCAATGGTGATCTTGTCTTCCTTCAAAATGAAGGAAAATATCCCAGTGAGATGCTCATGGTAACCTACTCCTTTCACTCTTTGACAAAACCTTAAATAATTGACATCTTCAAAGGATTTCATGACAAATGGGGAGGAGGTGATTTCATTGCAATTAGAGGGCTCAAACCTCAGTATATTCCCCCCATTTTTGTACTTCCTATTCTCTGATGGTGATGAGTCAGGCTCCATACTTCAAACCCTAGGTGAACGACAACCAAAAACAGTGAAATTTGCTGCTATGAGGGAATGAGTTGGTATGATCGACTTAGGAGTTTCTGAAATTCGTAAGGAAATTTAGGAGGGTAGGGGATGATGTCAGTGAGTAGGGAAAAAAGGAATTTTGGGAAATGAGTGAGGGGAGGGGGTGGAAAAGGCCAAAACAAAGGCTTATCCTATAAAGAGATAGGGTAGATTAGGGTTGGATCTTTCCTTGGCATGTCTAGCACTCATTGACACTCATTGAAATCCCCTCATATTCATTCATTTCCATGCACTTTGACCTAGTGCTCCCTTTTGTTTCCCCAGTACTCCCTAAAAATCCTTGGTAGGGATTGGTACACCTTAGCACTCTTCCACATGCCTTGACAGTCCATAGAACATGTAATACTCCCTGACACACATTGGCAGCTAGCACATGTTGGCACTTTCAACTATTAGCATACCTAGCATGCATTGAGCTGCCTTGGTATGTTTTTTCACGGATTAAGATTGAAGTTATTTGAGATCAATTATTGGAAACTAGGAGATAAGTAACAGAGGAAGAAATTAATACTTAGAATGCAGTAACACTTGGCACTTGGCACATATTGGCATCTACACTGCCACAAAAGGCTTTTAGGGGAGGTCCAAAACCACCTCTAAATGTGTTTTTAGGATTTAGGGATAGTTTTTGGAAACCCCCAAAAGTTGGGAAAAATTGAACTTTTTTGTGGGGTTTTATAACAACCACCACCAAAAGTGTTTTCTCATGAATTTTGGAGAGTTTTTAAATTATTTTCCCTAAATATATTTTTGATGGTAGCTTTTTGAAAACCACCCCAAAAAGTCATGAAAATTGAAATTTTCTTGGGGCTGGGGGAATTCCAACAACCACCTGTAAAATTGTTTTCTCATGACTTTTTTTTTGTTGTTGGGGGGGGGGGGGTGTTCCAACAACTGCCTCTAAAATTGTTTTCTCATGATTTTCTTTTTGGAATGCAAGGGGGAGGGAGCAGGGGAGGGGAATAATTGGGAGGAGGGGTGAAATAATTTCCCCGAAATATATTTTTCATGGAATTTTTTAAATGGCCCCCTGGAAAGTCATGAAAAATGATTTTTTTTTTTCATTTGTTTGTGGCGGGGGGGTTCTAAAAACTACCTCTAAAAAAATTTTGTCATGAATTTTCTGAGGGGGCTATGGGGCAAGGGGAGGTCCAAAAATGTTTTAGTAAGATTTTTATTCCTAGCATTAGAAAATCAGAAGGAGGCTTAGGACCTAATGTCATATGGTCTAAGGGGCCTAGAGGGAAGGCAATGAGATTAATTGATAGGGGAACCCCAAAAAGTGGTGATAAGGGGTATAAGGGGACCCATTATCATAGAACACAAGCCCTTAACCCATAACCACTAAATTCCCTATCCCCTTAACCCCCAAGCCATAATCCCATAACCTGTACACTAATAAATCATAACCTATTAACCCCTTGACCCATTACACATAAAGCCACTAACCCCTAACCTAAAATCCATGAACCCCTTAAGCCCTAACCCCTTATTCTCTTAACTCGTGACCGTTAACCCCTAACTTATGCAATTATGCTTCCAAATATGTGAACTCAACAACAAAACACACTTTAAAATACTTGATTGTCTCTCAACATGTGAAAGAAAAAGTAAACCCTTTCCCTAGTCTTCCTCTATTGGAAATTTGGTACTTTTGTCACAAGATCTCTTCTCTTCTTTGGAAAGAGGAAATAAACAAGATTTTAGATGTTTCTAAATGGAGTACTCTTCATCTACATCCTTCTCCTTTATAGCACATGATAGGAATGCCAATTTTTATATTCTTGACAATGCCATTCTCCTTTTATACATGTGACCCTTAACTATACCATGAAATCCTCCAAACAAATATTAAAGAATGGGAGCTTCTCTTCATTCATGAAGCTAGTGGAATGTGACAAATTATCCAAAATTCCTCCAAATATGTGATTTGTTCTTTGGGAAATGTGAAAGGTACCATAAATTGGAAAATATGCATAAATATTTGCATCCATGTTCCCTAAATGTGATATTTTTCCTACTCAAACTAGCATCCTAGTTATGCAAGACTCATAAGGTGTCACTTTGGGTCAACTCAAGGATGTTGGCATTGTCACCTTAGTAATGAATCCTCTCACTTTGGATTACTTATTGAATATTGGGGGTATCCCAAGGTGAAAATTTATGGGGTCTTTTATGTGACTAGCTGAAAACCATCTTTACATTGGATGGTTCAACATCTTGATGATCCCTATCCTATTGACTACAACTTTTGTATTGATTATTGCTCTATGAAAATCATCGGGATCAGCCATTCTTGAATGACTTGGATCTTAGCTGAATCCACATCCACTCCTTTCTCATCAATAATGTAACCCAAATATTGATTCTTGTTCATGCCAAAGGAGAATTTTTCCAAGTTAGCACATAGCTTATGCTACTGTAGAGTATGCAAGACCTACCGAATATGTTGCAAGTGCTCTTCCTAACTATTGTTTAAGATGAGGATATCATAGAGATATACAACAAAAAACGAGTTGGTGAAAGGCCACAAGATGTCATCCATCAACCTCATGAAAGTTGCACGGTCATTCGTCAAACTAAAGGGCATGAACAACCATTCAAAAATACCCTCCTTGGACTTGAAAGCAGTATTCCACACATCTGCACGTTCAATTGGAACTTGGTGATAGTCGAACTTCAAATAAATATTGTTGAAGTACTTGCCCCCCTTGAGCTGGTCAAGAATGTCATCAATCCATGGAATCGGGTATCTATTCCTGACTATGATTTTGTTTAGGGCTTGATAATCAATGCAGAGTCTCTAGGTCTGATCCTTATTTTGCACAAGTATAATTGAGCTCCCATCAAGTGAAGAACTTGGTTAGATGTGAGGAACTTGGTCAGATGTTCCCTTGGTGCTTAACCCTTAAACCCTGAATCCTTTAACCACTAATCCATTAACCATGAACCCCTAAACCCCTAGACCTCAACCCCTACCCCTAAACCCCATAGCCCTAGACCTTTATCCTTTACCCTTAACCCATAAAAGCCTTAACTCGTACAACCCCTAAGCCTTTCTCCCAAACCATAGGCACACCAAGACTAATCCTCTTGGTCAGATTAGGTTTTGGTCTACCAAACCCTCCAAATACAACCTCCAAGCACTGTTAGGGTCTAAGGAAAAGAACCACAAGGTCCCAAAATCTGATCTACATTTTCTAGACTGACACATTTCCCCCAAATATCCTCCACATATTTTCTTGCAAAGGGTAGAAATACAGTCTTCTAACGTCCACAAATGCATCTAAGTTCATAGGAATCAAGTAAATTTCATCTCCATGCATGACCCAAATGTAATTCATGTCCACTCAAAATAAAAGAGAGGGTATAAGGTTGTCCCTTCAGCTATCATCATCCTTTAACACTAGACCCTTCTCTTACCAAATGTATGGGTAGTAGTCCCATACCAGTCTACAATATTTCTCAAAGGTTTTGTCCACAATATGCTCAAAACAACATTCGAATTCCCTTATTCTGGTCTAAGTCTATTCAAAACTAATGTAAGAAGTTCTCAACTACATGAATGATGCAATCTTCAAGCTCTTCATATCTAGGTTCATCCCATTTTGACCCCCTTTTTCGTACCTTCAATACAAAGTTGACGAAGGTAATCTTACAAATGGGCCTCCCTTTTGCATATGGAGAGAATATCGCCTTGTCCTTTAGGAAGGACTTGCTTCTAAATAGAATTACACTAATACTCTCAACATATGTTGGGATAGAAGATACATCAAGAGGAGAAAACATAGGTCAAACTCAATATTATTTTCAAACATAGGTCAAACATACATAAAAAATTAAACAATCTACACATGTAATTATTACATTGTTGGTTGGTTCTAGATTAACTCCATCATTTTGTTTCCCAAACTCCATGGTAACTTTCCATTCCATTAATTCTTCTATAGTTTCTTTCAATTTTCCAAGTTCATAGTCTTTTCTCTCAATCTATCTTTAGTATCATGCAATTGAAGTTGATAAGGTAAACCTAATAGTTGTGATAAGGGGATTAGAGGCTCCCTTATCATAACCTATAATCCATAATGCATTTAATCACTTAACCAAGGGGGGTCAAGGTTGTTGTTAGGTCCTTATACTACTAGTGTAACCCCTTATTGTTACTAGTACAACACCCTTATTATATTGTTGTGCCCATGTAGTCCCCATATTATTTTTATTGTACCCCATAGAAGCCCACTATTGGTATTATTGTGCCCTTACATTATTATTGTTATGTTGGCTCTAATTATATTATAACCCCTTAGACTCCTATATATAGAAAGGAGGCCTTGTCATTTGTATTATCCAAGGATTTCTCATTTGTGTAATGTAAAGGAGGTTGCCCCCTTGAAGAGGCTTATTTCTAAGGTGTTTATCTATATTTTCTATATTTTTGTGAGTTGGTTTCATAAAATTTTGTATCAGAGCTCTTGATTCTAGGGCTTCACTCATCCAAACAGGTCATTGTGGAATTTTTGCTATAACATTTTTTCTGCGACGTTTCAGAAGCTAAAAAAAAAACGTTTGAGTTGAAATCGTTTCAAACTTCAAGTCTGAATTTCAAAGCTTTTTCTCTACATTTTTGGAGATATGATCTGAGGAAGTTAGGGTTTTTGTAGACTCCGGAATTACATTCCAAATAGGTGACCTGGGGAAAGTCATCATAACTTTCATTCTGAGCATCAGATTGAAATTTCGTAAGAAGTTTCAGAACGAGGACAACCTGTAGTTTTCTTTGTATCAATTTCAGGTCTGAAGGTCAATACAGTGATACGTGTCACTTCGTACAATTTCACTCTACTGAAAACTTATATAATTAGGGCATATTGGAAGATTGGGCATATCTCTTCCTTGGAGAATCTAATTTCGATTAGACTAGTGGCATTAGAAATAGGACGCGGAGGGCTACTGTAATTTGCAATTTCAGACCTTGGAGATTTGAAATTACAGAGTTATAGTTGTTTCAAGATCAAGCTCCTAAAATCAATAAAAAGTGATATGAGGGAGTTTGATGGCAAGGATCTGGTAAATTGATGCTACAGATGGAGCAATATTTTGATCTACATGGTGTACCACTATTACAAAAGGTACATATTACATCTTTATATTTAGAAGCAAATCAATTTTTATGGTATAAAGGGATTTTTTCTTGTAAAGCACTTGTCACTTGGTCAGTTTTCATGGAAGAAATGATAGCACATTATGAGGATACAAAGAGTAACACCTTTAGCCAATTGATAAATCTCAAACAAAATTGTTCAATGGAAGAGCACATTGGCGACTTCAAAAAATTGAATATAAGCATAAATGATATTCTAGAGAAGCAAAGGATTGATGTCTTCATAGGGACTTTAAAGGATAACATTCAACATGATGTTCACCATTGGGAACCTGATTCATTGGAGAAGGAATTCAGGTTAACAGGAAAAATGGAAAGAAAAGTTATGGCAACCAGGAAGCCTACCACTCACAACTATAAATATGGACGTGTTGTTGCCCCTAGCCTTCCACAACCTACAAGTTTGACACCACAACAATTGGAAGAAAAAATAGAAAAAGGGCTTTGTTACAGTTGTGATAACAAATACACTAAAGGGTATAATTTTCTTGAGAATAAATTGTTTTACATAGATTATGAATAGGGGGAAGAAAAGGATGAAGAAACATCAAAAGAATAGGATATACACTAGGAACCAACCCTAGAGAAAGAAGAAATGAATCCGACCATATCTTATAAAGCATTTCCAAGAATTACCACTCCTCAAACTCTTAAGATAGAAGGACATATCAAGAAGAAAAAGGTTCAAGAAGAGAAAGATCACATCGAGATAGAAGAAATGAATCCGACCATATCTTGTAATTCGTTGGCCAGAATTACCACACCTCAAACTATCAAGATAGAAGGACATATCAAGAAGAAAAATGTTCAAGAAGTGAAGGATCACATCGAGCATCAAGAAATGAATCCGACCATATCTTGTAATGCATTGGAAGAAATTACCACTCCTCAAACTCTCAAGATAGAAGGACATATCAAGAAGAAAAAGATTCATGTAGTGAAAGATCACATCGAGCATCAACAACAAGTTCTCCAACTTTTAAAGGATAATCCCACTTTGCTGCAGAATCGAATGAAACAACAGGCAGATGAACATTGTAGTGAAAGAAGTTTTGATGTAGGCAATTGGGTATTTTTATGGCTACATCTCAAGCAAACATTTATGAGAAGGAAATGTTGGCAATACTACATGCACTTAAGAAATGGCGACCTTACCTAATGAGAAGACACTTCAAGGTAAAAATGGATCATGATAGTCTTAAATACTTTTTAGAACAAAGATTATCTTTAGAAGAGAAAAAAGAATGGGTCATAAACATGCTGGGTTATGACTTTGAAATAATCTAGAAAAAAGGGAAGCAAAATGTTGTTGCAGATGCACTCTCAAGAAAGCATGAGGATGTGGAAGCATTGTTTTGTGCTATTTCTATTATCCAACCAGACTGGATAAATGAAGCAAGGCATGAATGGAATAAGGATGAAGAAGTGTGGCCAATCATTAAAAAGTTGTAGAATATCCCAGTTCAAACAATATTTCCAGAAGTTGACAAGGAAAGAAAAATCATATTGGAACTTGGAGCAGTCACAGAAACAAGAAACTGATAGCTATCAAATCGATCAATTTGAGAGTATCTCCTCAAGTGGAAGAACTTACCCATCGAAGATTTCTCATGGGAGCACAATAATTTTATACAGAAGCATCAGTAACTACTCAAGCATTGAGGACAACACTTTTTGAAGGACAGGTCATGTTAGGTCCCTATTCTACTAGTGTAACCCCTTATTGCTATTAGTACAACCGCCTTATTATATTGTTGTGCCCATTTAGTCCCCATATTGTTATTATTGTGCCCCATAGAAGCCCACTATTGGTATTATTGTGCCCTTACATTATTATTGTTATGTCAACTCTAATTATATTATTACCCCTTAGACTCCTATATATAGAAAGGAGGTCTTGTCATTTGTATCATCCAAGAATTGTTCATTTATGTAATGTAAAGGAGTCTTCCCCCTCGAAGAGGCTTATTTTCTAAGGTGTTTATCTATCTTTTCTATCTTTTTGTGAGCTGCTTTCATAACAATTGTAGTTATAGAGGCATTGGGACCAAATTTGGGGGTTCATAACATTAGGAGAAGTGGAATGGTATGACCAAAAAGGTTGGAGGGGTATCTTGTGGTGTATTGAATGGGTCAAGGGGACACAAATGTAGCATGGATGGGTATAAGTGGTAGATACAAACATGGTTTACTAAGATCTATAATCCTAGTATTAGAGAATGAGAAGGGGACTTAGGACCTAATGTCATAGGGACTAGGGGGTCTAGAGAGAAGGAAATAAGAGCAATAGAGAGGGCAACCCCGAATAGTGGTGATAAGGGGATTAGGGGCCCCATTATCACAACCCATAAGCTCTTAACCGATAACCACTAAATTCCCTATCCCATTAACCCCCAAGCTATAATACCTTAACCCCTACACTCATAATGCATAACCCATTAACCCCTTGACCCATTAAACCTTAAGCCACTAACCCATAACCTAGAATCCACGAACCCCTTAAGGCCTAACCCGTTAACCTTTTTACCTATGACCCTTGACCCTAATTGCTAACCACTAAACACCTTAATGACTAACCGTCTTAACCCATGCTACCTAAATCTCTAGCTCTTAATCTTGTAACCCCTAAATCCTTTAACCCCCAAACTCTTAACCCTTAACCCTTAAGCATTGAAACTCTTAACCACTAAGCGTCGAAGGACAAAAGAAACACCCCAAACCAACACAATAAGCTCCTAATAGAATCCTTCACCTTTAAATGAGCATATTAGCACCACTTTACTCTTAGAGAACTTGGTATTGGTCTTGAGGGTATGTGTTTGTGGGAAATGCCTTTATTACATTGTATACCAAACTGGTAACACCTGGATAATTTGCAAAGCCTCGATATGAATTTATCACAACATCTACACTTCATGTTGAGATGGATCTTATAGTTCTCTCCCAAATAAGGAATTAAAAATGAATAGATCACTCATAAAGACATGGCCTCTCTAACACTAATGCACAAGGAGAAAACCCTCAATACAAATATTTTGTTTGCTAAAAAAATTCAATGTGTCAATGTAAAATATTATACATAAGATAAAATAAAATGATATTATCCACATCAATGATTGAAACATCCTCACATTAACCATGATTGGTGAGCCTGGGGGTGAATGTGGGGCACTATTAAAGTTATATCATGTCCAAATTCCTTTTACATCATGAGGTTGTGTTCAAGTAGGGTTGATGCATCATCACAAGGGAGAATGACATATTTTTGTAGGGTAGTGATTAAATTTGTAACGGAATTCAAGTTATATACACCTCCAATGTTAATGACATCATTGTATGTTTGTGTTAGGTTGTTAAAAATGTTATTCATAGATAGTACATTCAGTTTACATAGACTTCATTTTTTCATGGCCTCAAGTCTAAGATGGAATTGTACTAGGAACACTTCATGAAAATGATGGGGGCGGGGCTTATTGCTTAACCCACATACACACAAGAGAATTTTATGCAACCCTTCAGATTCCTCTTAGTGGGTTCAAATTGGGGTTACATTTAGCGTGGAGTTGAAACCAATCATCATGAACTTCTTCTTCTCAATAACATATGAGCTAGCTTTTCCATATACACAAGATAGAGTTATAAGATCAACTCATTTGTAGAAGCCCCATTTATTATGAGATTCAAGGGATGTTCTATTGTCTTTATCAAAATTTAGATGGGTCGTTGTTTACATTCTTTCAATACATGTCTAGCTCTTTTTATGAGGGAGGTCCTTGGATTTAAATCTTTATATAAGGCTTTACGTGGCCTTCCCCTTTTTAACTCTTCTGAGGGGGTCACCTCCTTCCATGTTGTCTTTCCCACTTAGGGCCAAAATTGACAAACCAAGATTCAAATTTCTTCAACTATCAAATTGGTGAGGCCTCATACCTCTTCTTGACCCCCTCAATGGGACATATTTCTCTAGAGATACTTTTGAGGATTTCCCATCATATATCGTAGGTTGGATGTCATATGACCTATTACCCCACTTTCTATATGGGTTTTTAGAGGATATTTTTAAATTTTGATTGTCATCTCAACCCCTGTGGTTCTTGTCACATTGATCATTTTCCAAATGAGATATACAGCTTTATATGTAGTTCAAGGATGTACCATTGGTTTGATGACACCTACACTAAGTGTAGGAAGAGGTTGCTTTAGCTACAACATTTAGCTTGATATGTATGATCCATGTGCATATGATATCTCCAATGTGTATTATTTTTATTGTGATCACTTAAGAACTATATTTTAATTCTTGATTCTTTGGCTGAAAGTTCTAAGCTGAGTTGTTCCATGGTGTTTCTTACTAGTGACTCTTCATTAATAACATAACATAGTACCATCCTTAATTCAAGGAGATCATAATGATATATATATTTTTTCATGACTAGAATGAACCTAGGCCAAGGATAGCCATTTTATTGGATAAAAGAGGACCAATTTACCCACAATGTGATGTTATTCACCAGGATTATGTGAGGCTTGGTCAAGCCTGCACTAGTGCATATGGGTAGAAAATCCAATGCCATACTTCGAAAGTTTGACTGTACTGTCAGATTTTACTTGCATTTTTTGAACTTCAAAAAACAAGCCCAACATTTGTCAGATATCCGATGATACATTAGTCGGATATCCAATGATAATTTAATGTTCGTTGGATATCTGATGAACATTTAATTGTCATCGAATATCTGACGTTTGGCCATTGTACCATCCCCCACCCTTCTTTCCTCATAAAATACATTTTATCTTCTAATCAATATGAAATATTAGGGGTTATAGGTGAAGATGTAACTATCAAGAATCGAGGAGAGGCTTCAACTATCCCCCAATAAGGCAAAGTGTTTCTTAGAATGATAATCTTAAAGATCCCTATGAATGAGGCATAAATATGGAAGGGATCATTAACAAGAATGCAAATCCAAATGCACCAAAAAAGGACTCAACTCAAAAACCTAAGGATCAAGAGAAGCCTTGAGATGAAGAAGGAAGTATTATGAATTAGAAAATCTATTTGGACAAGGAATCATATCAAGCTCGAGAAATTCCTTCAATGCATAAGGTTCATTCACTTGAATCTTTTGAATCCATTTCTCATTTTGGATCTTTGAAAAATGTTCCTCATTCTCCCTCCCCTTCACATCTGAAGGAAAATAAATTTGGAGATATAAGAAAGAGAGAAAGAAGAAATATTTTCTATGGGATATGAGACCTCTCTAGACTAACTATTCAAGAAAAATCTTTGAGAAAAATATTTTGTTCATGTTACCCTTGATGGTAGGATTTTGATTTAGTGATTATGGGGCTTTCAAACCCAATTCTTTAAAGTATACTTTATGGAAGTTGGAGACTTTAAGTGGGCAGAGAGGTTGTTTGTATGATTTTTTGTTTTTACAAAGTTGCACCAGAGGGTTAGGGTTTCTATTTTTGTTCCATGATAAATGGTGACTAAAAGTCCATTAAAGATGTTGTCTAGTTTAGGGATAGGAGCAGCCCTAGAGGAAAAACTTAGTGTCCCACGTATCTCAATGTAAGAGACTTATGGAAAGGGATTTGCAAAAGAGTAGGGGATGTTGCTACGAGAGAAGAATCTTATCAAGGCAAGTGAGAGGGAGAGGGAATTGACTCTCTATTGTAGTGGAAGTGAACCTCCCAGTGTTCAAGGCTCTCTGACTGTTGTTGATGGCTTTTTCAACAATGGTTTACGACCGAATGTTGATACAAGGGACGATAATGGTTTTCAATCAGAGGATGATCTTAGATATAATTTTAAATATTTGGATTACTATCACTCCCATGTTAATCTCAATTCAAGGTTGCCACCACCTCTTTCATGAGAGGATTGGAAGCTTGTGCAATGTTTTCAAGTTGTGCCTATACATGGTGGCATTTGTGACTGGAGGAAATCAAGGCCATTTGGTGATGGAAACAACAAGATGATTATATAACTTTATAAGGTCCAAAAATTTCAAAATAATTGAGGTTTTATGCATACATAAACACCAACTCTAGACAACTATCAAACTATGTTAAATACTCAATTAGTAGGAAGAGAAGGGCCTCCATTCTTTTAGCAATGTACTTGTTCCATTGTTGAGCAAAGCATCTACAAACATAATTTAAAATAATAATAGAAGAGGAAGAAGATTTTGTAGTAGCCATTTAGGCCACAATATCAAAGGAAACTCCACAATGAGTGTCCCATTCTTTATATTTGCATTTTATAATTGAGAAAAGAGAGCAGAGAATAGGCCTCACCTTCTAGTTGGGTTTTCTCTTGTATTGGGTTTCTTATGATACATATTGTGTTCATTTGTTATTCTTTCATTTTACTATTTTAGTTGTTTTCATAAATTTGAGCACCAATCTAGTAATAATATGACCAAGGTAATAAACTACATTAAAAGATTTCATAATATTTCAAGGCTTGTCATGTTGACCTGTTTGAGTGTAATATCCATGACACTTTACATATTGCTTCATAACTATGATTTGCTTAATCCTTGAATTGCTTCAAGTAGTTGAGTATTAAATGATCTATTAAATCCAAAATAATATCATGGGGAAATTGTAAAGCTTTTTTGACAACATCCCAATTGGAGTGTCGAACCCAAGTTAGCTTGCTTGATTGTAGGAGCATTTTGATGCCTCAAGACATGGTAAAATTATAACTTATCAAAGTTGTGCATTTCGTGAAGGATTCAACATACTAGACCAATGAAAATAAGCCCTTTAGAGATGAATTAATTTATCATTATGTTTAGAATGATCAGAGAATCCCCCACCATCGTTTTCCACAAGATTCCCTGAGGATAAAAAATAAAAAAGACATTAAAAAGACTAGCATTTTAGCTTCATTGTTTGTAGTGATCCCAACATCTCAACTAAATTTTGATTTTTGGTTTTCCTTAAAATCTATGATGAATCCTCTTAAATTTCCACCTTGGAAGATGGAATTATCAAGAAACTATTTTAATTTAGTTAGAATGATAGGGTTCCTCTTACACAACGTTGCTACCCACATGGAATTCTACCCTTATTGACAATGTACACCATTATTATAACATTGTTTAAGTTTTATTGACAATGTACACCATTATTAAAAAATTGTTTAAGTTTTGTTTATCCCAGGAGGTGTTGTGTATTAGAAAAACACCTTACATATTTCATGTATCATTTCTCTTTCAATCATTATTTAAATTTGGTTGTCTTAATAAATATTGTATGCTGAGGGAGAATAAACTTTGTCGTAACCATTATCAATCTTTGTTAAAAATATCAAAATGGATAGTTATCAAAACCCTCATATTTACTTTACCGCTTCTTTTGAAATTCCAACCCATCCAAGGAAGCGCACAACATCCCTCATTGATTGGACCATAGAATCATTTGTCCGACCTTTGTCAACAAATTTTCTGACTCGGGCTGAGTTTTGTTACTCATTGCATGGAATTGTAATTAAGGGTATCCAGCAGGCCACAAATTTATCCATCAAATACGATGTCAAATCTAACAGTGCTACTTGGCGGGAATTGTTGAAATGACAAATTGAAGAGAATAGTCATATCCTCCATTCAAACCCTAGTACCCGAGAAGGAGCCAGTGAAGCGCTAGATGGATGGATATTTTTCTTGGTAGAACATATTATGATCCTTTTTTTATCAACACAAAGACTCTGTCATGCTCTCTAGATACTCTTGAATCATTTATTCTGTCATTGAACTGATAATTTCCCAATCTTTAAAAGTTTTATTTTGCAACTCGTTAAAGATTTAGCATATATAATTGTATGTGTTTTGCTCTCTAGTTTCATTGAAATATCTTTATAGTTGTAGTAACTTTGACATGTAAGTCACTGGTTTCATTTGAACTATGACATCCAAGGTTTGCAGGGATTTAGTTTGTATAATGTTACGCGCTTTATTCAAAATGGTGGGTTTTGTTGTTCCTTTTCATTTTCTGGTTAATTTTTGAAAGGATCTTTGTTCACAACTCAACTTAAATTGATTTCCTTCCTTCAAAGCTAAGTAAAGACCTTGTTCTGCAATTTCTACTAGGTTTTTTTTAGCTACCAAGGTAAATAGAGGCTTAACATGTTGTGAGGATGGAACTGGATTAAAAGTCAAACAATTTGCTGAGAAATATAAATTAAATTGTATAGTTTGAGTTAACTGCTTTAAAATCAAGAGTTTTTTTTGTTGTTTAATTTTCTTTTCTGGGTTGGTTGTATGGATTTGAGGTCGAAACTAGAATTAAATCGAGGGATTTTGTGAAGATAGCTTAAATGTTATGTTGAGCTAATAACATCCAAAATGAAGGTCTTCTTGTTGAACATATTCCAAATTTAGAGCTACGAGTTTTTATTGAGTAAAAAGGGTCTCCAAAATGATGTAAAACATTTGTTGAATAGAGGTTCCAATTGTAGAAAGGAGCTATAGGGTTTTACTGAAGGGAGGTTGAAATTAAAGCAAGTTGTCTCACAAGATTAAAATTGAACCTATGGTGGTGACTTTGATGCCCAATGCCATTTTGACATTTAGCATTGGGGTTGTGGATCTTAAGCCCAATAACTCAGGAAATCAATCCCTTTTTTCAATTGAACCCATATACCAATCCTTGTCTCTTTTCACATGATCATTGCAACTTCACATTTGTTGTCTTCCACTTTCATGATTTTTTTTTTCTTGTTCACTAGTTTGTAGAATTTATGGAAATTATTCCCCTTTGGAACATTTTACATAGAATTTTTATGACATTTGTGCTTGGAAATAATTTGCAACATAAGATGTTTAATTTGAAAGTACTCTGAACGGAGTAGGCCTCTCATGATTAATAAGCTCTTGAAGTAACAATAATATCTTGAATTCAGAATTTAGTGAGGAAGTATTCATAGCTTCCATACCAAGGAATAGGAAATATTTCATCCTTGGGAGGGAACCTAGGCTTGCTCTAATCCACTGGACCACTATGAACATAGTCTGGCAGCATCATTAATGCAAATAACTGGAGCCCCTTTGTATTCACCATATTCATCACCAAAAACAATATAAACCACCATACGAATTTCAAGCTTGAGATTCCTCAACATACAATGCTCGTTTTCAGTCTGAGAAAGTTGCTCCCATGAATGAGACATAACATATGGTCCTAAACAATTTGTATAAACTAGGCCATTAGGCTTCTAGCTTCAAGAAAATTTTGTATGGAGAAGGGAGATTATGAACACAGTCTGGCAGCATCATTAATGTAAATAATTGGAGCCCCTTCGTGTTCACCATATTCGTTACCAAGAATAATATAAACTGCCATAGGAATTGCAAGCTTGAGATTCCTCAACATACAATGCTCATTTTCAGTCTGAGCAAGTTCCTCCCATGAATGAGACATAACATATGGTCCTAAACAATTTGTATAAACTAGGCCATAAGCCTTCTAGCTTCAAGAAAATTTTGTATGGAGAAGGGAGAAGCCTCTAAAGGAAAATCTCTAAAACATTGCAAGATCTCAATATACTCCTAAGTAAATGGATATTGACTTGGATTTCACCTTCCTTTGGTTCATATTGACCCACCATACTCATGCATTGGGTGTCGAACATTCATAAACCTCTATCTTTATTAAGGTTGGTTTTTGCACCATATTTTTCAGCTCATAAATAATTATGGAGATATCCAGTGGTTATCATCTACCACACCTCCATGAAAGACTCACTCTTGGAATATTCACAACACTAAATTTGTTGTAGAATATAAATCTCACATTGTCAGCTTCTTTCAATGAGCTAACCAGTGGACAAGCAATGATAGGTTTCAATATGGATCCAATTTTTAGGTAGATGCTTCATTATTCCTACCAAACTACATTTTCACATATAGAAAAACTTGAACAATGACCTTACTTAACAATAATGTCCCTCACTTTCCATAGGATATTACATTGGCTTTTAATTTCACATGTTCTTTGTTGGGTGACATGACTTTAACTTGACCATCACAAGTTCTCTCCAAATTTTAGATAAAGGAGTACTCAATAGGTGTGTGACACTCTGAGCATTTCATGCACATGACTTTAACTTGACCATCACAAGTTCTCTCCAAATTTTAGCTAAAGGAGTACTCAATAGGTGTGTGACACTTTGAGCATTTCACGCAACAAAGTATGGTGAAGGATTTGTATATCTATAACCTTATGATAAATCTCTCCACATATACACACTTACCATAGTGAAGTATTTCTAATTTTTCTTACTCATTTCCATGTCTAATGCTCTTATTGTTAAACAATGCCAAGTTCTTGAGTATCAAAGATATCTATGATGTGCTCTATAAATGTCAACCACGTCATCAATTTATACCTTGTCATTTTCATTTTTCCAAACTTTTGAAGTCATTCTCCCTTTATTTAATTGATTTTACTAAAATCATCGATTCAACTAAACACTATAAGCCTTGGTTTGTTGATTGGTGAGTACTTTTCAAGTAGTTTGTTCAAACGTGGTCAAATTCTCAAGTTGGGTTGATTTGAAACAAAACTCTAAAAGTCAGTTCTCTCCACCTCAAGTCAATATTCTATGGTGTAGTCAAGTGACTTCACCATGAAATGATCATTTCAATAAGGTTGTGGATTAACATAAATGGATTAGTTGTTCATTTCTTTTGATAGATTATCGAAACCAAAATGTGAGGAGGCATATGATGATTTTTGAGCTTTCTCCATGGAAAAAATTGAAAAGGTTTACTGGCTAAAAATGTAAATGCAACAAAATACTATTTGATTTTCCATTAGACTATCTTAGTACTGGACCATTGGTTTACATCCATGAAATTTAATATTATAAGTATAAAACCATTCAACTATGCATTAGGTGATCGATAGCTTGATTACAAAAGGGCTAGTGGTCACAAACCCACCTCCTACCATGATGACTCCACACTGAGCAACAAGTCCAAGCTTCTCCCACTTTACTTAAGTACTTGAATTTTAACATATATTACGGATCAAAATCCACTATGAAGAAGTTGGGGGACCTACCTATCCTTCATGGTAATTGGTGTGTGTGGTTGAGTATTAATTCCTATCAGCTAATGCTCCTCCAGCCTCAACAACCCCAATAAATTCCACACTTTTCAGTCCTTCAATGATGAGACTATCTTCAGAAAAGGTGAATCAAAGAATAATGCATTTCTCATGAGTAAGGTGAATTCAAGTGATAAAAAAGTGGTTCTCCCTCTCTGTGTGCTGGCCAATTCTTTGGGTCATACTATGCCCAAATTTTTTACCATCCTCTGGCATGAGTGTGTGTATATATTTATACTTTGATTTGTTTTTAGTCATGGATTTACCATGTCAATGTCAAACACCATATTTTATTTATTTTTCATTGCCTTCAATAAACCACTTTGCATTAGTAATTTTAATCAGCAATGGGAATAAATTATCAAAGTATGATAGGTTTTCCTACCCTCATGCATGTCATACGCTTTTTGTAGTGAAATTCAAGTACGTTTTCATATTTATAATTAGATTTTTTTTTTTTTGCTATTATGTCCCATGTCAAAGTCAAATACCATGTTTAAATCTTCTGCTCCTTTCAGTAAACCACTTCGAATCACTAATTTTAAGTAGGAAAATAGGTAGGTTGTCTTTGTTATTGAGCTACAAATCTAATGTTTTAAATGAATTCTCATGAAATCCCATAACTTCATCATCATGAGGACTAATTTGATCCTCTCTACCCCTAATGGCTCCCTTTGAGGTTGTGGAAGCATAGTTGGTCATAACAGAGGCAATGTTAATTGTTATAAGCAGAGTGGTGGAATATAATGGATGCCCAAACTATACCCCATCCACTTGCTCTATCAAGTGAATCTCATTATCATCTTCTTCATCTGATTTGGAAAAGGAATCATTTTCAATAGGTATAGCCTTTTTAATTTCATTAAGAATGAAGTTATAATCCTCATTACTACTACCATATTCCAGCAACAAAACTTTTTTAGTGATGCCAGCAGGGCTGGCCTCATTGGATCCTTTTGCAAAGCTTCAGGTTTGCACATTTCTCAGTGGTTTGCAACACATCTCTTACCTTATTTATTTCCTCATCAAAATTTTCAGGGATTTTCTTACTTTGTGGCTCACCATTATGGTTGGAATTTTAACTTTAGCATTGAATCCAAATTATTCAATAGTATAAGCCACTTAGCTTTCTTTTTAACTAATCAAACATTCCAACACAAAATCATGAAATATGACTAGTTTCTTTCAATCCAATAGACACATTATTCCTATACTGTAAACCAGTTAGAATATTCATGATAAACTTAAGAACACTATCTCATTGTGGAGAAAATTACAGCTTTCAATGTTCATGAAAAGACGCCCTATTTCTCTATTATTTTATAGATCACTTGATAATCTTCTAAACTTTTTAGTTTGGTGGGTAAAATTTATGTTAGATGAGTTCAAAATACTCACACTAGAATATTTTATTGCAAACGACTGCACAATGAATCTCAATTCTTGTTGTTGAACAATATAAACACAAAAATATGGCTACTATCCGTGAATCTTCGTACTAAGAAAGAATAATCACTATTACTCTTGACATTGGCCTTTAGTGAAGCCAAGTGTTCTACAACCTCATACACAACACTTTGTATGAGTCAATTTGACTTAGAATTTATCATTAGATTTGTTATGACTATAGAGTGAAAACTTATTAAAATCCACACCTCTCATTTTCTTATGGAGTGTTTTTTAATAGTAGCAGCAATTTTTTTCTATTAAAGCTAGAAAAGCTCCTCTCTATTATGATATATTCAAAGAAGTATGAAAAATATATTCCACCTATTGATCACGGATCTCATAATTAAAGGTTTTATATATTTATGATGAATATTTAATTTTCTTTTGCAGGTGTGCTATTAGATAACATTAAGATTTTTTTATAAGAAACCATTTCCCATAATGATTAGCACAACTACATGAAATAAGTTGTTACAATGAGAACTTCATCATTAGGTTAAGAGAATGTTGTCTCCCTCCTAAAAATTCTTACTTTAATGTTTAATAATATATTGGAAATTTTAGTTTATGATTGACTGGTTGCATATTGTTAATTTTTGTTAGTTGGGCCTTTCCCTCCCTACTCTATGTAAATAATAGTCTGAGACCCTCTCTTGATTTCCAGCTCATCTCTTACCCTAGTTCTATCCTCATCATAAATTTTAGGGGTCTTCTTACTTTGTGGTCCACCATTATGGTTGGAATTTTCCCTTTCAACCTCATAGATCTGTTCTAGTTTCTACTTCACAAATGTTGTTATTAACATGCTTTTCCCATAAAAATTTGTCATATTGGTTATGTTGCTAGTTACATTTCAGATTATTTCAGTTGTTTCATGTTCTTTCCAACACTGAGTTGTATGGACTGTCCTTAGGGGCAACAAATAAAATTAAGAAATATTCTCCCAGATTTGTGTTACTCCCATCAATGATACAACTGGATAACTATTGTTAAAATCACCCTCATACACATATAAATTAGTAATAGTCTTTGTATCACCAAAACTTTGTGTTCCGCTATCACTACAATTCCCATGGTTGTCCACATTTAAGCCATAATTGATGCATTTCTATCCATAAATATATTTTTTCTTGAGTGGCAATCTTAAAACATAATTTCCATTTTCTAGAAAGGATCTACATGGTCTAGTAGTAGTGATGTTAACTTACACCTTGGTAAGGAGCATAATATTTCTTTTGGCATCAGAATTAGTCATAGAATAACTACATGCAAAGGAAAAGCTTCAAGAAACCAAGAGATTGTGCTTCGTCATCGAATCCTAAGGTAGAAATAGCATCATATTTGTGAGCAAGGCACTACCAAAAGGCCTAAAGGGTAGATTGGGTTGATCCTTCTGAATCAAATTGAATTGTGGGCTATGATATACATTTTTGGAATTTTCCAAAGCTACTCTCCCATATTATGTGAAGGGATGTCCTAGAAATAGACTCAAAACTCCTTTTCAACCTAATATGCATTAGCACATAAATACGATAAAAGCAGAGGAGGGAGTGGTTATGCCTTAAGAGTTTATGTGCCTTTCTTGGTAAGAAGTTGTAGTAGCATTATAATGGGTAAGATGAGGAATAGGAAGAAAACCATAGCCCTTAATAGATTCTAAGAAAAACCCAAGAGTTCCCAATGGAAAATAACATTATCATATCCATGTGAGCTAATAGAATATTGGAGTTTTGTGGTACTATTTATGCATGCAACCTACAACATCAAAGAACAAAAAATTAGTAAGATTAAAATACATTAGATGAGCTATGAAACCAATGCGAAGAGAGAGGGAAATGGAGAAGAAGATCCCTCTCAATGGGAGTTCTATGAGAATTCTACCTTTATATTATAAAATTGCAATGGGAAAGGAGAAGAGAGCAACTCGATGAAAAAATAAAAAATGAGAAATGAGAGCCACTTGATGTTTTTGATGAACTTATAAAATCATTAAGGGAGAGACTTATATAATGTGACAAGTGACATAGAAGTCAAGCAACAAGCCCTACAACTAGTTATCTTTGAGTTCATTTAATTACTTGTCTTCATAAATACTACTTAGGAAGTCTTTAACAGATAGTTTGGTCATTAGGCCGAGTACTCTTGTCTTTCTCGAATTTAGAAAGTACAAAGAATAGTTACCCGAAGAAGCTTTCCTCATAAATAGCCTTATTTCCCTCCTCATTATTTAATCTGGGGAAATACAAAGCGAGTTTGATGATCTCTGTTATATTAGTACTTCTTGGCTTATGAAAAATCGCATCAAAATGATTCACCCCAAGACCAATTAGCTCATTAAAACTTATGATGATATCTCCCTCTCCATCCTCCATTTCCAAAAGAGTGTTAGTACTCTTCTTCAAATTTGCAAAGTGATGAAAATACTTGGTATTTTCGTCCCTAAGTTTCAACCAAGTGGCTTCATCTTTTTCTTCTTATGGAATGAATCTAGTGCGGGAAACTCATAGTTGAGCATAATTTATCCCTTTCAACATTTTTGTTCCTATATAACACCAGACGACTATCATAAAATTAGTCATGATGTTTCTCACTGTTCAGTCCTATTTTAGAAGTGTGAGCAGAGCATCAAGGGAACAATTTCATTTATGGTTTAAATCCCAAACTTCTACTATATGGATCTTTAACAATAAAAAATATGCATATTTTATGACTGGGTAAATGGTTTTTCTTTGCATTCTTTAAGGAGGGTAACCTTGTTGTAGGATATTTGGCCTTTTTGCTGTCATATATTTGTCAAAATAAACTGTCAAATAGTTTCATTCTACTTTTGTTTTAGAGTATAGTGTCAAATGTCAAATGCTTGGAGAATTTTTATCCTCAAAATTCTTCCAAAATTATGAAGTCGTTAACTCTGTATTCACTACCCGATAAATATTTCAAAACCATTATTTCCAAGAGTAAATAGTGCATGAAATCAGTCCACCCATTGCCTCTAATATTGTTGATATATAGTGGGTTTTTCACATATCCTTCCCTACTCTCAATAAGGTAGTAAACGCACCAAATTTACTTTCAAAAATCCAAAAAGACAGTACCCAGATTTAGTGACAAGAAAATAGAGTAATTTTCAAGTTGTTATACCCATTGTCAATGCATTGTAAGGATTAGGAACCTTGCTGCCATAAATTTGGTTAGAATATGTTGCACTGTACCCTGCAAATTCTGCCTCAATTCAATTAGTTTGTGATTGTTATGGTTATGCATTAGAAGCCCACCATTGTTGTTGGAAAAACTGTACTAAAAACCATTTCATTCCATCTCTGATGCTCTACTTTACTTGTGACTAAATGTGGATTGACACAACCTTAACAATTGTAGCAACAATGCCCTTTAGGTTGTACCAAAAACAATTCTACTCTTGACAATGTCATTCTTCAATAGCTGAGTCTTGTTGAGGTTAAATTCACTACTGTTAATACAGATCATAGACTGGTTCAATGAGGCCACAAAACTAGCTTCTTATGTCATTTTCATTTGGGAAAAACCAAGCTTGTTATTTTTAAGGCCTGATTCAAATCATCAAGTGTCATGTTTCAGGTGCAACATTTCTTATTTTAGGGCTTCAAGAGTTGTCATAAATCTAATTGTTATTATTGTTGAAAGTCTCCTTACTTCAGTCACATTTTACCCATGGCCATCATATAATATTTTGTCAAGGCATATCTCACATGCGTGATAGGGATCACTTGGTCTGTGAACCAGCATTTGTTCCAACTAGGAGCATTAGCTGACTTATGCATTTTTCTCAAAAACTTTAGGGGTACCCCATTTTTGGGGTCAACAAGCATTATGCATGTGTGGTGTCTAAGATGTGTCAACAAGGCAAGGAATGTGAAGAGTAACCAAAAATCCCTCAAGCTCCCCCAAGTAAAGTGGACACTAGGTTATCCAAGTGAATGATTCATGAGATAATTCCAAAATATGTGGTATCCAAAGCCTTCAAAACTTGTTTTCACTTCCAAAGGTCATAGATACATGAAAAAGGGCTCCAAGTAGGGTGGAAGGTGAAGGTACATCTTGAGGATTGTTATGAAACTAGCTCACAAAACGATAGAAAAGAGAGATCAACGCCTAAAAAATAAGCCTCTTTGAGGGGGAAACCTCCTTTACATTACACAAATGAATAATTCTAAGATGATACAAATGGAAAAACCTCCTTTCTATATATAGGATTCTAAGGTGTCACAATATAATGAAGGATGACATAACAATAATAATATAAGGGCAGAAAAATAACAATAAGGGCTACAATGACAATAGTAATAGGGGAATCACTAGTATTATAGGGACCTAACATGCCCCTCTCCTTCAAAAAAGCATTGTCCTTAACGCTTGAGTAGTTCTGGATGCTTCTATATAAAATTCCCATCCTCCCATGTGGAATCTTCAACAGGTAAGTTCTTCCACTTGATGAGATACGTCGAAATTGATCGATTTCGTAGTTGTTGAGTTCTTATTTCTTTGACTGCTTCAACTTCCAATATGATTTTTCATTGCTTGTCAAGTTCTGGCAAGATTGTTTAAACTGGGAGTTGTCACTAATAACCTTCTTTAAGCATGAAACATGGAAAACTGGGTGCACTCAGGAAGCTGCAGGAAGCTCCAATTTCTATGACATAGTACCAATCTTTTGTAACACCTTGTACAGACCATAATACTTAGGGGATAATTTATCATCCTTCTTACCTTGCTTGAGGGACATTTGTTTATATGCTTGTATCAATAGAAATACCGAGTCACCTAAATCAAAACTTCTTTCGTTGCGATGTTGATCTGCCTATTGTTTCATTCTATTCTATGCCAAAGCTAGGTTATCCTTTAAGAGTTGGAGAACTTGTTGTTGATGCTCGATGTGATCTTCCATTGCTTGAACCTTAGAATCTTATCTTAAATATGATGTGATGGATGGTGGGTGATATTCATAAAGTTCCATAAATGGGGTCATGTTTGCTGTAGTATGGAAGGAAGTTTTATACCACCATTCAACCAGAGGCAACCATCTAACCCATTGTGTCTATTTATCAGATACGAAGCAACAAAGATATCCTTCGAATTTTTTTTTTACTATCTCAATTTTCCCATCAGATTGAGGATGATAAGATGATCTATGAGCTAACTAAGTACCAAGACAAGAAAATAATTATGTCCAAACATTTTTAATGAAAATGGGATCTCTGTCACTTATAATAATCTTTTGGTTTACATGTAGCTTTTGAATTGTTTCCATAAATGCAGTAGAAACTGTACTGGCTTTAAATGGATGAGATAATGCACAAAAGTGTGCATACTTGGTAAGTCTATCAACTACCACCATGATGACATTCTTTCCTTCAAACTTGGGTAAACCTATAATAAAAGCCATTGAAACCTCCTCCCAACGTTGACTTGGAATGGATAAAAGTTGTAATAGACCCGGGGTCTTAATTGTTTCAACTTTATGTTTTTGGAAAACCAAACATTCCGCCAAAAACTTTTGAATATCAGATTTAAGGTCATCCCAAAAGAATTCCTTCTTAACCCTGTGGTAAATTTTTAAAAATCTTGAGTGCCCTCCGAAGTGGGAGGCATGCAATTCCATAAGAATATTTTGTTTGAGTTGCTAATTTTGACATAGGTATAAGCGATCTTTGTACCATACAAAATCACTTTTCCAGCTAAATGTATTAAATGTACGGGGATCTTGTTGTAACTTTTGAATGAGTGCCCACACTTCTTCGCCGTTCTTCCATTCATTCCTTGCTTCATTTATCCAATATGATTGGATAATAGAAATGGCACAAAGCAATGCTTCCACATCCTCATCCTTTCTTGAGAGTGCATGTGCCACAACGTTTTGCTTCCCTTTTTTGTAGATGATTTCAAAGTCGTAACCCCACATCTTTGTGACCCAATTTTTCTACAGTTCTGAAGATAATTTTTGCTCTATAAAGTATTTAAGACTATCATGATCTGTTTTTACCTTGAAGTGTTTTTCCATTAGGTACGGTCACCATTTCTTAAGTGCATGTAGTATTGCCAACATTTCCTTCTCATAATTAGCTTTGTGTAAATACTTTCCTTTGATTGACCGACTTTCAAAATAAACGGGTCTTTCTTATTGCATTAAAATAACACCAATTCCATTTCCCGAGGCATCACATTCCACAATAAAGGATTTTATGAAGTCTGTCATAGCTAAGACCTTTGCTTGGCAACATTGCCTCTTTAAGATGTTCAAAGGCCTTTGTTGCTTCTGGAATCCATAAGAACGCACATTTCTTCAATAATTTTGTTAGAGGAGCTACTATTCTCCCATAATTCTTAACAAAATTGCGATAATACCATGCCAACCTGAGAAATCCTTGCAGATGCTTTATGGATGTGGGTATTTTCCATTCCTTAATGGCTTTAATTTTGCTATGGTCTACGTTAACACCTTCATTAGATACAATATGACCCAGATATTCCAGCTCTTGTACTCCAAAGAAACATTTGGAGCTTTTTTCATATAATTGTTTCTCCTCCAATAGTTTGAGAACCCTGTCAAGATGTTGAACATGATCCTTCCAAGACTTGCTGTTGATTAGTATATCATCAAAAAATACTAACACAAATTTTCTAAGGAAGGGTTTGAAAATGGAATTCATCAAACCTTGAAATGTAGAAGGTTCATTGGTAAGGCCAAAAGGCATGACCAAAAATTCATAATGACCCTCATGAGTTCTAAATGATGTTTTCGGAATGTCTTCAATCTTCATTCTAATTTGATGATATCCTGAAAAAAGATCCAACTTGGTGAAGTAAATTTATCCATTAAATTCATCCAATAGTTCATCAATGAGAGGAATGGGAAATTTATCTTTAATAGTGAGCTTGTTGAGCTCACTATAATCCTAACACATGTGCCATGATCCATCCTTCTTGTGCACCAATACTACTGGAGTAGAGAAAGAACTTTGACTAGGTTGAATTATATTAGCCTCTAGCTATTCTGCAACCATACATTCAATATCACTCTTTTGGGCATAAGGATATATGTAAGGGCTGATGTTTGGAGGAACACTTCTTGGAATCAAATGAAGAGCATGATCATGATCACGAATAGGTGGGAGACCTTTGGGTGTCTCAAATACCTTGGAATTATTGTCCAAGAATTTTTGGAGATCTGGAGAAATAGATGATTTTTATGTGGGAATATCTAGCGAACATAATTTTGCAATTACGCCTCATTGTTCTTTCTCTACAAGCTTTTTAATTCCATTAGAGTTGATTATCTTTCCTGGTTTCCCTACGATACCTCTTAATTCAACTTCCTTTCCTTCCGAAGAAATTTTCATGAAAAGTTCTTGAAATTTAAAAGCTATTATACCCAAGGATTGTAGCCATTAGACTCTGTTAGTGCCTAGATTTACCTCAGGTTGAAAAGGTAGGATGCAGGGCCAACATCAAACCACACTCAACCTGGTAGCTAACCCTACTAGGTTAGGAGAGGGCTCTCTCTAGGTCAATCTCAGCAAATAATGATTGATGAGGGCTTGAGATGACAGAAATATCTTCTGATATTGGGCTAGGTATATGTTCAAGAGATTTTGATTTGATAAAATGGTGATTTGTTGGCTCAGAGGGAAAGGCACATTTTGGGGTTGTGGGGATCGAGGCTTAGTTCTGCAAACATCTCAATGGGGCAAAGGTAGGCAATCGTTTTGGCACTTAAATTTGAGTGAGATGGAAGGAGTAGATAGGTGAGGTGTTGAAGAGGGCAAGAGAAATCATGGATCCTCCCTAAACAACTAAAAACATCAAATAACTAAAGCAAACTTCAAGTAGATCACTGTACTTTCAATGGATTCTACTTACACTCTTGTTAGTTCAGAAGAAATTAGATAGATAATGGCATACAATCACATAAGAAAATTCACAATTACAAAGAGAAGCACTGTACCAAGACAAATTGCCACATGAATTCCAAAGAGTGCTACAAATCCTGGTGTCAATTCCTTAGCCAAAATGAAAATATGATTGTACAATGAAGCTCAATGCTTTCTCAAGAGTCCAACCATGCTAATGACTGAAAAACAACATAATATAAACAAACATAGCTCATCCTTTCCTCTAGAGGTCGAGCTCACATGTTTAGGAGCTGATCCAACTGATTCTAAATTGATAACTAGAAACTAGGCAACATAACAGCATGCCTCTAGAAACAAGGGAACTGATTCATTCAATTTCAAACAACCTTTAAACTGATGAATCTACCTCTACAAGTGAAAATTTAACATATTTACATCATGATCCATCAATTTTTATCAAATTAAATCATAAATTTTCCATTAGGAAAGTGAAAAAGTCAACCTAGACAAAGCTGGGTGAAAAATAGAGCAAAACTTGGTCAAACTGGCAATTTTTCCTCTATGCGCTGCGGCTGATTCTCTATGCGTAGCGGCTGTTTGGACACACTTTTGGAGGCCTTCTTGATATTCAAATTTTCTCCAAGTGTGCTTTTTGGAAAGGTTTGCCTGTCTACTTTCCAACCCAAGTGGAAGTTTTCAATTTGGCCTCCATTTTCCCCTCCAAATTGCAATTCCCCCAACACTGCTTCCTTTGTGTCAAAATAGGGGTAGAAAGGCCATTTTTTGAGTGTTTTTGACCTTTTTGAGGGCTCAAAACCTGCCTAAATTTCTTAGCCATATGTAGGAAAGCATAATTTTTCATGCCAAATCCACAACTTTTGATTTCTTGTGATTTGGATGCCCCTAGAAAAAGCGAGCGCCACATGGCGCAGCGCATAGAGAAGAAAACTCCGTTTTTTGTGCCAAAAATTTCAAAAATGCAAAAAGTGCTCCAAATTTTTTGAAATTTGGGTTGATTCTTCTCCATCAAGCATTGTGTCAGGCCAAGGAAGCCTCAGCCAATATCTAAAGTCGATCATGCTCCCTTTGCCTCTTTGATGCCTTCCTTAATTTTGCCTTTAAACTCCTGATTCACGCCTTGCAAACTTTGTTCCTCGCCATGTAATGAAAATCCATGTGTCTCAGCAATGCCTTCTCCTTGTAGGCCTTGTCTAGAAATATCTCTAAGTGGATGTTAGCTCCTTCAAGCCACGACTTCCGATCGGCACTGACCCCTTGCTCAAGTGAAGTGAGCTCCACCCTCCTCCTTTGGGCAACTTGGCGATTCTCGAATATGTTTGCCACCTCTATGAGGCCTCTTGGGTGCATGTACCTCTGTGGTAGAGTCACTGTGTGTCTCTTCTTCATGATCATATGATGGGGATGAACTATCTTGGAGCTGCCTTGATGAGAAATTGGTGAGCTGTGATGTGTTGAACTGTCTTGATGGTGTGTTTTGACTTTTTCCACCAAGGGGAAGAGTGATACAACTATAGGGGGAAGAACAAATAGTGAGGGATTTAGGGACTGCTGGGATAGGGTTTAGTTAGGGAGATAGGGAATTAGGAAATGATTTAGGAATTTTTGGTATGGGGTTAGGGTTTGGGAGTTTGTATTTGGGTTTTAGGAAATGGGAATTGGGGTATGGGATTTAGTGAATTTAGGGGTGTGTTTTGGGGAATAGGGAAATCAAGAAAAAAAAATGGAGCAAGGGAGTGGTGAGGTGTGAGGGGATAACTTGGTAGCAAATAGTCAATACAAAACCCTAGCACTGTTTTCTTTTGAGAGAGAGGTAGGGTTTGATTTTCCTTTTTCAATACCATAAGCCAAACACCATCAAACAAACACCAACATGGAATAAAAAACTATGATAGAAGCTTCAACCTACTTATATCAAGATAAATCCAAGCGTTTTGGGCGATTTGATGAAGTTTTTGAGAAAATTGGGCTTGGCATCTCTATGCACCACGCCTCAAGCCCAAGGCGCCGCGCCTTCTCTATGCACCATGCCAATGTAAATTTGCACTGGAAATTGTAGCCCAATGCACCGCGCTAGTTACCCAATGCGCCGTGCCACCACCCAGTGCATAGTTCTTTTTACATGAGACTTTTGGAGGCCTTCCCGGTGTCAAAATTTGATGCAGGATAGCTCGTTGGAAATGTATTTGAGTCTAATTCCTAATTCAACTTGAATTTTTTGATTTGGAGTTCATTTTCCCAGTCAAAAATCAAATCTCCAAGACTGGTAAAAATGTGCAAAATGAGGCTGCCTAAATGCAGAGTGTTGTTGCAGTCAACTTTTGAAGGTCTAACTCAACTCCAAATTGAGCTCATGATAGCTCATTGGAAATATATTTGTGTTTGTTTATCATTTGAGTCATCAAAAAAGTCATTTGGCTAACCACGCTAGGAGAAAACTTGATTCTCCCAAGGTAACTTTAGAGGTGCATCAATTCTCCCGAGGCAACTATACTTTTGACATTTCTCTAAAACCATGACACCTGTGTAAAAAGTGAAGGAGGTTTTTCTTCCTTGGCATATTGTGGACAAAATTAATCTCTAAGTGTTTCCAAATTCATATTTTATTGCTCAGAAACATCATTGGAGTAAAACCTATCCCGATGTGTGGAACAGGGGATTTGTCGAAATGAAGTCAAATGAATGGGATAAGTGGCTTCTATATTCTTGAGAAAATTTTGGGAAGTAGGGAGGGATGTTAGGAAGTAGGGGAAAGTGGAATCTAAGAGATTGAGTGAGGGGAAGGGGTCCAAAAGGGCTAAACACAGGCCCAACCGAGAAAATTGTCAAGTTGTAGCAAGAAACTAGGGTTTGTGGAAAAGTGAGGAATTTGGGGGATCGCAGTGATGGGAAGTGTTTAATACGGTACATTAAGGATAGGGGAAGGTGTATGCACATCAGGATGCAAGTTTTGCTGATGATTTGACCATCCAAGAGAAATTACCTTCAGAACCATAGGAGAGGGAAATGAACCTTGCCTAGGCACAACTGAAGCATGAACAAGGTGTAAAGTGACCCATTGGAACCTAACATGATGATGAAAACCCTCTGAATGATGGTACACTCAGCTAAATAGTGACATGGACTGACATTTGGACAACTTTGGAAGGAGTAAAAGCAAACCCTAGACCTAATAACCAGTGATCAAATTTTACTTGAAGACTCACTAAAATGACAAAATTTGACCTTGAAACCTTAAAATCACTTAGTAAGAGCATGTTTGATCACTGGAGGAATGCTATAAAGACTGACACTAACAGACGCCTAGTACAACATCAGCACCACCCATTGGAATTGAAAGAATTGGGCTATTCAATACATATTCTGCCATGGATAGCTTGATATTATGGAACTTTCCAGAGAAATTTATGGCTTCTCCACTTGAAACCATACTTGACACTCTGGTGCTGGATATAGGAAGTAGTTCAATTCCTTGGCTATCTTATAGTGAATAAAATTATGGGTACTACCCAAATGAATCAGCACTATTACCTTTTTCCTCTTCGTATGTCCCTCTATCTTGATTGTTTGAGGAGTGGTAATTTCAGCCAATGGATTACTAGATATGGTTGGATTCATTTATTATTTCTCTAAGATTTTTTCCTGGTGTATATCCTCTTCTTTTGACATTTCTTGTTCCTTTTCTTCCTCCTCTTCACAATCTATGTAAAATAATTTCTTCTTAGCACACTTATGACCTTTAGTGTATTTGCTATCACAAAAGTAACAAAACCCTTTACCTCTTTTTTCTTTCAATTGTTGGGGTGTGAACCTTGTAGGTTGTGGAAGGCTAGCAGAACCAACACTTCAGTCCTTATAGTTGTGAGTGGTAGGCTTCCTTGTTGCCATAATTTTGCTTTCCATTTTTCTTTCCAACCTGAATGCCTTCTCCAATGAGTCAGGTTCCCAAAGGCGAACCTCATGTTGGATGTTATCCTTTAAAGTCCCTACGAATACATCAATCCCATGCTCCTAGAATATCTTTTACCCTTATATTCAATTTTTGGAAGTGCTCAATGTGATCCATCATTGAACCCTTTTGTTTAAAGTTTCTCAATTGGCTAAAAAAAGTGTTGTTTTTTGTTTCCTCATAATGTGTTATCATTTCTTCCATAAACAATTGCCCAAGTGACAATTTGTTTACGAGATAAAAGCCATCGATACCATACAAAAGGATTTCATTCCAAATATAAAGTTGCAATGCGTACCTTTTGTCTGTTTTGCACATTATGGAGATCGAAATATTGCTCCATCTGTAGTATCCATGTTACAGGATCCTTGCCATCAAACTTCCTCATATCAGTATTTGGATCATGGTGGGCCTTCAATCCAATGTTAGAGTCTATGAAATCATGATTAACATTTCTTTTGTTCTCATCATGAGTTTCCTTTACTACCCTTTCACCATTAGTAAGCATTTCTTGTAGCAACTTAGTCAAATCTATCTTCAAATCTTCCATCTTAGCATCCATCTTAGCTTCCATGCCATACATATTAGCTTCCACGTCATCCATCTTAGCTTCCATGCCATTCATTTTAGCTTCCATGAATTTCTTTAAACCATCAACCTGAGCTTCTGTTACCTTTTCTGAGAGTGAAATTTGTTGCACTTGGTCTCCTAATTTTGATATATCATGTTGCATTTCTTCCTCTTCTTCATGAGTCATGCTAGAGATTTCAAGTTTCTTACTAGGTGTTTCCATTTTCTTTCTTCGGGTGTAAATTAATGATAAATATACTTCACTATGCCCTTAGAACTTAAAACTATTTTTTCAACCCAAACTTATGAAAAATTTTAAAAAGACTACACACCTTTCCTTGCCTTGTAGAAGTTTGATATTGAATCTATTGTAACTCTGTAATTGTGGACCTCCAAGGTCTGAAATTGCATCCTAAGGTATCCCTCTGGGTCCTCTTTCCAATCCCACCAGTATGATCAAAATTGGATTCTTTAAGTAAGAGTTATGCCCAATCTCCCAATATGACATGATTACATAATTGTTTAATAGAGCGAACTTGTACAATGTTCCACATGTCACTATTTTGACCTTTGGATCTGAAAATGATATAATGAAAACTATAGTCTATCCTCTTTCTGTACTGGTTACAAAATTTCAATCTGATGTTCAGAGAGAATGCTATGACGATTTTCCCAAGGTCACCTATTTGGAATGTAATTTGGGAGTCTGCAAAAACCCTAACTTCTTTAGACCATATCTCCAAAAATATAGTGAGACAAGATCAGAAATTCATGCCCAAGGTTCAAAATGATTTTAGCTCAAATGGGTTTTTTGTTTAGCTTTTGAGACTTTGGAGAGAAAAGGCTATAGTGAAACTTCCATGATGACCTGTTTAGAGCAGTGAAACCCTAGAATCCAAAGCTCTGATACCAAATGTTATGAAACTAGCTCACAAAATGATAGAAAAGAGAGATCAACGCCTTCAAAATAAGCCTTTTTGAGGGGGAAACCTCCTTTACATTATGCAAATAAATGATTATTGTGTGATACCAATGACAAAAACTCCTTTCTATATATAGGAGTCTAAGGGGTCACAATATAATCAAGGCCGACATAACAATAATAATATAAGGGCACAACAATAACAATAACGGGATTCTATGGGGCACAATAATAACAATACGGGGATAATAGGGTGTTATTGGGAAATCTAGTGTATATGCAGAACTGCTAGTCCCACTAAGACAGGTAGCTATCTTAGAAACAAATAGATTAAAGTTATGTTCGCTTTCCTTTATGAGGAGTAGATAGGAGAGGTCAAAGAATACCAACATCGATCCTTCGCTTGGTTCTTTGCTTGTTTCTTCTCCTCACCAACAGGTCTTTGTCACTTCTCCCTTGACCACTCTGTTTCGAAGAGTACCTGTAAAGTCAAAGCAGCATAATACCTTCAAAGTGCAGAGATCTATAGTCATAAACAATATAGGACCAGATATATATTGACCACACAAATTCATATACTATCAGACATACAAGAATGTGGAGGAAAACTTGAATAGCTTTATTATTATGAAGATTAGAAGAGAGGATTACAACCCATTGTTTTGACCTAGCGTCATCCGCTCAGCATGAAAGCCCTTCCTCACCTCATGAAAAGCTTAGATCACCCAACACTATGATATTCCACCAGGAAACCAACAACACTTCCTTACAAGATACAAAATTCCAGCCTCTAGATCTCTGGGATGAGGGATCCATATATAGATGATTGTAGGGAGGTGAGTCAGCTTCTAGGATTTTGATTAGTGTCTTCTATCTGATAGTTCTTGATTCCACTTGGAGATTGATGATCTCTTACTCATCCCTGCGCGAATTCAGAGAGGCAAGTATCACAGGAGAAGTTTCTAGAAGATCCAATGATCATCCACCTCACAAACTGTCTCTACCATTTGTCCATTCTCACCCATCACACCCTACAGAAGGGCTTTCCAGTATGCATCGCACCTTTTACACTGGGCAGGTGAGATGCATCACACCCTTAGCATCGAGCAACCTGTATGGTCTAGTTTTGACCAGTTCTGAGCAGTTTTCTATGGAGAACTTCTGGGAGATGATGTAATCAGCTGACCTTGTTCCTTTAGGGTATGAAACAACACTTTTAGGGAATTAGAATCCCTTGGTTTATGGACATATATGATTGGGGTTGTAGTACCCAGAAATTTCTATAACAGTTGCCCCCTAAAGCATGAGGTCGTTAATCTTTTGATGTCGGGTGAAATGCTTTATCAGGAGGATCTGAGGTCTTTCGAGCTGGAAGGCGACCTGTAATAAGATACAATACGATACATTATCTTCATAATATTTTCATGATCTAGCTGAGGCGGGAATTCCCATGCTTAGCTTTATAAATTCATTTTTATGTACATAGGACAGACAACCGTCTGTGTGGCAGACTGATGATTCTGATAGAGCCTTCATCCTTTGATTCGGATGATCATCTGTGTAGCAATGATGTACATTTGATTCCTTTATTTTCCTGAATATATCGCAGCCCAGATGGATGAAACTAGATCCACGGTCTTCAAAACTCATCCAATCTTTGCCCAAAGTACAAGTCGATCCATGTGAAAAATGTTCTGGAGTTGAACATGGAAAGACATCACCTAATTACCAGCTAATGATGTAAGCTGTTAACAGGCACGAGAGGAATCACCGATAATGATGATGACCCTCAAGGTATGATAGTACAATTCACGTGGTGTGAAAATGGGACTTGGCATCGAACACCATGCAAAATCTCTCGATCGAAGGCCATTGATGTAAGCCTGTCACCGAAAGTGAGAAACTTACCATTGAGGCATGCAAGCTTCAAAGTACTGAAAGGGTTGTTCCTAGGCCGACTTCTTGGATAATGAGCTGTTGTTGACAAGAAGTGACCCGTCATAGGAGGGCCTTAATGAATCCCACATCTATGACACGGAACGGAGCAAATGATTTTTGGAGGTGAAAACGATCTGATGATACAGGGTTCAGGGTGGTTGTCATGAAAGAATGAAGTGTAAAGGTATTGCAGCGGATGAGACACAAAATGGGTTGGTGAATTCTCTGATCGACTTCTATTGAACATATCAGTGACACTGAAATGGATTGGTAGCATTAACCCCAAATATGGATGGTACGATGGACCAATGGTAATATGACCGGTGAATGGAATAACCCAACCTGACTCAGACATGGAGCGAAAGTGTCATTTTCAAGAGCGACTTTGCTACCAATAAAGTTTCTTCAAGTTTTCTTCCAAATTTTTCCCCAGTCATTTCTGACCAGTACCTCTTTATTTTTATCAAGCTTGAGGAGGATAGCATATGCTTGTTCTATAATTTTCCCTTCGGGCAAACCCGTCGCTATGTTTTACTGAGCCTAGTGACAGTGAAACGCGTTCTTGTCTATATGGACAAGTTTGTCGCTATTGGTTTTAACAAGTTTAACGACAAAGATAACTCGGTCCTTTTTCAATTTTAGAGAGTCTGAAAAGGGACGTAAAGGAAACTCCAATAATCCTTTTTCGTCATATAATCCCTTAAGTCCGAAAAAGTATAAAATAATACGAAAGGGATGAATTTTCGATAATTTTAACGAGCCAAACAAAACAAGCGCTCGATCGTTTTGTGTAATAATCCCTCAGGTCCAAAAAGATTAAAATATAGAGGAGGGATAGCACTCTTGGTAGCTTTAACGAGCTGGAGAGGCCAACTGCTCAGCAATATTTTCATATTTTACGAGTCAGACCAAAAGAGCTTAAAGGAGACTCGTTTTTTGAAGAATGAGTGATAATTTCGGGTAGCAGATGATTCCAGGTAAGGTTTGGAATTTTCCAATCAGGCAGTGTCACAAGGATGGCTAACAGAATCACTCTTCATAGTTGTTCTTCAAAAAGGGGTAAACAATCAAATGGAGGTGAAGGAACGACTAAAACAGAGTGGAGGTGATGATGAGAACACGACCAAGGCTCAGGACCTGATGATAATGAATTCACAATGGTTATTTACCATAAATTGGTTCATTTTTTAAAGAGATTAAACTATGGGGGAAACATTTGCTCATTGCTTAGGTTTAATTTTTAACGAGCTTGAACTTCACATAAAAACTACTCGTGCTAGTTGTATAATAAGGATATCTCATCAGTCGATTCCATTTTTATGGAGCTTGAACCTTTCGAAACTTTGCTCCGTATCCCTTCTTTATGTAAGCTAGGAACGACCAATCCTATGAGTTTAAAGGGTTCGAGAATCTACAAACTAAGAAAATAAATGGTCACTCTTCACTTGCATGCAAAAAGGTTTGCATGCCCCCAGGTATAGTGAAGTAGAGTTTCGAGGTTACCCCTCAATTTGCAAACAAAACATTTGCTTTGTCAGGAAAGGTCTACCGTTTATAGGTTACCACTCAATTTGCAAACAAAAAATCTGTTCTATCAGGAAAGTCATACCTTCTAACGGAGGTATCTTATCCGATCTAATACCATTTTAATATATGGACGGGTGTCAGACTAGTCATATATCCTTCGCAGAAACCTACCCTATACCCAGATTTTTCCTGCCGAAGCAGACTAGGGTGCATGCCCCCTGGGTTTCAATCACAACCCCTGAATTACTTGCGTTCTTCGGGTGGACAGACTGGAGATTGATGATACATTCCTTGCATGAAAAGGCCATTTAGGGATGGTACTTGACTATTTGCCATGTGTGAGCAGGGGAAAGAAAGTTGGTCTACGAGCTGGACCACTCTGCCTTCATGCGGAAAACACATTACTCGAAAGAGTGAGGAGACAATGGCTCCCATGCAATAAATATAGTCATGCCCAAGGAGTAGATTGTAATTTAAAGGCCCTTGGACTACCATTGCGTTCATATATATGGTTTTCCTTCTCAAAGTTATAGGCACATTTGGAAGCATCCTTAATGGTCGACTGGTTCCTTTGTCAAAGCCTGTCAGATTTCTCATCTCAGGCATAAGCGATGGTGAACCAAGCGCTTTCCAAGAAGTCGAGTAAAGGATACTCACAGAAGCCCCTTCATCTATGATAGTACTAACCATGACCATTATGTAAGCTTGTAGAATGATTCGGAATGGTACATTAGACGGTAGACGGGGTCTGCCTAGTAGATTCCAATCGAAGGAAACCACTAGGTTGATTGGAGGTGGGACCGAATAGACGACCAGATATGACTCTGGTGAACTTCCTTCCTACAGTAAAGGAATGGGTAGATTGCCCCCATGTTCATCAGATTCCGTGTTTATGAAAAGAATTTGAACGATGTCATTCTCATTCTCTTCGGTGATTGTATCATCTGAAGATGGACCTTTCGAAGACAAGACTGGGTCGACTGCAAAATCAACCTTTTGACTTTCTTCTAGTATGGATTCAACGGGTTTATCTTCAATGATAGACGCTTCAACTGACCACAAAGTTGTGTCGGTCAGATTTTCAACTAGCGATGGACTCGACAAGAGCTTCTTGTATCCAGGAGGAAGCCGCATCAGTGAAGCGGGGCAGTTATCCAAGACTCTTTTAGCTTCGTCCAAGAAAGGACAACGGTGGATGGCATGATTGCCTTCACACAATTTGCAAGGAAATTTACATCTTCCTTTTGACCAGAGACTTCGTTTTCACTAGTTGATGGTGTGCTTTCAACATGATCGTCAGAGGTTGATGACACGAGATTGTGCAAACGAGGGGACCAGTCCCTTAAGATCTGAGGGATACAAGGACAATCTCAATGATAGTGGTCCCCTTTGCAAATGACACATGGAGATTTAGGTCTAGATGGTGTTGTGTGCAGATTTTCACTAGATGATGCATGGTTACCCCTTTTAGCTTTTGGCTCCTTCTTCTTCTTTTCCTTCTTCTCCTTCCCCTTCTTCTCCTTCTTAGTTACTTCATTTTTCGCTTTACGAGCTTCATCAAGTGAAGAGGAAGGAGGAGAGGGAGAAACGGAAGAGGTAGAAGGTTGAGGGGTAACTCTAGTATCATCTAGTTGCTGACTTGATTGTTCAGGAATCACGGTATTCTGAATGACGGAGGTCGAGAAGAGCCATATTGGCAAGCCAATCGTCAATCCTGGAAGTGACAATGTGGCCATATGGGGTGCACCAACATCTCCCCAAGAGGAGAAAGGACCAGGATTTCCTCCAAGGGGAAATCCTTGGTTGGTGGACTTCATTTTCTCAACCTAAGATCAACGAGGGAACAGTGACGTTATTCCGATTAAAATAAATTTTAGACGCTTTGACACAACTTGTTTTTTCAATTTTTAAGAGTCGAGAAAAAACAAAAGATGACTCTAGTCGCCTTCGATTTTTAATGAGCCTGAAGTGACAAGTTCTTAGATGGACCTTTTCCTTTAAAGAGTCTGAAAAGGAATGAAAGAGACTACTCTGGAAATCTAGACAGAGGGATTACCAAACCAATCGCAAAACTGCAGAATACTTTTTACGGTACGACAGTCAATCTTCCCGAATGCTGTGTTCAATGCATTGTGATCGATAGGGTGGCAGACATGGCTTCCTATGGATAAAGGATATAGCCTATTGTGGTCTCCCAATATATACTCGACGGTACATGGGAGCACAAGTCCGTACTGGCACTTGTCGTCTCAAAGAGGAAGAATCACCCAACCAAAAATGAAAGCGATAGTTACCAGGCTTTACGACACTGGAATATGTTTCTAGCCTAGACTTCTAAATGTTGTGCGTTAGGTTCCAAAGAATTTTTATGTTCATTGAATTTATTTTACAGTTGATCTTTCTTAAGAAATTTGCCTTTCAGGTTCACCGCATGATGTAGATATAAAATTCCTAAAATGCAATCTAAGATGATAAACAATCGTTTAATCTTCTTTTTGCAATGAAAATCCTAGCTACTAAAGAAAGAGAGATGATATTCTTTCAACATAGAGCAGAGAGCACACACTAGATGAACTGTCCTAAATCAAACCGACAAGCAGTCTAAATGCAAATGCACATGCATGTATTTGTTTTCAACCTTCTTAATATGTGAATGATAAGAAGAATGCTAAGTGCAAATCCGAATTATCTTTTCAATGTGACAGTACTAACAAATTTCTGTTCAAAAACGAAAGGAAGATAATGACGACATTTTGTGATTTTGAATTGAAAACTGCTTTCGACACTTGAAAAACTACTAATTCAAATCAAATACAAAAGTAATTGTATAATCGACTATTGAGAACAATAGAATTTTTTTCTTTGACTGAAAACGACACTTGCAACACTTCCAAATCAAAAGACGATAGTTTGATTACGCTACCTTTTTGTAAAAGAGAACTGTAAATGGCGCACACTACATAAAAACATTCAAAATTCTTTGTACTATGGAGGCAGAATCATGAAAAGGAATGGAATTTCCATAGTGGTATACTGATCACAGACAACAAAACTCCTGAATAAAGCTGAAGAGAGTGAACAAAGAAACCAAAATCTGGAAGTAGAAGAGGTCTTATCAGATCAGCGCACCTGCAACACAGGGAAAGTGCGACGCAGTGCACCTACTGCACACGGGAGGTGCGATGCATCTAGATTCCCAAGTGGAGAAAGTGCGATGGTCCAGGGATGAGACTTCAACTTGGTTATGGGTCATAGTTTGCAGCTTAGTTCAGGGATTTAGGCAAAGCTAATGATAGTCAGTAAATAGAAATCACAGGGGCTGATCTAATGAGGTTACTAGAGCCACCACTAGGGCAATTAGGATGTTTGCAAATTGATTGTTCAATTTATAAACAAAACCCGGAGATAGACTGAAGCATAATTGATCTACATTGCACTTGCATAGCAAATGTAGTTCGAAGGCTAGCTGGCTTAACTTCAGACTCCGTCTGTAAGTTTATAAAACAAACAAATATAGACAAGAAAACAATCTATTCTCTTCCTAGTGGAGTCTCCGTTTTGTTATCGGGAAATCTAGTGTCTATGCAGAACTGCTAGTCCCACCAAGACGGGTAGCTATCTTCGAAACAAACATATTAAAGTTACTTTCGCTTTCCTTTATGAGAAGTAGATAGGAGAGGGTCAAAGAATACCAACCTCCATCCTTCGCTTGGTTCTTTGCTTGTTCCTTATCCTCACCAACAGGTCTTTGTCGCTTCTCCCTTGACCACTCTGTTTCAAAGAGTACCTGTAAAGTCAAAGCACCATAATACCTTGAAAGTGCAGAGATCTACAATCATAAACAATATAGGACCAGATATATATTGACCACACAAATGCATATACTATTAGATATACAAGAATGTGGAGGAAAACTTGAATAACTTTATTAATATGAAGATTAGAAGAGAGGATTACAACCCATTATTCTAACCCAACGTCATCCTCCCAGAATGAAAGCCCTTCTTCACCTCATGAAAAGCTTAGATCACCCAAATCTATGATATTCCACCAGGAAACCAACAACGCTTCCTTACAAGATACAAAATTCCAACCTCTAGATCTCTGGGATGAGGGATCCATATATAGATGATTGCAGGGAGGTGAGTCAGCCTCTGGAATTTTGATTAGTCTCTTCTCTTTGATAGTTCTTGATTCCACTTGGAGATTGATGATCTCTTACTCATCCCTGGGCGAATTCAGAGAGGCAAGTATCACAGGAGAAGTTTCTAGAAGATTTCATGATCATCCACCTCGCAAACTATCTCTACCATTTGTCCATTCTCACCCATCGCACCCTATAGAAGGGTTTTCCAGTATGCATCACACCTTTTACACTGGGCAGGTGAGATGCATCACACCCTTAGCATTGAGAAACCTGTATGGTCTAGTTTTGACTAGTTCTGAGCAGTTTTTTGTGGAGAACTTCTGGGAGATGATGTAATTAGCTGACCTTGGTCCTTTAGGGTATGAAACAAAACTTTTAGGGGAACAGAAGCCCTTGGTTTATGGACATATATGATTGGGGTTGTAGTGCCCAAAAATGTTTATAACATAGGGGCACAAAAATAACAATCAGGGCTACAATGACAATAGTAATGGGGGAATTTCTTATGCAAATAGCTCACAAAAAGAAAGAAAAGATAGATTAACACCTTAGAAATAAGCCTCTTTGAGGGGGCAACCTTCTTTACATTACACGAATGAATAATTCTTAGATGACACAAATGACAAGACCTCCTTTCTATATATAAGAGTCTAAGGGGGCATAATAAATAAGACCGACATAACAAGAAGAATGTAAGGGCACAATAATAACAATAGTGAATAGTATGAGGACTACATGGGCACAACAATAAAATAGGGGAGTCATACTAATAACAATAAGGAGTTACACTAGTAGTCTAGGGACCTAACATGCCCCTCTCTTTCAAAAAGTGTTGTCCTCAATTCTTGAGTAGTTCTTTATGCTTCTATATAAAATTATTGGCCTCCCATGTGGAATCTTCAACGACTAAGTTCTTCCACTTGATGAGATACTTTGAAATTGATTGATTTTGTAGTTGTCGGGTTCTTGTTACTGGGACTTCTCCAGACTCCAATATTATTTTTCTTTTCTCGCCAAGTTCTAACAATATTGTTTGAACTGGGATCTTCTGCAACTTTTGAATGAGTGGCCACACTTCTTCGTCTTTCTTCCATTCATCCCTTCCTTCATTTATCCAATCTAGTTGGATAATAGAAATAGCACAAAACAATGCTTCCACATCCTCATCCTTTCTTGAGAGTGCATTTGCAACAACATTTTTCTTCCCTTTTTGTAGATGATTTCAAAGTCATAACCCAACATCTTTGTGACCCATTTTTTCTGTTCTTCTAAAGATAATCATTGTTCTAACAAGTATTTAAGACTATCATGATCCATTTTTACCTTGAAGTGTCTTCCCATTAGGTAAGGTCACCATTTCTTAAGTGCATGTAGTATTTCAAACATTTCCTTCTCACAAATAGCTTGCTTGAGATGTAGCCGTAAAAATACCCAATCACTTACATCAAAACTTCTTTCACTGCGATGTTGATCTATCTATTGTTTCATTAGACTTTGCACCAAAGTGGTGTTATCATTTAAAAGTTGGAGAACTTGTTGTTGATGCTTGATGTGATCTTTCACTGCTTGGATATTTTTCTTCTTGATATGTCCTTCTATCTTGAGAGTTTAAAGAGTGGTAATTTATTCCAATGCATTACAAGATATGGTCAGATTCATTTCTTTATGCTCGATGTAATCTTTCACTTCTTGAACATTTTTCTTCTTGATATGTCCTTCTATCCTGATAGTTTGAGGAGTGGTAATTCTGGCCAATGAATTACAAGATATGGTTGGATTCATTTCTTCTTTATCGATGTAATCTTTCACTTATTGAACCTTTTTCTTCTTGATATGTCCTTCTATCTTGAGAGTTTTAGGAGTCGTAATTCCTGCCATTGCAGTACAAGATATGGTTGGATTCATTTATTGTTTCTCTAAGGCTCATTCTTGGTGTATATCCTCTTCTTTTGATGTTTCTTGATCCTTTTTGTCATTAGGAGGACTATCTTGTAGCATATTTGTCCCAGCTTCCTTCAAACCTTCCATGTCTTTCTTCAAATCTTCCATGCCTTTCTTCCAATATGCTTTCATACCATCGATACCAGCTTTCATGGGAAAGATGAAACTATTTATCTTTTGCTTCTCTAGAATATCATTTACGCTTATACTCAATTTTTGGAATGTCCTCAATGTGCTCTGCCATTGAACCCCTGTTTGACATTTATCAATTGGCTAAAAAAGGTATTTCTCTTTGTATCCTCATAATGTGCTATCATTTCCTCCGTGAAAATTGACCACCTAAAATGTGGTTTCCGAGAACAAAGACCTTTATACCATAAAAATTGATCTGGTTCTAAATATGAAGATGCAATACATACCCTTTGTAATAGTGGTACACCATGTAGATAAAAATATTTCTCCATATGTAGTATCCAATTTACTGGACCTTGCCATCAAACTTCCTCATCTTTTTTTTCTTGATTTTAGGAGCTCGATCATGAAACAACTCTAACTCTATACTTTTAGATCTTTAAGTTCTAAAATCTCAAATTGTAGTAGCCCTGTGCATCCCCTTTCCAATGCCACCAGTCTAATTGAAATTGGATTCTCCAAGAAAGAGTTATGCACAATCTCCCAAGATGACCTGATTATATACCTTTTCAGAAGAGAAAACTTGTATGAAGTTCCACGTGTCACCTTTTTTACCTTCAGATCTAAAAAATATAGACAGAAAACTACAATCCTTCCTCTTTATGCAAATTCTTATGAAATTTCAATCTGACGCTCAGAGAGAAAGTTATGATGATCTCCCAAGGTCACCTCTTTAAAATGTAATTCAGGAGTTTGCAACAACCCTAACTTCCTCGGATCATATATCCAAACATATAGCGAGACAAGATATGAAATTTAGACCCGTGGTTTAGACCGCTTTATTCTCAAATGGGTTTTTCTTTTACGTTCTGAAACTTCATAGTGAAAATGTTATAGTGAAAATTCCATGATGACCTGTTTTAGATGAAATTCTGGAGCTTGCAAGCACCCTAACTTCTTTATATCATATCTTCAAAAATATAATGACACAAGATCTGAAATTCAGACCCAAGGTTCAACGAGATTTCATCTCAATTGGGTGTTTTTTTAGCTTTTCAAACATCGCAGAAACAAAGTTATAGCGAAAATTCCACGATAACCTGTTTGGAGTAGTGAAACCCTAGAATCCAAAGCTTTGATACCAAATGTTATGAAACCATCTCATAAAAAGATAGAAAAGATAGATCAATGCCTTAGAAATAAGCCTCTACGAGGGGGCAACCTCCTTTACATTACACAAATGAATAATTCTTAGATGATACAAATGGCAAGGCCTCCTTTCTATATATAGGAGTCTAAGGGGTCATAATAAACCAGAGCCGACATAACAATAATAATGTAAGGGAACAATAATAACAATAGTGAACAATATGGGGACTACGTGGGCACAAAAATATAATAAGGGGGTTGTACTGATAATAGTAAGGGGTTACACTAGTAGTCTAGGAACCTAACAGAATCACTAGTATTATAGGGTGCTAACAAGGATCCCCCGAAACCAAGCCAAAATCCATAAAAAATGATGGGTGCATAGGTCTCCAAATCAATAATACATGTGTGATCACCTCAAGATCGATGCCAAGTCCATGATATAAACCTCCAAAGGTGGGCACTAGCTCCAATACTGCGACGCAATAAAACATTGGGCTAGCCCTAAAGTAGGGAATAAGGTTAGATAACTACTCATATTGGAGGTAAAACTTCTCCATACATGTGAAAATGCCAGAATAGGGTATCAGAGATGACATGCTGATACACAAGTACAGGATAGGTTGAACCCCCAAATGATAAGCTATCTTCCCAACCCCATGTGTATATGTGTTGATGCTAAGATGAAAGTGACTTTTTGTTGGAGCACTTTGTTTGCAGCTCCAAAATGAGACATATATTCTTAACCCTCAATCAATATCACTTGTTGTTCTACTGTAATGTTTTGTGGGGTATTTCAGTCCACACAAATTCCCTAAAAATTCTACTAGAAAAATCCCTCTATTGCTTCCCACAATACAGTCCCTTTAACACTAAAAAAGTGGTCTAATTCACGCATTTTTTTCAAGTTGTGTTTATATGGTTTGAAGGAAGATTGCTACATCTATCAAAATTACTCAGAAAATTATTGTGGATGCTGCAATGAATGGGTATTGTGGTAACCTCAAGGTTGTCAGTATACAAAGGTTCGTGTACTGGTTAAAATCTCTCCAAAATTTCTCTATAACAGCCTTCCAAATATGTCTATCAGTAATGTTGTTATGCTGGTATAAGTGTCTCCTTGGCCTCCAAACATAAGGAATTGTCACTAATTTTTTATGGATATTTACCGAGCATTCCAAAACATACTCTTAGCTGTTATTTGAAACGATGTGCTACCACAAAAATGAGGCTACTTGTCATGCTGAAAAGGGTTTCCTGGTTGCTTCTACAAATTGGTTGAATCACCTAGGAATGTCACATATTTTTCAACCCTTACCTCATTGTTCCTACCCAGGCAAAGATAACACATTGCTATCAGGGAGTTACACTTATCCATGGTGGATTTCAGACTCCAAAATGTGTTAGATACACTCTACCATGCGCATGTGTTATATATTTGTTTCTCCATGTATAATATGATAGGTTGGCCCTCAAACATCTCTGGAAAAGGTTGGCTTTGTAACAAGTTGCATGTAGGTTATCCCAACAATAAATTATTCTCTACAATGTGCATGTGTTATATATTTTTTTCTCCATGTATACTATGATAGGTTGGCCCTAAAACATCTGCAGCAGAGGTTGGTTTTGTAACAAGTTGCATGTAGGTTATCCCAAAAATAAATTATTTTGTCAATGGTTCATTTACAAAATATACTTTGATGTGCTTAACATGATGTTATAGAAGGTAAATGCATTGAAATAGTACATAAGAGTGACATATAGGAGTGAACAAGGTATAAAAAATTGTTGCATTCCCCTTTCATAATCCTTCATAGAGACTTACTTTAAGGGTGGCTCTATCAAAATCAAAACTAAACTAGGTAGCATAATCAAACACAAGTTATGCGTAAGGAAGCTCAATATCCTTATGGTACATTTTTGCATACAACTATAACTTATCTTGTCCATGATGAAATTAGGGGGAAGAGTTGCTGATTTTATTGAAGCATTGAACCATATAATTTTGCCATGGTATGCACTAGCATGATACCTATGCCTCCCTAGATAACATGCCTTTAACCTTGTCTCTCACATCTATTAGGGTTGAATATATGAGTCTAGACAGGTTAGTTGTGTTGAGTCTTAGAGCTGTAATATTCCTTGATTACCACTACAACTTTTCTCATCTTCTAGAAGCTGAGATGCTATTTGAATTACTTACAGTCATGGATGGATCTAGAATAGTGTTGCCCTTGTTTCCTTGTGTAGAAGTTTTGTTGATTTCATATACTTTGTGATGCAAATCATAAGATAGAAAGTTCACAAATTTTCCCATGCAAATTTGGTGGTAATAGGTCCTTCTTCCCTGGTTATTGAAAACATCATAGTGAAGGGAAGGTTACCATTAATGACATTGAAGAAGTTCTTATTTACATTCTCCCATGCTCTATGTCTACCGTGGATTGAACAAAGGACAATTTCTAAAGGAAACATGATGTCATCAAATTCCACAAGAAGTTCTTAGAGGAATGAAACTATAATAAACACATATTTTTGACAAATATTATGAAAGATCATACAATAGGTTATGCATATCTCAGTTTAACTTTGTAATAGGTTATGCATATTATTGTTGAAGATTTTTGGAAATGAACTATGTATTTTTTTCGATCCTTCCAATGTTTCAGATGGTTACTCCATCCATCTTAGTTTAACATAACTGTATAAGGAAGTTTAACATTAACAGTTGTGATCAAATTGAATTGTATAAGGCATATTTTATTTTTTAATTGTTGCATCAGTGGAATGGGGCAAGTTCTCCTACTTAGGTTATTAAGTTGTTTTGATCAAATTTTAGGGAACTTTGAAGAGATCTATGTTAGTTTTCAAATTCATGTTAATTTTGTTATTCAAAATATATTTTTTGTCCCATTTCCAACTTCCTAGGTTAAATTTCTGGATGTGAAAGGAAAATCCACTCCTGCCTTATATTTTATGCTCTAGCTTTTGTTTTCTAACCTTTCCTTCCACCATTTTCCCTCCTTTTTTTGTATTTTTCATTTGTACTTTGCAGGAGAGACAATTGTTATAAAATTGGATATCAAGGAAAGAATAAGTCAAAAAGAGAAGATCCACAGAGTGATTTACCTTCAATTCAGAATCCTGTCCATTGTCAAGTGTTGTTCAAGGATTTCCAAGTGTTGTTCTAGGAGTATCACCTCAACAAATTTTGAATAGTCAAGGCATGACCCCCTTCGCAAATCATCTTCCCATTGTTTAGGTATAAATTAGCATGGTAGGCTGATTTATCTTCTTAGAGCCCAATACAAGTTATGAAAATTAATGCATTCTTGATGCATGAAAGGCATTAGGTTATTGACACATGAGATACATTTGGTTCCATTTTTGCCAACAAAGGACTAGATTCATTTATGATAGAATCTTTGGTCTTTAATGCTTATCCTACAAAACATAGTTAAAAGTGAACATTACATTCTCTCATCCAACAAAATCCATCTTAAATTCGTACTAAAATATTTTGACTAAAATTTCGAATAAAACCCTTGACATAAACTAAAAATCATTGACAAAGACTCAATATGTTCAAATGTGTACCTTGATTTAGGAGTTCAGGATTAAACAAAGGGATTCACAAATAGAAGCGCTAGGGCCACAACTAGTCCATAAATAGTTAAAGCTTCGATAAAAGCTAAACTTAGCAGTAAGGTACATCATATTTTACCTTCTGCTTCTGGTTGTCTCGCAATACCTTCTACAGCTTGGCCCGCAGCAGTGCCTTTTTCTCAGGCCTCCCATAGAAACTGTCTACCTGAGACTGTCCCTTGGCCCGTAGGTCCTGACGCAAGGTTAGAATTCTAGCTCTTCCAGAGTGGTATCTCACTGGTGGCTCAGGCCCCCTCGGAAGGGGGCCTTCTTCGCCCTCCACCTAAGCTGCGCAAGAAGAACCCAAAGACAATCCCAGGGAACAATAAAGCTTCATAGGGTCTTTCTGTCCAGGTGCAGGAAGTCTGCATCTTCACAGACATGTCTATTTCACCGAGTCTCTCTCCGAGACAATGCCCAGATCGTTACGCTCCCATCCCTAATCTAGAACCGGACATGAAAGTTTCTTCTCATCCGGCTCCTCATGAATAATAAATGTGTAGATAAATGAGTCTATATCTATGCATTACAAATATTTTATATAGAATCTAATTTACAGGACGAATAACTCTTAAATTTCCATCCAATGTCTTAATAAAGAATTTCACAGGCGAATATTTACTCTTCGAGAACTTATAAAAGAAGAAAAGTTCTTCCGGCAGCAACCATGGCCCATTATGTGCTTTGATCATAATAGGGTTTATCAACCGATACGATATATTGTAAATAGCCCATTTACTTGCCTAGGTCCTGTGAGGACCGAAGTCTCTCAATACGAAGGAAGTTTTCCTCTAGGGAGGGGGGGGGTGCTGGTGGGGTGCAGCCTCAATCCTATTTTTTTTTGGTATATTATTTTTCTTACATTTTCAGTAAAATATTTTCACTACAATTTTGAATAAAACCCTTGAAATAAAGTCAAAATCCTTGATAGAAACATAGTATGTTCAACTGTGTACCTTGCTTTGGGAGAAGGAAGTTGTCCTCTAGATGGGGAGGGAGGTGGGGAGCGAGGGGGGGGGGGGGGGGGGGGGGGGGGGTGCGCGGTGCTGCGTAGTCTCCATCCTATTGTTTTTGTTCTACTATTCTTAGTATTATGTACATGGATATCTATCATAGCCTCGTAACCAGGACCCATTTTTTAGATTTAGACTTTTTTTGGGTACTTAACTGAGTTTCACTTTAGGGGGGGAGGGGGAGTCAGTCCACATATGTAGTTGTAAGCCAACTTAGGTAAATCATTCAATGCTCAGTTGATATACCTTCCAACTACCCTTAAATTGTGGAATCCTCCCAGTTTTCTATAAATAGTGGGCTTCCTGTTGTATTTCAGACACACAACAAATCTAATAGGTGTAGCATTGTAGTCTAATGAAGCAACATTTTGACTTTTTTCACTAGAATATGGCGATATGATTCTTGGTGAGATAAGAATGTTTCATCATTTAAATTGCATTTTTTAATGTGGAAATGGATTTGACATTATGGAAAACTCTTTGGGTTAGGAGATTGTGTAGACTCAACAACTTAGATTTATGATTTTCATAGTTTCTAACCAGATTTCAGGTAAAATATACCTAGAAAAGGGCTAAAAACTCACCTTGTTAGACTACTACAATCTAATATATGTGGTGATTCTATTATTCCTTCAATTTTCTTTTGAGCCTCTATTAATATTATGAGTTTTGTTTTCTGATTGGAGGTTAAGCCTGTTATGATCCTTTTGTATGTGGCTTGATTTTGCATAGACTTCCTTCCCAGTCTTTGCACCCAACTTCATCCTCTTGAAACTCATTCTATGCATGTGAGTTAGACTACAATGACATTGAAACCATAGTATATGGATTAACACTCCGTTGATCTCACCTATGAACTTATGCCTCACTCGAAACTCTTTTTTGTTTTTCCTTGTTTACATTGCACTGGTTGATTTTAGTACAGTCAACTATAATCACAAGACCAAGTCTTTGCCTTTTAAATGTAATTGGAATGTTATGTTTGTATTTTAGTGGTTATGGTTTCAGTTACCATCAATATGGTTAGAATTGTTTTTTAATGATTCCCAGGAATATTCCAACTCCACTATGCTCACATGCCAACATGAAGTCACAGCTTAATGGTTAGAAATTAGGATTGTTTTTTAGTGTTCCCAAGAAAGCTTTCAACTCTACTATGATGACAGATGTTAACCTAACAAAACTATGAATATCACATGCTAACTTCTCATTCTTTTGCATCATATGCACTTGTACCTTGAAATCAACGAGATTATTTTAATGGTATATTGAGAATCACTTATCTCACACTTTAGATCTTGAAAGTTAGATACATAATATGGAATCACCTTTTTACATTTTCATTTAATGGGATGAATTTCTTTTTAGAATGCTTAGGTGGAGACCGGAATCTATGATCCCCTTATGAAACCTTGAATTTTAAGAGAAAATTTGACGGTTAGAGATTGATGTTGAGAAATGTAAACTTATAACCACAGGATCGTAAGAAACCACTGGAAAATTTTTATACAGAGAGAATCTTCACTATAAGCAATCCGATCTCGCAAGTCTTGAATATGAAACTATCCTTTTCCTACAAGATTGCATATTTATTCTGACTTGATTGTAACTAGGTTGAAATTTGTTTTAGGTTTTAAAATATTCATTTATTTATAATTATTTACTAACGACAAATGGAAAGTAGAAAACCTAATTTGAACTTTAGAGCTGAAGAATAAAATATTACAATAACTAATGGTAAAACAAAAGATGTTTCCTCAGGTTTGTGCACTGGGAATTTATGGGTTGAAACAAACTTCTTAAATAGGAAGTTAAACTTTGAGGGAAAAAATTTTTCCCCAATGAAACATTTGCCTCATTAAAGCCAATTCTACATTTACTATATAAAACAAAAGTGGAGGCTTTTATTGCAAGAAAAACAATTTTCACATTCATATTCTTCTCAATTTAGCTTGAACTCTGTAGGTATTGCCATCCATATGCAAAAGAGGGAACTTTCACAACAAATTTTCCTCTCTTTACCTAAACAAATTAAACCAACATAAATGTGAATTCTATCAGTCACTACACTGCCCTGTATTATTGCACAACGACAAATAGAAAGTAGAAAACCTAATTGGAACTTTAGAGCTAAAGAAGAAAATCTTACAAGAACCGATGGAAAAAAGGATGTTTCCTCAAGTTTGTGCACTGGGAATTTATGGGATGAAACAAAGTTCTTTCAGAGGAACTTACACTTTGAGGGAAAAGTTTTGTCCTCAGTGAAACATTTGCCTCATCAAAGCCAATTTTGAGTTTATTGTATAAAACAAAAGTGGAGGTTTTTATTGCTAGAAAAATATTTTTCACATTCATATTGTTCTCAATTCAACTTTGAACTCTGCAAGTATTTCCATCCCTATGCAAAAGAGGGTGTTATAGCTCCAAATCTCACTCTTATGGTTTGTGATGCCGCACTCATGGCCTAGGGAAACCCGTCCTTCCAGACCTGGTCCTAAAATTTAAAAAACAATGTTTTATCCCTTATACGCGACATTGCCCTGAGTTAAACGCGTGTATACGCAGGTTTGTGTATACCCAACCCGCGTATATGTATTAAAACACTTTAAAAAAATATAAAACTCCTTATTTTCGAGCGGAGATCATGGGTTATACCTGTTGATCACCTGTTAGTGCCCGTGGCCCAACTGTTGCCAACCAACTCCCAACTAAAAAACTACTTTGGGAGAGGTATAAAAAGACCTCAATGGGAAGGCCTAAGGGAGGAGAGAAGAGAGAGAAAGGTTATTATGCTGAGATTTTTCCCCTGACCAGGTCTGAAGTCGCTTGTGCCTTCTGCACTTCCCCCATTTGTACATGAAACCCTTGTTTCCTTGTGTGTTGATGCTCATCCACCATTTATGACATCATGGAGTAAGGCATGGAAGGAGTTTGTTAAAGGCTTGAGGCTGGAACGGATCTGGAAGGAAGCTTTGCTTGGAGCCTGTTGAAGGTGACTCAGGTGAAATTATTCCTTTTTATGTACTTTATTTGTCTATAATAAAAGAAACACATGTCTTGGTTCCTGATATGAATCTTCTTTATGTTTATGATATTCATGTTTAGAATTCATATGTAAATGGTTGTTTGGATTTCATAACTAACTACCTTTATTTATAACATGAAGATGGTTTCTTTATAAGGTTTTGTCCATATACTACTGTGTTCTTTGGAATTGGTTGTTTTGCAGGACAAAAGAGAAGAAGGGAACTCCAAGAAGGGTTTGGACCCTAAGGGCCTTCTCAAACGTAGGACCTAAGGTACGTCCCCTTTACAATAGAATTTGCTTATAATAGCATAATGGCTGTGTGAATGTGTGTTTCTTTGAATAGATAACTTTCAGTCTGCTAGGGTTTCAACCCAAAAAGCCCTAGGGGAACATTTCCCTCCAATAGAGGGAGCTTTCCCAACAATTATTCTTCTCTTTATCTAAACAAATTAAACCAACACAAATGTGAATTCTATCAGTCACTATGCTCCCCTGTATTATTGCACATCTGGAAAGCATTTTAAGGTTTCTTTATTCACCACACTATTTAGGGATGATAGTAAAATTATGAGATTATCCTCTGAATAAGACCTCTGATCGATAAGTCCTCTTCACATCATTTTCCTGTAAGGTGATTCCATACCTTTGCTGCCAAAGAGCAATCTAGTTCCAATTCCAAAGATCTCAATAATGTTAGAACACTCTATAAACAGGATCATGTGAAATAAGCGTTGAAAAATTTCATATTATGGATAGCCTAGTAGATTGTGGTGCATATGTTTGTCTTTTGTAGACCTACATATGGAAGAAAGCATTGCAGATGGAAAACTATTTATCTGTTGGATATGTCTGGGAAAACATTGTGCATATTAGAAAACGAGATTCAAATGTGAAAATTATTCTCAAATATGTAGTTATAAATAAAGGTATGTTGCATTACATTATATAACACACACAAAAAGTTGGATTGGATAAATTGTGCACATCACATTCGCAATCAGGGTTGACTTCGATCAATTATCATTTAAGGTTCCTACATTGCGATTTCTGGAAAATCTGAGCGAGACCAACATAGGAAAGTTTATTTTGTTATGAGATCAATTGCAGCATTAGACAACTTTGAAGAGTAAACTAAATAAAAATAAAAATACTTACCCCATTCTTCTAAATGTACAATGAGGTTCGGGTGAATTAGTAACTACCCCGAGCCAATAAGGGAGTGTGTTACATTGTGGAACTGAATTTTTGACATATGGTAATTCTGTAAAACAACTTTGCTCTAAGGGAAAATTTGATGAGGCATCCAAGCTTTGAGAAGACATAAACCAAAGATAACTGGTACTAGGTATTACATTATGAAAATTTTGAAATGGTTGGATTTATTATTTTTCCAAGGTGACCACTCTTGCTTGAAGGAATGGAGAGGGATTTTCTCATAAGGAAGTACTGAACCAAGAACATTGTCAAAAAATGTTGAACCAAGACTATTTTTAAAATGCAATGCTGCTTGGTTACATGAAAATAACCCTTCATAAGTTTTAATTTTCTCTTAAAAAGGGCTATAATCTTGTCTATCAGTTTTTAAGAGTTATGCCAACAAAGAGTCCAAATTTTTAATTGTGCTTGTACAAGTTTCATAGGGGATTTACATGCTCCATCATGTTCATTTTCTTTATTGAATTGCCTACTCTACATGATTTTGATCTTTAATCATCATAATAGTTATAATGTCTATATTCATCAATATCTACTAGAGTTTTATACAATATTTAAGTTCTTTAGTGATTTCTTTCATCTGCAAACTTGTACTAGAGGATCCATAGAACAAGGGGACATTGGGTTTGTACTTTCGTTAGTCTCAAGTTTAAACAATCAACTTTGATGCTATTTTTTAGGTGGTTGATCATATTAACCATGTGAAAGTTGCTTCCTTGTTCTAAGACAACTACCTAGCATATAACCTTGTCACTCCCTCCTTAGAACACTTGGAATTCATTGACACTCCCTATCACATGCTCTTATCTCTTCATTTCCATGCCTTTTGAACTAGGTCTCCCTTGTGTTTTTGGGGCACTCCCTAACATTCACTGACACTCATTGACACACACTCACACATGGAACATCTTGGTATGTTTCCTTGGAACTCTAGCATTCATTGGTACTACCTAACATATCTTGTTGCTCCCTCCTTACCACACCTAGAACTCACCATCACTCTCTGTGACATACTCTTATTCATTCATTTCCATGTATTTGAAAATAGTGATCCCTTTTGTTTCCTTGGAACTCCATAACACTCCCTGGCATGCATTGGCACACCCTAGCACCTGGCACAACTTGGCATGTTGGCCTGGACTCTAGCATGCATTAGCACTACCTACCATACCTTGTTACTCCCTCAGCATACTTTTATCTCATTGAAACTTCCTGTCACAAACTCTTATTTGTTCATTTGCATCCACTAATTTTACCTAGTGCGCCCTTGTGTTTCCCTAGCACTCCCTAACATGTCCTAGCACATGTTGACACACACTGGCACCTAGCACATCTTAGCTGCATGTCACCCTAGAAATCTAGCATGACTTAGTGCAACCTAGCATACCATGTCACTCTCTCCTTAGCACACTTGGAACTCACTGGCAATCCCTGTCACACACTCTTATTCATTCAATTCCATGCATTTTCACCTAGTTCTCCCTTATTTTTCTCTGGCACTCCCTAACACTCATTAACACACATTAGCACACCTTGGTGATTTGCACATTTTTGTATGCTTCCCTAGCACTCTAGCATGCCTTGGCACCAATGCATAGCATATCTTATCACTCCCTCCTTAGCACACCTAGAACTTAGTGATTGTAAGGTTCAAAACTAGGAAAAAAATAGTGCTATGCAAAGCAAACGATACAAATAACACCATAAAATTAAATCAAACCATCAGACCACAAAACTATCTAGCATGTGTTAGCACGCCTTTTCATTCCTTAGCATGCCCTAGCACTCCTTAGATATCATGCCCTCACAACTACCCTTACATTTTTTGCAACATGGGAACCCAACAAAATCCTACCTCAACTATAGCAAAAACTTAAATATAACAACAGCTTGATGAAGTTACAACTACTAAAACTAGATTATGCCTTTTTCACCTAAAAACTTTCTATAACTAATCTTAGGTTACTCATGTATAATTTCAACATATCCAACTTAACAAGTTACGAAGACAAGGCTCACATTCAACAATGGTCATAAAATTAAACAACTAAGAAACAAATTTTACATCTTGACATGCCATAACATCTGACACGTCTAATAATCCCTTGGCACTATGTAGCACGTGTTAGCAAACCTAATGATCTTTAGATCAATCCTACACTTCTCGACGAGAGGAATCCAAGAAAAATATCAGCTGCCATAGATAAGAAGACTGACATGGAGTTTGGCCCTATTTTTCAATTTTAACACTCCCTCTCAACTAGGGAGAACACCATCTTCTAATTCATTTGCGAGTCTGTACTCTCTGCCATCAATGCAATGCCATGCACTTCTATGCTCTGCTCTGCTGAACTATCAGGAAGAATAAGTGATCGGGAATGTATCATACCATTCTATACTGAACTGAAGTCAGTCCCATATAAAGAGTGTCTCATACCACTCTTACTAATCCAAAATTAGTTCCATTTGATCCCAGATCAATAGCATCCTAACATAGGTTGTACGATAGTACACTATGTATCCATCTGTAGTACTATGGTCCCTATCCTCATTTCCCTTCTCATTGGCCAAACAAGAGGTGCTTCTGATGAGTCCCAGACTGTATGGGTAGGATGTCTGAGCAAGAGAAGGATGAACTACTCATCTTGCCTACTTGTTGCCAAGGGCGTCCCAGCAGAAGGCTAAACCACTCACCCTGTACACAAAAAGTCACTAGGGGAAGGCTGAACCAATAAAACTATGATTATGTCTTAGCGGGAGAAGGATGAACCACTTATTTTGTCTATATAACAAACAACTAGGGGAAGGTTGAACCACCCACCCTATGGTTGCTCATCGCTCCAAGATGTACCCCAAGCCTCCTGGAGTTCCCAGAGCTCAATTTCCATATCATAAAAGACCCTCAGGTGAGGATTTCTACACAACTCCTAGTCATTCTTGGAAAGTCAAGAATTTGACCTTTCCAAGTGGCTTCGTCTGAATATTGGAAACCTACACATCAGTCCCAATGTAATAGAGTCTTATTGCTCCTCGCTATACCATATCCTAGATAAAGTGGTACCTGATGTCTGTGTGCTGGGAGTGATCATGAACACGTGATTCTCTGATAATCAAATCCCATTCTGGTTATCATAGAGGATCATGGTGGTATCCAACACATGTCCATCCAACTCACTAAAGATCTTCCCTAACCATACAACTTCACACGAGACCATACTCGCAACTATGAATCTGGCCTCAACAGTGCTCAAAAAAACTGACTTCTGCTTCCTGCTCATATAGAATATTGAAGAAAAACCTAAAGAGAAACAATAGTCAAAATTTATTTTACAATCCTCCACACTTTTTCCCAATCAACATCAGAATAAAAATTCAACCTCATAGCTCCAATAATGTGTCTCAGTCAATGAGTGATTGTGCCCCGAAGATATCTCAAAAGATTCTTGGCACCAATCCAATGTGAGTGATGAGCCTTAGCCATACGTTGGCTCAACATGATAACTGCAAAACATATGTCCGAACAGGAGTTCACCAAGAACATCAATGCTACTAGGAATTGGTGAAACTCAGATGCATTTCCCAAATTAGGTCCGACAAGACTACAACATAACTTCTTAAAGTTAGGCTCCATCGTTGTAGTCACAGGCTTGTAGTCCACCATTCAAAATTTGAAATCGAACTCCCTCTTACTTTTGTAAATGAAAGGGTTTGCACTTATAACGTTCCAAAGCTGGAAGTTGGAACAAAATCTGAATCGACAGTCTTGAGATTTGCTTTCCCTTTTTCTTACACCTTGTCTAGACTTCAAACTGGCCTCCAAATTAGAATCTCTAGACACCACCATTCATACTTTTTTCTCTCTCTACAATCTTCCCACATAACTGTATGATAGCCAACCCAATGAAATGGGACTTTTCACTGTTTAGAAGTCCAACTTCTAGTTTAAAATCCATTTTCATTGCGAAATCTCAGTATCTGTAGGAAATATAAGTATTTTCATTAATATATGTTTCTTTCAACATTTTAACCACTCTCCAATCTTTGAAACTGAAATCTTTCTCCAAGGAGATAAAATTAACCTATAGCATTAATGACCCTTCCAAAATTTATGAATTCCTCCATATCTCTAAAGGAAGCTTGAATCTATTGCAAATATGTTTGTTCCTCTTTCTAGTGAACAAATTTGGTACTTTTCATGAATTATGAGACAACTCCAACCCCATAACTATCAGTTTCTTATTAAAGTTATACCCACTGGATTAGAATCTGCACAATGAGAATTCCATTCCCATTTCAAAAGAACGTGCAATCAAATTATACCATGCTATTTAATATTTTATGTATTTCTTCGCATCCTTGGCCTGTGACGTAAATATGCAACAAGCTACCTTGAATTTTCTATACTAGCACTCCTAAACAATAATAAATTATGCCCAAATATGTCATTTCAAATGATCTATGCAGCTCACCTTTTGTTTTTTCAATTATCAAAGTTGTTACCTATATTGATGAGATAATATACAACCAAGGCCACAGTGACAATATCTGTTAGAGTTTTATCCGTGTTGCACTAAAGGTGCTTTTTCTTTAACTACACTACAATACATTGTAGTTTCCATTCAATGGAGAAGTGTACCCAATAGCAGCCTTGGTCTGTGTGCAAATGGGTTGAATTCACATTAGACTTTATCTGTTGTTTTGAAGGTGTTTCTCCTTCAATAATACTTCACCTCAACATATCCTTTCAATCTATACCTTCAACAAATTCATACAGCCTTGGGGTACATGCTACAAATTCCAGTTTTGTTGTGAGGGTAGAACAACGGTGAAAGAAGTGCATTGATTTTGGGCATCTTATGGTTTTTGTATGCAAGCATGCTTGTATAGTGTTTCCCAAACTTATATAGATCCATATTTAGTATACTTTTGTAGTTTAACTTAGATGATCACTTGTCTTAATTTAGGTGTTTTTATTAGTACTATTTTATGTATAGATTTATGTTTAAGAAAAGTGCACAGTAGAGAAGGGTTCTATATTATGAGTAGGGGACACTGTTTTAGGTAAGAGATACTCTATTCTAGGGAGCTTTTGTCATACATGTTAGGTTCTTTATCCTCGAAAGAGTTCCAAGTCCCTGCCTCCTTGAAAAAGTCTTTGCTAGACAAGACATCGGTGGACAGAGTTACAAGTCCCTAAATTTTCCAAAAACCCACCTGACCCTAACTATCTAGCCTAAAATCATTTACATTCCAGTCATCTCTTGGCTATGATTTCATAGAGAGAGCCCTCTCTGGTTTGGTAGGGCTAGCTACCAAACTAAAATCTTGGTCTGTGGTTACCATTGTCGATCTCCCCATCAGCCTGGGACATTATGGAGGATAACAAAGGGCATGACAACTAGGGAGTGCCACAGTGTTCTAGGGAATATAAGGTTCCCAAGTCATGGAAAAATGTAATGCTAATTGTGAGGTCATGACTGCCAAGGTGTGTTAGGGAATGCTAGAGCATGCTAACATGTGCCAGATAGTATGAAGACATGTCAAACAAGCTAAGATGTGCCAAGTGCTAAGGCATTCCAAGATGTACAAGGGTTCCAAGTCCCTGCCTCCTCTTCTTCCATATGCTATCCACTTATGACATTTCATTTGCAATATTTGGTGAATTTTCTAGTTATAGGTCATGTATAGGCTATAAATGTCTTCAAAGTTTCACTTATAATTGAGTATTCAATTGAGAATATTGATTCTCTTATACATAACTATTTTTCCCTCCACCCACTTTTCATAACTTCAATAACCATTAGGTAGGGACCTGCAGCTTCGATGTTTCTTTGCCTATTTAGTAGAATATTGTTGAGACTTTAATTTATTAAAAGTTGTAGAATTTACAATTTATGGTGTTTCAAGATCTAATTTCTAAAAGTATAATTCTTTAAAGGGTGCTAGCTCAATGGAAGAGCACCTGCTTTACAAGAAGGAGGTTGGTGGTTTGATTCCATCATGCCCTAACATCCATATGGAATCGTGATGATCAATTTTTGGTGATGGAGGCTCTTTTGACCATCACCAATGAGATTTGGTAACATTTTTCGACCCTCACCAAAAATATGAAATGGTGACGATCAACAAACACCACCATATATATGCATCAATAGTGACAACCCTCAAAGGTCCATAACCATAAATTGTTGTTGTTGATATGAAATAGTGACGGTCATTGTCTATCATTATAGTCATTATTCGTGACAGACCTTAAATGTCACCACAACACCTATACTTCTAGTAATGCAACTTTTGGTGACGGTCAACGAACATCACCATATATGTGCCAATAGTGATGGTCATTAAAGATCCACCACAATATATTGTTGTTGTCCATATAAAATGGTGATGGTCACTATCTGTCATTATAATCAATATTCATGATGGACCTTGAATGTCACCATAACACCTATACTTTTGGCGAAGCCACCTTTGGTGGCATTCAATTTTTGGTAACCGAAGATATGGTCTGTCACCATTTCTCATAGACAATGGTGACAGTCACTATCCATCATTATAAATCATTAATAGTGGCGCACATTGAATGTCACTACCACATCCATGCTTTTCATGACACCACCTTTCGTGACGTTTAATTTTTAGTGACGGAGGCTATGTTTTGTCACCATTTCTCATATGAAATGGTGACGGTCACTATCCATCATTATAAATTATTATTGGCGACATAATTTATATGCCACTACAACACCTATACGTTTAGCGACACCATCTTTGTTGATGTGAAGTTTTTGGTGATGAATGCTCTTTTGACCATCACCAATGAGTTTATGGTGACATTTTTCACCCCTCACCAAAGTCCTTTTTTCTTGTAGTGGGCATCAAGCTTTGGCATCAACAGGCATGTCAAATATATAGCTTTGGCATCAAGGGTATGGATACTTAAATCATAATGACCTAATGTTACTACAAAAGAAATTGATGGTAGAAGGCCTTCAAAATATTAAGGTTGAACACTTTAAATGTGAAGGTTGTGCACTAGGAAAACAACATAGGGAAGAATTTCTCATGCATGAAAATAGAAGAACACATGAAATAATTGAGCTAGTGCATACTGATGTATGTGGTCTAATGCAAAATAAGTCACTTGGTGGATCAATTGGTGGAGCATATTAATTTCTTATATTTATTGATGATACCACTATGTACACCTAGGTGTACTTTATAAGAAAAAAAGGTGACGTGTTTGAATGATTTAAAGAATTCAAGATTATGGTTGAAAAATAAATAAAAGAGCATTAAAATTCTTCAATCAGATAAAGGTGGTGAGTACAATTGAGGAGCTTTTGTCAAATATTCCAAACAAAATGGAATTATTCAACAATTTACAGTACCACATACATCCATGGGGGATTCATTGGCAAAGAAATACCATATCACGTGCATTCATATTGGGGCATAAAAAATGAGGAAAAAATGAAATAATATATTCAAAAAATAATAAAGGGGTAAGGGGTTTTTATATGTTGTATAGCAATATGTGTATTATAAGGTATTGTTCATACAATACATTGGCCACAAAGAGGAAAAAAGAAGTGGGCTAGAGAAATAGAGGTTCAGAAGTATTGTGGGAGTATCAATACTGGGAGGGAGAAATAAAAGACTATGGTAATATTCGGTCCATAGCAACCTAATATTCAAACCTATGGCTCAAGTATTCACATGAAATTCATGGTAATGTTAAATTGTCAAAGTAAAAGTGACATTCTCCTTTATCTTTTATTGAATTTTTTAACATTACCATGAAATGACTCAGGATGTTTGAGAGTTGTTTCAACCTCATTAGATTTCATATGGAGAAAGCATAATTTTAGATCTCACTTAAATTCCAACAAACTTATTAGTTTTTCAGGAGTTAGGGATTGGGGGAATTGCAATGTTTCCATTATATTTTGTCATGTACTAGGGTATGGAACTCGTATTTAATTAAGAGAACCAAGACCTCTATGTACCTTGATGTTAGTGACATTGGTTGTCAAAATCCTCTCTCATGACCCTACTAAAAATGTACCTGTCACTCAAACAAAATCTTGACCTGACATAATACATTTTTTCTATCTTATGTTAATTTTATAGGGTGATATTAATGGCATAGATCCCAAAATAGGCAATGATTTTGATGATATATACGTATTTGCTGTAGCACACTTTTTTTTATTATAGAAGCCATCAAAAGCCTATTTATTGATGTATTTTCGATTAAGAGATGGATTTCACTCGATGTTATTTTGGTTATGTGCACCATTACATGCTATATAAATGTCAGCTTGTAATTTGTTGACCCATGGTTGATGAAAATTATAACTACTAGAGGAATGATGTTATTGGTTTAATCCATGCTTTTATGTTTTTTTATCACAAATTCATCATTCTACAAGCTTTTGTTGACATATATGAACCAAAATATATAAAAATATATATTATATAAAATTCACTCTCAAAATATCTCCCAACCTGGGAACTTTGAAAATGTCACTCCTTGCTCTTGCTTCCACTCCCACTTCCCACTTTTGCTCTCAATTCCCGCTTCCTCTCCCTCTCCCAAGCAGCCTTGCTCTAGAATAGATATGCATACCTCTATGATCTATGCATAATGTGTGTGTTAATATTTTTTACCTGCTGCTAAGCTAATGATCCTCCCAATGATGTGGCAGTAGAGAAGACAGCAAATATGGAACCTTCACCCTTTCCTTACATTATTAATGAATAGGTTGAATGAAAGTGAAGGAGACAATTATACCGACTATTTCTTGGTATAGGGAACATGAATTCCATATGATATAGTGAAATAGAATGTTTTTTAGAAGAGGGTGCATGCATGCTAAGGGCACACATGTCACCCTTCAATTAATTCTAGTTTAGATGTTGTTTCAAATTTAGAAATTTCATTTTTCGATATAGTTTTTCTATTATTATAGCTATCCTTTTGTTATGTTTACCATGCATGATCTACTCTTACTAAGAGGTTGCATATCCTTAGTCAATTAGAATACTTATGCATGAGAAATTCCCACCATAGGTAGAGGACACAGATCTAAAGGAAGAGATACATGACTGCATGCTCCAATTCATATTTTAGTGGATACACACTTACTTGGCAATCTTACCATGCAACAATGGTGCACTAGGTGATCAAGTTAGGGTTATGATTTGACAAAGTCCAACCAGATAGGATTTTTCATGTGTCCATATTCATTGTACTTTCTCTTCTATTCCTATTTTATAATCCATATGAAAGGCATGTCATTGTGTTGGTTATCGAGGTTTTACTGTGAACTATTGTCGTGTATCTTTCTAAGTATTAAATAGAAGATAGATGCAATTGAGAGTTCAAATCTATGCATTTTGCATTAAATTTTTTCACAGTATGTATTTGTAAATCAACCAACTTATATCCGCCTCTTTTTTATTAAAAATTTCAAGGTTTCAACTACATAGTATTTAGGTTATTTTTTCTAGGTGCATAATTTGTTTACCATTGTTAATGAATATAAAGGGGTATAAAAAAATTTAATGACAAAATAGATACCTATAATATCTAGTGAAAGTAGGGGTTTTTTAAATTGGCAAGGTGTATTGGGTTAGTATTGGTAGGGTGTTAAATAAAGTGATTTTTAGAGGTATTTTTCAATATATAGTCAAGTTAAGGGTATTGTTTAGTATGCCATGAACACACATACTATGTTATAAGTTCATTGAGTGAAGCCCCTGTGCATACACCTCAACAAAATGGAGTAGTTGAGAGAAAGAATGGAACATTAGTTGAATGTGCTCATAGTATGTTAAAAATAAAGGACTTTCTAATAGTTTTTGGGTTGAAGCCATTAATACAATTGTATATTTTAAAACTAGAAGCCCTACTAAGTATCTTGAGCACAAAACACCATTTGAAGAATTTTATGGTTTTAAAACTAAAGTTATTCATTTAAGGATATTTCAATGCAAGGCCTTTGCTCATTTTCCTAAAGGGGATAGGCGAAAATTAGATGTCAAAGCCATCAAATTCATTTTTATTGGATATTGTACTGATCAAAAAGCGTATAAAATGTATGATCCAAGTACTCACAAGGTATTTGCAAGTAGAGAAGTTATCTTTCACGAGCAGGCAGATAAAAAGATAAAAGAAGATGAAGATAATGTATGGCAGCCTCCTTATAATCGCTTTAAAAAAGAAGAAGAAATTGTCGAATCATCTCAAGCTCAAGAAAGAGTGCACATTCCAGAAGACATGCGAAGAGGTCAAAGTCCACAAAGAAGTGATGAAGGAACTCCACAGAGAAGAAGAAGAAGAAGAGAAGGTACTCCACAATGTAATGAACCTCTAATAAGGTCAACACAAAAGATTCAAACCCCTATCAGGTATAAAGATTATGATTTAATGTCTCATGTAATGGTTGTTTTTGAGCCTTTAAATTATGAGAAAGCTAAAAATCGTAAAGAATGGATGGAAGCTATGAAGGAAGAATATGACTCTATGATAAAAAATGAAACATGGGAATTAAGATAATTACCTAAAAATAAAGTCCATATAGGATCAAAATGGTTGTACAAAACAAAATTTAATGCATATGGTAGCATAGACAAGTCATTAGGGGAATTTTAATGTCTAAAATGGTCCTCCTAAGAAAAATGTACAAACAAAATCAATTTTATAAGAACCAATATGATTGAAGATGATGATGTAAACCATGGTTGATGATTCACCATTTTTGAAGTAATAAAATTAAAACATAAAAACATAAAAAAAAATAATAAAACTACTTTTTCAACATATCTCCCTAAATTTTTCCTCGAATTTCGAGTGGGAGTACTAATTAGATGCAAAATTTAATTCCTCATCAAAGAAGTACCCATGTGACATACTTTGGATGGACCCTACTACACGAAAATGAGAAATGCATGGAAATACGTGGCTCCAATCACATTTTTCATGTATTTCACATTTTTTTTGTAGTAAGGTCCATAAAAGTATGCAACATGGGCACTCATTGGATGAGGAATCAAATTTTACATCCAACGAGTGTTGCGGCACGAAATTTGAGTAAACTCGTAGGGAGATAAGTTGAAAATATGAGTTCAAAAAATAGTTTTTCTTTTTTCCCTCTAAAATTTGATGATGTAATCTAATATTATTTTATTATTTCCACTATTATTTTATAATTTCCTTAAAAGGCTCATCTTAGCCCTCAAAATTTCCATAATGATAAGGCACGATTGGTTGCAATAGATTATTCATAAAAGAAAGGTATAGATTATGAAGATACCTTTGCTCCAGTTGCAAAAATGAATAGAATCAGAATAATGATAGCATTGCCAACTAAACATGAATGGAAGCTACATCAATTAGATTTGAAGTCAACTTTTCTAAAAGGGGAATTAAAAGAGGATATTTATCTTGTTCAACCAAAACAATTTGTAAATAAGGGAAAATAACATCTTGTATGGAAGTTAAAAAATGCCTTATATGGACTAAAATAGGCACCGAGACCTTGGTATAAGAAAATAGATAAATTCTTCTTTTAGCAAAGATTTAACAAAAGAAAAAATGATTCTAATTTGTATGTCAAGACAAATGCAAATGGAGATATAGAATTAATCTCTATATATGTCAATGACCTAATAATAATAAAGAGTGCTAATAAATTGATTAAAAATATAAAAAAGAAGTTATCATGGGAATTTGAGCTAAAGGATCTTGGATATATGCATTATTGTCTAGGTCTTAAAGTATGGAGAGATGATGGAAGCACTTTAATCACACAAAGAAAATATACAAATGAAGTACTAAAGAGATTTCATATGAATGGATGTAAAGAGTGAGTACTCCATTGGAACAAAATATCAAATTGAGAAGTGATGATGGAATAAAATAGGTGAATGGAACATTGTATTGACAATTAGTGGGAAGTGAACTATCTCACTACCTATAGAACAGACATTTCTTATGCAGTAAGCATACTTAGCCAATTCATGGCTAAGCCTCATGGAAGTCATTGGATAGTTGCAAAAAGGGTCATTCGATATTTGAAGGGAACTACCAATTTGAGTATCTATATGACATGAAATCCACCACTGGATACGTGTTCAATATAGGATCGGGAGCTATATCATGGAGTAGTGAGAAACAACCAACAATTTCCTTGTCATCAACTGAACCAAGCTATCTCGATTACAAGGATACTTGAAAATGTTGGTGAACGTCAACAAGAACAGTGATGAGATGTGATAATGAGAGCACCATCAAATTGGCGAACAATCATGTATGTCATGCAAGGTCAAAGCATATAGACACAAAATATCTTTTTGTGAGGGAAAAAGTCCAATCAAGAGAAATTGAGTTAATATATTGTAATAAAAATGATAATGTTGCTAACATATTCACTAAGGCTCTTGGGAGGGAAAATTTTGAGTTTTGTAGAAGTAAGTTATGTGTTGTAGAAAATCCAGATTATGTTGTAAGATTAGCTGAGACTTAGATGGACAACATGTCAATTAAGAGTATGCTTGTGTCTTATGTATTGTGTTATAAAATATTTTGTGTATTGGAATTAAGGGGGAGTGTTGGAGAAAAAGTAATTCCAACTAACAAACCTTTCGCATTAACTATGTTATGTATAAAGTCTTCTCAAAAGTTTAGAAGATTGTCTCAATGATTATGAAGACTTCAGATAGCTTCCAGAAGAAGCCACACTGTCACCTACAACTAGAATCTAGCAACTTCATCGAGCATGTATAAAAGTCATCTAATAGCAGTGTGAATTTCAAACGTGTTGTGTTCAGTTGGTGAGTTTTCTGATTATGACCCATGGAACCAACACATACAAATCCCGCTTGACGATTGTTTTATGCTCTGTTGTTTTGCTTTGTTTTCCGGAATCTCAATGTCCAAAAACATCCAGTTATAATGCATTGGTTTTAAAAATGTAAAATGAATTTGTCTGTGGATGTGTCTCCAATTACTACTATTAAACTTAAACTTCAATGAGATAAACATCAAACTCAAATCACAGTGCATGACAAAAGATGGAACTTCGAGCAACTTGATTGTATTTTAAGATATCATGTACTTCAAGCAGCCTAATTTTATGTTAAGAGGTAACAGGATAAAAGATGTACTAAAAGTAGAAAACAAATATAGCGGTCGAATCATTTAGCATGTAAATCTTTAATGGCTTTTACAAGTTTGTAAACTGTTTAATCCCTTGTGGCTCCTTTTACTTCACTCCTGTCGTGTGGACTTTTGGTCAGAATAAGTTGGATTCTCACCGCACTGGTTCTACTGCCATGCAACTTGAAGTTGCAGAAACCCCAGAAGATTGAAACAGATTTCATCATTTCAGACAGCAAATGTCAAGAAGATACGACACCTAAAGCGGTGCTCTGCAAGTAGAACACTAAATTGCACAAGTCGGTAACACTAGTATGTGCAGTCCATCTCCTTTTAGGAATGGAAATCAATGATTTCATCCAGCCTCAAATTTGCAGGTGCTAGATGATCCATTTTCCCAAACATGGACATCAGATGCTCGAAAGCAACTTCGCCACACGGAAGGGAAAGCCCCATCTGGTGATCAAACCCAAACTCTTCTTCGGCCTTCACTAACAATGCCCTGAACAAAGAATGATTGAAATAAGTGGTGGGGACGATATATCTTCTTCGTTCTCTTCCAACATACACTGCACAATGTCCCTTGGGAACATCTAAAGGCAGACCACAGCATGATTTTCCCATGGCCCCATCTTCCATAACGAAGTTCCGTGTCTTGCTTGCAGAAAGGGCATATCCTGTGGGCTTACAGCTCTTTATAAACTTGCAAAGCGCCCTGATTATCTGCTTCAAAAGAAGAACTTGAGGATTCCTCAATCTTCTAGCCATTGCCGATGACTAGATCAGATAAGAAAAAAGTAAGGAACTTCCAAGCTATTGCTTAAAACTCAGTGCAAGACGGGATGTTAAAAGAAAGCATGGACTATGTATATATAACAACTGAAAGGGGGATCCACCGAACCAAAGCAAAGATGCGATGGATGAGATGGCAACGGTGTAAAACAAATGAGTCAACCATACACAAGATGCATTCAATAAGGAATTTTAATGCGGCTTTGTGTAACGATGCCACTTTTTGGTTGCAGTTTGGGCGAGTTTTTTTTAGATATCAATGTAAATTCTAGTTTTGAATGCAGAAATGTATCTATCTAAACCTTTCGAATATTTTTAAAAATTGTTTTAAAACGTTAAATGTGATTAGCAACTTAAAATTATGGTTATCGTTAAAAAAATTGCCTCTACGGCTTTGTAAATCCACCTGCTATGACAAGAGACTAAGCAACACTAACCTGGCCTGAATTAATGTTGGATGCCTTCATGCATTGTTGTTTCAAAAATCCATCGGATTGTTAGCCAATGACAGTTAGCTATTATGGGTAATTTTCCCATTAAATATGGTAAAATTGGTGTTGTTTCCCTGCTAAATTTTAAATAAATTTAACCCAAAAAGAGTATGCTCTCAAATAAACTTTAAAATGCAGAACATTTAAAAGGCAATGTTAAAATTAACAAAAGATGGCCAACATTCTCTGTTAAAGTTGAGAAAACAGATAAGAGGATTATCGACACACAGGATGTCATCTGATTTTGAAATTCCAACCCAATCTTATCACACACAGGATGTCGATGTTATTATCGACTTGTGGATTATCGATGGTAATATCGACTTCTCGAATCTAATCCTTTCACAGGACGTCATCACCGATTTTGTAGGTAGTACAGCCGTATATTGTTTAGTTGATGATTTATTTGTTCATTTATTTTGATGGCAGCTGTAATCCATACTGCGACAAGTAATTTGAATTCGTTTCCAAATTTTTCGATGATTTATTTATTCATTTATATTCGACGGCAGCTTTAATGGATAATCTGCCAAGTGAATGCTTTTTGCAAATATTTTGTCCAGAAATAGAATTGAGTGGGTTGAATGTAAGAGCGACACAGTAAACGTTCACATGCAATTTGACGTGTGTTCTGAATGTTGTATGAGATAGGGAGTAGCCCCAATCTTTTGCTTTAGGCCAGATTCATAAAAGCTATAACAAACAACCAAATTTTCATTTAACATACTGTTGACTATGAATTAAAAGAAAGTAATGAGTATTTACCTAATGTAGTTAATGTAGTTGATATATGTCAATAATTTTATTTGGGTAAATGTATAATTAAATTACCTAATAATAAATGCATAATTATATTAATGAATATGTTGATATACAATAATGGGTATATATCAATCAAGTTAATGATTATTTAGTGTATGATAGAAATTTAATATTAATATTATTTACTATATAATATAATAATTATATGAGTGATAATTAGGTTTTATAATATTAAGTTTAAAATATTGGGTGTTAGTATCACGGTTTTAATATTGGTCTTTATTGTTAGGGTTTTAATGTAAATGAGAAAAAGTTAATTATTTAACTAAGTTAATTTCAGTTAGTAATGAAAATCTAGTTTTTAACTCTAATCTATTGTTTTTATAAATGTAATTGTCTATTCTTGTAATGAATAATGATCCCTAGTTCAATGATACTCCATACTTGATCCTCACTCAAGAGAAGACCAAAGACTAGATATGTGCATCTTAATGTTAATTTCATTAAAACCCTAATCTTAATCTTAATCTTAATATTAATTATTATATATTATATGAAATACAATATTATAAACTCTAATATTATAAATACAATATTAACCTAATATTATAAAATCAATATTATAAACTCAAATATTAAAACTATAAATCCATATTTTGAACTCTAACAATAAACTCATGTTTATAAACCCAATATTTCAGAATGTAAACTTATGTGGTTTATTACAAATCCTGATATTAAACCCTAATTTTTTAATGCCGCAATATGACTGAAGAAAATTGGAATGTGATGTAACATTGTGATATTCATCGACACAATGTGACAATGCTTGTCACAATATGATAATCGATCGATTTTTGTACCACTCCAACATCGCTATATTAAATCCTAATATTAAGCCCAATTTTGTTAACTTTAACGTTATAAAGAACAATATTAAAAACCCTAACATTATAAAACCAATATTATACACCCTCATATTAAACTCAATATTAAACCCTAATATTATAAAACCTATAATATAAACCCCAAAATTATAAACCCTAACATTAAACTCAATATTATAAATTGAATATTAAACTGTAATTTTATAAACCTAATACTACAAACCCTAGTATTAAACTCAATATCATAAATCCAATATTTGAAAACGTGATATTTAACCCAATATTGTTATATTATAAACCTAACATTAAACCCAAATATTATAAATCCTAATATTATAACCTTAATATTAAAGCCAAAATTACAAACCCAAAATTATAAAACCTAATATTTGTATTCTTTTCAAAGGAATGGTTAGAAAATGTATATTAAAAATAAATTTGGATTTCACACCAGAACTTTTAAATAATTCATCCATTTCCACCATAGTTCTGTTTTCAGCTGTCTAGTACCGATGTCACTTATGTTTATGGCATTTTTTCCTATACTTCTAAATAGGTGTTTACTATAAACCCTATATAAGATGTCTAGGAATAGACATAATTTGCAATACATCAAAAACTAGAACGTAAAAAAAACTATCCATTAAAAATTGGCTTATGTATGAGGCACATCATAATGTTGTAACTCATGGATCACTTATGTTGTTTTGTAGCTTGGATGATCGTTCCCCTTTTCGAGCTGCATATTTTCTAGATTTAGCTTGAGAAGGGGTAATTTGTTGTCCTACAACGAAGAGGTCCTCAATCTCTACCATTTTGCAATGGATGGTTGTTATCTCGGTCCTAAATTCGCTCCCAAATGATAAATTTTATTACGTATCATCTTAAGCTTGGTGTTGGTTAACAACTAAAGGGAACTATAAGCCTTTTCTTCATCTCTTGACATTGCTTAAAGGAAAGTTGCATGTATTCCATAGCCACCAAGACCTTATCCAAGTTTTCATTAACCTTAGGACCTTATCGAGGTTTTCATTAATATCAATGGATGCAGAGCCAAAGGAAGAAAAGCCCATATTCTTCATGTTGAAATTGCATAGAGTCAACACTAGGGAGTGAATGTTTTTCAAAGCCACTACATTGAAGCAATACTCTACGAAGTTCAATGCTCAAGGAATGATATATATACTATGCTTTCAAATATATTCTAGAGAGGACCTAATTCCAGGGCTGAAAATGCAAACATGACTTTTACAATACTTCACTTCCTCCATTGAATGATGGGTTGGGATTTCCATGGGAAGTGCCTATGGAAGGAGTGAATTGCTATAGAAAGGGAGGAATGAAGGCCTTGGGATGAGGTGAAATGAATGCCTCCCTCTCGAGTGGATAAAAAAACAAGCCATGAAACAAAATGACAAGAACACCAGGAAGATAAAGGGGAATAGGGAAATTAAACATTCCTTCTTTGTTGATTTGAGACATCATGGTTATAGGGAACTTATTTGATATTCACTATTTACCTTTATAATCCCTTGATTCAATATTACTTCATAATTTTCTAAATTATTAGACAATGTGTTTAAATTACTTAAAAAATGATAGAATTAAGCTTGTTCAAAATGTTGAAGTTGAAGAAGGGTTCAACACACCATGGGAGTAATGAATGTGTTTATGTTGATGTTTCACCTCCTAAACTTTCATATTATTATCATTGAATCAACAAATATCAAAATTCACCGGATCTTATTTTTGGTGGCCATATTTAAACATTTCCAAAGAGTGAGAAATTATGCTTGATTATTGGTTGCTACTCCCAAACCCTAAGAAAACTCTACCTCAATTATTCCATACGGGCAAAGAATCACCCCTCCCACTCTTTCCATCCCTGGATTTTCTTTCAATGCTCAGTCGAAAAAAACAAAAAATGATGCTTGCTTGCATTCCGAAATTGGAAATCCTCCAGGTCTTATCTAATAGAATTTGGATTCCTCTTAGTTGAGTGATGCTTGAAGCTGATAACTTGATGTGATGGGGAGATAACCCTCAAGGAAATTTTTTCAACAAGGAAAAGGTCTTCTAAATCAGTGGTTTTGTAACCTCGAGAAGTACTTGTTTCAACCATCAATGAGATTTACTTAAGGGCCACATTAGGGGGGACTTAATTTTCATTTTTTTAAATTTCAGCACTTCGTGCAAGCCAAATTGACGAACATATATACTTTGGAAGTGCTAGAAAATATTGAAGAGCTATAGAAGAGGAATTTCTAATCCATGGGTGCTTACATTTATAGGATATAAACATCTATTTCCAATCATCTCAAATTTATTTTATATGAATTAGATTCACAAAGGCCGCTTACCACACTTCCAAGGAGAAAGGGTGGAGATTAAAAAATTTGTGAATACTTTCTTCTGCAGCCATGCACAAGGGTCATTGAGAAGTGCCATAGATTCCTCCATTTTGAAGATTTTTGGATCTTATAATCTTCTCTAAAGTCCAGCAAAAGGTGCCAGCCATTGGAATGTCGTCTCAATGCCAAATTGGACTCTAGAAACTATTTTGAGCTAGATGATGCAACTTCTTTATAAGATAACCATGACCTTATTTGACAAAATAGAGATGAAGAGGGCTTATCTTGTAGGATCATTGATCTCTACAAGAATGAGAGAATGGGGCCATTCCTTTGAGATTTCTAATACCAATCTCCCATTGTTGCTATAGATTGGGAGGAATGTCTTGGAAATACAAACTAGTCCATATTCCTTTTTCATCCCAAATTGAAATATCCTTGAGCTTTTGAAGTTACCTTCGACACATCCATTCTGATAATTATTTTAGTTATGCTTAATTTTCTAATGGGCCCTTCTCGGAGAATTTATCCTTCCACAAGTTAATGTGTTCTCCATTACATGCCCACTAACTAAGATTTTTTATCATGACACGGGCTACGTTTTTGCACAATTTCCATATTTTTGAACCCAACTCAGACCAATGTAGAAACCCTAATATATATTTTATGAATAAATATATAACATAGAACTTAAATAACTTCATATTTACTTTCCATTTACTATTTTTTTAAACTTACTTTCCCTTTTTATAGTTTTTGGACATATTATGAATGTTAATAATGAGCTTAGATCCACCTTAACTATAGATCTATCAAGCGCTAAGAGGAATCAAATCACTCAAGGTGCAAACCTTTTTTTTCATTGCAAAGCATGGGGAAATGTTTGCACCTTATATATTTGATCCCTCTTTGCGCTTTATAAATCTAGAGTTAAGATGGATGTATGCTAGTTTAATATTTTATATCAAATTAAATTGTTTAACTATACATTTGTATTGATATTTTTTTTCTATTAAAGTGTAATAATAAAAATTACCATGGAAAAAACCATGGCTTGTCATAACCGAGAGTCTAATAACCACCAATAATTTTACCCAATCAAAATGTTTACATAACATAACATTACATCTCTTCGAGACTACTTTGGAGAGTGGCACAATCATTATGCATGGTATGTAAAAGAATATATAGATTATTCGTTTCTATTCAATTTAAATATATTTATATGAGATGATAGATATTTCATTGTTTCTGGTGGTGTTAATTACTTTCAAGTAAATATTTTAATATTACTAGACAAATATTCTTATTTATTTAAGATTATTTATTATTATAAGTGTATTTTAATTGTTTATGATTTTTTTCTTCAATTATATCTCTCTCTCTCTATCTCTCTCTCTCTATATATATATATATATATATATAGATATATCTAGTAAGTAGTGTCATCTCTATAGATGTCACTATTTAGTTATGGTGTAGAAAGGGGACGATGAAGGGCATTGGAGACTGTGTTGCAGGTATATTTGTTATAAATGTAGCTATAATTTTTTGTGGTGGCAAAGGTATGTGCCCTATGGAAAAGGAGGTGAGGTTTTATCCTTGACCTCCTTCACCTCGGATGGACTGCCTAGTAGAACCCTCCAAGGTTAAGGTCCCGGGATGATGTGGCGCATGGGCCTGCTCATTGGGATAGGCACCACATTGTGTGTAGGTGTTAGCATATGGAAAAAGGGATGGAAAATTTATAAACGAGGTGCCTTATGACACATATCTTGAAATATTTTCCTTGGAAATTCTACGAGGGAGATGTGCTGAGACCTGCTAAGATTCAACCTTTGAGGTGATGTTGCCTTAGTCGGTCAACACCCACTTAACCTGCCTATGCCTATGTGTGAGTGTTCATTTGTTTGGAAGGGTATTTTGTATGAGAAATCTGGTAGTTATGTAGTGGAAAACATGTGGGGACTATATGGGTGCCATGGGGCCAAACCAACAACGTGGCATAATTTGATTTCCTTAGGCTTTAATTAGTCATATCTTTCAATTTATAGGTCAGGTTGGAGAAAACCTTATATTGTTGGAAACATCTTAATGAGACGAACACAACAATGACATTCATTATAAGTTTTGATGAAGTAAAAAAAGGTCAAAATACTTAGACCCCATTTCCATAACTATACCATGGAGGTCGGGTCAGCATAGTAATTTCCTCCTTCTACCCATGATTAGGGTCAAGGTTAGTATGGGGTATGTTATAGAGTGGTATCATAGCTTCCAATTTCAACACTTAGACTAAATGGGATCTATCGTAGAATGAATATAGATAAAGTTTCAACATTGAGCCTTTGGAAATCCAATTAAAGCCTCATGACAGACATTATAAACCTCACTATTATTGTGAATGGATTCTATGTATGGTTTTGTCTGTCTTTGTATGCTTGTGACATGGAAATGATAATGTATTTTATTTTATTAATACCAATGTGCTAATGAAGGTATAATTTTGGAGCTATCTATGCACCAGTGGATTTCCATCTGCAAGCTAAGGCGTTAACATTTATTATGTATTGATATTTGTTAGAATATAATGGTTATGTGTGTGCATGATAACACAAGAAATTTTAAAACCACTTGAACAACAAATGATGGTACAGTATAGAACCAATAGACCAAGGAAAAATAGAAATGTTGCAGTATAGCTCCAGCCAATCATATCATGGTCATCAAGAGGAAAGATCAGTTGAAAAACTAGGAGGGGAAGACTCTCCCAATTGGAATGTAATGTAACATTGTGTTATTGATTTCCAGAATGCGGCAATGTTTGTCACAATGTGACATTGAATCAATTTTTGTACCATTCCAACATCACATTATTAAAAACTAATATTAATCCAAATGGTATGAACCATAACATTTGAAAGCCAAATATTAGAATTCAATATTACAAACACTGATAATATAAAACCAATATTATAAACCATAATATTAAATGAAATATTAAACCATAATATTATAAACCCAATATTATAAAGCCTATATTATAAAACCAATACTATAAATCATAAACTTATAAACCCTAATATGAAGCCCAATATCATAAATCTAAAATTCTAAATCCTGATACTAAACACAATATTATAAACTCATATTTTAAACCCTAATACTAAACCCAATACTATAAACTTGTATATTAAAATAAATATTATAAACCTAACATTAAACCCTAATATCAAACACAAATATTATTAATCTGAATATTATAAACCCTAATATTAAACCCAAAATTATAAAACCTAATACTTTTATTATTTTTTGAAGGAATGGTTAGAAAATTATATTGAAAACAAAATTTGGATTTTCGGCCAAAACCTTCACATAATTCATCCATTTCCACCATACTTCTATTTTTAGCTGTCAAGTACAAGTGTAGCCTATGTATATGGAAGTTTTTTCATATAGTTCAAAATAGAGGTATATTATAAACTCTACAGAAGATGCCTAACAGATAGAATTTGCAATACATTAGAAACGAGAATAGAGAAAAAAGTATCCAAAAAACATTAGCCTACAAACTAAGCACATCTGCATGGTTGTAACTCATGGATCACTTATGTTGTTTTGTAGCTTGGATAATATTTTACATTTTTGAAGCCATGTCTTTATCAGATCCAACGTTAAGAGGAGAAAAATGTAGTCCTGTGACAAACCAGTCCTCCATATCTTCCATTTTGTAATGGAAGGTTGTCATCTCGGTTGTAAATTCACTCTGCAAATGATAAATTTTATTCAACATCATCTCAAGCTTGTAGTGGGTTAACAACTAAAGGTAATTATGAACATTTTATTCATTGTTGTGACATTGGTTAAATGTGAGTTGCATTCTTTCCATAGCCTCCAAGACCTTGTATAGGTTTTCATTAATCTCAATGAGCATGGAGCCACAGGAAGAGGAGACCACATTCTCCATGTTGAAGTTGCACAAGGACAACACTAGGGGTTGAATGTTGACTTTGAAAGCCTCTACATTGAAACCATACTCTTTGAAGTTCAAGTTTCGCTGAATGATATGTATACTACGCCTTTGAATGTATTCTAGATATGACCTAATGTCAAGGCTAAAAATGCCATCATGGCTTTTGCAATACTTCACTCCCTCCATTGAATGTGTGACTGGGATTTCCATGTGAAGTTCTTCTAAAAGGAGTGAATTGCTATGAAGAGGAGGAATAAAGGCCTTGGCTTGAGGCAGAGTAAATTCCACCCTCTCAGCCAAATACAAAAATGAGACACAACACAAAATGACAAAAACACTAGGAAGCTGAAGGGGACATCCTCATGCTAGGTGTGATTACTTATTTAATATGATTACATCTTAGGGGAGTGATCAAGGTCTGGCAAAAGAATAAAACCGCCAAACCATAATATTCATCGTGTTTGAAACATTGATTCTCTAAATAACTAAATGCTCCTCATAAATCTCAACTTCCTTACTTTTTATTATTCCATAGTTGTAATTTAACATTCCTTTATTGCTGATTTTAGACATCATGGAAATGGTGAGCTTATTTGATATTTTTTATTTACCTTTATGATCCCTTCATTCAATATTTCTCCCTTATTTGCTAAATTTTCAACCAATGAGTTTAAATTCTTCAGAACATGATAGAATTCAACTTGCTCAAAATGTTGAAGTTGACAAGGGTTCTGACATAACATGGGAGAATGGATCCATTTATGTTGATGATTCAACTCCTAAACTTTCTCGATTACTATCATTAAATCAACTAATATCATAATTATCTCGATATTCTTTTCAATGGATAGATTTAAACCTTTATAAAGAGTGATAAAGTATGATTCATCATTGGTTTCTACTCCCAAACCCCAAGAAAACTCTATGTCAATTTTTCCATCGACACAAGGAATCACCCCTCCCACTCTTTCCATCCTCAGATTTCCTTTCAATGCTAAGTCGAAACAGAATGAAAATTGATCTCTGCTTTCATGCCAAAACTGAAAATTCATTGTGTCTTATCTTATAGAATTGGGGTCACTCTTAGTCGAGTGAATCTTGAAGTTGCTAGCTTGATCTGATAGGGAGCCACCCTAAGCCAATATTTTTCGACAAGGTATAGGTCTTCTAAATTAGTGACTTTGTAACCTCGCGAAGTAATTATTTCCGCCATCAATGAGATTTCTCTAAGGGCCACATTAGGGGGGGGCTGATTTTCATTTTTGAAAATTTTAGCATTTTATTCAATCCAAATAGACAAACAGATATATTTTGGAAGCGCCAACCAACATTGGAGAGCTATAGAAGAGAAATTTTAAGGCCATGGGTACTAACATTTCTAGGATACAAACATATTTGGTCAATCATATGGAATTTCTTTTATTTGAATTAGATTCGTAAAGGCCACTTTCCAGACTTCCAAAGAGATAGGGTAAATATTAAATAAATGGTGAATACTTTCATCCATAGCCACACACAAGGGATGCCGAGAAGGGCCTTGGATGCTTTTTTTTTAATATTTTTGGATCTTATAATCTTCTCTAAAGTACAAGAGAAGGTGCTAACCTTTGGAATGTCATCTCAACACCAAATTTGACTCCACAAACTATTTTAAGCTAGATGAGGCAACTCCTTTCGAAGATAACCATAACCTTCTTTGTTAGAATAGAGATGAAGACGAATTATCTTCCAAGTTCCTTGATCTCTACTAGAATGGTAGGTTGGGGCCAATACTTTGAGATTTCGAATAATAATCTCCCATTGCTACTATAGATTGGGAGGAACGTCTAGGCAAGACCGACCAATCCATATTCATTTTTCATCCCAAATTGAGATATCTATGACATTTTGAAGTCCCCTTTGACACATTCATTATGCCAACTCTTTTAGCTCATCTTGATTTTCCAATGGTCCCTTCTCAAAGAATTTATCATTCCACACATTAATGCGTTCTCCATTGCATGTCTTCCAACTAAGATGTCTGATCACGATAGGGGCTTGTCTTTTGCACAATTTCCATATTTCTAAACCTAATCCACACCAATTTAGAAACCCTAATACTAAATTCAATATTATAGAGCCATATTTTAAATGCTAACATTAAACTCAATATTGAAACCCGATATTATATAACCTAATACTAAACCCAATATTATAAAATGTAATATTAAACATAAGGTTTTAATATCACAATACAACATTGAATAAATTGCAATGTAATGTAACATTGTGACATCGATTTTCACATTGCAACAATGTTGTCACTGTACGACATTGAATAGATTTCATACCATTCTAGCATCACAATAGTAAACTCAATATTATAAATCAAATACTATAAACTCAATATTTTAAACCCTAATATTAAACCCAATAGTATAACCCTAGTATTATAAAGTCTAATATTTAATTCAATATGAAACCCTAATATTAAAACCAATAATATAAATCCAATATTAAAACGAATATTATAGACCCTAATAGTAAACCATAATTTTGTAATGTCGCAATGTGATGCTATATAAATTGCAATGTAATGTAAAATTGTGATATTTGTTGTCACAATATGAGATTTATGTATCATCCAAAATCACAATATCAAATCGTAGTACCAAACCTAATATTATAAACCCTAATATTAAACCCTAACATTATACTCCCAAACATTCAACCCAATATTATAAAGGTTAATATTAAACCCAATATTATAGACCCTAATATTGAAACCAATATTATAAACTCAATATTAATCCTAATATTATAAACCCTTTTATTAAACCCAATATTATAATATCATCATGGTTGACTATTTAAACAATGTCTAAGAAGGTTGACCTCGTTTGACTATGTTCACTAATGTGGTTGATTGTGCTTGACTATTAATATTAATTAATAAAGTGACAAAATATTATGCTTAACCGTAGATAAGGATTTTTTATTACCAAACATAGTCAAACATACTAAAGAGCATTAGTAAATATGGTTGAATAATTTGGTAATGTTGCAATGTGACACTCAATAAATTGCAATATAATGTAATATTATGATGTGGGATAGAGTTCTATACCATTTACATCACAACATGTTTGATTACTAAAACCCTAATATGAAAATGTAATATTAAAACCCAATGAAAACCCTAATAAGTAAACACTAATATTAAAACCCAATACTAAAGGTATGGTAGACATAGGATTGACCAAGTTTGGTCATGGTCAACTATTATTAAGGTTGATTGTGTTTGCCTATGTTGTCAAATGTGGTTGACTATGTCTATCTATTAATGTTAATCAATAATATCATAGGCGATTATGTTTGACCAAAGTTGAGGACAATTGACTGTCAAAAAATATTATTATTATTATTAATCAACCTTTTTAATATTAATATTATTATTATTAACCCTCGATCGGGGTGTAGAGGAAAATAGTTGAGGGTAGCAAGAAAAATCAAGTGCAGCACAATAGATGGATCCCTTCTAGCCTGTAGCACCACCCATCGTGCCACGATAGCATACTACATGTCAGCGTGAAATTTAAGACAACAGTGTGGAAAGAGTGGGATGAGAGAGAAACACAGAATTGGCGATGGTAATGGGATAGAAAGTGGGACATGTGGGTTGAAATACTTGAAGGTGGCGAACTAGAGAAGGATAGGTAAGCTGCGTCGAGAGGAAGAGGAGTAGGGAGCTGCAGAACTAGTGCCTCTACAGGAAATTGCAATTTCGGGTATGTCATCTCTCGACCTTCTTCTGGTTTTTACTTTGTCTTGAATAGTATGACGGATGAAAGAGGAATGTTGGATGCCTCCAAGGAAGAAGAGAAGAGTCGCAGGGTTGCCTTTTACTCTGCCATGCATTTTGCAAAAGAACTGGGATTTAAGCAGGGAATGGCACCAAAAGGATGGAGGAAGTGTTGCTGAGAAGATAGTCTGGGGAGAAACAATGAGGATCAGGCCGCTCACCCCATGACGAAGGATACGACAAAGGTAGAAAGGCAAGATTTGAAAACCCTGCACCTGGCTCAAGCATTAGTTAGTGTGATGGAAGGCCTTCTTACCTTTCTTCATCCGAGAGAAGATAAGCACCGGAATTCCAGACAAATGAAGGTGACTGGAGCAGGGGAGGTGGGATAAGAGCTAAGAAAGTTAAGGAGGAGGGCAAGTTCTTAAATCTTCAAAATCTAACTTTTGTGAATGAAAATTGTAAACAGGAAATAATAAAAGGAAAGATGGCATGCCTGGGCCGCGGAAGGGGGCGTGGAGGCAAAGGACATCCAAGCCAGCAAAATAGAGTTGACCCGTCAACCGTAACGCCTGCTAGCCAACGCAGGGGGAGGATATCCATGTTGACTATAGTTCAGGAAGCTGAGAGAGCCTACAAAGAGGGGATAGATGAAGACATCCGCCAGCTAATACAAGAAATGGAGGAAAACGTGATGGAAGAATAGTGAGACCCTAAGATAGAAGAGTGGGTAGAAATAATACAAGATCCTAGAAACACCCGTGGACAGATGACGCTCTACCGGCAAGCCCTTCAAGTCTATTGGGTTTTAAAACAACTCCTTGTGGAGGCACTAGAGCAGATGGCAGGGGAAGTGGCTGAAATTGCCCAAGGGATACCAAACCTCAAAAAGGAAAAGAAGAATATGCAAGTGATTATGATTATGCAGGATAACAAGTTGGATGAGATCCAACAGAGGTTAGCTCAGATGGCTCAGATGACTCAAGCTCCCACAGAACCCATGGCAACCCCTGCCAATGCTGATCTAATTACTAATGACCGGAAGGAATGATCCTTCAATTTTTCTTCTATTGTTAGCGGAAACTCTTTTTTCTAGTTGTTTTTATGTTAGTTCTTAATTTGTTAAGTATTTTGAACTGCCTAGTGCACATAGCCCGGATGGAAAGACTAGTGAAATTTTGTTTTTGGAATGCTTATAGCAAACTTAGGTGGCCAACAAACCTGGTTTCCCTTCAGGGCAGGTTGAGGCCACCAAAACAATGTATCTGGTCTTGGATAATATAAATAGAAAGGAAGGCACCACCTACACTTACAAAAAAAATATTGTTATTATTAAAAAATTTAAATCTTGATTGTGATCGATCAAGGATGACCTTAGATGGCTAAGGTTGACAATGTTTGACTCTGGTGAACCATGGTTGACTATAATTGAATATTGTTGAGTTACTTCATATAGATACGATTATGAGTGAACAAGGTTGACTATTGTTCAATATGATAAACATAACGTTTACCAAGTTTGATCATGGTCAACTATTTAAACAATGACTATAAAAGTTTACTTTGTTTGACTACATTGACTAATATGGTTGATTATGTTTGACATTAGTAATAATCAATATAATAATACTAAATGACTATGTTTGATTGATGTTGAAGAGTGTTGATCATTAAACATATTTAAACATAATAGAATATAGTCAACCATATTAATATTAATATTACTCGAAAAAAAAATTAACATTTGTTATACATATCCATGATTTTACTCTATCATCACATTGACTCTCTTATAATGATAAACCTAATTATTTAATAACAATTCACAAAATTAAGATAACATGCGCAATGTTATGTTAATGTTCATGTTCAATGTGGCCTAAATATATATTTGAAACAGTAATCTTCACTGCACTGTAAATCTATTATTTGAATCTTAGTGTGGTGTAAAATACATTATTTTCTGGAGCTACATATAAAATGCAAAAGAAATCCAGAACACATGTTATTGACGGTAAAATATAATAGTGTAGCAAGTTTGAACTTAATTATTTTTTATGCGAATTATGTCAATTTTCTTCAAATTTAATTTCTAGAAAACAAAAAGAAACATCAGATACAATGAAAACAATGTATTATAGCTTTAAATTATTCATTTAATAGTTAAAAAATTGAAGCATACTTAATTTATGAAAATCTAAAAATACCAATATTCTTATTCTTTAAGAACTAATCCGTGCATGAAGATTTCATTTAATCATTGTATCAAGCTTTCATGTTATTGAGTTGTTAAGGAAGAAAACGAGATTTAGACTTAATATTAACTAAGTGACGAACATACTTTTTATTAGATTCAATTACAGTTTATAGTTGTATATCTCTCTCTGATTGAGTATTGCCACAAATTAGTTTAAAGTTGCAACACCATTTTTTCATCCTGAATCCTAGACGTAGTGTTTGGTTCTTAAAAAGGAAAATAAAGAACAAGGAGGCCCGCAAGGCAGCAAGTCCCGGCCGGCCCTGAACTAGTTCCAGTTCAGTGGATGTTGCATGTTTGCTCCATTTCTCTGAACTTTTCTGGGAATACTAATTATGTTTTAAAAAAAAATTCCAGGACATTGACGCAACAATCGTGAAAACTTCGAATCTGATTGGTGAAGAAAATTGAAAGATGAAAGACTGAAATATTGTTATCATGGAAGAAGAAATAAGAATCCTATCTTTAAGACTGTTTCCAGGTATCTTCTTCAACTTGTTTTAAAGAACGAAATCCACATGGATATATGCAAGAGAAAGAGAAATTTAACTGGTATGATTTCCTTGGAGGAAAGACAGACATCAATTACAGAAATATATTTCCTAGAAGACCAACATTTTAAATTTTAGAGCTCTTGTTCATATAGATCAAATTCTTCTTATCGTTGTCATTGCTTTGGCTAGGCTTGAACCAAGGTATCCACACAGAGGTCATGATCTGTATTCTTCATACTCTTTTGCTCTGCATTTCTGACCAACGTTTTTTCTCTCCTCAAGCACCGTTACATATACCAGATAACATGAATTCAAAGTAGATCCTATAAAAGTATAACATTTATCCACATTCCATGCAAAAATAACCAATCCCCACCACCAGAAATGCCCTATAATCCCTTATCGAGAATGGGTTCAGCTGGGGCACCCAGACCCCTTAACTTCTTGTTCTTGAAAACAAAATTATAGAGTTGAGTATTTGCAAAGTATGCGAACACAATGCTTGTTGTGCAAACCAAAGTAGCAAAGTAATCTCAAGAATTCCAAGGTTGCACTTCAAAGATTGCAAGGAAAATCCCAACGAGGAATATCTGGAATTGTTAGACAATGGTCATCATGTTAGTCATCTAATACATGTAGACTCCTCTAATACATGTAGACTCCTCTTATCATATATGTGCATTTTAAAGTCTTATGGGTTAGGGATCACGCATAGTCTCTTTGTGTCTGACCCTTTGTAATGGTACATTGAATTTACAATATGCATTAGATGCACCGCATATGGCCACCCGAAGCTTGATATACACTTCAAGGTTGCAAAGCTAAAAAATACATACCTTCAAAGTCCGATATATCAAATACTGGAGCTTTGTCACCAAGAAATGCATATTAGACCCAGCAATAGGTAACATGAGGCTTATTCCTTCACACACAATTCTAACATGTCTGATAAATAAGTTGTATGGAGAATCAATAAATCATTAAGTATATAATCAATCCATTAATCTACATTGAGTAGCTACTTTCCCTCCCTGAATAGTACCAACTGATTGACCCAGCCACTAAGGATCTTGTCGTAAAGGACTAATTTATATTATTATTAAAATTTCTTTATACAAATAAACTCTATCCTTTTATAAAGAAATTTAAGAGGTGAGTTTGCATGATCATTGACAATAGTGTATTCACAATAATTTATAAGCTTTGATCCATAGAAAAAATAGAATCATATAATAATTTATAAGCTTTGATCCATAGACAAAATAGAATCATACAACAACATTGAATGAATGTGTGTACAACATTAGTGAAACAAGGGATCAAAGACAATGGGATTTCAATTTCATCATGGCTTCCTTTTTCATATATCTTGAGAAAGATAAGAACCATACTTGTATTCTAGAGTTTTGAACTTGAAAATGGATTTCTTGCAAACTTCAAAGCACAATGAGAAAACTCATTCTAACAAAATGTCATAGCACCAACTTAAAAGTACAAAAATTAGTGAGGAACAACATTATTTAATGAAAAATTACCTCATAAAGATATATAATTAAAAGTACAAAAATTAGTGAGGAACAAGATTATTTAATGAAAAATTACCTTATAGAGATATATAATTTCTTAACACTAAAGCAAATGTGTAGATTTCATATTTGAGTAACCAAGAATAATCCCACTAGAATGGCATACAGTCTTATTACTTATTCTTCCCAACCATACATGTGGATCCATCTCTATAGGTTGGGGATCTACAAAATTTTAAACAAAGCCAATAGCATGTATCTTTGAGGTTTTTGTTAGGTTTCAATAAGCACATAGGCATGGATATTTTGGTTTCTATTAGATGGATTAATGCATATATTTAATAAGTATTCATACACAAATATGTGGAATCTTCAAAGCATGAACATCAAACTTCAAAAAGTTGTTCCATAGCACTGACATAGAACAATAGAGTTAGTGAGAACAAGACTATGTACAAAGTATAATTTCTAGATGAAAAACAACTCCACAGCTTTAGCATTCAAGTAACCAACAGCAAGCCCACGCTAGTAGACTGCCACTGTTGTGTGCTTCAGTGGATGTCCATAGGTCAAGTGCCAATGAGTTTACACTCGGTACGATCTATAAATGTGGGGAAGTGACTACGGGCTTCCCACAAGGTTTACATTGGAAGAAGAAAAGAAACATTGTAAACAAAATAATCACGCATTTTCTTCTTGTGAATGCCACCATTTGGTATGCTATAATAACATCATACTAAGCCAAAAATAAATGCATCAATTTATAGAGTATTATTTCAGTAAAGGAACACAGTTTGCATTGTGATGAAAATATTACCGATATTGATTTCCCAATTTTAAAATCTTGAAGAAAGTTATACATGGTAATAACAAACCATAAAACAAGGTTGATTTCTCATTTACAAATGACCACTTTCTTGATCTAGAAACTAGACATGGCCACATAGTTAAGTGAACCAAGGAAAGGAAGCTTGTTGTAGAGGAAACACTAAAAAAATAAGAAACATAACCAAATAAAAAGATTTTTTATGTCCATAGATCTCAATAACTTATGAGACCAATCTTAAATAGAAAATAATAGGTATCATCTTTTGGCAACCAAAATCTAGAAGTCAAAAGTAGCAAAAAATCTGTTTGTTGAGGTGGTTGAGTGGAGCATTCAACTTCTTCAATTTTTTAGTGTTTTTTCAAATTTGTAGCACAAAGCTCCTTATTCTTAGTAGCATAGGCTGTAAAAGACAAGGTAAAACAAAAGCATGAAGAGGACAAAAAACATAAGGACCAGCCAAGAAGACAATGCAATGGGAGGAAAACATGAAACATATGAAAGAGAAAATTAAATATTGACAATCTAGCAACTACCCAAATATGAATATACACAAGAAAAATTGTAGAGCAGGGAACTTGATTTCAAGATCTTGTAGGAGACAGATCCTGGTAGTCTCCTATACACAAATGTTAATTTTCTTTAATCATGTAGTGAAAGACATATGTCTCAGTGTAGGACATATTAAAGAATCCAAAACCTTATTTTCAAGGTTGTACAAGCTACAACACATTTTTTACAGTTATTATGTTGATTTAGGTGTCACTACAATTATTATCTTGATTCAACTAGCAATGTTTGCAGTCTATGCTTGCATAGAGATGAAGGCTACATAACCATGGTGCATCAAGTACCCGAAGGATCAATATTTACTCTTTTATAATAAATCATTAATATGAAGATTACAAGTAAAAAATGTTATTTTTAAGCATCTAGTTTGCTTTATTGACAAATGCCAACATGTTGCCTCATATAATTTATGTATTGTACCATGTCGTAGGCTCAAAATTCAAATAATATTTCAACATCCTTATTTGTCAACATGGATAAATGTTACAATGAGAAAACATGTACTAGATTTAATGAACAATTATAGAAAATAAGAAATTAGTGGAACCATAATGCTTATTCAACAAATGTAACTAAACAGGTTCCAAACCTACTCTCCAATGCTCGCAACTTCTTCATATGCATCGCGAACCTATTCTACAAGCCTGTGGAGAAATATATTTGATATCCCCCCTACAGCCACAATAAACATATAAATTGACCAGTAGCCATACTTACAAGGGAGATTTGCCAAGTATTTATGAATCCCACACTAAGGCCTCCTGTCATGCGGAAAGAGTCAATTTTGCCGACAAAACCGACCTCCCTAGAAGCTAAGGCTTTCTAGTGACAAACAAGACAATTAAACACTATCTTTCCCTAAATATGCATTTAGAATACAAGTAGTCAGGTGTTTAAAACATACCTTTAATCCCACGCTGTTTGTAGCAATCCAGCCTCTCCGATCCGGATGAGCTCCTCCTTCTCTTCGAAACCTGCATTCACTAACAAGCAAACGATTACATAGCACCTGAATAACTCATAAAATAAAACATATTCATCATAAAGACCAAGGAGTATATGAAACAAATTATGTATAACAACTTGTTGAGAAAAATGAGCTTAATTGTATTAAGTGGAAACAAAAGAAACCATTACAACCAGTGCCTTGGTGTTGTGCAGGTCACTCCCAGGGTCCACCAAGAGTTCTCCTTTACTTTGATCAGCTCACCCACTTCCAAATGAAGCTAAGAAAGGATGGGAATCTCTCCTCTCAAGCTCTATAAGGGAGTCCTAATTTCAGTAGCATCTACCCTTAGGAATCTTCAGCTTTCAACCTCCCCTCCCTTTGGCCCAATGCCTGTATTTATAGTGCTTTGGAGGAAGTTAATTAGGTCCACCATGAATGGGATAAGCCCCTCTTTCAATGGGATAGCTCCCCTCTTCATGGGATAAGTTCCTCTTTCATTGGGATGCATGAACCATCTGGAGGCGCTCAATCTACGTCAAACCATCTTCTAGAATGCTCTAGAAATGACCACAAGTAACTTTTTTGAAGTGAAACTTGCGCCTTTTGACCTTTACAGGAGTACGCACCCACCCCTTTACAGACAGACCGTACAAGTACGCAGGTATTGTGAACTTGGGGTGCGTACACGCAGGTAAGGCTAAGAGAAACTGCGTAACCAGAGTTAATTGACTTTTTAAGGACTTTCTCTCTTTCTTGGAGTTTGACATGAGGAGCAGAGGTGTAAGACTTGCCAAGGAGGACAGTATGACTATTGACGGAGCCATACTGACTGCAAATAGTCATGGTGACAATTTTTAGTGTAACACCTCCAAAAAAAACATTGCCATGTTATGGACATAATTTCCCACCTCTTGCCTAAATAATTCCTTTTGTCACATTGAAAAGAGTCTTCTCAATTACAAGAACAAGATACTAAAGAATTCTATTATAACATGGAAAATTTTAAGGACAGAAAATTATCTTGAAGTTTAAAAACATTGGTGAATCTCACTAATCTGTACAAACTATATAAAATTTATTGATGTATTTTAAAATTATTCAAATTTATAATGATTATATATATAGCCTCTATATAATCTTGGTTATTTTTAAGGTAAAAAAAATCTATATTGTAAAATTTGGGCAAATAAGTATTATAAAAATTTGAAATTGGAGAATCGTTTTTTTGAAAAATCATGGAAAATTAGCCCACCTACAAATATTAGCCCCTAAAATATTTCATGCATTATAAGTGCAATATCTAGCTTTTAAGCTTCAATTCATGATTGTTTAGGCTGGCACTTTACTGAGTTTGATATAGCAGGATCATATACTGTTTAGATATGTTGGTTTGTCCCAAATTCCAACATGGTACTTGATAGTGCAGTGCAATGAAATTTAGATATGCAGAATAGGTCACAGAGGAGAGATAATTTTGCATTGTAGAATGAAAACCATCTACTCCTTTAAGCAGAAAACAAGATGCAGAAGAAAAATACCTTGAAAACAATAGTAATACTATGAAACCAAAAGACTAGCTATTAGGGAAATAGAATCAGGGTTTGTCTCCAACAGATAATATGGAGTATAGAAATACACCAGTATCAAAACAATATTTGATTGGGCTAGAAAAGGCTCAATAGCTAGAGAAATGGTAGATGGTTTGATAAATAGTATGAAACAATTAAAAAAAGATGGAAATAAAGTTATAAAAAATGAAAAAGATGTAGAACAAAACTACAGTTACATTTATCGTAGACCATTTCATCAATCCAGTTGTCTAGCCAAATTCAAGAGCTCGGTGCAGTGAAGAGGTCGTGTTTGTCCATAACATAGCATTCAAAATAAGAGAAACATAGTTTCTTAAAAGATGAAAAATTTAGACATCTTATCTGAGACTTCTTATTCTACCATTCTAGTTATTCTACTATATGTCCAAGCCTAAGAAATAATAACATGCAAGTACCTCTCTCTTTCTTCAATTAAATCATTCAATTGATGTCTTAGCTTTTGCACTTCATGTTGCTTCCCATCATAATCAAGTAAATAGTTTCAAAAATTTCTCATTGAAGTGCTTTGACAACTATTAAGCATACACTCCACAACTTATATCCGCCTCTTTTTTATTAAAAATTTCAAGGTTTCAACTACGTAGTGTTTAGGTTATTTTTTCTAGGTGCATAATTTGTTTACCATTGTTAATGAATATAAAGGGGTATAAAGAAATTTAATGACAAAATAGATACCTATAATATCTAGTGAAAGTAGGGGATTTTTAAATTGGCAAGGTGTATTGGGTTAGTATTGGTAGGGTGTTAAATAAAGTGATTTTTAGAGGTATTTTTCAATATATAGTCAAGTTAAGGGTATTGTTTAGTATGCCATGAACGTGCACATACTATGTTATAAGTTCATTGAGTGAAGCCCCTGTGCATACACCTCAACAAAATGTATTTGAGAGAAAGAATGGAACATTAGTTGAATGTGCTCATAGTATGTTAAAAAGTAAAGGACTTTCTAATAGTTTTTGGGTTGAAGCCATTAATACAATTGTATATTTTAAAACTAGAAGCCCTACTAAGTACCTTGAGCACAAAACACCATTTGAAGAATTTTATGGTTTTAAAACTAAATTTAGTCATTTAAGGATATTTGATTGCAAGGCCTTTGCTCATTTTCCTAAAGAGGATAGGAGAAAATTAGATGCCAAAGCCATCAAATTCATTTTTATTGGATATTGTACTGATCAAAAAGCGTATAAAATGTATGATCCAAGTACTCACAATGTATTTGCAAGTAGAGAAGTTATCTTTCATGAGCAGGCAGATGAAAAGATAAAAGAAGATGAAGATAATGTATAGCAGTCTCCTTATAATTGCTTTAAAAAAGAAGAAGTTGTGGAATCATCTCAAGCTCAAGAAAGAGTGCACATTCCAGAAGACATGCGAAGAGGTCAAAGTCCACAAAGAAGTGATGAAGGAACTCCACAGAGAAGAAGAAGAAGAGAAGAAGTTACTCCACAATGTAATGAACCTCTAATAAGGTCAACACGAAAGATTCAAACCCCTATCAGGTATAAAGATTATGATTTAATGTCTCATGTAATGATTGTTTTTGAGCCTTTAAATTATGGGCAAGCTAAAAATCATAAAGAATGGATGGAAGCTATGAAGGAAGAATATGACTCTATGATAAAAAATGAAACATGGGAATTAAGAGAATTACCTAAAAATAAAGTCCATATAGGATCAAAATGGTTGTACAAAACAAAATTTAATGCATATGGTAGCATAGACAAGTCATTAGGGCAATTTTAATGTCTAAAATGGGCCTCCTAAGAAAAATGTACAAACAAAATCAATTTTATAAGAACCAATAGTATTCAAAATGATGATGTAAACGATGGTTGATGGTTCACCATTTTTGAAGTAATAAAATAAAGACATAAAAACATATAAAAAAACTTAATAAAACTACTTTTTCAACATATCTCCCTAAATTTTTCCTCAAATTTCGAATGGGAGTACTAATTGGATGAAAAATTTAATTCCTCATCAAAGAAGTACCCATGTGACATATTTTGGATGGATCCTACTACACGAAAATGAGAAATGCATGGAAAGACGTGGCTCCAATCAAATTTTTCATGTATTTCACATTTTTTTTGTAGTAAGGTCCATAAAAGTATGCAACATGGGCACTCCTTGGATGAGGAATCAAATTTTACATCCAACGAGTGTTTCCGCACGAAATTTGAGTAAACTCATAGGGAGATAAGTTGAAAATACGAGTTGAAAAAATAGTTTTTCTTTTTTCCCTCTAAAATTTGATGATGTAATATAATATTATTTTATTATTTCCACTATTATTTTATAATTTCCTTAAGAGGCTCATTTTAGCCCTCCAAATTTCCATAATGATAAGACACGATTGGTTGCAATAGATTATTCATAAAAGAAAGGTATAGATTATGAAGATACCTTTGCTCTGGTTGCAAAAATGAACAGAATCAGAATAATGATAGCATTGCCAACTAAACATGAATGTAAGCTACATCAATGAAATTTGAAGTCAGCGTTTCTAAAAGGGGAATTAAAAGAGGATATTTATCTTGTTCAACCAAAACAATTTGTAAATAAGGGAATATAACATCTTGTATGCAAGTTAAAAAATGCCTTATATGGACTAAAATAGGCACCCAGACCTTCGTGTGAGAAAACAGATAAATTCTTTTTTTAGCAAAGATTTAACAAAAGAAAAAATGATTCTAATTTGTATGTCAAGGCAGATGCAAATGGAGATATAGTATTAATCTCTATATATGTCGATGACCTAATAATAACAAAGAGTGCTAATAAATTGATTAAAAATATAAAAAAGAAGTTATCATGGGAATTTGAGCTAAAGGATCTTGGACATATGCATTATTGTCTAGGTCTTAAAGTATGGAGAGAAGATGCAAACACTTTAATCACACAAAGAAAATATACAAATGAAGTACTAAAGAGATTTCATATGAATGGATGTAAAGAGTGAGTACTTCATTGGAACAAAATATCAAATTGAGAAGTGATGATGGAATAAAAGAGGTGAATAGAACATTATATCGAAAATTAGTGGGAAGTGAATTATCTCACTACCTATAGAATAGATATTTCTTATGCAGTAAGCATACTTAGCCAATTCATGGCTAAGCCTCATGAAGGTCATTGGATAGCTGCAAAAAGGGTCATTCGATATTTGAAGGGAACTACCAATTTCAATATCTATATGACATGAAATCCACCAGTGGACACGTGTTCAATATAGGATTGGGAGCTATATCATGGAGGAGTAAGAAACAACCAACAATTTCCTTGTCATCAACTGAACCAAGCTATCTAGATTACAAGGATACTTGAAGATGTTGGTTAAGGTCAACAAGGACAGTGATGAGATGTGATAATCAGAGAACCATCAAATTGGCGAACAATCATGTATGTAGTGCAAGGTCAAAGCATATAGACACAAAATATCATTTTGTGAGGGAAAAAGTCCACTCAAGAGAAATTGAGTTAATATATTGTAATACAAATGAGAATGTTGCTAACATATTCACTAAGCCTCATATTCACTAAGCCTCTTGGGAGGGAAAAGTTTGATTTTTGTAGAAGTAAGTTATGTGTTGTAGAAAATCCAGATTATGTAGTAAGTTTAGCTAAGACTTACACTAGCAACATGTCAATTAAGAGTATGTTTGTGTCTTATGTATTGTGTTATAGGATATTTTGTGTATTGGAGTTAAGGGGGAGTGTTGGAGAAATAGTAATTCCAACCAACAAACCTTCAGCGTTAACTATGTTATGTATAAAGTCTTCTCGAGAGTTTAGGAGATTGTCTCAACTATTCTGGAGACTTCAGATAGCTTCCAGAAAAAGCCACTGTCACCTACAACTAGAATCTAGCAACTACATCGAGCATGTATAAAAGTCGTCGCAGTGTAAAGTTCAAATGATAGCAGTGTAAAGTTCAAATGACACCTACAACTAGAATCTAGCAACTACATCGAGCATGTATAAAAGTCATCGCAGTGTAGAGTTCAAATGTGTTGTGTTCAGTTGGTGAGTTTTCTGATTATGAACCATGGAATCAACACATACAAATCCCGCTTGACGATTGTTTTATGCTTTGTTGTTTTGTTTTCCGGAATCTCAATGTCCAAAAACATACGGTTATAATGCTTTGGTTTTTAAAAATGTAAAATGAATTTGTCTGTGGACGTGTCTCCAATTACTACTATTAAACTTAAACTTCAATGAGATAAACATCAAACTCAAATCACAGTTCATGACAAAAGATGGAACTTCGAGCAACTTGATTGTATTTTAAGATATCATGTACTTCAAGCAGTCTAATTTTATGTTAAGAGGTAACAGGATAAAAGATGCACTAAAAGTAGAAAACAAATATAGCGGTCGAATCATTTAGCATGTAAATCTTTAATGCCTTTTACAAGTTTGTAAACTGTTTAATCCCTTGTGGCTCCTTTTACTGCACTCCTGTCGTGTGGACTTTTGGTCAGAATAAGTTGGATTCTCACCGCACTGGTTCTACTGCCATGCAACTTGAAGTTGCAGAAACCTCAGAAGATTGAAACAGATTTCATCCTTTCAGACAGCAAATGTCAAGAAGATACGACACCTAAAGCGGTGCTCTGCAAGCAGAACACTAAATTGCACAAGTCGGTAACAATAGTATGTGCAGTCCATCTCCTTTTAGGAATGGAAATCAATGCTTTCATCCAGCCTCAAATTTGCAGGTGCTAGATGATCCATTTTCCCAAACATGGACATCAGATGCTCGAAAGCAACTTCGCCACACGGAAGGGTAAACCCCATCTGGTGATCAAACCCAAACTCTTCTTTGGCCTTCACTAACAATGCCCTGAACAAAGAATGATTGAAATAAGTGGTGGGGACGATATATCTTCTTTGTTCTCTTCCAACATACTCTGCACAATGTCCCTTGCGAACATCTAAAGGCAGACCACAGCATGATTTTCCCATGGCCCCATCTTCCATAACGAAGTTCCGTGTCTTGCTCGCAGAAAGGGCATATTCTGTGGCCTTACAGCTCTTCATAAACTTGCAAAGCGCCCTGATTATCTGCTTCAAAAGAAGAACTTGAGGATTCCTCAATCTTCTTGCCATTGCCGATGATTAGATCAGATAAGAAAAAAGTAAGGAACTTCCAAGCTATTGCTTAAAACTCAGTGCAAGACGGGATGTTAAAAGAAAGCATGGGCTATGTATATATAACAACTGAAAGGGGGATCCACCGAACCAAAGCAAAGATGCGATGGATGAGATGGCAACGGTGTATAACAAATGAGTCAACCATACACAAGATGCCTTCAATAAGGAATTTTAATCCGGCTTTGTGTAACGATGCCACTTTTTGGTTACGATGTAAATTCTAGTTTTGAATGCAGAAATGTATCTATCTAAACCTTTCGAATATTTTTTTAAAAATGTTTTAAAACGTTAAATGTGATTAGCAACTTAAAATTATGGTTATCGTTAAAAAAATTGCCTCTACGTCTTTGTAAATGCACCTGCTATGACAAGAGACTAAGCAACACTAACCTGGCCTCAATTAATGTTGGATGCCTTCATGCATTGTTGTTTCAAAAATCCATCGGATTGTTAGCCAATGACAGTTAGCTATTATGGGTAATTTTCCCATTAAATATGGTAAAATTGGTGTTGTTTCCCTGCTAAATTTTAAAGAAATTTAACCCAAAAAGAGTATGCTCTCAAATAAACTTTAAAATGCAGAACATTTAAAAGGCAATGTTAAAATTAACAAAAGATGGCCAACATTCTCTGTTAAAGTTGAGAAAACAGATAAGAGGATTATCGACACACAGGATGTCATCTGATTTTGAAATTCCAACCCAATCTTATCACACACAGGATGTCGATGTTATTATCGACTTGTGGATTATCGATGGTAATATCGACTTCTCGAATCTAATCCTTTCACAGGACGTCACCACCGATTTTGTATGTAGTACAGCCGTATATTGTTTAGTTGATGATTTATTTGTTCATTTATTTTGATGGCAGCTGTAATCCATACTGCGACAAGTAAATTGAATTCGTTTCCAAATATTTCGATGATTTATTTATTCATTTATTTTCGACGGTAGCTTTAATGGATAATCTGCCAAGTGAATGCTTTTTGCAAAGATTTTGTCCAGAAATAGAACTGAGTGGATTGAATGTAAGAGCGACACAGTAAACGTTCACATGCAATTTGACGTGTGTTCTGAATGTTGTATGAGATACGTAGTAGCGCCAATCTTTTGCTTTAGGCCAGATTCATAAAAGCTATAACAAACAACCAAATTTTCATTTAACATATGGTTGACTATGAATTAAAAGAAAGTAATGAGTATTTATCTAAGGTAGTCGATATATGTCAATAATTTTATTTAGGTAAATGTATAATTATATTAGCTAATAATAAATGCATAATTATATTAATGAATACGGTTGATATATAATAGGTATATATCAATTAAGTTAATGATTATTTAGTGTAGGATAGAGATTTAATATTAATATTATTTATTATATAATTATAATAATTATATGAGTGATAATTAGGTTTTATAATATTAAGTTTAAAATATTGGGTGTTAGTATCAAGATTTTAATATTGGCTTTTATTGTTAGGGTTTTAATATAAATGAGAAAAAGTTAATTATTTAGTTAAGTTAAATTTCAAGTAGGAACGAAACTCTAGTTTTTAACTCTAATCTATTGTTTCTATAACTCTCGTTGTCTATTCTTGTAATCAATAATGATCCATAGCTCAATGATACTCCATAATTGATCCTCAATCAAGAGAAGACCAAAGACTAGATATGTGCATCTTAATGTTAATTTCATTAGAACCCTAATTTTAATATTAATATTAATTATTATATAATATATGAAATACAATATTATAAACCCTCATATTATAAATACAATATTAACCCAATATTATAAACTCAAATATTAAAACTATAAATCTATATTTTGAACTCTAACAATAAACTCATGTTTATAAACCCAATATTTCAGAATGTAAACTTATGTGATTTATTATAAATCCTTATATTAAACCCTAATTTTTTAATGTCGCAATATGATCGAAGAAAATTGCAATGTGATGCAACATTGTGATATTCATTGTCACAATGTGACAATGCATGTCAGAATATGACAATGGATCAATTTTTGTACCATTCCAACACCACTATATTAAATCCTAGTATTAAACCCAATTTTGTTAACTTTAACATTATAAAGAAAAATATTAAAAACCCTAATATTATAAAACCAATAATATAAACCCAAAATTATAAACCCTAACATTAAACTCAATATTATAAATTGAATATTAAACTCTAATTTTATAAACCTAATACTATAAACCCTAATATTAAACTCAATATCATAAATCCAATATTTGAAACCGTGAATTCAACCCAATATTGTTATATTATAAACCTAACACTAAACCCAAATATTATAAATCCTAATATTATAACCTTAATATTAAATCCAAAATTACAAACCCAAAATTATAAAACCTAATATTTGTATTCTTTTCAAAGGAATGGTTAGAAAATTTATATTAAAAATAAATTTGGATTTCACACCAGAACTTTTAAATAATTCATCCATTTCCACCATAGTTCTGTTTTCAGCGGTCTGGTACCGATGTCACTTATGTTTATGGCATTTTTATTTCCTATAATTCTAAATAGGTGTTTACTATAAACCCTATATAAGATGTCTACGAATAGATGTAATTTGCAATACATCAAAAACTAGAACGCAAAAAGAACTATCCATTAAAAATTGGCTTATGTATGAGGCACATCATAATGTTGTAACTCATGGATCACTTATGTTGCTTTGTAGCTTGGATGGTTGTTCCCCTTTTTGAGCTGCGTATTTTCTAGATTTAGCCTGAGAAGGAGTAAGTTGTTTTCCTACAACGAAGAGGTCCTCAATCTCTACCATTTTGCAATGGATGGTTGTCATCTCGGTCCTAAATTCTCTCCCAAACGATAGATTTTATTATGCATCATATTAAGCTTGGTGTTGGTTAACAACTGAAGGGAGCTATGAGCCTTTTCTTCATTTGTTGACATTTCTTAAAGGAAAGTTGCATGTATTCCATAGCCACCAAGACTTTATCCAAGTTTTCATTAACCTTCAGGACCTTATCGAGGTTTTCACTAATATCAACGGATGCAGAGCCAAAGGAAGAAGAGCCCATATTCTTCATGTTGAAATTGCACAACGTCAACACTAGGGAGTGAATGTCTTTCAAAGCCACTACATTGAAGCAATACTCTACGAAGTTCAAGGCTTGAAGAATGATATATATACTATGCTTTCAAATATATTATGAAGAGGACCTAATGCCAAGGCTGAAAATGCCAACATGAATTTTGCAATACTTCGCTTCCTCCATTGAATGATGGGTTGGGATTTCCATGGGAAGTGCCTATCGAAGGAGTGAATTGCTATAGAGAGGGAGGAATAAAGGCCTTGGCATGAGGTGAAATGAATGCCTCCATCTTGAGTGGATAAAAAAACGAGCCACAAAACAAAATGACGAGAACACGAGGAAGATAAAGGGGAATTCCTCATGCCAAGTGTGATTTCTTCTCTGATAGGATTAAATCTTGGGGGGTGATTGAGTTGTCACATCTGAAACATTGATTCGCCAACCAATTAATTTCTCCTAATAACTCTTAGTGTCCCTCCTTTTTATTATTCCACAAATTTAATTAAACATTCCTTTTTTGTTGATTTGAGACATCATGGCTATAAGGAACTTATTTGATATTCACTATTTACCTTTATAATCCCTTGATTCAATATTACTCCCTAATTTTCCAAATTATTAAAAAATGTGTTTAAATTACTTTAAAAATGATAGAAATAAGCTTGTTCAAAATGTTGAAGTTGAAGAAGGGTTCAACGCACCATGGGAGAATGAATGTGTTTATGTTGATGTTTCACCTCCTAAATTTTCATATTATTATCATTGAATCACCAAATATCAAAATTCATTGGATCTTATTTTTAGTGGCCATATTTAAACATCTCCAATGAGTGAGAAATTACGCTTGATTATTGGTTGCTACTCCCAAACCCTAAGAAAACTCTACCTCAATTATTCCATACGGGCAAAGAATCACCCCTCCCACTCTTTCCATCCTTGGATTTTCTTTCGATGCTCTGTAAAAAAAAACAGAAAAAGATGTTTTCTTTCGTTCCAAAATTGGAAATCCTCCAGCTCTTATCTAATAGAATTGGGATTCCTCTTAGTTGAGTGATGCTTGAAGTTGATAGCTTGATGTGATGGGGAGGTCACCCTCTGTGAATATTTTTTGACAAGGAAAAGGTCTTCTAAATCAGTGGTTTTCTAACCTCGAGAAGTAATTGTTTCAACCATCAATGAGATTTCCTTAAGGACCACATTAGGGGGGACTTAATTTTCATTTTTTTAAATTTCAGCATTTCGTGCAAGCCAAATTGATGAACATATATACTTTGGAAGTGCTAGAAAACATTGAAGAGCTATAGAAGACGAATTTATAATCCATATGTGCTTACATTTATAGGATATAAACATCTATTGCCAATCATCTCAAATTTATTTTATGTGAATTAGATTCACAAAGGCCGCTTACCGCACTTCCAAGGAGAAAGGGTGGAGATTAAATAATTTGTGAATACTTTCTTTTGCAACCATGCACAAGGGTCACTGAGAAGTGCCATGGATTCCTCTATTTTGAAGATTTTTGGATATTATACTCTTCTCTAAAGTCCAACAAAAGGTGTTAACCTTTGGAATGTTGTCTCAATGCCAAATTTGACTCCAGAAACTATTTTGAGCTAGATGATGCAACTTCTTTATAAGATAACCATGACCTTATTTGACAGAATAGAGATGAAGAGGACTTATCTTCTAGGATCATTGATCTCTACAAGAATGAGAGATTGGGGCCATTCCTTTGAGATTTCTAATACCAATCTCCCATTACTGCTATAGATTGGGAGGAATGTCTTGGAAAGACAAACCAATCCATATTCCTTTTTCATCCCAAATTGAAATATCCTTAAGCTTTTGAAGTTCCCTTTGATACATCCATTCTGCTAATTATTTTAGTTATGCTTGATTTTCTAATGGGCCCTTCTTGGAGAATTTATCCTTCCACAAGTTAATGTGTTCTCCATTACATGCCCACCAACTAAGATTTTTGATCATGACATGGGCTACTTTTTTGCACAATTTCCATATTTTTGAACCCAATTCAGACCAATGTAGAAACCCTAAGATAGATTTTATGAATAAATATATAACATAGACTTAAATAATTTCATTTTTACTTCCCATTTATTATGTTTTTTAAACTTACTTTCCCTTTTTATAGTTTTTGGACATATTATGAATGTTAATAACGAGCTTAGATCCACCTTAACTATGGATCTATCAAGTGCTAAGAGGAATCAAATCACCCAAGTTCAAAACCTTTTTTTTCAGTGCAAAGCATGGGGAAATGTTTGCACCTTATAGATTTGATCCCTCTTTGTGCTTTATAAATCTAGAGTTAAGATGGATGTATGCTAGTTTAATATTTTATATTAAAATTAAATTGTTTAACTATAAATTTGTATTTATATGTTTTTTTCTATTGAAGTGTAATAATAAAAATTACCATGGAAAAAACCATGGCTTGTCAAAACCTAGAGTCCAATAACCACCAATAATTTTACCCAATCAAAATGTTTACATAACATAACATTACATCTCTTCGAGACTAGTTTGGAGAGTGACACAATCATTATGCATCGTATGTAAAAGAATATATAGGTTATCCGTTTCTATTCAATTTAAATATATTTATATGAGATGATAGATATTTCATTGTTTCTGGTGGTGTTAATTACTTTCAAGTAAATATTTTGATATTACTATACAAATATTCTTATTTATTTAAGATTATTTATTATTATAAATGTATTTTAATTGTTTTCTTCAATTATATATATATATATATATATCTATATATATATATATATATATATATATATATATATATATATATATATATATATATATATATATATATATATATATATATATATATATATATATATATATATATATCTATATATATATATATATATATATATATATATATATATATATATATATATATTGATTGATTGTAAGCAGTGTCGTCTCTATAGATGTCACTATTTAGTTATGGTGTAGAAAGGGGACAGTGAAGGGCATTGGAGACTGTATTGTAGGTATATTTGTTATAAATGTAGCTATAATTTTTTGGAGTGGCAAAGGTGTGTGCCCTGTTGAAAAGGAGGTGAGGTTTTATCCCTGACCTCCTTCACCTCGTATGGAATACCTAGTAGAACCCTCCAAGGTTAAGGTCCTGGGATGATGTGGCGCATGGGCCTGTTCATTGGGATAGGCACCACATGGTGTGCAGGTGTTAGCGTACGGAAAAAGGGATGGAAAGTTTATAAATGAGGTGCCTAATGACACATATATCGAAATATTTTCCTTTGAAATTCTACGAGAGAGAAGTGTCGAGACCTGCCAACATTCAACTCTTGAGGTGACGTAGATGTTGTCTATGACAGCAAGACAAGGAATCCAAAATCAGGGAAGATGATGTATTCTCATGAAAAGCTCAAAATGTAAAATTCAAGAAAAATTTAGTGGATTGAAACTGAAAGGGTAGGGGAGATGTACCCTCATCTATTTTTTCATTGATAAAGAGATTTTGGAGGTCCAAAAGCTTCCAATGGGGAGGACTCACCCAGTGGATCAAAATAATGCTCAAAACTTAAAGTGCGTGATAGAGCTTGAAAACGTATACAGTTGGATAGATATCGGTGATCTGAGTCCAGCGCAACCTGTTTCACTCAAATTTGATATCAGATGCTCTGAAAAATGTGTTCTGATCGTTGTGGGAAACAACTAAAAAAATTGGAATTTGAGTTGTAGGAATGCCTAATCATCAATCTGTACTGCTGACTGGATCATGACATGGCATGCTAACTGGACTCCGTCGGCCAAAGGTAGGTCGACCTATGGTGCAAAATTGTGATTGGTTGATGACATGGAATTTTTTTCTTGGCTTGTGGTTTGGTGAAGTGGCCAAAGAGGGAGTGCCATGTGGGCCAACTAGTGGTTGCCAAATGGCCTTCCCAGGGCAGCTAGAATTTGGCTAAGGGCAAAACAAAACCCCATAGTTTCAAACTCGAGACCTCACATCTACCAGCAAAGTCCAACACGAATGCACCAATTATGTTTCTTATTAAACAATGCGAAACAAAATTTATTAAAGGTTTATTGTTAGCGCATTTGGGGGGGTCGGGATAAGCCCTAGCCCCTGGCCACCCCTAGCAAAGCCCTACCCTTGGCTAAGGGCTAGTGCCTAGCCCATCCAATGGACATGGCCAGTGTCCGTAGCAAAAATTCCACAACGGAACCTCCACCATAACCGAGCGCTTAACCGGAGCAGAAATGGAGGGGTCCAGCCCTAAGTTACATGACCCATAATGTGACCAGTGTGTGAGAAAAGGGTGCTAGCTGGATGGGGCTAACTAACGAGGACTAGTACCAGGTCATATAACCACCACCATATATCCAGGAGTGCACAGTTGGAGGGGCCAACCCCTAGGGGCCGATCTAAGGTCACATGAAGGGGCATAAGACCAGGGGCGCGCCAGAGATGGGGCCAAACAACATCCCTAGAATTATGTGATCACATGGTGCCATGTTACCTGAATTTTCAGGATTGGGGGCTTAAACGTGCCCTTAACAATCTTATAATTTCACCCTCCAAGTGGGAATTATGTCAGGTTTGGCACGTCATTTCCGCATTCGTGGCACACGAGCCAGGTTGAGGCTAAATTGACAGGTTGTTAGCTACAAAATTGGGTAAAAGGGGAAAACAAGCATAAATTTCTCAAATTTTGACCAAATGAGGTGCGGAAAGAACTAAAAATAGGGGCTTTTTACTATTCTGGAGCCATTGGAGCTATTGATTTAACATTTTGAGCACTGTAAGTTGATGTAAACACTTTTTTTTTAGCATAATGGAAGAGGCCCAATGTTGTAAGCTGGACGAGGAGATGTAGCCCAAGAGAGGTATGAACCCCTTCATAATTTTTTATTCTTTATTTGTTTTTATGGTATTGATTCCTTCTTTATTTTCTGCAAATCTAAATTTTAAAGCATGTTAATTTGTTAAGAAAATTGACATAAATGTTTAAAAAAGAACTTTGACCATTACACTCGCAAATTGTTAAGAAATCTTCAAGTTTCACATATAGATCAATAGGGATGAAATGGAATAGATATGAATTTATCAACTCAAATTAGGGAACAATTTTGGGTCAGATAAATTATTATCAACCAAAGACGCTTTTTCATATTTCCCTAATACTTCCTCTATAGGCTCAATATGATCATCAAAGAAATGAAAGGGAATTGTTGGTTTATTAGAGTGACCCATTGTGAATGGTAGGTGACCATAGACTAACTAGACAGGGGGGTGGCAATGAACTTGAGACATACGGGAGCTAGACACAAAATCTAGTGTCAAATACTCTTAGGGATATATAAACAAAATTGAGTAATAGGTCTTCTATGCTGGACAATTATAGAAAAATCAATAGCATGCCATGGAATAACTTGACCTTTGGGGAATAAATTCACCAACTTATTAAAATTTGACTCGATTCAGATATTGATGACAAGCAGGACATAGATCCCCATGACATGATGCATATGACCCAAAACAGAAGTGCCATGACAACAAATTTAACGAAAAAGTACTTTAATGCTTCAGAGCAAAAGAAAATACTAAAAAATAATTTTTATGGGTAAATGACTCAATGAATTAAAATACTTATATTAAATGACCGAATAAATGACAAGAATGATAACATACACTTCCATGAACATAATGGGTTATGGTGGGTCACAACTAAGAAATAGGATAAATGACTAATGGAACTACAATGACCAACTAACTCACATGACTAAATAAATCCTAAATCTAATTAATGGCCCCTTATAGAGAGTGAAAAAAAAGGTTATTTTAGTGACCATAGTAGGGCTTTACGCATGCACCATTCACTAAACTAGGAAGAAGAACTCCATGAAGTTGCGCGAGCTTAACATCTCCAAACACTCTTATTTTTGTAATAAGGAAGGACCCAACTAATGTATTTGTAGTTTTCTAGGATGCTTAAGGTACTTACTACCATATAATAGTAGTTGGTCTCCCAAAGAAAAATACTTCCTTTTAATATGTTGATCATGCCAAGTTTTTTGCCTTTCCTTCTCAACGCATTAATGGAACTCTACAAGAAAACATTGTTCATCCAATTCCCACAACTCCTACTAACATTCTAAAATAGATTCATCATCAAACATTTTTTTGTTTTGCATAATGAATAGATTCAAAACAATAAATTCAGCATGTACCACTACTTCTCTGCCATATACAAGCTGGAAGGGATTATATTTAAATTTTATAGTAGTGCAGTAGGCACACAATGTAATAGGGGCTCTTTCATGCCAACCATCCTTATTATCATAACAACATTAGTGAGTCCTTTTTCCAAGATCTTATTAAAATATTTAACAGCCCCATTTCCCTAGGGATGATATGGGCTAATTTCATTATGCTAAATCATGAACTCCTATAATAATGAAGAAATAGTTTTATTAATAAAGTGAGAGCCATGATAACTTATGAGACTCATTGGTCAAAAAAATCTTGTAATAATATTTTCAAATATGAAACTAGTAGTAGTACGAGTAGTGAAATCCTTACTAGGAGTTGTTTCAACCTTGCACATCAAGTAATCAGTTGTAGGGATAATGTAGAGAACATGCAAGTGTTGTGTAGTAGGATTTATGGGACCAAGAAAATAAACAACCAACTTTTCAAATGCTTTAAGAGATCTAACTATATGTAGTGGGAGTTCACCTCGATGGGAAGGTATCCCTGCCCTTTAACATACATCATAATTCTTAGCATATTCTTTGGCACCTTTGGAAAGAGTCAACCACCATAGCCTAGATTGGAGCAACTTCCTTGTAGTTTCTTTCCCTCCAATATGACCTCCCACAACACCACAATGGAATTCCCATAAAAAAAATCTCTCTCATGGTCAAGAATACATCTGCACAAGATATTATCAAGCCCCATCTTATGCAATTGGCTTGTAGTTAACTAATAATCTACAGGACATACCTCTAAATGCTTCTTTTGTGTTATAGTATAGTCCTCTAGGAAATTACCAGTTGCTAAAAAGAATCATCATCATACAATTGATCATCAAGCGACCCTCCCACTTGTCTGGATTCCAAGTGAGAAAGGTGATTTGGTCCTACACTAGAACGTCCTAGCTTGACAACAACTTCAAATGAAAACTCCGAGAACAAAAGTAACCATCTACAAATTCTTCCTTCAAGAACAAGTTTGTTAACAAGGTACTTTAACGCAGAGTGATCAATGAATACTTAAAAGGACCTTCAAGTACATAATGCATGAACTTTTGAAGTGAATATACCATGGAGAGAGTCTCCTTCTCAGTTGTTGTATAGTTTCTTTTGCCATTAGAAAGTTTGTTACTAGAAAAATAAATTGGGTGATCAATATCACCTTCATCGTGTTGCACCAAGATAGCATGAAGAGAAATACCAAATGCATCAATGTGTACATTAAATTATTTTTTCCAATCCATATATACTAATAATGGAGTACTTGCACTTTTCTATTTCAAGGTGTTAAAAGAAGTGTCACAGTCTCGATTCCATACAAAATGTTCATCCTTCTTTAGCAACTTCCCCAGTGGTGCAGTACTTAAAGCATAGTAAGGGATGGACCTTCTATAATTACTTGTATTCCCTAATGTAGAACATAATTGATTGATACTTGTAGGTGGAAACATATTCATTAGAGAAATTTTGAGGTAAGAACTAGGCCTAAAAAAATTGTACAACAAAAATAAACTTTATAAGAACCAATAGGATTTAATATGATGATATCAACCATGGCGGATGATTCGCCATTTTTGGAGAAAATTGGTAAAAAGATTAAAAAAAACTACTTTTTCAACTTGTATTTTCACCTTATTTCCCTACGATTTTACTCAAATTTCAAGCGGGAGCACTTGTTGGATGAAAATTTATTTTTCCATCCAAGGAGTGCCCATGATGCATAGTTTCAATGGACCTTACTACACCAAAAATGTAAAATACATTTTGCAATCACATTTTTTCATGTATTTCACATTTTTTGTGTAGTAGGGTCTATCAAAAGTATGCAATATGGGTACTTATTGGATGCAAAATTAAATATGCATCCAACAAGTGCTCCCGCTCAAAATATCAGTGAAATTGTAGGAAGATAAGTTGAAAATACAAGTTGGTAAAGTAATTTTCTCTTTTTTTCCCTCCAAAAGTCGATGAGGTAATAAAATCTTATTTTATTACTTTTGTTATTATTTTATTATATCCTTAGGAGGCCCATTTTAGACCTCAAAATTTATCTAATGTAATATCATTGTGACTTTAGAAGTGTTGGACACCTAATCCTCAAGTGGGTTAGTGTGGAAGTCGAATGGACAAAAGGAGTCCAAGAGACCTTGGGATGTGGAACCCAACAGTCAAATATTGTACTATAAATGTATATCTCATGTTAATAAAAAATGTACTGCATATTTTATCTTTCATATTCTCTCTTGCTGTCCATGTGTGTTTAACATGGTATCAGAGCCAGCCCTTTTTTTAGCCTTTGTGCCCCTTGTAACTCCTCTGTCTGCCATATCCCCTCAGGTCTGACGTGCTGCCACTGCCTCTGTCCTGACATGGTTAACGCCTGACATGGTGAACATTTGAGATTCTTCAAACTGAGGCTGTGTGAATGGTGGAAGGAGCCATTTCATTTTTCTGAAAAAAAGACAGTAAAACTTTCAGGTATCAAAGCGTTTGAATTGTTGAATGTATTAACGCTGGTATGTTTATATGGGTTGAAACTGCGCTGAATGCATATGCTGGTGTATTAAACTGTATTGATCGCTGGTATTAAACTGTTTATATGATATTTGGAACTGCGTTGAATGTGCTCGTATGGTGTATTGAACGCTGGTATGTGCTCGTATGGTGTATTGAACGTTGTTTTAAATGGTAGTTGAAGTGCTGAGTTGAATGTATTAACGTTGTATTAACTGCGTTGAATGTATAACGCTGTATTGAATGGAGAACGCCTAGAGTTTCATATATTAATGTTGTTCCTTTCAGAATTTATCGTTTCAAATTCTGTGGATGCCATCGACCTATTTGTAAATTGTTCAACCTCATCTTCTTGTGACATCGTACCATCTTCCCCGAGCTTGTTTTTGGAAACACATTTGCTGGAAGCATCCTCGTAGGTGCTCTGATGTAAGGGTCAGCCTTCAGTGCTTCATGTGCATATTAAGCGACATTGTGGGAGATGGCTCTTCCTTTGGAATAGCAACAGTTATATCATAGATCGCCGGAACAAATGACCGAAGGTTGCTGACAGCTGAAACAAAGCCCTTGGTACGCGGAAGGAGCAGATTGCGTGGCACTGGAAGGCCTGTAGATCTAGCATACTCTTGAGCTGCAAGTAACTTTGCTGTCGTAAATCGTGTCCCCTCTACAAAGAGACCCAACCAAAAAGGTCGTGGAAAATCTTTCAACCTCTGGAAGCCTGACTTCAATGTAGCTTCATCTATGGCCCAATTTCTGGTTATGTTATTGTCTTTTTGATACTTCTGCGTGAGGTATCTTCCAGACGCCTTAGAAGGGCTACACGAAGTTCTTAAATGATACACTCCTTTTTTTAAACGCTGCTCTTAAACATCTGTTTTTTTGGATTTGCGTTCGTGGTATCAAACTGCATTTGAACTGCTTTTGAAGTGATATATATATATATATATATATATATATCTATATATATATATATATATATATATATATATATATATATATATATATATATACGGTGATATATATTGGTAGCATGGTTATATACAGTGATATATGAAACGATTCAATAATATTGAATGCGTTGTTTTAAATATTGAATGCGCGCTGTCCAGTGGTATTTGAAACTATCATATGATCCTGCCATTAGTTTTTCTTCTCGACTTTTGCACATTTGCCAAGCACTTGGGTGTGTATAGACTATACATATCATTGTCAGCGTTAGTAGAGGAGGAAAAGCGATATCTACCCATGCCTTCCACAAGGATTCTGGAGAGACTACTTTACTTATAAATGGCGTTTGAAATGAATAATATGCAGTGTGGCACACAGGCAGGTTTTCGAGGACCCACAAAGTTTTTTGGATGCGTGGATCTATAATATCCTTGGAGGAGTATGCCGATTGTATTGTTTGATGCAAGGAGTGTTGTTGACTGTTTGCATTAAACAGAGATTAGATTTAGAGATTTGATATGACAGTGTTGACACATTATTCTTTGTAAATGCCTATGATAAAGCAAATACTGAGTTGGTACTGCTGACATTGTTGATCTATAGACATGTATTGATGAAGTGGAGTATGATTTCACATTCTAGGGTTTCAGAGATAAGTCTTGCATTACCAAGTATTATTGACTGAATACGCTGATGGATAGACTCTGATGATGATGTTGAATTGACGGGCTAAGTGTTATGTCACAGAGCTTGACATTCCTTGATTCCACTGCTGCATAAAGAGTTTGGTGAGCTGATTGTAATCTTTTATGTTGCATGCTCCTCATTTGCTCACATTTATAAAGGATATTGCAATGACATTGAATTGTGAGTGATTGTTGCTGGTTGATAGTCGTGATCAGTTTCTTTAATGTATAAGATGATGAAGGAAATGACCAGACTTGAAGATGCATTAAAGTTACTGAATATCCTAATTCATTCCACTGTTGATGGGATGGTAAAAGTCAACAAAGAAACTCTTTTTGACATTCAAACTTATTTGCAAAATGCACAAGAAAAAATCGATTTTTTGCAGCTTGAATCACAGCTACAGCAAGAAGAGCTACATCAAAATAGACATCATTCTGAACCTGTTTCTGTTCAGAACAATGAAACAGACTCCCATAAACAACAAGTCAATATTGTTGAAGTTCATTCAGATCCAGTGCCCAATAAAGCAGTAGTTGTACATGCAGATGCTGAAACTCACACTGCACTTCCCAAACCCATCATCAGACCTTGGGAATAGCTTTTCCACAACAAGCACAGAACTGGTCTTGGATATGACAAGGACTTGTCCTTTCATATTCCAGACTATGCCAAGCCCATTCAATTTCAGAGTGCCGAGTTCATTCATGACAGTTCACCTGCTCCTCATGACAGTTCAGCTTCAGCTGTTCCAGATTCTGCCCCTCTTCCACAGCAACAACAACAAAAAAAAACAACAGATCGTGAAATGCCAACACTGTGACCGAGTTGGCCATTTGAAAGATCAGTGTTTTGATCTTCATCCATGTAAGCACTGTCATAAAACTAGCCATTCTTCACACAGATGCTTCAAAAACAAACGTCCTACAAGAACAAAGATTCATCTTGGATGGATCGCTTCTTGGCAATGGGCATCAACGGCCAAGAAGATATTCCAAACACATGTCAGAACTTGTTCCAGAGTATTGAACAGTCTTGCAGTTGAGTTTTCTCCATCATCTCACCTTGTATCTGACAGGGGGGGAAATGATGGTCATATACAAGCTTCAAAGTCACATCAAGCAAGCCTGAGCCACAACCTTCCACACCACTTTCAGAATTGTAGCTAGAGACAAAGATGCCTGAACATGCCTTCAGTTGGCAATCTGGGACACTTCCTCTAGCAGAAGACTTCAGCTTCTTGCCAGCTTTGGAAGAATTCCATGAACAAAATTGAGAACACTTCCTCTAGTAGAAGACACCAGCTTCTTGCCAGATTTGGAAGAGTTCCAGGAATTGCATTAAGCATTCCAGAGTTGTTGGTGATCCTTAAACCATCACAGGTTGAGACTTCCCTTTTCAGGTTGAAGTTTTACCCTTTATGCGGGGTGAGACCTCCCTTTCATGGTTGAAGGTTTCCCTATTTAAAACAATAGGATCACTTCCTCTAGCATAAAACTTCAGTTTCTTGCCAGTTTTGGAAGAGTTCTAGGAAATGCACTAAGCGTTCCAGTGTTGGCAGTCATCCTTAAACCACCACCCTTATACCAACATTTCATAGAGCACATTCAGCCTAGTGCTGCCATGCATATTTGCACATTTTGTATTACAGCTCTCTTCTTGGACTCATACATAACCCTTCGGATTAAGGGGGGGAATGTTGGACACCTAATCCTCAAGTGGGTTAGTGTGGAAGTCGAATGGACAAAAGGAGTCCAAGAGACCTTGGGATGTGGAACCCAACGGTTAGATATTGTACTATAAATGTATATCTCATGTTAATAAAAAATGTACTGCATATTTTATCTTTCATATTCTCTCTTGCTGTCCATGTGTGTTTAACAAGAAGGGTCCACACAAACACCATATTTACAGACAATATGGCCCAGTAAAGTATCAAGTGGCACAACAAAAAAATATTTCTTTAGATTCAATGAAATATGCAACTCTCTACAACGATTAAACATAATCTGCAACAAAATAGAATGCTTATTCAATAGGCTATATATTTTCCAATCATCATTCTAGACTTAAAGAAACTTTTGAATATATTCCCTGAAAGCAACAATAATGATGCTAGATGATCCAGGTGGCTTAAGAAATAGAAGTGACCTTGAAAAAGCTCAAAAATCAAAGTCATTGGATTGAAGTGAAATTAATACCATGTCATAGTGCTCATCATCATTATTCCAATGGTGTGAACAACACTCAAATCCGATTTTGTATGCTCACTATATAACCTATCAAAGTTCTGGAAAAACTAGGCCCAATGGTAGTCACTAGCAAGGTAACAAATTGGCAAAGGGTCGGTGCATGAAATTTGATGGTTTGAACAGGAAAATTTTTCACATATTTAATTTGCCTAGTGATGCTTAAAAAATGGCACCGAAATTTTGACTATCTTTTGTTGCCATTATGATACAGATTTGTCTCTATGATAGGTGTTTTCCTTGATGGAAACTCACACAGATGACAGATCACAGTTTAGGCTCACAGAATGAAGAAAGAGAGGTATACGTAGCTTCCCCATTGACCAAGCCGAGTGTACACATGGGTTCGCAAACCAAAAGGCACGTATAACATACACATGCACTTTCACGGAAGGAAAGGCGCATGCATGTTTGAAAACTTAGTTTTGGCCCATTGTATTTGGTCCATGGTATTTTGATCCATGGTATTGGTCCAAGGTATCTTGTCCGAAGTGTTCACCCTAGGTATTTGGTCCAAGGTATTGATTCTAAGTGGTTTTGGACCATGGTATTGAGTAAGGCCTAAGACTATAAAAGGAGGAGAAGATCATTAGGCAAAGTCACTCATGAATTGAATATCTAATGAAGAGCAAGATCTAGAATATACGTTATTGGGTTATGGTGCACAACTAGATCTGAATCAAGGATTAACCTTAGCGCTTGATGAAGGATAATTTCTATTGATGGGTCAAGATCTTAAGGCTTGAAGAGAAGTATCTTTGTGTGGTTTTTGATCTTTTATTTGAATAACTGGCGCATGTTGTAATCTGTAAATATGATGATCTATGTATAATTGATGTCTAGAATTGTTGTAAATTTTAAATCATCATTTACAGATTTGTACGTAGGTTCACTTTAGCAGAGGCACATATGCATGCTAGTTCTACATATCAAAACGACGTATATGAAGGTTCGCCTTGAGAAAACGGCTTATGTATGCAGGTTCGACACATTGAAGTAGCGTATGCCTAATAAAATACACTTTAGCTACTTCTGTTTGTTGTTGCAGTGCTCTGAATTCTAGTTTGGGTTCTAGTTACTGTTACTATATTCTAGTTACAACATTCTGAGAATTGATTGATTGATTCATTTTTGGTTGGTGCAAAGGAGATTGATTGATGCAGATATATTTGATGGATCCAGTCTAAAAATTTATGAAACGTGGTCCCTGGAAGAAAAGAGAAGGTTGTAGCCTTCTGTAGGCCAACACCTACGTACTAGTAAACACATTAGCTAGTACAAGAGGTAGCAGGTTGTAGATCCCTTCCAAGAGAAGCTAGAGAATGAGAGAAGGTTGTAGCCTTTTGCAGGTAGAAGCTTGCGTACTGGTATAAGATTGCACTAGTACAAAAATTGTAAAAATAAGATTCTTATTAAAAGAAGATAGAGACGATTGCAGCAGGTGGTTTTCAGCCACATTGGGTTTCCACCTTATATCTTGTGTTCATGTGTGTGATTGTATGTTCTGTTTTTACTACACCTGGTTACTATTTATATGGTTCTGATGCACAGATTAAAGATCAACATATAATGAATTAACTAAGTTATAAGTTTGAAGGGTATACGCTAGTTTCCTTAAATACATTTGCGTATACATGGAAGTTTGATTAACCAAAGTAGCCTATATAAATATGAAATGAAATATTATTGACTTGCTAATATTGATTCACCCCCCCCCCCCCCCCAAGTATTATTTCCAATAATTGGTATCAGAGCAGGTCCTTCAGAAGAAGCTTGATTGCTTGAAGGAAGATCTATCATCATAAGTAACTACGAAAGAGAGGGATCCATTAGACCACCAATCTTTGATGGGAGCAACTTCATTTATTGGAAGGTAAGAACCACAGCCTATCTTCAATTTCTTGGAACAGATGTCTGGGAAATCGTGGAAGGAGGATATACATTTGCATCAACAATTCCTATAGATACGGTAGGTAAAAAGCAATATGAAACCAATGCCAAGGCTGTCAATACATTATTGGGGAGTCTATCACAATTAGAATTTGTAAAGGTTATGCAGCTCAAAACCACCAAAGAAATATGGGACAAGATCGTTCTAAGCTATGAAGGAGACAACCAGGTAAAACGTGCAAAACTACAATCTCTCAGAATTCAATATGAAACTCTCAAAATGCATAGTGATCAAAGTATAGCTAATTACTTCTTACATATAGATGATATTGTTAATTGCATGAAGAACTTGGGCAAAGAGATAAAATAAGTTATTTTAGTTGAAAAGTTTTTAAGATCCTTGTCTACTAAGTTTGAATCAAAAGTTTCTGCCATAGAAGGAAAGCAGGATCTTCAGAGTATCACTATGACACAGTTGCACGGAATATTAACTGCTTTCGAAATGAGAATAGGAGGACCATCAAACATGAGAGAAGCTACATTCAAAGCTTCAGAAGAACTCAATGAATCAAGACATATTTCAGAAGAAGAGGAAGAAGCAAACTTTGTCAAGAACTTTCAATGGGGTTCTGGAAGATTCAGAGGTAAACTACCTTTCAAATGTTTTGCTTGTGGAAGAGTCGGTCACTATGTTGCCAAATGTCCTCATAAAGATAAGCTTGATAAAGGTAAGGAATCAGAAAAATGGAATTAAAAAAAGTGTAAGTAAGAAGAGCTATTATACACATGAAGATAGAGATGGTTTATCAATTAGTGATGAAGATAATAATGACTATAGACTTCTGATGGCTTTTGAAGATGATGATTTCTTGGATGCTTTAGATGAAGATAATATTTATGAAGAAATCTCTAAAATCAGAATCTGTTTAGAAGCAAATAATATGATTATAGATACTCTGGCATTCCAACTTGCTGAAAGAGAAAAACACAATGAAAAACTAGAATGTGAAATTGTGGGTCTAAGGAAAGATATTTAGAAAACAAAAGCTCTCAATCTCAGATTTGCTAAAGGATCAGAAAATTTAGATGAAATTATCAAAGTGAAACGTTCTCCTCTGATAAAGACAAGTCTTGGATATACTGAAGAAGCATCTCAAGCACAGAAGCCAGCAACCTCCACTGAAAGCTATCTTGATGCAGCAAAGAGCAGTGAACCGTTTGATAATCGTCAGCAAAGGCATAAAGCAGTTCACCAAGTAAATCGAGTTCAATCTACTTCAATGATGAACAGAAGTTACAACCAACCTCAGGTAAATCATGCTCAATTTTCTTCAAGAATGAATGTCAATGGAAACTACAATCACCAAGTCAGTAGATTCGATAATCGCAGGAACTTCTTTAATGGCCAATGTTTTTCATGTCATAAATTTGGACACAAATCTGCTCAAGTGTTGCCTACAAGACCATCATGACTAGAGAAGCATGAAATTAAAGGAATGTGACAGGGATCATGAAAACGACCTACAATAACTTCTCGCTTATTGAAAACGAAATAGAATGCTCTATCTGTAACAACTTCGGTCATGAAGATTCTGAATGCAGGAGTAAATATCGGGAAACATCTCAGAATGAGCAAACTTCATTGAGTCCCAAAATATGGAGAAAGAAAACACCACAAACAGAAAGATGTGGTATAGCCTTGTATGCAGAAGGACAAGAAAATCAGTGGTACATCGACACTGGATGCTCGAAACAAATAACAGGTGATAAAGAAAAACTTCAGTCATACAATGCCTTAGAAAAGGAAAAGAAGGTCTCATTTGGAAATGACACTCCTGCTATCATAAAAGGTAAAGATTATGTTCTCTTAAAAGAAAAGGTTAAAGATGGGAATGTTATGTATGTTTATGGTCTAAAGCATAACTTATTGAGTGTAAGTGAAATGTGTGATCAAGGAAATGAAGTAGTATTTCGATCAAATGGATGTGTTGTTCGTAAGCTTGATACGGGAGAAACCATGATCAAAGGCATAAGAACTCCAAACAACTTATACATACTCAAGGGAGGACAACAATAATGTTATCTAAGAAAAAATGATGAAAACTGGCTATGGCACGGAAGATTGGGGCATATAAGCTTCCCAGAAATAAGGAAAGCATGCAAATTCCAGGTTGTTCGTGATCTTCCTGATATCATTGTTCCAAAAAATACAATATGCAAATCATGTCAATTTCATAAGAAAACCAGAGCACTTTTCCTTGAGAAGGAAGGATTAGCTAGTAAGCCTCTTGAACTTGTTCATACTGATTTATGTGGTCCATTAAGGAAAAAGTCACCTCGTGGAGAAGAATAATTTATATTATCCATTGATGATTTTTCTAGAATGTGTGGGATAGGACTTCTAAAGCATAAAGATGAACCGTTTGAAAAGTTCAAAGCTTTGGTTGAAATGAATTAGATCGCAAAATCAAATGCCTCAGATCTAATCGAGGAGGGGAATTTACCTCAGATGAATTCTTCAACTTTTGTGAAGAACATGGAATAAAAAGAGAATTCTCCACTGCAAGGACTCCTCAACAAAATGGAGTGGTAGAAAGGATGAACAGAACTGTTCAACAAATGGCTCATGCCATGCTAGATGAGTCTGGAACTCCTGCAACCTTCTAGGGTGAAGCTGCATTTGTTGTCGTCAGTATCCTCAACAAAGCAAATGTTCATGTAAACAACACTAAAACTCCACATGAACTTTGGTATGGTAAGACTCCTACTGTAAAATACTTCAAATTTTTTGGAAGAAAATGTTACATTAGAAGGACTGATGAAAAACTTGGCAAGTTGAACCTAGAGCAGATGAAGGCATTCTCCTTGGTTACTCTTCCTGAAGTAAAGGATATAAGTGTTATAATAAAAGACTTGGGAAAATTATTGAAAGTATTGATGTTGTGATTGATGAAGCAAGAAAAAATCCAAAGCAGGTAAAAACCGAAGAGTGTGAATAAGATGAGGATTATCCATCGACATCAAATCAGACTAATTATGAAGAAGAAGAAACCAATGAAGCACCAGAAGAACAGATAACGGCAGAAGAAAGGACTCCATCCAAGTATGTTCATAAAAATCATCCAGAGACTCAAATTTTGGGACAGAAAGAGGCAGGTGTGCAGACAAGAAGAACTATTACAGAAGCTTCAAGCTATCTAGCATTGCTTTCCTCCATCAAAGCTCAAAATGTAAATGAAGCATGCAAAGATGAATGTTGGGTCAAGGCCATTAATGAAGAACTAGAGAAAATTGAAAAGAATAATACTTGGGAATAGTTCCTAGACCTCATGATAAGAATATCATAGGAACCAAATGGATATTTAAAAACACACTGAATGAAAATGGTGAAGTTATCATAAACAAGGCCAGACTTGTTTGTAAAGGATATGCTCAACAAGAAGGTATAGATTTTAAAGAAGCTTTTGCACTTGTTGCTAGACTTGAAGCCATAAGAATGTTCCTTGCTCTTTCTAGCTTTCAGAAATTCAAAGTATACCAAATGGATGTAAAATCTGCATTTCTTAATGGAGGCTTAGAAGAAGTATATATTAAGCAACTAGACGATTCATCCTTGGAAATGATCCAAAACTTGTATGCCGACTTAGAAAGGCTCTCTATGGTCTAAAACAAGCTCCAAGGGCCTGGTATTACCATCTTGACAAATACCTCCATCAACAAGGTATTTCAAAAGGATCAGCTGATAGCAATCTATATACAAAGATTGATAATGATAAATTGCTAATACTTGTAGTATATGTTGATGATATCATTTTTGGTAGCAATGAAGAAGTTGTAAGTCAAAACTTTTCTTTGGTAATGCAGAAACAATTTGAAATGTCCCTGCTTGGTGAGATCACATATTTTCTTGGCCTACAAGTTCAACAAAATAAAGATGGTATTTTTCTATCACAAACCAAGTATCTCAAGCAGATCTTGAAAAAATATGGCATGGAAGATTCTAAACCAGTATGTACCCCCATGGTAACAAGATGCAGTCTCAGCTCAAATGATGAATCAGCAACAACACATCAACCAACCTACAGATCCATGATTGGCAGTTTGCTTTATCTAACAGGTACCCGACTAGACATCATGCATGTATTGGGAATAGTTGGAAGATTCCAAGCAAATGCAAATGAATCACACCTTCAAGCAGTCAAAAGGATCTTCAAATATCTTCAAGGAACTTAGAATTTTGTTTTATGGTATCCTAGGGATACAGATCTTACACTTCATGACAGAAAAAGCACTAGTGGTGGTGCATTCTAGATGGGTTCTAGATTAGTGTCTTGGTTCAGCAAAGAAACAAAGTTCAATTGCATTATCTACAGCTGAAGCAGAATATGTGGCTGATGCATCTTGCTGCACACAACTCCTTTGGATGATGCAAACATTTCAAGACATTTAGATCACATGTACTCCACCCATCTCCATTCTATGTGATAATACAAGTGCAATCAGTATTTCAAAGAATCCAGTCATGCATTCCAAGACCAAGCACATACCCATCAAATATCATTTTCTACGTGAACAAGTGCTTGAACAAAAGGTCAAATTAGAGTATGTTCCCTCCAAAGAACAGGTTGTCGATATATTCACCAAACCACTGCCTAGAGTGACATTTGAATATCTCAGACTAAAGCTGGGAGTAGTTGATGCATCATCTTGCTGTTAAAACTTATCTATTCCAGAGAAAAATGTTTGTATGCGAGTTTCATGAAGTGTATCCGCGTACATATGCTGGTTGTTGTGGATATAGTCGTGTATATGTTGGTTTAAACAAAAATAGTGGATGAAAGGAGTCTGATATGGGTCTGACAGTGATCATCGGGCACAGGTTCAAGGGGAGCATATACTTATAGTAATGCATTTATGGCATTATCTTAGAAGATCTTGGTACAAATTCACAGTTGTTTTTTATTCAGGTGGAACAGGTTCAGGGGGAGATCATGGTTGCCGGTCTGGATGGTGATTGATAGATGCTGCTAATGATAGTTACTGATATCTATCATAGTCTTGTTTTAAGATATTTGGTCTCTATGTCATGTCTATCTCTTATTGTCAAGGTCATGAAACAACCTATTTTGTTTCCGCACTATGCATGGTATGGATGATGTAATTTTCTTGTTCTGACATGTATAAACATTTGGCATATACCCAGTTGGTTGGGTTGATGAGTCAAACTTGGTATATCCCCACTTGGTTGGGAGATGCATGTATGTATGAGTCATTAGTGATAGGAAGGTCATTTATGATGTATGCATAGAGTCATATTTTTTTACACCTTGCTTATATCCAGGGGGAGCATGGATAGCACACTTCAGCATATCATAGAATTCAGCATGTACTCAGGGGGAGCATAACCCTTTGCCCTTGATGACAAAGGGGGAGAGTGACTTGGGATTGCCATCAAGTCCAAAGGGGTAGATTGTTGGCATTATGATACAGATTTGGCTCTATGGCACAAGTGTTGTCCTTGATGGAAACTCACACAGATGACAGATCATAGTTCAAGCTCACAGAATGAAGGAAGAGATATATACGCAGGTTTCCCATTGACCAAGCCACGTGTACACGCGGGTTCGTAGACCAAAAGCCGTGTATAGCATACACACGCACTTTCACGGAAGGAAAGGCGCCTACATGTTGTAAAACTTAGTTTTGGTCGATGGTATTTGGTCCTTGGTATTTTGATCCATGGCATTGGTCCAAGGTATCTTGTCCGAAGTGTTCCCCCTAGGTATTTGGTCCAAGGTATTGATTCTAAGTGGTTTTGGACCATAGTATTGAGTAAAGCCTAAGACTATAAAAGGAGGAGAAGATCATTAGGCAAAGTCACTCATGAATTGAATATCTAATGAAGAGAAAGATCTAGAATACAAGTTATTGGGTTATGGTGCACAGTGGGATCTGAATCAAGGATGAACCTGAGCGCTTGATGAAGGATAAGTTCTATTGATGGGTCAAGATATTAAGGCTTAAAGAGAAGTATCTTTGTGTGGTTTTTGATCTTTTATCTGAATAACTGCTGCATGTTGTAATCTGTAAATATGATGATCTATGTATAACTAATTTCTGGAATTGTTGTAAAGTTTAAATCATCATTTACAGATTTGTACACAAGTTCACTTTAGCAGAGGCATGTATACACACTGGTTCTTTATATCAAAACAACGTATACGCAGGTTCGCCTTATGAAAACAACGTATGTATGCAGGTTCGACACATTGAAGTAGTGTATACCTAATAAAATATGCTTTAGCTACTTCTGTTTGTTGTTGTAGTGTTCTAGATTCTAGCTTGGGTTCTCGTTACTGCTACTGTATTCTGGTTACAACATTTTGAGAAGTGATCGATTGATTCAGTTTTGGTTAGTGCAAAGGATATTAATTGATGCAAATATATTTGATTGATCCAGTCTGAAAATTTATGAAACGTGGTCCCTAGAAGAAAAGATAAGGTGGTAGCCTTCTATAGGCCAGCACCTACATACTAGTAAACACATCAGCTAGTACAAGAGCTAGGGTGTTGTAGCTCCCTTCCAGGAGAAGCTCGAGAATGAGAGAAGGTTGTAGCCTTCTACAAGTAGAAGCCTGCGTACTGGTATAAGATTGCACAGTACAAAAATTGTAAAAAGAAATTTCTTATTAAAAGAATATAGATACAATTACAGCAGGTGGATTTCACGCACATTGCTTATATCTTGTGATCATGTGTGTGATTCTCTGTTTTGTTTTTACTACACATGGTTATTGTTTATATTGTTATGATGCATAGATTAAAGATAAACATATGATGAATTAACTAAGTTATAAGTTTGAAGGGTATACACTAGTTGCCTTAAATACAGTTGCATATACACGCAAGTTTGATTAACTGAAGTAGCGTGTATAAATCTGAATTGAAATATTATTGAATTGTTAATACTGATTCACCCCGCCCCCTCTCAGTATTATTTCCAACATCTTTATTATAAAGAAAAAAATATTTATATAAAATGGGGTGGTGGGCAGCCACCCACAAATGAGATTGGCAATATTATATTCAAAACATATGTTATATATGGGTCAAGCCATCGAAGACCCAGGCCTCCTCAACCATATATCAACCACATGATATAGGATTCGGTGCATGTCTAGCCACATATGGGGTGTGGTGGGTTTTGTACCCATTCCACCCCCACCAAATTCACCACTTCCATGAACGGGCCAACAACCCAAAATTTGTAAACTTTGCCCAGTAAACCTTATAAAAATTGACCTTTTTCAATTGACTAGTGGAGGAGTGTTAGAATGGAGGAGTGGATTCAATTTTCAGGTAAAAACGGGAGTGCGTCCAAGTTAGAACCATGCCTAGGCCGACACATAATTAGAAAAATATTCCTAGGGAACCTTGGGAGAATCCTTTTGTAGGGAACCTTGAAGGAATCTAAAGATTCCTTAGAGCTCGAGAGGTCACTAGCTTAGAATATGGTTAAGTTTATAGGTGTTTAACATGATTTGATGCCACGAATCCAATGATGATATTCTTTTATGAATCTGAGCTTTTCATCTTTCATCCATGCTAGAAAATGGAGGTATAAGGGTCATTTATGTAAATTTGGTTGTAATTCATTTTTGTTGTCATTTAATGAAAGAGGCCTCCCCACTTTAAGTAGGGCCCAAAGATGTATCCCACACAGGCGTGAACTCCTTTCGTAATCAAATCATTTGATGCCTTTAATCTCATGTTTTCTTTCAGTTCCACTTCTTTCATGTGTTTAAGTTATTTGGTTACATTCTCTTTTATATGCAATTTTGTATCCATCCTTGAAGTAAAAGATCTCGATCAAGTTTGGTATCAAACCTGGTCTTTTTGATGCGATTTTCAAGAGTGAATAATAACCAGGAACAAGCTCCAAAGGGGAGAAGGAAAAGTCAAATCCTTTGATCTCGAAGTAGGGAGTGTAGCACGAAGATGATACATAGCAGAGGAGGAAGATTGAATGAAGTAGTAGTGAAATTATCGCAATATCTTCTTCACTGTGGCAGAGAAAATTGACAAGTTATTTGCAGAATATGAGAAGACAATCAAGTCTGAGAATAAAGAATGAGATGATCATGCCTTAGTAAATCATGATGGTGGAGGAGAAGAGCCTCCTCCCTCTCCATCCTCCAGTGAATGTTCTTCTTCTTCCTCTTCTCGTCATTCTAATTGGCATCATAGGAATCCATCTAAAAAGCCTATTTTAAGTTTGATGTCAAGTTTGATTTTCATGTGTTTAGTGGAGAATCTAACGTAAAAAATCTAGATAATTGGATCAGACAAGCTGAAGAGTATTTTCACATACAACGAAGGAGGATGAAGCTAATATCTAGCTAGCATCCCTTTGATTGAGTGGCACTGCTCTCGCATGGTGGGAAGGAAAATTGTAGAAAGGTGGTAAGAATAGTCATAAAATTCTTTCATCTTGCTCTGATTTTGTATCTGCTATAAGAGGAAAGTTTTACCCATTATGCTACAGTAAAAAATACATGATGTAATTGCAACATTTGAAACAAAATAAAGGTCAAATTGTTCATAATTTTAGATAGAAGTTTATAAAACAAGCATTAGAATTAATGTTCCACTAGACACTTCTGAGATGTTGATGAAATATATTGATTCTTTTCATAGCTATCTACGTCATTCATTGTTATTATTTGAATGTAAGTCTCTTGATGAAGCTAGTGTGAAGGTTGCAAATCTTGAAAGCAGGGGGAAGCATAAGCAAGATGACCGCCTGAAGAGGGTAGAGGAAAGAAATAGAATAGAACAACAACCCTCTTTTACTCATTATGACAAAGAAGGGCATGATGAGGAGAACTGCTATAAATTACATCCAAAATCGAGGCCTAAGAGGAACGACAAAAAAGAGAAGCAGAAGATAGTTGCAACTATTCAACAAGACGAAGAATTTGAATTGGAGGATGATGAGAAGATCACAATTTCAAGATTTGTAAGTGTTTGACCAACTGACCTAGGATTGGACTCAGGTGATGAAATGAATATTGCAGTTGTTGGGATTGCAAAGGATGGACCCATCAACTTGGGTTCCGATTTGGGCGATGAAATAAATATTCTAGTAGATGTCGTGCCAAAAATGAAAAGGACACCAAATGTGGCATGGCTCCAAGAACTTGAAGAAATCAACTGAAGCATTCAGGCGGAGAATAATGAACTAAGGAAACTCCTACAAGAAGAAGAGAAGGAGAAAAAATGGTTTCAACATCAATTACAAGCCAAGGAGGAGGCCTTGGAAAAGTTGCAACATAATAACCCTGATGTAAAAAGTGATTCTTCAATTTCATTTACTTTTTATGATGATTATTTCATTGCTTTTGAGAAACATACTATAGGAATTGAATCAAAATTGTTGAATAAAATCAGGTATCAAGGAAATGGCATCGACATTAATGGCCAAGGCATTGTTGATCCCATCATAATGGATGAATTTCGTCATTATGTAGGACTTGGATATTTCAAAAAAGAGGTTGGGGAATGCTCCAAGACATCCAGTGACCAACAAATGACATATGATGAGAGAAATTCATCACATTCCAGTGATAGTGAGGATTCCACAAGAACTTATCAGAGACGCACCAGGAATAATTGTTCCAAGATGATCCAGAAATTTTGGAGGAAAGAGAATCATTGTAGTCACTGTAATGAGGTTGGACACCAGAGAGCCACATGTCAGATGCTCTGTGCCCAAAAATCACCTCTACAAAAACCATTTGGAAAAGTTGTTTATCAAGCAAATCAGCTCAAGGATGATGACCCCTTAACTTTATTAAGTAAGAGATGGTTTTACTAGATATAGTAGCTCATCATGGCCACATTTTTTAAAATGTGTGTCGCAATACAATTGTAAAAGTGATGTTGTGGTTTGTTATAGACATTTTTGTGCCTTACAGCTATAAGCATGAAATGTCCATAAACCAAGGGATCCTAAGTCCCTAAAGATGTTGTTTCAGCTCCTAAAGAAACAAGGTCAACAAATGACAGCTTCTCCCAGAATTTCTCCACCATAAACTACTCAAAACTAGTCAAATCAGGATCAATTCAGAGGCTCCACTAGCTGCCTGCGTTGCAAAGCACCCAAATACACTGGCTAAGTGCGTTGCAACGCAGGTGAATGCACTACCAGGGTGCGTTGAGCGGGAAATGACAAATGGCAAGCTCATTCAATGAGGTGGAAAGACAATGGAAGCTTCCAGAATCTTCTCCAATGACACTTGCCTCAATGAATTCGACCAGTGATGAGTAAGAGGCTCTCAGCCTCCAACTGGAAGCAAGAACTGACAGAGAGAAGCCACAAGTCAAAACATAAGCTGACTCATCCTCTCTGCTTACATCTATATATGGATCCCTCACCCAGAGATCCGGGAGGCTGGAATTTTGTACTTTGCAGAGAATTGATGTTGGTTTGAGATTGAGATTAGTGCATTGGGTGATTTATGCTTTGTTGGAGGTGACGAAGGGATTCCTTTGCTGGGACGTAGATGCTAGATCGGGACTCACTTGGTTGTATCTCCTCTTGGACTTTCTTATTATATCAATAAAACTATTTGAGTTTCTCCTACATGCTGTGTATCAATGATGTTTTGTTGTATTTGCATGTTTAGTTTAAATCTGATCCTAAACTAGTTATGAATGTAAATCTATGTCTTTTGTGTAGTTTTCCTCTTCTGTGATCTTGCAGGAACTTGGTGAAGCTGGACCAGTAAGGGAGCAGGCAGCGGGAAGCGAACAAGAGAGAGAGCGATTGGATCAACAAACTAGCGAAAGACACAGGTTAGTTACATCCTTCCTCTTCGTTTACATTTCATAAAGAAGAATACGAAAATAGTTTTCCTTGTTTGTTGCTAAGGCACTGTCACACCTTAGAGTGGGATAGGGTCATTCTGAATGGATACTTTTCCCAACAACAAATTGGCGACTCCACTGGGGATTGGTTTGGCACATCCTCTACCTAGAACTCCAGAGCAGTCCCTTTCATTCCTTTTCAGACTCCTTAACGGAAAAGGTCCATCTGAGCACTTGTCACTTCAGGCTCATTAAAAATCGAAGGAGACTAGAGTCATCTTTTGCTTTTTCTCGACTCTTTAAAATTAAAAAAGCAAGTTGTGTCTAAAAGTGTCTAAAATTCATTTAATTCGGAAACACACTTTCCCCTTTTCTATTTTAGTTGATCGAGTAATCCACAATCGTGGAAGAAAGTCAATTGAAACCCCGTTGTTCGCGGAGGCTTACGAGTCAACCGTCTTTGTCTCCGGAATTGAAAACAGTACAGACAAAGCGAACTCGTTTAACCGGTTCGAAATCTCCTATTAAAGTTAGAACAAGTGTTCCAACAACATCTCGGATTCCGGTTACTCCAAACATTTCTGGAAACCCTGCCTCTATAGAAGAAGTTCGACAGCCACAGAGGGACAGTGATACTGATCCTAGTCTGAGAGTAAACACTTGTGTGACTGAACCAGTTCCATCAGCAACCGATTCGGAGAGTCTTGCTCCTCAAACATCTGTCGCTGTCGATTCAACCCCTTCTTCGGGTCCAGAAATATTTTACGGACTTGACGGTCTTGCCCTTCCACCTGGTTTGATTGCGATAGAGGAAATTGTAGAAGATCCGCAAGCAAGTACTCCAACACATTTTGGAGTCGGGGTCACTCTATTTCCTTCGGCATCAGAAGTTGGTCCACCACCAGCGGAAGTTCCTGTAGAATCGCTAGGTAATCTTTTGGATAGACTCAAAATGTCTGAACAACCGTCAACATCTAGGACTATGTCGACTGACACAGCGACAACAGAACTCCCTGCCGTCACTCCGACAATGTTTGCCGGCGTACCATCTGTCCCGACTAGCTCACAGCCGCTAGAAGGAGTCCATCCAGGGGCTATTACGACAGTATGGTCCGTTCCTGTTTGTTCCTCCGGAATAATATCCGGCAACTCTTATGTTGAGACTCGACAAATTGATCCATTTGGAGGTAAATTTGGGCAATCTAGTCCCCAAGGGCAGACAATCCCCTGGAGTTCCGGATTACCACCGTATGGGGGGCAATATGCCCTTTCATTACCCCCTCCAGGAGGATATCCATACGGGAGTTCACAACAGTATTCAGGTTATACTGGAGTTACATCAAGTGGTTGGGTACCTATACTACCCCAACAACCAAGGGTTGTATATTCGATGCAACAATGCGTACCTGTGTCGAATATACCCACTACACCGGCTATTGTGACAGTGTCCCAAGTTCAAATGCTGCCTGTTGTATGTCAACCTCAGATTTCTCAGGTTGTAATGCAACAGCCCCTTGACCCTGTGACTCAACCACAATCGCCAACTGGTGGGGCGACACAGGTCCAGACGGGTACAATTACCCCACACCTTGGTCCAACAGTTAGTATAGCGCAACAGAACATGGCTTCACAACCATGGCTGGTGCAATACCAACAACCACAATTCCAACAAGTATACCAAGGTTCTGAGCAGCAGATCTTTGCGAATAGTGGACAGCCGTACATTCAAAACGGTCAAAATCAACCATTTTACAATGGTCATGTCCACCAACCTTATCAATCATACCAGCATCAACTGCATTATGCTGGTATGCAAAGGCCAACTGCTCAGGCAATTCCGTCATACCCTGGGTATGCTTCACCTAACCTGAATCAACAGTTACCATTCGTGGCAACTTTAGAGTTACCTGATTTACACCAGTTAACAAATGATCCAATTGCTTACGCCCCTTGGTGGTCAGCGATCCCTCATAAACTTCCATCAGATATTCCTAAATTTAATGGAAATCCAGGTGAAGATCCATCGAATCACGTGATGACATTTCATCTATGGTGTTCATCAAACACCCTAAACGATGATTCGATAAGGCTTCGCCTTTTTCATAGGACATTAACGGGCCCAGCAGCAAAATGGTATATTGAATTGCCTAGAGCTTCGTTCGACAATTTCAGCACCTTAGCCACGACTTTTTAACCCATTTTCAATTACCAATAAGGTATGAAATGGGAACGGAAATCCTAACGAACTTCAAACAGACAATGGCCACTCACATATCTGATCATATACATGAGTGGCGACGTTGTCGTAGGATGGTAAAAACATACGTTCCCGATCAGCTATTAGCTGAATGGTTTATCAAGTCGTTACTTCCTGCCATAACAGAATATGTGGCAAAGGGGGGAGTCGTAACGGAAGAGCAAGTTATCGCTCGTGCGCAATATCTGGACTTGGTCTATACTCAGTCCGGCACGCTCTACGACAAAATACCTGACGCCCCTAGACAGGAATTCTCAATTCCTCCTCCTCCTAAATCAAACAATGACTCTCATGTCGGCGATGGTGTGACTGGCATGACAAATGCGAAATCAACAAAGGCTACGTCCAAGAAAACCCGTAAGATTTTAGATCAAAATGAAAAAGACTAAATTCTTGCTTCGGAAGTAAGTGTCGTATCAGCAGATAAAGGCAAAGAAACAAAACAACCAGGAAGCAAGAAGAAACAGAGCAAAGCGAAGAAGAAGAAACAGGGTGAGTCATCTCCTGAAAAAACTTCTTCAGACCCTCCTGGAAATAGGAAACCCCCTTTCGGGTGTCAGATATGTGATGAGAATCACTGGACGAAAGAATGTCCATACAAAGCTGAGCTTAAAATATTCTTTAAAAGTTCGCAAACCTCAGCTGTGTTAACTGATCCGTTTCCAAACCCAGGAACAAATCTGGTTGAAAGTGGAAATCCTTCCCTGTCGCAAGTGCTAATGTTGTCGATTTCGAAATAGCAAAATGATGCTTTGATTTCGACAAGGAACAAAGATTACGGGAATCCACAGCTGTCGAACGACAAAGGTAAAGATCAACCAAGTAGTTCGACAACAACTTCGACAGAAGTTGTACCACCCATCATTCTTGAATTAACAATAAAACCGCCAAAGGGAGTAGTACACAAGTCGACATTTAATCCTCGCGCCAGAGCGGCGCAGCATTATAACATAGTGGAAGATTTGGCCCAATCGCCATCCGCTATGTCGACTCTTGAAGTACTACAAAATTGTCCATCCCAAAGGCAGCCTTTGTTATCGACCATTGGTGGGGTTGATCCTAAGGATTCCAATCTTGTATCCTTCGACCACAAAGGATACGATCCTCAGTTACCAGCTCAACTAGCTTTCCTTATTCAAGTGAAAGCCCTCAACAAAACTGTTCATCGAACAATTATTGATGAGGGGGCATCTACATGTATTATGTCGATGAGTTGTTGGAAAACTTTAGGATCTCCAACCTTGTCGCGATCTTCGACGACATTAAAAGCATTCGACGGAAGAACATATACCCCATATGGTATCCTAAATAACTTGAAGGTTGAACTAGGGGGGGAAAACAGTAAAAATAGATGTTCAAGTCATCGATGGGAATCTTGATTACAACATCCTACTAGGAAGACCGTGGATATATGCCATGGCAGCTGTTGTGTCGACCTATTTTAGAAAGATTGCATTTCCCTTTCAGGGGGAATTACAATCGTCGACCAACAAAACTTCCTCCCCAATGGTTCACAAGTTACAGGAAGCATTCCCATGATCCATGGAAGCCCCCATTCGCTTCAGAATATCAGAGTAGGCCTACTAAAAGATCCTATACTAATGGGAACTTTCGCTCTTCCACCTCCAATCAATTTGGCGGAAGTAGCGTCGATAGGTACCTGCAATATGATATCTTCCGCAAAGATCTCAGAAAACGATATCAACATGGATCATGCAATGGTTTTGCCCCCAAGCCCAATAGAAATATTGTAGCAATCAATGTTTCTAGCATGGGAGGCAAACCCGAATCAATGCTCATCAAGCGTTTGGGTAGATAGGTCTAGAGAATATGGTACCCCTTCAGATCCTTGGTCGCGAGTGCATGGAACCGATGAAGGAATCATACAATCAATGTTGATTGAAGGGGCACCGTGGAATGACTGCCACCATCGTTCCCTTCTTCCGGATTGTGAATAAGATACTCAAGACGACCTTTATCATCCTTCAGTTTTTGAATTCCTATCAAATACTGTAAATACGGTGGATTCCGAGCGAAACTTATCCAATATTGAAGAGACAATAGCCATAAATATCCCGACTAAAACGGATGTTGTAGAGAATATTTATGTCGGCAAATGTTGTTCTCCTTCAGAACTGGAAATATACAACGCTCTTTTTCGTGAGTTCAGAGATGTCTTTGCTTGGTCATATGATGAAATGCCAGGCATTGACTCGAGTATCGTTGAACACGAAATTAAGATGTATCCAGATGTCAAACCGGTACGACAACGGCTCAAGCAGGTGCACCCTAAGAAAGCCGCGACCATTAAGGCAGAAGTTGAAAAACTTCTCCATGCTGGTTTCATCTACCCGGTTCCTCTAATCGATTGGGTATCAAATATTGTCCCTGTTATGAAGAAACAAGGGACAATTAGAGTGTGTGTCGATTATAGGGATGTAAATCAAGCTTGTCCGAAAGACAACTACCCTACACCCTTCATCGACCAGATAATTGATGAATGCGCCGGATGCGAAATCTTTTCATTGATGGATGGATTTTCCGGGTATAATCAAATAAATATCCGCCCACAGGACCAGTCAAAGACTACATTCATTTGTCTGTGGGGCACATTCGCATATCGAAAATTACCCTTTGGTTTAAAGAACGCAGGGGCGGCCTTTCAGAGGGCAATGAATTATGCCTTCCATGACATCAAGAACATCGTTCAACCATACCTCGATGACCTTCTGGCTCATTCGCGAAAGCGGACTGATCATCCGCAGCATTTAAGAGCGATATTTCTACGTTGTCGACACTACAAGATACGACTCAATCCGCACAAATGTGTATTTTGCGTCGGCTCTGGTCGTTTACTTGGCTTTGTAGTCTCCAAGGATGGTATTCGTCTCGACCCTTGTAAGGTCCAGGCAATCATAAATTTGCCTCCACCTTCAAATTTGCTTCAGATTCAGAAACTCCAAGGGAAAGCAAACTTTCTGCGGAGGTTCATTCCAAATTACGCTGAACTTGCTAAAGGTTATACATGTCTTTTGAAAAAGGAGGTACCCTTCGTCTGGGATCAGGTTGCGCAAGCTTCCTTTGATGCTTTAAAAGGTTCCTTAATAAAAGCATCATTAATGTATGCCCCCGATTATCAAAGAGATTTTAACCTGTATCTGGCTGCAGCAGATACAACCATCACAATGGTTTTAGTTTAAGAAGTCGATGGAATTGAACACCCTATATATTATTTAAGTAAAAACTTAAATGATACAGAAAGAAAATATTCTTATGTGGAAAAACTAGCGCTTGCAGCTGTTCAAGCGATACAAAGATTTCGACATTATGTCCTCTTTCGGAAAACTACCATTCTGTCAGATTGCAACCCCATGACTTATATATTGTCGCGACAGTTACTGGGAGGAAAATATTCAAAATGGATAGCAATCCTTCAAGAGTTTGATCTGTAATTTGTAAAATCCAAATCAAAGAAAGCTCTAGTTTTTGCAGAGCTATTATGCGATCTCCCATCGTCGTCCAACGATGAAACATCTGAAGAATCAATCGTGGATGAGAATTTGTTTCTGATATCTACAAGCAATGAGTGGTATGGATATATAATAATTTATCTCCAAACCCAAAAGTTTAGGCCTAACACCTCTCACTCTGAACAGAAATGTATACGATACCAAGCAAAAGACTACATGATCGTCGGTGATACACTTTACCGTCGTGGTATCGATATAGTTCTGAGAAGGTGCCTCACCCATGAGGAGGCCGAAAAAGCCCTGAATGAGTGTCATTCAAGTGCGTGTGGGGGGAATCAATCTGGATATGCTATAGCACAAAAAATCTTACGAGCAGGATACTTCTGGCCAACCATGTTCAAGGATTGCATAACCACAGTCAGAAGTTGCCATGCTTGTCAAATTTTTGATAGCAAAACCAGAAGACCACCCGCACCATTACAGCCGATAGTTGTTGTTGGGCCTTTCGCCAAATGGGGCATCGATTTCATGACATGTAACCCCACCTCGACCGGGGGGCATGGGTATATTATAGTCGCCGTGGACTATTTTACCAAATGGGCCGAGGCAATGCCTACATTAGATAACACTGGTGAAACAACTGCCCTTTTCTTTTTCAATCATGTAGTCGCCAGATTCGGCGTACCACAAGCTATAGTCACAGATCATGGATCGCATTTTCGCAATCACATGATGGTTGAATTAGCTGCCAAGCTAGGGCTATCTCATGACAGCTCTACTCCGTATTATCCGCAAGCCAACGGACAAGTTGAAGCGATCAACAAGGTCCTAAAGCGTATGTTGCAAAGGATGATCGGAGTTCACAAAAGAAGGTGGCACCTAATCCTGTACTCAGCCTTGTGGGCTTACCGAACATCGGTAAGGAATGCGACCGGGTTCACACCTTTCCAACTGGTATATGGCCTGGAAGCAATCTTACCAGTCCAGTGCGAAATCGCGTCTCTTAAACTCACAATCGATCTCCTCCCCGGAACTTCAGAAGAAGAGGCCCGTTTCTTGGAATTAATCCGATTGGATGAAACCCATCGTGATGTCGCTTTGGCTAACGAAGCCCATAAGAAACGAGTCAAGGCGCAGTTCGACAAGAATGTCAAACCCCGTGTCTTCTCAGAAGGTGACTTGGTCTTGCTTTACGACCAAGAATCCAATAAATTGGGAGCAGGTAAGTTTAATTCTTTATGGATGGGCCCCTACATTGTTAAACGGGTGTTAACAAAAGGACCCTACGAGTTGATGGATTACGACGGAATTCCACTGGCGCAACCTCGTAATGGGTTGTACCTCAAGCGTTACTATGCTTAAATAGTGACCAATATGCTTTTGTTGTATTTCGTTTTCACTAAAGTGTTCTTTTTGGTCGAGTAATCCACCTTTTTACATTTATTGCATATGTCAAACCCATTGGAAACATGTGTTGGATATGCTGACGGAGTGAGTCGTAGTTCGCGGAACCTGTCCTCTGCAGCCTGGGCCTTTTTTGATCCAAGCGGCGAGTTAGTAAGTTTCAGAGGTGTATGTATCGGTCAATCAACAAATAACATCGCTGAGTATAGCGCGTTGATAGAACTTCTCTCTGATGCCATCACCCATGGTATACGCCGACTAATCGTCAGGCTAGACTCACAACTCGTAATACTACAACTCAATGGTATATATTCCGTCCGAAACCTGACCATTTATCACATGTTCCTAAGGGTTAAGATTTTGGAAAGACAATTTGATTTGATTCAATATCAACATATTTCCAGAAACTTAAACACATTAACCGACTCATTAGCAAACTATGTGTTAGATAGACATTTGCGACATTTATAAAAAGAAACACATCATCAATGTTTTAACATGTGGATCATATAACTCAACCAGAATAAAACCCCGAAAATCAAAATATACACATATAGTTGTTTATGGTTTACATATAATGTTCTGTAACCAAGACAAAATCGGTCACATGACCCAAAAACTCAAAATGCTAGGGGGCACCCTAGTCTAGTGATGCTCATGATAGCACGTCACAGCCTGTGCGATCATGCGTAAGAGACGAGTTCATCGTCTACGCACACCAGTAGTATGCCGCTGTAACTGCAAAGGTAACTCGTCGATCCTCACATCTGGAATACCGAGAGTAAGGCTCTCAACCTGCTCCTGCATAGCTGTGAGAGTCTCGGCCACATCAAGGTCACGAACGATAACCCTCCCAGCAGCCTCTCCTGCTGGGGTAGCGGTTGGCACTCTCAGGTGAACTACTGGACGAACAGGACCAACATCTGCATGCACACATGAGTTTGGTTAAAGTCTTGATAGAATAAAGCACAAGGACATTATAAATAAAAACAGTAAACAGTGATATGGTCAAAGATTTTACCAATAGCGCCCCACTGCTCGCCATCCGGCAGTACCAAATCCGGATCACCCCGGAAGTCCATGCCAACATATGGATACTCGGAATAGACCATCTCCTGACGATCAAACCACCTGAAGAAGGTATCAGAAAAAGAAATCTGAGATTGACCAGCATGCCTAGACATATGGTCAACCCATCTCTGCATGCGTGGTTCAGTAGGAGAAGGTAAGTCAAGTGCAATGTACTGCGGCTGCATCAGTGGTATCTTCTCCAAGGCAAAGGCAGTCAAAATAGAACCGAACCCAAAGTTCTTCAACCTCCCGTCCTTTATCTTGGTCAACTGACTTTTCATCACAAGAAGTAATGCATCACACGAGTTGAATATTTTCGGTTGGAGGCATTCCAAGGCATGCTGCATATAGGATATGTTGGCTACATGAAGAGACGCACTACCGGCCATCCTACCAAAAGTATACAGGATAGACCTAAGGGACCTGTCAGTAACATCACGGATGATGATCTTGCCGTCTTTACTCGGCTGAGATCCTTCCCTGCAATACTGGCGGACATAATCTCTCACAGAGTCACTCCCTTGAGCCAAACCTGACAAAGAGATGGGGGAACCCCGCCTCGACAAGCCAGTCAAGAAGTAAATGTCTACTGCGGTCAAGGGGATAGATTTGCCCCTAATCTGGAAAAATTGATTGATAGGATCCCAAGCATCGAGCAAATACTGCAGTAGGTTGATCTGCTGTCTCATGCTAGAGATGCAGAAGAACTTCAGAAGACCACAGTTCCGCAGCGCGTTCACCGTAACCGGATCATGTAGGGCAATCATTTCCTCTTCTTCATGTTCTCGTTCTCGCCGTGTAAGGGTCATTTTGCTCCAAGATCTCTGAAAAACAAACATGAGAGGAGTTAGATCCTGATTCTGATGAGAAACACTCAAAAATTTTCGTCAAAAACTGTGCAACAAAATCCTCTTCTGCGCCCAACGCACCTGCACAGTGTTCCACCTGCGTTGAAGGTCAAACTGCCTTCATACTGGTTGACCTTCAGCGCAGGTTTCGAGTGCCCAAGGTGCACTGATGGCAGAACGAGCCCATCAAACCCAGGGGCTCAGAAAAACAGGGAATGAAGCACAGAATGCAGAAAGGAAACCATGAAATGAAAGAGCTCAGGTTTAGCTCCTACCTGGTCCAGACGGCGTCGAGAATCGTCCACAGAATCTCCCGAAATCAGCTGATGAAAATCAAGGGGGAAGAGGCACCTCCAAAGCTCCAACAAACCAAGTTCAAATGAAATGGTAAAATGAGAGGTAAAAACACTTTTAATTGCTTTTTACATAGTTCAAAGTGAAATATTAGCGTTTTAATCTCATTTTCAAGCAAATGTTATTCATTTCTAACTAGTTTGATGCAGCAATTGAGGGTACAGTACTATCTTTGAAAAGGCAAAGCTATTTATGGTAAAAAATCAAAACTAGACCATGTTATCGAGCAGTTTTAGCACATAGTTCATGCTCGTTAAAAAATAAACATAAGATCGAGCAGTTTTAGCACATAGTTCATGCTCGTTAAAAAATAAACATAAGATCGAGCAAGTGTTTCAATCCGCGTTTAAGCTCGTTAAAAAATGAACTATCCTCCGGTAAATAACCACTGTGAATGTAACATTTCAGCCATTAAAGCCTTGGTCGTGTTTGCACCGTCACCTCCACTTTTCCATTGGCTTATCATTCACCTCCATTTGATTGTTTACCCATTTTGAGGAATAGCTGCGAAGAGTGATTTCACTAGCCATCCTTGTGACACTGCCGTGCTTGGAAAATTCCAACCCTTACCTGGAATCTGCTGCTACCCCTTGTATCACTCATTCCCCAAAAGACGAGTCTTCTTTAAGCTCTTTTCATCTGACTCGTAAAATATGAAAAGATTGCCGAGTTTTGGCCTTCCAGCTCGTTAAAGCGATCGGAAGTGCTATCCCTCCTCTAGATTTTAATCTTTTTGGACCTGAGGGATTATTGCACAAAAAGATCGAGCGCTTGTATTGTTCGGCTCGTTAAAACTATCAAAAATTCATCCCTTCTGTATTGTTTTATACTTTTTCGGACTTAAGGGATTAGATGACGAAAAAGGAATTCCGGAGTTACCTTTACGTTCCTTTTCAGACTCTCTAAAAATGAAAAGGACCGAGTTATCTTTGTCGTTAAACTCGTTAAAAACATTAATAGCGACAAACTTGTCTTTAGACGAGAACGAGTTTCACTATCGCTAGGCTCGTTAAAACATAGCGATGGGTTTTCCTGAAGGGCAAATTATGGAACAAGCATATGTTATCCTCCTCAAGCTTGACAAAAATAAAGAGGTACTGGTGAGCAATGGCTGGGGAAAAATTGGGAAGAAACTCAAAGAACCTTTATTGGTAGCAAGTCGCTCTTGAACATGACACTTCCACTCCGTGCCTGAGTCGGGTTGGGTTGTTTCATTCACCGGTCACATTACCATGGTCTCGCCATACCATCCACCTTTGGGGTAAATGCTACCAATCCATCATATAAGTGTCACCGATATGTTCAAGAGAAGTCATCCAGAGAAGTCACCCGTGTCCCATCCACTACCATACATTATACTTCATTCATTCATGACCGCCACCCTGAACCATATATCATCAGATCGTTTTCACCTCCATCAAAATCATTTGCTCCGTTCTGTGTCACTGATGTGGGATACATTAAGGCCCTCCTTTGACGAATCGCTTCTTGTCGACATCAACTCATTATCCAAGAAGTTGATCTAGGAACACCCCCTTCAGTACTTTGAAGCTTGCATGCCTCAATGGCAAGTTTCTCACTTCCGGCGACAGGTATACATCAATGACCTTTGACCGAAAGATTTTGCATGGTGTTCAACGCCAAGTCCTTTATTCACACCATGTGAATTGTACTGCAGTACCTTGAGGGTCATTATCATTATCGGTGATTCCTCTCGTGCTTGTTAACAGTTTACATCATTCACTGGTAATCAAGCGATGTCTTTCCATGTTCGACTTCAAAACATTTCTCACATGGGTCGACTTGTACTTAGAGTGAAGATCGGATGAGATTGGAGACCCCGGATCTAGTTTCATCCATCCGGGCTGCGATATATATTCAGGAAAAATAAAGACATTGAAATGTACAACATTACAGCACAGATAATCATCCTACCAAAAGGATGATGATTTCATCAAGATCATCAGTCTACCATCAGACGATTGTCTGTCTTATGTACATGAAAATGAATTTATAAAGCTGAGCATGGGAATGCCCGCCTCAGCTAGATCATGAAAACAGTATGAAAATAATGTATTGTATTGTATCTTATTACAGGTCTCCTCCCAGCATTGAAAGAACTTCGGATCCTCCTAATAAAGCATTTCACCCGATAAATGGCCTCATACTTTAGGGGGCAGCTGTTATAGACATTGTTGTGCCTTACAGCTATAAGCATGAAATGTCCATAAACCAAGGGATCCTAAGTCCCTAAAGATGTTGTTTCAGCTCCTAAAGAAACAAGGTCAACAAATGACAGCTTCTCCCAGAAGTTCTCCACCAGAAACTGCTCAAAACTAGTCAAATCAGGATCAATTCAGAGGCTCCACTAGCTGCCTGCGTTGCAAAGCACCCAAATACACTGGCTAGGTGCGTTGCAACGCAGGTGAATGCACTACCAGGGTGCGTTGAGCGGGAAATGACAAATGGCAAGCTCATTCAACAAGGTGGAAAGACAATGGAAGCTTCTAGAATCTTCTCCAATGACACTTGCCTCAATGAATTCGACCAGTGATGAGTAAGAGGCTCTCAGCCTCCAAGTGGAAGAAAGAACTGATAGAGAGAAGCCACAAGTCAAAACATAAGCTGACTCATCCTCTCTGCTTACATCTATATATGGATCCCTCACCCAGAGATCTAGGAGGCTGGAATTTTGTACTTTGCAGAGAATTGCTGTTGGTTTGAGATTGAGATTAGTGCATTGGGTGATTTATGCTTTGTTAGAGGTGAGGAAGGGATTCCTTTGCTGGGAGGTAGATGCTAGATCGGGACTCACTTGGTTGTATCTCCTCTTGGACTTTCTTATTATATCAATAAAACTATTTGAGTTTCTCCTACATGCTGTGTATCAATGATGTTTTGTTATATTTGCATGTTTAGTTTAAATCTGATCCTAAACTAGTTATGAATGTAAATCTATGTCTTTTGTGTAGTTTTCCTCTTCTATGATCTTGCAGGAACTTGGTGAAGCTGGACCAGTAAGGGAGCAGGCAGCGGGAAGCGAACAAGAGAGAGAGCAATTAGATCAACAAACTAGCGAAAGACACAGGTTAGTTACATCCTTCCTCTTCGTTTACATTTCATAACGAAGAATACGAAAATAGTTTTCTGTGTTTGTCGCTAAGGCACTGTCACACCTTAGAGTGGGATAGGGGCATTCTGAATGGATACTTTTCCCAACAACATGGTTTCCATAACTTATTAAAATAAAAAATGATGTTTTTTCCTTTTATTGATAGCTATGGTATTGGTTTCTATTATGATGTAAACTTGACCACAAAGTGTGTGTTATAAACTCTTAGCAAGTATGGGGTTGTTTGAGTCATATTTTGTCTTGTATGCAAAAAATATACCATAGGTTTACATGGAATGCAAATGTTGAAAGTGTGGCTTGAAAAGGACACAACAGTTGCAGGTTATGTTCATGCTTTTAGTGGACCAAAATCTCCTCAGTGGGGAGGTTTGATCAAGGTGGCTCCAGAAATAGAAGTGGCATTGAAAAATATCAAAAGTAAAACTCGTCGTATTGGAGTGAAACTAGAGCCATATCATAGTGCTCATCATCTTGATTCCAAAAGTGTGAATGACACTCAAATCTAAGTTTGTATTCCCAGGATATAGTCGGTCAAAGTTTTCATCAAACTAGGCCGAATGACAATCACTAACGAGGCAACAATTTGGAAAATAGTTGGCACAAATAATATTTAATTAGGGAGAGATTCATTTTTGGCCTCTTTATTTTACCCATTGACCCTTAAAATCCGCCACCAAAATTTTGGCTATATTTATTATAAAAGTAAAAATAAATATAAAAATGGCTTGGCGAGTCGCCACCCCTGCCACCCCCCAATGGAATTTGTAATATTATATTCAAAAGATATGTTATATATGGGTTGGGCCACCGGAGACCGGGGCCTGCACAACCATATATCAACCACACAATGGAGGAGCCAGTGGGGATCGATCTCGCCTGACACAAGTGGGTTGGCCCACCAACAGGCGGCTACAAAAGAAAAACAATTTTGAAATCATTGAAACTATATAAAACGTGTTGTTAATTAAAAATAAAAACAAAGGACCACATATCAGGCATGATGAGTTTTAAACTCAGTCCACCCCCACAAAATTTGCCATTGTCACCAATGGGCCAACGACCCAAGGTTTGTGAACTCCACCCAATAAACCTTATTAAAACTGACCTTTATCATTCAACCAAGGGTGACATGGTGGAATAGAGGAGTGGGTATGATTTGTAGGAAGAATAGAGGAATGGATCCTAGGGAATATTGGGAGAATCTTTTTTCAGGGAATCTTGAGGGAATCTAAAGATTCCTTGAAGCTCCATAGGTCAATTTCTTAGAATATGGTCAAGATTGTAGTATTTTGACATGATTTCACTCCACAAATCCAATGATGATGTCCATTTATGCATTTGAGATTTTCATCTTTCTTCCATGCTAAAAAATGTGTTAGGATGTTCCGACACATAGGAAATAGTTAAGTACAACTTGGTCTAGTATAGAGTTAGGTATAGAGTTAGGTAAAGTGTGTTTCTTTACTGTGTACATTTTGTAACTTACAATCCGACGGTCACAATATGTAGTGATCCAACGGTTCATTCTCTCCTCGGTATTACCGACACTTGATCCATGGCTTAACACCCGATTGGTCCAAGATCTCTATTTAAAGAGCGTGGAGGGTCATTTGTAGGGTAATCCGTCTATGAAAGAAGCATATGTAAATTTTCATTCTTTTATTAATAAATTGCCTGAAGTGGCCGCGTTGGCTCAGGCCCTGGACTGTTTCCCTCTTTGAGGGTTTTAACCACGTCAAAATACTGGTGTATTGATCTGTGATCTATTTGTGAGCGGTGTCCTTTGGTGTTTTGTCTGAGGAACTTACCCTGTACATTCCTACATGGTATCAGAGCTATTTGAGGGCCGCGTCCGTTGGTGATCCAAATCTGAAGCCGGTAGAACTGCATCTGACTGTCGTTTCCTAGATGTATTGTTTCTGACTGCTTTCGGGCCGAGAGGACTGCTCTGTTGTGTTGGGAGCATCTGTTCCAGTGAGGAACCCCTTTCGTTTCACGCGAAAAGGTTTCCGGTAGCCCTAGCTGCGTCATTTTTAAGGTCTAGAGGTATACAGTGTTTATTTGCAGTTTACAGTTATTTTCTCTCTGTTTATTTCAGTTTTCGGTTTATTTAGCTTTTTTTATTACCGGATCTATACCTTTCATTTCTATGTATGCTCTTTGCCCTGTGACTCTGTGCGATCTGGGCAAATCAGAAATAGAAAGGAAGGATTTTTCTCATGCGTATGCTCTTTTCTGCTGCGCCTTAGTGTGATCTCGGAAAATCAGAAACATTGAGGAAAATATTTAGTCTCCGGCTAAAGCTAACTTTGAGCCGCAAGGTTCACTTTTTAAAATATCTATTTTCCAGCTAAAGCTAACTTCGAGCCGCAAGGTTCGTTTTTTTTGTATGTCCGTGTTTGGTTTTGTGTTTTTTGTTTTTTAGGGAAAAAGAGCTTTCTCAAAGCAAGCACGCAACCCAAATCATCAACCCCCCCCCCCCCCCCCCTCTCTCTCTCTCTCTCTCAAACTTTTTGTATAGCTCACTTGGTGCAAAGCTAATTTATGAGAGTAGAGGTCTTGGGTTCAAGTCTCCATTTTGTGGGGGCGGATTTTTTCATTTCCGCACATTCCCGCACTTCGTCGGCGACTTCGTCAATTTTTTTTTAAAAAGCCATAACTTCTTCATCCGGAAGCCATTTTCAGAACCGTTTTTTTTGAAACGGCCTAATTTTTCGAGATCTTTCCATTGGTACACTTAGTTTCAGCATCTACAGCTTCAGTTTCTGTTAAAAATGGAAAGTCCATGCCAAGTCATTCTTGATAGCACTAACTACTTCCAATGGTGGTCCTACATTGTGGATTTACTTAGAAGTAAAGGTCTTTACAGAATAGCCATAGGCCAAGAGACCAAACCGAAAGATGAAGATAAGGCAGCTAAATGGGAAAATAGGCAAGAGCAAGCACGTGGGTTGATAGGGATGTCTATTTCTCTAGATCTTAGATTCCATATTGCAGAACTTGATACTCCTAATGAAGCACTGCAACAAATTACTAAAGTCTTTGGAATTAAAAATGAACTTAAAGCCCATCAACTTGAAAATGAATTGCTTACATTGGACCCCAATAATTTTTCTTCCATTGAAGATTTTTTGTCCAAGTTCAAGACCCTTAGACTTCTCTTGGAAGGTGTTAAGGTTAAGAAAGAAGATAGTAGCCTTATCTACTCCATTCTAACTATGTTGGGACCAGCCTATTCTGTGTTTGTTTCCACCTTCCATTCTACAAGAGAAGCCTTCATTTCTCAAGGACAAACCTACAAGTCCCCTTCCTTTGATTCCTTTTGTGATTCTTTAATAAGAGAACAAGAAAAACTCTTACACCTTGGTCTTCTTCATCTTGGAAACTCTTCTAAGAAAGCGTTAGCCGCCCAGCAGCAACCAAATCCAAAGAATCCTAAGAAGTTGTATCCTAAAAAGAATGGTCCTAAACCAAACAAGGGTCCTAAGCAATTTCAGCCTCAAAATGAAAAATCATTTCAACAAAATGATAAGACAAATAAAAACAAAAGGAAGAAGACTAATAGACATTACAACTTTTGTAATCGAGATGGCCACTTAGAATCCAAATGCTTTAAGAAGATGGAAGCCTTGGAAGTAGCAATGAATAAGCATAACATCCATTTGGAGCAATCTTCAACTTCAACTCCATCCTCAGGAATGGCACTTTCTGCATGTGGTTGTCAAGCATCTCGGTCTGGCTATGCATTAAATGTATCTTCTTCTTCTCATTCTCATGAGTGGCTCATTGATTCTGGAGCTTCTTATCACATGGCCAAAAACAAAGCCATGTTTTCTTCTTTAAATGATTGTAACACCAAAAATATATATGTTGGTGATGATAGATCTCTTAGTGTTGTAGGGACTGGAACTGTTCATCTAGAAAATGGTCAGTTTAATGATGTATTATGTGTTCCAACCTTATCCTGCAACCTTCTATCTGTATATCAGATAACCCATTCAATTGAAGGTAAAATCGTTGAATTTTCACCTCACTGTTGTAATTAAGGACCTAAGAGATCCTAGACAAATTTTAGCTACTGGCATTGCTGATGATTCTACAAGGTTGTATAAGTTTCACAACTTTGGGTCATCAAATCTTCCCTCAGTATTTGTTTCTCATAATGATGAAGTGAGCAAACTTTGGCATGAGCGATTTGGTCACTTAAACTATCACTCTCTTCAAAATCTATGTAAAGAAAATATGGTGACAGGTCTTCCAATGGTATCTTGCAGAGATGGTGTTTGTTCCGGATGTGTACTCAGAAAACATCAGCGGGACAGTTTTGAAAAACGTGCCTCTTGGCACTCCTCAGCCCCTTTACAACTCGTGCATAGTGATTTATGTGGTCCACTTCCAGTTTCTTCATTCTCTGGCTACAAGTATTTCTTAACTTTCATTGATGATTTCTCTAGACGCACTTAGGTATACTTCTTAAAACTCAAGAGTGAAGTATTTAACATGTTCTTGGCCTTTAAGGCCTTTGTTGAAAAACAATCTGGACATCAAATTCTTAAGCTAAGATTTGATAATGGCAGAGAATATGTTAAAAACGCATTCATCAACTTGAGAATGGAATTCAAATGTAACATATTGTTCCATATACTCCACAACAAAGTGGTGTAGCTGAAAGGAAGAATCGCACCTTAAAGGAAATGGCTAATTGTATGCTTCAATCTAAAGGACTTAGTCTTAAATATTGGGCAGAAGCAATTAACTGTGCAAATTACAAAATAAATCGCACTCCTACTAAGGTTTTAAAGAATATCACTCCAGAAGAAGCATGGAGCTCAAACAAACTAGATGTAAGTCACTTTCGTGTTTTTGGAAGTGAAGCATGGGCCCATATTCCAGATGAGAAACATAAAGCTTTAGAACCAAAGACTGAAAAATGTATTTTTGTTGGATATTCTGAAGATGTCAAAGGATATAGACTTATTCCACTTAAGTCCAAAAATGTTATCATTAGAAGAGATGTAAAGTTTGATGAAAATATATCGACCTGTGAGCCTAGTTCGGCGGATGTGCCACCTCTCCCTATCTCTTCTACTTTTGAAAATATTTCTTCTTCAGATGATGAAAGCGAGGATGAAAATCCTCCCCCACCTTCTCAGGATCCTCCTTCAGCTCCTCAGCTTCCAAAATGGGTTCGTGCTACTCGGGATGCAGCAGGTGGTCTTGCCGGTGATCCTACAGATCAGCGACGTACATGTTCTCAGTTTGAGAGAGCCTCTTCTTTACTGGCTCAAGCTTCAGTGAATTATGATCCTGACACCTTTGCAGAAGCTTCAGGCCATCCAGATTGGGAAGCAGCTATGAATGAAGAATATCATTCATTATTGGCAAATGATACATGGGATCTTGTTCCTCTACCAAAGGGATGAAAACTTGTTAGATGCAAATGGGTTTACAGAACCAAGTATGGACCAGATGGGAAAGTTGATAAAAATAAAGCTTGTCTTGTTGCTAAGGGTTTTTCACAAGTTGAAGGCGTTGACTATACTGAAACCTTCTCCCCTATTGCCAAAATGAACTCTATCCACCTTGTTCTTTCCCTTGTTGCCTCTTTCAAATGGGAAGTCCATCAGATGGATGTTAAATCCGCCTTCTTGCATGGGGACTTGCATCAAGAAATCTATATGGAACAACCCATTGGCTTTATACAAACAGACTCCAGCCTTGTATGTCGGCTTAAGAAATCCCTTTATGGTCTCAAGCAAGCTCCTCGAGCTTGGTATGCCAAAATGGATAACTTTATTTTAGAAAATGGCGTTTCTAGGTGTCATTCTCACAATACTGTCTACACCAAGAAAGTGGGCAAGTCTCTTATCATTCTTGTTCTTTATGTTGATGATCTTATCTTGACTGGTAGTGATCCAAACCTTATAAACCATGTGAAGTCTAGCCTTAAAAGAAAGTTTGAAATGACAGACTTAGGACACTTACATTATTTTCTCGGTCTTCAAGTCTTGCAATCCAAGGAAGGTATTTCCCTTTCTCAGTCCAAGTATGCCTATGATATTCTACGCTACTTTCACATGGAAGACTGTAAGCCAGCCCCTTCTCCCTTTTAGTCTGGAGTCAAACTTTCAGTCACTTGTACTTCTCCTGAAGTTGATGCTACCTTATACCGTCAACTTGTAGGAAAACTTTTTTATCTAACCCATACTCGTCCTGACCTTTCCTTTGTCGTTGGCCTCGTTGCTCTGTTTATGCAAAACCCACATGAAAGTCATTGGAAAGCAGCTAAAAGAATACTTCGTTATGTGCGAGGTACAGTTTAGTTTGGGATTCATTACAGTGCCGAAGCAGCTCCTCTATTGGTTGGTTTCACTGATTCCGATTGGGCTGGTGACCCTGATGATCAGAAGTCTACTGCAGGTTATGTGTTCACTCTTGGTTCAGGACCTATTACATGGGCTTGCAAGAAACAAGGTGCCATTTCTCTTTCTTCAGCAGAAGCAGAGTATCGTGGTGCCATAGAAGCTAGTAAGGAAGCCTTGTGGCTTCGTCAGATCTTGTCAGAGTTTGGCTTTCAGCCGCAACATCCGACTACACTTGGTGTGATAATCAAATTGCCATTCAGCTATGCAAAGATCCAGTCCAACATCAGAGTAGCAAACACATTGAACTGCACATGCACTTCATCAGAAAGCTCATTCATGACCATGTTCTTGAAGTGCAATATTGTTCAACAGATGATCAAGTTTCAGACATCTTTACAAAGGCTCTCACAGAGGCGAAGTTCACTAAACTTCGTTTCATGGTTGGAGTTCAGGAAGTTGTCACTAAGGGGGGATAGGCTCTAGTGCCTCCTTCCTTCTCCTATTGTGTCATATTTGTAAATCCTTCAATCCTATCCCAAGTTTTTCTTAAGAGGGGGATGTTAGGATATTCTGACACAAGAAATAGTTAAGTACAACTTGGTCTAGTATAGAGTTAGGTATAGAGTTAGGTAAAGTGTGTTTCTTTACTATGTACATTTTGTAACTTACAATCCGACGGTCACAATATGTAGTGATCCGACGGTTCATTCTCTCCTCGGTGTTACCGACACTTGATCCGTGGCTTAACACCCGATTGGTCCATGATCTCTATTTAAAGAGCATGGAGGGTCATTTGTAGGGTAATCCGTCTATGAAAGAAGCATATGTAAATTTTCATTCTTTTATTAATAAATTGCCTGAAGTGGCCGCGTTGGCTTAGGCCGTGGACTGTTTCCCTCTTTGAGGGTTTTAACCACGTCAAAATACTGGTGTATTGATCTGTGATCTGTTTGTGAGCGGTGTCCTTTGGTGTTCTGTCTGAGGAACTTACCCTGTACATTCCTACAAAATGGAGGTATAAGGGTCATTTATCTAAATTTGATTGTAATTAATCTTTGCTTCCATTTAATGAAAGAGGTATCCCCACTTTCAGCAGGGCCCAAAGACATAGCTCACACTGGGTGAAATCTATAATAAAATCATTTGGTGCCTTTGATCTCATGGTTTCTTTTGGTTTCTGCTTCATTTCATGTGTTTAAGTTACTTGGTCACATGCTCTTTTATGTGCAATTTTTTATGCATCCTTGAAGTAAAAGATATGGATCACTAGAGAAGAAAAATGGAGCATTCCTAAGACCAAAATTCAATACACGATAAGCACATGAACATCATTCTGTGGTAAAATTGGTTTTATTCGTATCCTTCTCATCAATGTAAACTTGATGATATCCAGTAAACCCATTTATAAAAGAATAGGTTTCCTAACCCACAACATGTCTAACACTTCATCACTAAAAGGAGTAGGAGAATGGGTCATGAACACATTCATTATTAATGCTTTTGTAGTCTACATAGACTGTCAGGCCAGGTAGTAACTCCATAAGGAAAAAATGATTCATGTGTCATATTCCATGAGGTAGGTCTTCATTATATACATGACGGAGAGACTATTCACTTCATCTCCCGATGACTGTTCATATTTCTTATTTATCTATTTACAAATATTCACCCAGTCACAAGGATTAGGTGTCAACATTCCCCTCCTTAATCTGAATGGATGTTGATGAGTGCAAGCATCATTCTGAATCGTTCAAGCTTTTCTCTTCCAAACGCTTTGGTGAAGATGTCTGCAATTTTCTCATTTGTGGAACAATGCCGGAGATGGATTGTTTTGGCCTCAACATGATGTCGAATCAGATGATATTTAGTACTGATCTGATTCTCTCGATCATGGAACTTTGGGTTCTTGGCCATCTTTATTTCAGAGGTATTGTCAATCATGAGTGGATTTGATTGTACTTGTTTTACCTGCAAATCTTCAAAAATTTTCCTGATCCACACAATTTATTTTGTTGCTTCAGTTGCTGCCACGTATTCTTCTTCTGTTGTGGAATTTGTTGGAACTGATTATTTGTGTGATCTCCAGGAGACAGCTCCTGATCCAAGACTCATAGCATATCCTGAAGTAGATACCCTAGTTTCTTTGTCTCCATCGAAGTCTGAATCAGAGTATCCAATCAAGTTGAAGTCGTCTACCTGTGTATACTTGATTCCAAAGTCTTGAGTTCCCTTCAAGTACCTTAGAACTATTTTTACAGTAGACCAATGTCCCTCACAAGGCTTTTGCATAAACCTGGAGAGGATTCCAACAACAAACAAAATATCTGGTCTGGTAGTAGTTAGGTAGTTGAGACTTCCTACAAGCTGTTTATACTTTGTTGCATCCTCAAATTCTTTTCCTTCAATAGACGTGAGATTTAATTTTTGTTCCATTGGGGTAGTAAGAGGATTGCACTCTATCATGCCAAACCTATTCAACAGATCTCCAATGTATTTCTTTTTAGAAATAAACATGGGCTTCGGATGTTGGGTTACTTCAATGCCAAGATAGTAATGAACATAGCCCAAATCAGTCATTTCAAAACTTTTCCCCAATTCCTTCTTTATGGATGCAATGTAGCTTTCATTCTTCCCTGTCATCAAAATATCATCTACATATACCACAAGATATACAACTGTTTTTCCAACTTTCTTGACAAATAAAGTTGCATCATCAAGATCATAATGTTTGAAATTGAGTTTTAGAAGATGCTCAGTTAGTTTTTCATACCGAGCTCACGGTGCTTGTTTGAGGCCATACAAGGACTTCACCAATTTGCATACTTTATGTTCATGTCCTTTCACAGCAAATCCTTTAGGCTGAGACATAAAAACATTCTCTTTTAGATCTCCATTTAAGAAAGCAATTTTTACATCCATTTGGTGGACTTTCCAACCGTTCTGAGCTGCTAGTGCAAAGAGTGTCGGGATGGTAGCCCATTTTGCTGTGGGGGAAAAAGTCTCCTCATAATCGACCCCTTCCTTCTATGAAAAACCTTTTGCCACAAGCCTAGCTTTGTGCTTGTCAAGCGAGCCATCAGCTTTATACTTGTTCTTGTAGACCCACTTGTAGCCAATTTGTTTGGTTCCAAATGGAGGATCAACCAACTTCCAAGTGTCATTCTTTATGAGGGCATCATACTCCTTTTTCATTGATTCTTTCCATTCATCATGAGAAGTAGCTTATTTGAAGCAAGTTGATTCAAAATCTTTAGAGAAGTTCAATTCACAATCATAAGAAACATCCATATCAACAGGTGAATTAGAGTCATCCACATCACCTCCATTTTGCCGGTTTTAATTTCTAGTTCCTGTCTTTCCAACCTCATAAGGATGAACACTTTCAAGTGTCTTTGTCAGCCACATTGGGGGGCATTTTTCAGATGGTCCAGGCTGCTCCATTGATTGAGTTGGGACTGAATCAAGATTGAGTCTCCCAATTCTATCAATCACATCACTTAAAGCATCATCCATTGTTGGAGTTTCACGCGGGGAGAGTGTTCTTCAGAAGAAGATTCTACATGTTGATCTAGTATAGGAATCCCCCCTTCAAGATGTGGAATATGATTATCAAATTCTTGAAATGATTTTGCTTTTGCAAATCTATCCAAGCGAAAAAGTTGCCGCTCAACAACATTGTCAGTTTTGGATGATTGAAGAAAAATTACATCTCTAGATACAACAAACTTCTTATTTACTTCATCATAGAGGTGGTATGCTTTGGAGGTGTTTGAATACCCCAAAAAGATACACTTACAACTTCTAGCACCAAGTTTGTTTCTATGTACCTTTGGTATCAAGGCATAACAGGTGGAACCGTAGACCCTGAGATGCTTTACTGAAGGAACATATCCATACCACGTTTCATATGGGGTCTTGTTTCTTATAGCATTAGATGGACATCTATTCTTTATATATGCAGCACATATAACAGCATCAGCCCAAAACATTATCTTTACATTTTTGAAGAAGAGCATGGATCGTACCATATTTAAGATTGTCCTATTCATTCTTTCAGCTACACCATTCTGTTGGGGATTATAAGGCACAATTGTTTGATGTTTGATCCCATGTTGGCGAAGATAGTTTTCAAATTCATTTGATGTGTATTATTTTCCATTATCAGTGCGAATAGACCCAATATGAGATTGTGCATCATTTTCAATCAATTTATGAAAATTCTTGAATGTTTGAAAAGCATCAGATTTGTTCTTCAATAAATAAACCCGACACATTCTGGTGTCACGATATATTTATTTCCATTTGCAGAAGGAACAAGCATTGGACCACATAAATCTGAATGAATGAGTTCAATTTTTCTATGTGCTCTTGAATGTGAATCATGAAAAGACTGTTTGCTATGCTTTCCTAGAATGCAAGCATCACATTTCTTAAGTTTCCTAGGAATTGTAGGCAAACTAGCAACACCATTTTTCTTCAACAAGCGGAGACTATCATAGTTCAAATGTCCAAATCTAGCATGCCATAACAAACTTGATGGAAGTGTACCTTCTTCATTATGAGAATTGTATGAGAAATGTTGTGCACGAGGAGAGGTTCCTTGCATCTTGAGAAGCCTTTCTTCTTCTATTCCCCTCATGACAAGTGAGTGTTCAGATGCTTTTATTACCTCAAGCTTGCCATCAAACATATGAATGGAGTGACCTTGTTGGTGGATGTGAAACAAGGACAACAAGTTTCTCTTGAGCTGTGGGAGATATAGAACATGATGTAGAAGAAAGTCTAGAAGACCAGGCAATTTAAGCCTGATTGTGCCAAGCCCTGATGGTTTGATTTTAGATTGGTCTCCAAAGTATACTTCTCCATCAACATTGTCATTGAAATCTTCAAAAAAAAAAATTCTATGAGTCATGTGGCAGGTTGCTCCTGAATCAAGAAACTAATCATTTTTCCAATAAGAAAGTGAAGCATTAAATAAATCTTCATTTACTCCAATGTTACATTGTGCCACAACATAGTGAGCAGATTCAGGTGCTTTACCTTTGTCTGTATCATCAGTTTTACCTTTCTGTTGGTTTCTTTTCTGCTCAATTTTCTCCCATGGTAGCTTGCATGTAGAGGCATCATGTGATCCATTTCTTTTGCAGCGTATGCAATGAAAATCTGCCTTTTCTCCTTGAGAATGTCTGCCCTCCCTGCCTCTAAAATATCTTCCTCTTCCTCTTCAACCACCTCTTCCTATTGTATAATCTTGAGCAGGATGATTTTCTTTATGAGCAAGGTACACAGCCTCTTCAGAAGATTCAGGGGTTGTCTTCTTTCCAAAAGCTTTCTCTCTTTCAGCAAACTTTTTCACAAGAGAGTCAAAGGTTATATCTTTGAGATTTCCATTTGCTTGCAATGAATCAAGATAATTGTAGTAAGTAGGATAAAGTGCCTCGGGAAAAGCGATAAGAGGAATATCCAATTCAACCTTAGTGGATTTGATATCATGCATTATAGAATTTACTTCATATGCAAGAGCACGAGGATCATTATTTTTCAGTTCAAGAGTGAAGAGTTTAATCATGAGTTGAACAACTTCAAGTGCAGAATGTGAGTCATATAGTTCTTTCGGCTTTTGTAAGGCTTCAAAGGTAGTTGAATATAATGAAATATGGTGACTCACCTCTTCATTTACAGATGTTGCGGTTAATGCATAAGCTTTGCTGTTCCTGTTTTCCCAAATGACGAGCTCTTTTGTCTTCGTCTCCGACACACACTCCTTTCCACAACTCATTGAAAATGAGGGTGTGTTTTATCATCCGGGACCATTCAGGATAGTTCTCCTTGCTAGTGAGAACTATTCCCACCATGGATATGATTGAATGTATTCTATAAAAAAATTATTTCTTCTGATAGAAAAATACTTCTGCCAATATACAGTAAAATTGTACTCAAAAGGGCATTCTCAAAAGATTTCAAATCTCTTCCTTATATACCAATATGGATGCCAATACCATGCAGTCAGCGTACCAAAAATAAGGGGCTCAATACAATTCCATGTGTTAAATAGAGTTAAGAGTACACATTTTACATGTCAAAAAGTCTTCAACGTATATACCAAAAAACTTCAAAGTATATGCCAACGATAATGATATCATCTCAAACACAAAAAACACATGAATTTTATGTGTTTAGATTAGCAAAACCCTGAAATAAAGCTCAGTTTGCTACCCTGAACAATAAAGCTCACTTCGCTACCCTAAATAAATGCACTACTCCACATCTTTAAAATGATGGAGAAAATTTGTTGTCTGATGGGAGAGCACAACCTTCAATCTTCAATAGTGGCTCTCTCACTCACATATATACCATCCAAAAACTTTCGAATATCCTTCTTCTTCACGTGACATTTCTAATTAATCAAGGCAACAGATTGAGATACAAGTTCAATATCGTTTTCACGCCAATGTTCTGTGGAAAAATTCAAAGCATCATTCACGTAGTAGCATTCTGTCAGTCTAGCGTTAAAAAATACTAGAGCAATGTATGTGTGACAAACATGAAACAACGTTTATATTGAGCATTGATTCGAAAGTGTAAAGATTAACAAAGAAAAAAACCCTTTCCTAAATAGTTAGAACCTTGGCTGAGGCGATGGCTTTCAGTGGTGGCGACAGCTCGACTCACGCACCAACGTTCCTCAAACGGACTGCATGGGCGCACGATAATGGCGGAGGCGATAGCTTTTAGTGGAATAAGTTGCCCAAAAGGAACAATCCTGCGTGGAGGCACCACCGTTGATGACTTAATGTGCTTTGATTCCCTTGAACAGTATGGAAAAAAACATTTATGGATAGTCCAGAGAGCCAGAGAGCACAGGCAGTGTAGTAGACAAGCGTACAGACACTGAATTATATGGACAATGAATTATATTAACAGTGAAAATGTAAAGAATTGAATTATGTGGGCAACTTATTGTATGTAGGAGTAGCTCTTCTATATGGAGAGTAGACTAGGGAGTTACAAGGGACATAAAAACTAAAAAAAGAAGGAGCTAGCTCTGATACCATGTCAGGCCAGGCAGTAACTCCATAAGGCAAAAATTATTCGTGTGTCATATTCCATCTGGTAGGTCTTCATTATATACATAAGGGAGAGACTGTTCAATTCATCTCCCGATGATTGTTCATATTTCTTATTTATCTGTTTACAAATATTCACCCAACCACACGGATTAGGTGTCAACACAGACTCTAATCTTATCTGAGTCTTTCTTATCCTAAATGATAATGGACATAAGCCATTCAAATTCATCAGTTAGAAATACAAGACCTGCAATCAAAACTTTATCTATCTCCTTCTTCACCTTTTCTTTAAATCATAAATTCAAATGATAGGGTTGATGTTTAATAGGCATCATGTCAGATTTCAAAAAATAAATCATCTCTCCTAAATCTCCCTTTATCCCTTTGAGCTTGGAAATGAATGCAGGAAAAATATCTTCATACTTATTCAATGAAACCAAAATTTTCTTTGTAGTTTTTTCATCCCATAAGTCACCAATAGAGGCTAGCTTAGGCTTTTCTTTAGTTTTGATATTGTTCTTTCGAAACTTTAAGGGTTTCGAATGCAAAGCATATTTAAAAGGATCATTTTTTATACTTATTTTCCTTCATATTACTTGAATGTTATATGTCTTAATTCCTTTGAATCATCTTCCTCGAGTTCTTTGTCAGTTTTTCCACAAGAGACAACCACATGAAATCTAGATTCATATAAATGCCCACAATCTTCATAGTCTTTAACTTTAGCAACAAGTTTTCCAATGTGGTATAACACTCTCTTAATTGTTTTCAAAACCTCAACTATATTCACATCCTCATATAAGAAGAAGAAATAAATACATAATTGAGTTATCACCACCTCATAATTAGTTGTTTTCCTTTTCATTTCTTCTATTAGGTACTAGGTTTGCAGAAATGTCCTCAATGTGTTAATGAACTGATGCACCCATAATTCAATAGGAAGTCCAAGTTTTGTCCAAACTATACTGCAGATATGAATGTGATTATCAGGGCTAGCGTAACCCTCTTATATATGAATAACTTATGAATTCTTCTTAGGAACAGTAAATTGACACAACAAAGAAAAGTTAATTGATTCCTAATTTTGGAACTGGTTACGATGAGTTCCCCACCATTTTGTATGAGTTTCCTGCAGAGAAATATCCATTGAGAGAATCTTGTGCATTTCTTCAATATTTTATTCAACTTATTTGATAAAATTGACAATAGATCCTATACCATTGAATGTATTGTGACCCCTTACCTCTCTACTGATCCAACGGGTACAACAAATTCTCAAACAAAATATTGAATGAAATTCATGGTCTCCTTGGTGTTAATCATCCATGGCAACATATAAACCTACTTCTATATGTTGAAATCTCATGTAGCTAAACCTACTCCCTCTTTCCTCCAATAAGTTGATATAACTGATCTAAAATGTTAGGCTCTTCTACATCATCAATAAGTTTTGTAAACCTTGGATCGTGATAAGGATCTAATTGTTGTATAAATTAGACTTCGTCTACTTCAAAAGTCATGGTCTCTTGCTTGATATTGATAACAACATAGTTTTAAAAGACCGATTCTATTCTCAATAAGGATGGATAAGAATATTTATCACTGACAATGTCAATGACCTCGAAGTTTGCATATGTATTCACTCCAACAATATAAACTTCAACATCCTCTGGATAACCAATGGGGATAATGTAGTACCAATTGGACATGCATAGTTGAATAGGAGAAAAGACCAACTTACATTTTCCTAACACCTCCAAACTTTTTGTTGGTAATATATTCACATATAATCCTAAATACAAAATGGTGTCTTTAATCTAGTACTCAGAAATTTGGCCATCAATGCCAAACTCCCTATATTTTCTCCTCTTGTTGCATTGAAAACATTCAGAATAATGTTCAGGAGAATTAGCTGAAATATGCCTTTTGAAAGTTCTTCATCCTTGACAACAATTTTAATTTTTTTCCACAATTGGATAGGTAATTACTCGAGACAACCAACTCAGTACAATCTTTAGTAGCATGTGTGTTTACTTGGAAATGGGAACACTAGGGCCTCCTTGGCAATGGACAATCATGAGGAACATAGACCTCTCAGTCACAATTGTAGCATTGAATCATGCATCTTCCTCTAGATCCCCCCTATCTTAAGCCTTTTACCCCTCATACCCAAGGTGCTTCATTAACTCAAAATGTAATGTGATCAAGGCAATCATCTAGAGCTTCGAAAGCTCTTCACTAGTCTATATGTTTAGTTGGAGACCCACAAAAATCACAAATTATATTATTTGGAACATTGGAATACTTATTTAAAATAGGAAAAATATGAGGTGGATGTCCTTAAGTGCGACAAATATCACTATATTCATTGGTAGATGTACCTTGACGATTAGAAAAGACACAATATTGAGTATGTCCCTGGTATGAAACATTTGTTAAACTTGAGCAACTCTAGCAATGGATCATGGTAGTGGTAGAGGTGGTCCCATAGGCACAATCGAAGGGTCTATACTCTGAAACCTTGGAAATTTAGTAGCATGATTCCCTTCAACATGGAAATTAGTGCACAAAACCAATGGATGCAAAGGTTGCGCAACAAGCATATCCTTTAATCTCTTTGTTAGATCTAAAATCTAATAGTACAATCCAATAATTGTGGGATCACTAGAATTAGTTCCCATTCTCTATTCATGAGGGTATCCCACCATTTCCTCAATCTGCATAGCTTGTGCATCTTGTGATGTATCGATCTTTTTTTGCATCAGAGGGGTTCTATTCAACGATAATAGAGCTTTCATAAACCAATCCCTTTGATGATCAAGATTAACATGATAATTTAATTTCTAAATTGCATCTTTAAACCACTATGTTCACTCCCATGCAGTCTCTCCCTCTCATTATTTTATATCCCATAACTCAGCTAAAACCTATTGATATGTACGAGGAAGTTTAAATTCCTTAATAAAATCTCACCACATTACATTAAGAGTTGGATTCATATTCAAATCAAACCACTTGATAAACCATCAGAGTGATTGATCTAGTAATGTTGTATGAAGCTTAATGATCCTAGTAGTATTTTGGGTTTGTCTAACCCTCCAGATGGCTTTGCATAGATACCAATGTTGCTCTACATGTTCATCTGCTCACCGTGAAAAATCAAGGTATCAAATTAATGATTCTACTACATTCCCTTCCACTACTATATTACCAAGTGGAACTAATACAAAACCATTTGAACTGGGTTGTGAAAAGACTGCAAAATTTCTCTAAACATTACTACCAAAACTACCAAATCCACTAGATCTACCAGCTGCGTAATTACTATAAACTTTCTGAAATTTCAAGGTTTTAACTAATTTGGAAATAAAATTAACATGATTCTAATAAAGTACTAGGGGGAGGTTAGGGAGAGAGTTAACTACATTATTTCTCTTTTGATTGTTGCTTGTAGGGACAAATCTTCTTGAAATAAGAATCGTCTCATCACGAAGTGCATTTCCTCACTTATGGGACTATTTTGGTTAACCATGACAACTGGTTGTTAGGGAATTTCGGTTGTCTTGATTCATTGTGACTCCTCGTGGACCCCACTTCCTCTATATTGGTCTCCCATCACATATCCTCTAGCTTCTCCTATTTCTCTAGAAGGAGATCCTTCTCCTACTCCATTATTCTACAAATTTGTGCTAGCCTTTCCTCTTATCTACAACCCCAGACCACTCAAGGCTTCACCTACCTAGTGCAACTATTTTCTTCTTCTCTTAATCTCTCACAACTTATTTTCCCACCACTCATCAACTATATGGACCCTTCTAAGTTCCCTAGAATCCCATGTCTTCTGCAACTCTTCTGCATCCATCACAACTTCCCCTCACCTTCTGCAACCAAGTTGCATCTCTCCTCCCTAAACCCTACCCCCAATACCTAGGGCTTTACACTGCCATGCTAGTTTCTTGGAATGGTAATAATCTCCCTTCAACCATGAGAACCTGTTGATGCCCCGAAAATCGTTGTACCAACATTGGGGATAACCACCTGGTCTGGACCTTAATACAGCTCCTTTTCCATTTGGAATGGTGGCTCTGACTGGGGATGATGGGACCAGTTTCCCAGTAATGAATAAAAGGGGTGGATGAATGATTGGTTGTCTAATCTAATGATAGGCGAATAACTTAATCTATCAGCAAAATAAAATAACTAATATTAATCCCAGGAACTATTGTACTTTGAAATGTAGCGCTTGATGATCTATGTCTATTGATAGGCATATAGATGACTCTATCTAATAGGCATGGACATTTATTCATTCAAGGATTACTTTGCTTAAATAGTTAAACAAAGTGATTAACACGATATTGCTACACTTATGATTTATATCATCGATACATATATGATCAAAAGAAAAGCATATTATAAACATCCAATAGTGGAAGGAATAAAGAATGTTGTTAAAACACATACATATATCTGATAATAGCAAAGCGATCAAATGACAATTCATATAAAAAGAATGAATTCAGACATAGATAATAGTACCATATGAGATGCGAGTCACTCCCAATATCAATCGCTATTTGAGGTTCTTCTTCCGACTCAGAAATACTTTCAAACAAAGACAATAGTGCACATTCGCATAAAAGCTTCCTTGCCAAAATTAGAATAATTGGTCCAGTTTTATAAAAGAATATGCCTGAAGTACAGTAGTGCAACTTCAGGCTTTAATTCAGGTACAAAACTTACGACCCCTTCCAAATACAATGAAAGGGTTTATAAATACTTAACTAAGCTAACTATCTATGAAACTGAAATCCTACTTAATTGGTATCAATTGATCTTGAATATCTCCTCCATAGCAATCTAGCAAGTCGGCGGCATGAATCATCATTTAGGTTGTTTGCCTTTAAACCTGAGCTGACATATCGCAAGCATTGGCTCCACTTCGGGCGGTCTGTTGAGGCGAGAGTTGAGTTGGGCGGCATAGGTGGCATCCTGAATATCGGGAATGATATACCCGATTGCATCTGTAAGGCATTTGAGGGCGGCTCTCTGGCTATGTGGTTTGACTAAGAAGAACCAATAGGCGTCCCATGTTAAACTGTTAATTCCTGAGATTAATCTCCCATTTTTCTCTAGTTCCAGATAACATGACTGCTCCAATGTTTTCACCGCTGTCAATTTACCTGGAATGCATTGGGAAATCATGTTAGACAAGTAGAGAGTATTATTAACCAATTCAACCAAATTACTTGTGGTTGATTTTCATCTTGAAACTGCTCTCTCTGCTTTCATTAATTGGGACTGCCATTCTGTAAATAATATTTCCTTATGTGATTCTAAAATCTTTGGTAAATTAGTCACCTGTCCCTGATTGGTATCTTGCCACTCAAGAAAATTAGTTAATGTTTCATCAGCTTGCTCCAAGTCTGTTCTAGCTTTTTCTGATTTTTCACTTATTGATGTCGTCAAATCGCATAATGGTTCCACCTGGACGATTTGTTGACATAAAAGCTTGATCTGTGTTATTAATGCCTTATTTATCTGTAATTCCTCTACTCTGAATTCGACTATCTGTGGAAGATTCTTTGTCTTCTCTAGCTGGGCTGATAGTTGAGCAATCTGCTCATCTTTTGACTTCAGCATTTGTTCATTCGCTGCCTTCAGTTGTGCCAATGCCTCTGACAACTCTTTCTGCTTTTGGACTGCACTGTGATCAATCCTCTATTTCTCTTCCTGCAATTGTTGAGTTAATTGATTATTTATTTGCTGTTGTGTTAACAATTGTCGTTCTGCCTGCTCCGTCTTCTACTGTGCTTCTAATAGTTGCGCTTGCAATGAAAAGATCTCCTGGTCTTTTGTTTTTAATAGAAGACTCACCTCTGATGCCTTGTTTATTGTTGCTGTCGAATAGGCTCCAGCATATTGCGATAGTTTTGTTAGGTCATCGGAGGGGTAAAATTCCTCCTTCCAAACCACATTGCCCGTCACCGTTTGTTCTGGGAATAGGGAAGGTTGATCAGTCCTTCTCCTTTTCCTTTGTCATTTTACCACAGCTTTGTGTCTTGGGCAATAGAAGACATCCAAGGGAGGAATTTCTTCTATTTGCAAAATAATCTGATCGGAGGGATCCTTTGGGATTATCTCTACTTCTTTCGAACTGGGTAGGCCGCTGGTTCCACTTGGAACCTGTTTTGAAGTGGTCTCCTGTGTATCTGCTGCTTTTGATGTTTCGGTGTCCTTTGAGCACTCAAGATTACTGATAATTGAATCGAATTGCTGCCATTCCTGGAGCAATTTCGGGTCAATTTGAGTATCTACATTCACCTCTATGCTGCTCTGTTCCTGCTCTTTCATCTGGGTTTCCTCTTGCACTTTCTCCTGTTCTTTTGATGTAACCGGAGGTTCCTTAGTATGTCGTTGTTCAGGCTCGCTTGATTCTGTTGTTGGGGTTGTTGCTAATAGATCTAGAGGCAGAGTTTGCAACCTCTATTCTTTAAGTTTGTTGAATTCAACTAACCCTTCATCTTTGTATTCCATTATTGCCAGCGATCTAACTTGGAACATCGACTCAGCTAAGGAGAACAGGTCATCAAACTTATCTTCTTTATGGTCAAACTTTGTCAATTTGGCCTGTTCAAGTGCATTATAGGCAACCTTGTTAGGATCAAATCGCCTATTAGGGAGAGTTGCTAGAGTTAATGACTTCATCTTTGTAGATTATTTCTCTGCATGTTTGAAATCATGCAAAGTGTAGACACCACATCTCAGTGGAAAAGAGGGCCAAACCTGCTTCTTATTTTTCTTTAGAGTTTGTGTAACTCCTTCGGAGATAATCTGATAGGCTATCTCCCTTGCCAGCAGTTTATCAGGTATGTACAAAGGAAGGACATGAGGTTCGGCTTGGCTGCCGAAAATTCTTATATAAGTAAATTTTTCCTCTCCGAACCATCTTCCTATTGATGTCAAATCAATCCCTGCTTGGTAAGAAATCTTGGGAGCAGGTTGATCAAAAATAGAGTAATGAATGGGTAACATAAAGCCGTTGCAAACTTGGTATAAATGGTGCTTATAGGAAGTTTTCCACAATTTCTGATGGTATATGTGAATAGGCATGGGGTCTTGTGAAGTCCATCTCCAGCCGAGCACGAGAAATTCAGAATTAAAACACAGGGTGTCTAGTATATAAGCATTGTAGTAGAATGGGGGAATAAGCCTTTCGGTGACACGGGTTTTGGTTCTAAAATCAAGAACTGCTATTGCTAGCTTATCTGACAGTATAGTTGCCCAATCCATTATTTCACTATTACACGCCGCTTCCATCAAGGGAACCATTTCTATAGTGAAATTAACGGAATCGTGCAACCCCCCACAATCTACACATCATTATCCCAGCATAACAATAAGGAGGACATAGGGAATCAACAGAGTACTTACCAGAGGATTCATGCTTGTGTTTTGACGGATTTTGCCTCCAATCCTGAATGGGTTCGGATTCAGTTTCGTTCTCATTTCGGAATTTCTCCAGAAATGCTTTGTTATACTTCTTCTCTGGCACAAGCAAATGATACATTTGCCTCAAATCATTAGCCTGAAATGAACCAAAGATTCTCCCATCTTTGGTGCAGAAGGTTCTATCTGTGATTGGGATTTCCTCAATTGCCCACCTCACTACATCCGTATATGGGAGAATTTGTTCCCGAGCTGCTATCCGATGAAGGAAAGAGTCGGCTAAGTCCTTTAAAGTAGCATCAGATTTTCGATTGGTACCTGCTATGGCTTGTACTGCTGTCACCTCTGGTTCTTCGGCCTCAATCAAATTATGGGTACTTTGCCAAGTAGTTCTGTCGAGTCCTGAACATGTAGTATCAGATATCAACCCTTTCTTTTTAGTTCCTGGATCAGCGACGGGTTGTCCTGGGGCTGGCGAAGCGGAAGCGATTGCAGTTTTCTTAGACTTCTTCCCCATTCTGCTTGAATCTATTACTTCGGAAGAGTTCTGCATAGGAGTGAAAATGAACGTAATACAGAGACTTGGTAGTGAAAACCAAATACGAGCGAGATATATTGATCAATGCACGATGAAGGATTAACTTAAAGTGGCCGCAGATACAATCTGTGAAAAGATTTTTAAGCTTACTATTTCATTAAATGGGCGTTAAAACCTGCCAATCCTTTAAATGTCCATCATATCGTTTTATTGGCCGAATGATTTGTTTAACCGTGCCTTGGATGTTTTGGCGGTTGAGCGCAAGTGAATCACTGTTTGGAAGATAAGGCCTTTAATACGAATTAATTGTAATACCCCGCTTTAACAATTTTTTGAAGTTCGCGCTTTTGGCTTTATCGCAATCGGGCGTCGGGGAAAACTTAAATCATTATATTGGTTTCTTTTGGAATCCCCGATTGCCGATAGCGATATTGCATCGCATCATGAGTATTAACTGAGCACTTTGAAAAGCATGCATGGTATATCCCCGATCGCCGATAGCGATATCGCATCGCATCAGAGCGAAAGGGACTTTATCGCATCGCATTGGAGCGAAAGGCACTTCTGTTATGGTAACTTATTATGGCCGATATCCGATAGCCTATTGCATGTTATCGCGTCAGAGAAAATCAATGGGTCTTTAAATTATGCCTCCTTTGTCATTGCGACATGCGATCTTGCGATCGCTTTATCGCAATGATAAAAGATTGATCATTTATATATTATAAGACCAATAATTAGTTTATCAAAAAGGTTTTATAATATTTTCATTTTGTTTTCGGACCTTTTTGAATAATACAAAGTTGATACCAATTAAAATAAAAAGGGACCCATTTCATATTATAGTTTTGTGAATAAAAATGATATGAAATGGGGGGTTGTTGTAGAGAAAAGCAGAACCTTGATCCACAAAGGTATTTCTTTCAACAATATTCCTCGCAACCCATACTTAAACATTTCTTTATATTTGGAGAAGTACTTATGGTTTTCTGTGGGAAATTCAATAATGTAACCCTCGAAAATTGCTTGAACCCAAAATTCAATAGTTATGGTTAACTCAACATCTAACTTGTGCAACACAACCAATAATGTATGGTCCAATTTCTAAAGATTTGGCCACAAATTCCAATTCTTACTCTATACCACAATCTACTCAAATAATTATATAATTCTTCAAGCAATGTAGAGTAGAAGATCTCATACTAAATTGCATGCAGGTTCTATAATTAATATTTCCTCCATAACCAAATATGTGTTCCTCTATCTCATCTAGTCTTGCTAAAGGATAAATGAATCACACTTCTCATGCCACCATTCTTGAAGGTCATCCTTGCGATTCCTCGACTTCATGATCTAGATCCCCTCAAAATTCTTAGGTCCTAGCAACAAAACCATTTGTTGGTGAAAAAAATTGCATGTACACCCAGGGTTTAGCCACTAGTTGCCAACAAAAGATTTTGTTGTAGTCGAGTGCAACACTGACATTTACATTCCTCGGTGAAGGAGAAAAGACTCACCCAAGGCATAACGAGACTTTTTAAATGATAGAGGGGAGTCTTGACAATGTCTAGATTAATATTATTGGTAGGCATTGTGAACATTAATTATTTAATTACACAGAAAACCCAAACATCCTTGTGCACAATACACAATATATATATATATACACACACACACACACACTGAATAATTCATTACAGAAAAAATTTAAAATGGGCACACACAATGCAAAAACATCCAATCATAGAACAAGTAGAGATGACCCTGTAACACATCTTATTGTATTTTATCATAATTTGGTCCATTACAATGAAGATTTATGAAAACTGTGCAATATCTACTCATAAACTATGCAAAAATAAACAAATAGGTCTAAATTACATTCACATTACATGCAAAGTGATTTGAATCTCATTCTAATAGCATGTTGGTGTAGGTGTCTCTCTCTCCTTCATCTTGACCTATGCAAATTTTACAGATTTTCTCTATTGTTTTGATCTCGCTCACTTGATCTAGTCCAACTTGATCCCTTTGAAAAAATCAAGGTTCTTTGGTCCACTTCATCTCTTATACCATCAAAAATGACACCAAGATCCTTCTTTCACAACATTGTCAAATCCTGAGATAACCCCTTTCTTCCTCAACTTGTCGCTTTCTCATTTCTATTTTTATCTTCCAACCTATTTTTCCATTTACTTTTCTTGTTTTTGCTAATCATTTTCATCACTCTTTTCTATCCAAAAATTGATTAAAAAAATGTCCAAAAATGAAGGACCCAACACTACCCTTTTGTGGCAGTTGCCAGGTTTAGAAATATGTGCATTTTCATTGCATATAGAAATACCATCAAAGGGAAGGAAGCAACAAACTTGTTCTTTGAACTAGTCTAGGTGCAATTTGGGATACCAACAAGCATAACTTCAAACAAGGACACTATATTTCTCAATGCATTTTGGATTATATTGTAGGACAAGATTAACATTAAGTTAAAGAGGTATTTAACAATATTTCATAGATACATAGGAAAATAAAAGTAGTTAACAAGAATTTGGTGTAGTTTTTGAGGTGCTACAATTAGAGTCATATGAAGACAATAGATGAAAATCTAATTTATATGCAACGCTTTTATACAGGCTAGTCAACACTTGTATTGATAAGTCCCCACTTATAACTTGTTTTGGATACTTTTTACATTGACCTTTGGGCGTTGTATTTGTACAATAATGAGTGAGGAAGGATATTAAGAGGGACTCATTAAGAGCATAAAAAAATATCGATAATATTAGCTAGATCTATTTTCAAGTACAAGAGATGTTGAAGACGTTACACAAAAAATACAAGGCCATGAATGGTCAACAAGTATTAGAGAATTCATTCAAATTGGGAGAAAAAGTATGGTTACAGTTGAACAATTAAAATACAGAGTGGGAGGTAGGGTATCATTACAGTTGAATAATGAAAGACTGCAAGGTCTAAGTAATATGATCAAAGCTTTGTGATATGGTCCATTCAAGATACTGGAAAATGTTGGAGATAATTCCTACACGCTCATTCTACACCCATAAATTTCAAAATATATTATCATTCCATGTTGGATTAGGAGAAGGGATAGGTCCTGCATTCCATAGAGGACTCGACACCATATGCTTGGGTAGAGTCAGAAAGGAGCATAGTTTTGCATAAAAGGCCCAAAACTACAAATAGGGGCAACATGACCTTTGACAAATTGGGCTAAGATGACAACTTTTAGGAAAATAAAAATAGCACTCCATGGAGAAGGTAGAGAAAAATTCTCCTTGCCTCATTTAGAAAAAAAAATTGGGACCAAAAGCCTCCCAAAATGGGGAGGTATGAAGTGGATTGAATCATTATATTATTTTCCATCAATATTCAAATCTAGATGGGAGAGATTATCTTGAATGGTCATTTTTACTAGTGGGTATGAATTTGGAGAATTAGGGTATAAAACCTTCGAGAGGCATTTTGATGACTTAAACGAAGTTTTTACGGGTCGAAAACCTCTTTCTTGCAACAAATTATTTAGCCTTATTATACAATAATATACCTTTTCCAACAGTGTAAGAATTATGCCAACCAAAGTTCATATGAAAAAGTTATGCATCATGGAAGTTATTAGCCTCCATTGTTCAAGAGTATGCCATGTTAGCTGCTCAACTCATGTAATTGAGATATCCACATGAGGACTATGAAGAGTATTCTAGAAGGTTAAAAGTTGTAACCCTAGTTAAGCATTGAACGAGTCGAACGTGAACCATAGTTGGCTAGTGCGCTATGTTAAAAGTGAGGTACTAGGAGGAACATGAGTTCTATTATATGCTATTGTATCTTGTTCTATATTAGAGAGCATAACAAAGAGGTTAGTGATTTGTATCATCCTAGCATGCCATAGATGTGAGTCCTACTTAACTTCATAGAGAGTTCCTTTTCCATTATACTTGCATTACTTCTATACTAGAGAAAAGGGAGTAGATTTTTATCTAGTTATGTAGAAAAATAAAATTAGAAATTAGAAATTTTAAAATATAACTAAATTTAATCTACATATTATAGATTTAATTTTATGTTATGAGAACTATTTTCCTTAACTTTATGTAGGAATTAAAAATTAAAATTTCTCATGCAAGCCTCTTTAAGGATTTAAAGAAGAGAAAGAAAGGAAAATAACTAGCATAAATTGATGTTAACACGATAATTTTTTTTTAGATAAAAGAAGAAAATAAATATTTATATCTTTATAAATTTAATCCTTTTAATTGAAGAAATAAAAAACTAAAGTTAAAGTAAGTCTCTATAACATGATAGGGAACTACATTGTTTTAACTATATTTGTTGATCTCCCTCATTCTTAGCAACAATCCAATGAAATGTTTTAACTACAAGTTATGGTTTGATGATAAGAGTCATTTACATGAGAATTTACAATAACAATACAAAATTCTTTCTGGAATTGGTGTAAAGCCTTTGAATTTTCATAAATCACACGTCTAACATATGTTGATGTCCCTCATACTCATCAAGTGTTCAGTGAGATACTTTAACTACAAGTTACGATTAGGGTTTGATAACTAGCCTAGATCCATCTAACTCTGGATCTATCACGTGTCAAGAGGGATCAAATCTCTCGAGGTGCAAACATTTCCTCAAATTCCACACTCCAGAAAGAAGGTCTGCACCTCGAGGGATTTGATCCCTCTCAACACATGATAGATCTGAAGTTAGATGGATCTAGGTTGGTTCCAGTTGAGGGAAACAATGACACATTTTTAGATTATTATTATTATGTATATGATTGAGATAAACTTCATACTTTGAAATTTACATTATGTTTTCTTTGTTCGACATGACTATATCATTCTTAATGATTTGTGTTTATGTGTTTGGATTTGGATGGTAATATTGTGTTATATTTCAATGTGTATGTTATTGTTTGTTAGTAATTAGTTGGTGATGAAGAAGAGAGACAATCTTGTCGATAATTTGCAAGAGGATTGATACTGAACATTTACTTCATGTAATTTTAGGTATTGCAACTTTTGACAATTAATAATTCTTAATAGTGTCCCTTCACGTATTAATAAATATATCTTGAAGAGTATTTTTAATGATTTATTGCATCAATATTCCTCTTAAAATCATTTGTTTCATTGCTAATGTTTGAAATAATTTATTTCTTTCAAAATATTTTGATGATTTTTTTTTATCTATAGTTTGTTTTGCAAAAGTCAATAAATAATGTAATTTTGATTTTTTTTTAATGAGTGGTCATATTTACAAAATATTTACATTATTTGTTATTTTTTCCATCTTCTCATATCAATTATATGAAAAGGATAGTTGACATCAAAAACCATTCAATTCTTTAACTTGAACTATTGTACTAAACACCATCCCTTGTCTCTTTTTCTCTCCAATATTAATAGGTTGAATTAGTATAACACAAAAATCAATGCACATTGTCAATCATTTTTTGTGCTTACAATGAAATTAATGGACATTGTTAATCCAATCCCTTTAAGTTAGTGTACCATCATAAATTGAGTTACATCAAATTGGAAACCATCATCTACACTGAAATCAATGCATCTAATGTATGCAATCAAATAATATTCCAGAACATCTACGCTGAAATCAACGAATATAATGCAAGCAATAAACTAAGACTAGAAATCAACATCTACACTAAAATTAGTGTGTCTAATGCAAGCAATCAAATAAGATTAGAAATCATCATCTACACTGAAATCAATGAATCTAGTGCAAGCAATCAAATACTATTAGAAATCAACATCTACACTGAAATCAATGCATCTAGTGCAAGAAATCAAATAGGATTAGAAATTGACATCTACATTGAAATCAATGCATCTAGTGAAAACAATCAAATAGGATTAGAAATCACCATCTACACCAAAATCAATGCATCTAGTGCAAGCAATCAAATACTATTAGAAATCACCATCTACACTTAAATCAATCCATATAGTGCAAGAAATTAAATAGAATTAGAAATCAATATCTACATAGAAATAAATGCATCTAGTGCAAGCAATCAAATAGAATTAAAAAACATCTACACTGAAATCAACGCATCTAGTGTAAGCAATCAAATAGAATTAGAGATCACCATCTACACTAAAATCAATGCATATAGTGCAAGCAATCAAATAGAATTAAAAATCAACATCTACATTAAAATCAACACATCTAGTGCAAGCAATCAAATAGAATTGAAAAACATGTACATTGAAATCAATGCATCTAGTGCAATCTATCAAATAGGATTAGAAAGCAACATATACACTAAAATCAATGCATCTAGTGCAAGCAATCAAATATCAATAGAAATCAATGTCTACATTGAAGTCAATGGATCTAGTTCAAGCAATCAAATAGAATTAGAAATCACCATCTACAGCGAAATCAATGCATCTAGTGCAAGTAATCAAATAGAATTAAAAATCATTTGCTTCCTTCAAAATATTTTGATTATTTTTTATCAATAGTTTGTTTTGCAAAAGTCAGGAAATAATGCAATTTTTTTTTTTTTTTTTGAGTGGTCATATTTACATTATTTGTTAGTTTTACATCTTTTCATATCGATTACATGAAAAGGATAGTTGACATCGTAAACCATTCAATTCATTAATTTGAACTATTATAGTAAAGATCATACCTTGTCTCTCTTTCTCCAAAATAGTAATAGGTTGAATTACTATAACACAAAAATCAATGCACATTGTCAATCATTTCTTGTGCATACACTAAAATCAATGCATCTAATGCACACAACCAAATAAGATTAGAGAACATCTCGGAGACGGTCTGAAGAATTCCGAGAGGGCAAAAGAGGCAGAAAAATGAAGGGAATATTGAACATCCAAGGAGGGCAATGCAGGAACGAGATCGGTTCCAAGTTCTGGGAAGTGATCTGCGACGAGCATGGGATTGATCCCACAGGATCTTACCGCGGGGATTTTGATGTGCAGTTGGAGAGAATCAATGCATATTACAATGAGGCAAGCGGAGATAGGTATGTGCCTAGGGCTGTGTTGATGGATCTGGAGCCTGACACTATTGATAGTATGAGATCAGGTACCTATGGCCAAATATTCAGGTCTAATAACTCTGTCTTCGGCCGAAGTGGGGCTGGGAATAATTGGGCCAAGGGTCATTACACTGAGGGCACTGAGCTCATTGATGGAGTATTGGATGTCATTAGGAAAGAGGTTGAAAACTGTGACTGCCTTCAAGGTATGTATTTTTATTTTTATTTGATAGGTTAGGGAGAACAAATAATGGCGGTCATGACAATCAGATCCAGCTCTTCGACAACCCACATTGGTTGCAAGAAGTCTTTTCTCATCCCCAGCACATCGTCTCTAGCTCGATCTAAGTTAGCTGGATTGCGGTGCATGGATCCTGCATTTAACAAGGGCACCAGACATTGCTTATACGCCCGAAGGAATGCACAAGCCATAGGCAACGGCTACCATGAAGTTGCCACTATGATGAGAATAGGGAAGTGCTTGGTGACAACACTGCGGAGGAGATCTAGGGTATGGAGAATGCACTCGGTGGCCTCATGTCTCCTCATCAGCGGCAGAGGCATGGTGAAAACTGCCAGGGGCATCAAAAACCCAGATCCAGAGCGAAATACAATAGCTGATTCCTTGGATGAGACTGATTTTCCCAAATTAGAGACCCTCGTTGCATATCTACACTTGAGAAGGTCATTACCAACTAGAGATCCATGCTTTTGGGGGTTTCCTCTGTATACAGGCGGGGGTTTTCCACAACAGGCAACATGGGGCGCCATGAAGAAGATTCATGGAGCGATAATAGTCACAAGCCATGGGAGGAGGCCAAAGCAACATACAAGGCCTAATGCTAAGGATTACCTTGGACGGGTACATGGAAAACACCAGAGGGTAACGCTGGTCCATAAATGAAACATCCTAGATCAACAGAGAGCTACAACGACTGCGCAGAAATAGGAAAACATCCCAACATTGGAACTTGAAGCATCTACTCCTGAAATGCTCGAAGGTAAACAAATTAATCTCTTTATCAGATCTATGGAAGGGAACACAGTATGCATCAAGATAGGGAGTTGGGAGGAGATAAAAACACTCAAACAGAGGATACAAGAAAGGATAGGTATCCCACCCTGCAAACAAATCCTGATCTAAACAGGAAAAATACTACAAGAGGAGCACAAACTAAAAGAATACAACATAGGTAATGACTCAACTATCCACCTTAGCACAAGACTCAGCAGAGGTTGCTCCGACACAAGCTTAAAAGGACCTGTTTCTTTCAAAGACATAGTAAAAAGGAAGATGGAACCTCAAGCACAAACAGAACATGAAGCTACGATCCTTGGTTCCTACATCATCAAGCAGATAACTGAGAACCCTGCATTAATTATTGTTGAACCTAAGGTAAATGAAATACATGATGATTATTTATCTAAAGCAGTGATATGCAGGTTTAATGGGTTTTGGCCCAAACCGGAAGCCCTTCGTCAATGGATTTACTCTATATGGACATAAAACTGTGATATCCACCTCTGTTCAAAAGTACTTGTTATTGTCAAATTTGACACAGTAAATGATAAGGAATATGCATTGAATGAGGGACCATGGTTCTGGGGTAATGCTGGCCTTTTTATGACATCTTGGTTCTCGAAATTTGACCCAAATACCATGGTGGTTTCCAAAATGCCCGTGTGGGTAAACTTATACAACTTACCTCTGCGCTTTTCGCACATCAAAGTATTATTAGGCATTGGCAACGCTTTGGGAAAATTCTTGAAAGTAGATAGTGAGTGCCTTTCCAAGGATATCTATACATTTGCCAGGATCTGTGTGGAGGTTAATCTTAGTCAAGGATTACCAGACCACATACTCATACTCCACAATGGAAAGCAATGGGCCCAACCACTTGATTATGAAAACACTACCTTTAGATGCCACATTTGTCGTCAAACTGGTCATCTACAAAGCGCATGCCCACAAAACAAAAAAGACAGGAAAAGAAGACAACCACCAAAGCTGAAAGCATGGCAATTTTCAGCGGCATCGTCAGACGACATAGAAGAGGAAGAAAACACAGAAACTACTACAAACAACATATTGCAAGGAGCAGAATATCCAGGAAATAATCTAGAACTAAACGAAAAAAGCATTCTACATAGCCCATAGAATGACGAAAATCATATTTGGTCTGCATTAGTTCCAAAGACAACCAATCCTCAGCAGCAAAGTGAGCAACTCATCTCAGGGCAAGAAATAGGTGGCAACAAGCAAGCACACTCCACAACAAGCTCAGATTCTGAAAAAGAAACCCCCGCTGCTAGAAATGAAGCACAAATGTCTATTGTAACAGCCACACCCAACAATGAAGGTTGACGGAAAGTGGAAAAAAAGAAGGTAGGAAAGCATAGATAGACAGTAAATTATATTTTTAGTTCCTATTCCATCAGGACAAGTTTTGATAAAGCATATGTTGTTTCAGCATCTACAACATGTACTCAATATGAATAAAGTTACGATTTTTCCATTGGAAAAAAAAAAAAGATTAGAGAACATCTACGCTCAAATCAATGAATCTAATCCAAGAAATAAAATAATATTAGAAATCAACATCTACACTAAAATCAATGTGTCTAGTGCAAGCAATCAAATAAGATTAGAACTCACCATCTACACTGAAATCAATGCATATAGTGTCAGCAATCAAATAGAATTAAAAACCAATATCTACACTGAAATCAATGAATCTAGTGCAAGCAAGCAAATAGAATTAAAAAATATCTACGTTGAAATCAATGCATCTAGTGCAAGCAATCAAATAGAATTAAAAAACATTTTTATTGAAATCAATGCATCTAGTGCAAGCAATCACACATCATTAGAAATCAACATCTGCGTTGATATCAATGGATCTAGTGCAAACAATCAAGTAGGATTAGAAATCACCATCTACACCGAAATCCCTCCCTCCCTTTTTGTCTCTAAACTCCTCTCTCCCTTTCTCTTGCTTCCTCTCACTCCCTCTATCACTCTGTCTTTGTTCTTCCCTCCGATATATATCTAGAGTTAATATATATCAAAATATATTAATATATATTATAATTTAACAAATTTAATATTGTATTAATCCTAAGTTATTAAATTTATAATATTAATATTATAATACACTAATATTAATATTGGATTTAATGATATTTTTTACATGGCATGATAACAAGATTTTCAAATATTATAACTTCCATGTGGAAATATTTATTCGTTAGATATTTTAATATGTCCATGGGATATGGTTTTCTTTTTAAAGATTCAATTTGCAAATATTAATATTATTTTTTAGTAATAATAATTTAAATATTTATACATTCACATATTATTATTAATATATTTTGAATATTAATACTAATATTTAATGTAAATAAATATTTATTATAATAATTTAATTATTATTTGGATCTACTATCTATTAACTGTATTAAACTTTTAATAATAAATTTAGTAGTAAAGATTTGATTATTTATTATTACATTAATAAATAATCTTTTGAAAATTCCTTAAAATGCTTATAATTAATTAAAAACAAGGATAAAAATAAATAAAAATGATTAAAACAGTGACATCCATTTAAATCTTCTCACTTCAAACTATTAAAAACTATTTAATACCCTCATTCAAGTTCTTCTACTATCATAATTCAAGAATGTCCCGATGATCGATCCCTGTTGGGTTTTGAAATGTTACGAAAAATAGTTTTTAGTGTGGGTTCTATGGTTATTAAATTAGAAGAAGTTAAAAGAAATATTAAAAGATTTTGGAGATAGATTTTCATTCTTTGCGTTGAATTAATCTTTTACTTTGTTTTATGAAATGGTATTGGGTTTAGTTAAAAATAAACATGTTTAAATTTTACATGATGTAAAATTCTAATTTTTTTTGTTGAAAATAAATTTATGATTGAATTAACATTTTACTTTGTTTTAAGAAATGATAAAGACTTTACTAAAAAGTAAACATATTTAAAATTTTATATGATTTAGAATTTGATGGCCTAAATTTTTTTGTTAAAATTAACAAGGAGATTTTTGTAATTGTTTATTTATACAATTAATTAAAACTTTTTATGTGCTGACATTAAACTTTTATTTATAAGATTATTTAATTTTTGTATGAGTAGACATTAAATATTATTTTGACCAAGAACAGACATACTGAGCTGTAAAATACAGCTCTTAACACAATAATAGTTCGTCCATAGAAAAAGTGCTATGACTGCTAGAAGTGGTTGAGCAAAAGTTTTTGAATGTTCATAAATCGTACGACTACATTTTTAATCAGAAGTGTTAAGATGATGCCAAGCCATGGTTGTGTCTGTGAACGCAGCGTGGTAATATTTCTTAATTTTAGATCCATGGATGACTATATGCATCAAAAGAAGCTTCCGGAATCACTTTAGGAACGCCACATGCCGCTGTAGGGAGTCCAGAAGCCACACCAGTGAGATCCAATGGTTCATATTGCGAGTCCACTGCCCGACGTTGCAGACAAGATATCTCCTGACCTGCCCCAAAATGACGTATTTCTTTTAAAAATAATTCAAATTTACGATTCGGAATGTTATAATTTTTCTTCCTAATGTTTTTCTTGTCTTTTTTATGTCAGCGATACATTATTCACGAAGGATTTGAACCTGGAACTTAAAAGACTTAAATTTTAGTCTTGTATAATGTCAACCATTTAAATATATAACTCCATTATTTATGAAAGAATAATTAAAAGCTGAAAACAAAGTCAACGACTAGAAAACATTACACCTGTGATCTAACCCTAACAAATACTAGACGCTGAGTATCATTTACGGAATTCTACTGGCAAAAGTGGCCATTGTTTCCTGAAATTCACAAGAAAGTACATGGTGAGAATAGTTAATGGAATTATGAGCATAAAGCAAACTAAATATTGAATATATTTTGAAGATTAAATTAATTAATTAATTATATATATATATATATATATATATATATAATTTTACTAAACTAAATAAATTTGTGATTATGTTATAAAAATCTTTCATTATATAAAATTAATATTATAAATTTTAAAAATATTTAATTAATAAATTAAATTATTTATTTATCAAATTTTAAAATATTCCCATATCTAATATAATATATATAAAAATGACCCATATGCTTGTCACAATTCCTTATAATGTTAAGACCAACTAATACCTCCAATCAACTCTTTGTAGCTTAATCCAATAATTTTCTAAATTAAACGAACTTATTTCTACAATTATATTTATTAATTGCATTGGTCACCTATCAAGAAATATAATAACTTCTATCAACCTTCAAGAACTACTATTTAAAACGCACATCCATGTAATTTATAAGAGTAAAGTAACTTTTAAAAAACACATCAATGACATTCACAACCAAAATAAAATCATAAAAGCTAAAAGCATGGTGGTAAAGCATCTTGTAGGTATTTCTTTTCATAGATAGCAAGACACACAAACTATAAATCCGTGACTTCTATTGGCCCTGAGTTGCGAACAATGGATGTCATATTAAGATGTTTATATCACAGTTGGAAATGTTACGAACATAAAGATGTATTTGTGACGAGGTATTGTTGAATTTTGTATCAATAAAATATGTAAAGCTAATAGAATTTCACAGACTTAACAGAACTATAAACCAGGCGCGCTCGCTCCCAAAGTAAACTGCAAAATATCCCCTGGGAACATCTATTGTATAGCTGTCATTGATATTCTCAAAATCATTACTCTCCTGTGAAGTAAAGCATCCTCTTTATTCTTAGACAGCACCCGCATCCAAGCGCGTTACTGGCATTGGCAAGCCTATATAATTTGGTTCTTATTTTCCTGGAAAACACTACATGAGCTATTGTCTTACCCATGGAAACAATTCTGAGCAGGGCATGAAAATTGGCTTCTATTATGTAATACTAGGTAAAAATTATATTATGTCATACTAGGTAAGCAGGAGAGCAGATGGGTTCGTTGAATTCTAGCATGGAATCTTAGAGGCAGAGCTCTCACGACGGGAACGCTGGTCTACTTTTTTAGGTTGATGTCGCTTACTCTTAGCTTGGGATTATTGGTTTTTCTTTGACAAATGCAATCCTTTTTGGAGGATGGAGACTCTTTGAATTGTGGTTACATGGCCAAACCTAAACGTCACGCCTTCGTTCGATTGATTTAGAGGATGAATGTGTGAACGAGGGAGTTTTGGTTTGAATATGGGAAATAATTTTTTATTATTTTTTGTATTTTTAATTTTTAATTTTGGTTTTTAATGAATAAATAAATTTAGTCATAATCACAATCAAGTATGTCGTGTATGTTTTAAAATTATTTTTGTTTAGTTAAGAGTTAGTTATATAGGAAGTTAAGGAAATAGGTTAATGGTTCAAAACCTAAGATCTAGAGGCATGCAAATAAGTTAATGTCTCAAGATCGAGAGACATTTAGTAACAGTGAAAGCATTCTGCTAGGCCTTGTTTTAACTTTTCATGAGTCATGGTTTGACAAGTGAGTTATGATAAATTTTTTCATTGTCTAAGAAAAACACTCATAACATTCAAAACACTTAGTTATACAAAATTCACAAATCAAACCAAAAACGTGTAACTTTAACAAATCTCCAATAATTTTAATAGATTTCCACTTTAAATTCAAATATATTTAAGGTTAAAATAAATCCAAAAAATACCTCTAAATAGGTCAAATGATATCAGATTGTATTGTCAATTGGTTTTTAAAAAAGACCTCCAAATAGTTAACTATGGTCAAATGATAAGAGATCATATCATGGATTGATTTTTAGATACCTATTATAAAGTGGTTTTCTCTTATCTAGAAAGGAGTAGTCTTTAAGTGCAACTTTTTGGTGTTTTTGACAAATTTCTAGTCGAAATCCAGTGAAACAATTGTGGCCGAATCTTGACTTGTGTTGTTTAAACTGATTTTCTCACTGCATGTATGGATTCAACACCCTCAGAAGCCTCTGGGGAACATTGATTGTGAATAGTTTACGTGCCAAAATTATGATTTCAATGAATCCCTGTTGGATTCTACACAAATTAGATGATAAAATAAACCAGAAAACTTTCCAAAAACTTGCACATAAAGAATATTCACATTTGGAAATATGGGACGTCAAATGTCATTGCCAAACTCTTTAGTTGATTGGATGATATTCCAAATGATAACTTTCCCTTTTATCTTCATTCTAGTTATAAAATTTTAGGTGATAAATACATTTTATGATCATATAAAACATTATTGTGTCTAGAAGCCCCAAGGGTTAGCTCAGTTGGTCAAAAACTGTGCCTCGCCATTAGGAGGTCACAGAGTCGAATCTGCCCGAAGCCCTTGGGGTCAGGTCTTGCGAGTAGGCCAAGGGGCGATTAGCCCAGATTTTTCCATGGACGTAGCGACCACTCACTGACCAGGGTGTTCGTGAACCACAATATAAAAAAAAAAAAAAAAAACAAAAACAAAAAACATTATTGTGTCTAGAGGTCCTCCTTTCCGCATTGTCCATGGAAGTAGGTAGAGGTGTCACATTCATGAATCATTAATTTTAAAAATTTATATAACAAAATTAATATTAGCACAAGTAAATTATTATTTGTGTTGATGGGCATAATTTTTATAAGTTGATTGGTATATAAAAGGTGGAATTATTTGGATCCACTTATATGAATCACATTTTCTAATGTAGTTGTGTTAGTTGATGTCCCGCATGCATCGACACAAATAGTAGATTATGGTTGACTATGGTTGACTATCGTTAAATATGTTCAAGTTATAGTTTAAGAGAGTTTATTATATTCATTATGGACTTTACTTTGGATGACCATGATTTTCCGCAACTAATTATAGTTGACTATGATAAATTATGATCAACTATGGTCCACCATGATTGTTCATGTTTGATCATGGTAGACCATGGTTGACCATAGTTTTCTATCATAGATTATGGTTAACTATGATTGACTACATTGGTTATGGCCAACAATGATTGACAATGGTTTACCATGGTTGACTATAGTTACTTTGGTTAATTGAAGATGATCATGCTTTCTCATGGTTGACTAAGGTTAGTGGTGGTTGACCATGGTTGATTGAAGATGACCATGCTTGCTCATGGTTAACCAAGGTTTACCATGGTTGAATATATTATCCATAGTTTACTATGATTGACTAAAAATTACATAGATGACTACGATCAACTATTTACTATGGATTGACTAAAAATTATACATATTGCAATGTTTATTTTTGTTCATTACAAGAGCCATATTGAATATGATTTCACTATTAAAAAAAATTATAAAAATATTCAAAATTAAATATTGAAAAGAAAAAAATAAATATTAATTAAACCTTATCTAATACAAACCTTAAATATTATTAATTGTGAGCCTTAAACCTTATTCATAAACCTTAACACCAGCACTATTAGTAAATTTTATTATTAAACCTTGTTAAATCTTATCGATAATCTTTTTAAACTCAAATATCAAATAAATCTTAAATATAAACTTTAAGTTGTATTAATAAACATTAATAATAATAATAATAATAATATACTTTATTATTGACTAAGGTTGACTATCGTTAAAAGAAGTTAATCATAGTTGAATATGGTTTACAACCCTTGACTAAGGATGATCAAGATTGACTATCGTTAACTATCATCAACATATGGTTGACTATGACTAAGGTTAAATAAGGTTGACTATGGTTAACTATGGTCAATTTGTGGTTCACTATAGGTGAAACTAAGTCAATTTAGTAAATCTAGATCAAAGTTTGACAAAACATACTTATGGTTGACTATAATTTTAGATATCATAGGATATATTGACTATATGGTTGACTATGATTATGGTTAAATAAGGTTGACTATAGTTAACTATGGTCAATTTGTGGTTCACTATAGGTGAAACTAAGTCAATTTAGTAAATCTAGATCAAAGTTTGACAAAACATACTTATGGTTGACTATAATTTTAGATATCATATATTGACTGTGGATGGAGATAGAAATAGCTATTTTCGTTCAATCACATGAATTTTGTCAATATTTAATATTAAACCTAGGTCAACTTAGTGAATCTAGATTAACTTACTAAACCTAGGTCAAAGGTTGAGTAAGGATGTCTTCTTAATTTTGTATAACTTAAAGGTTGACTATGGTTGACCATGGTAGACTAAGGTTGCCTGTCATTGACTATAGTGAATATAGTTGACTAATCTTGAGTAAAGATGACTGAAGTTGACTATAGATCAATAAAATTAACTATAGTTTGATTAACATATAATTGTCTATAATTAACTTTAGTCAATTGTTATTCACTATAGGTGATTATTATTACCTATGATTATCAATATTTAATATCAAACTTAATAAACCTAAATTAACATAATAAACTTATTAAACTTTGATAATTAACAATATGACGCCCGCATGCGGGTGAAACAACATGCCATCAATGCAGGCACTTGTCTCAACACCTGGGATGAGCTTGATTTGATGGGCATATGATTTAAGGCAAGGGAGATTGGGTTCAATTCATTAACCATGTTAATAGTCATTAATAAGTTGCAGATCCGGAAGGACAGAGCCTTCAAGTCGAACGCGCCTGCTCAGAAATTGGATTGCGCAAGGATGAGGCATCCTTGTCCTCTGCCGGCGATGGAGGTTATGAACTGGCTATATAGGGGGCAGCACCAGTCACGCCAGGACCAGAGCAAGCAATTTGAAGTTCGTTTTTGGCAAGACACTTCTCCGGAGGGTCGTCTCAGGGTGGTGGAGCAGAGTTTCATTGCCCTCGCCTTAGGAAGTATGGCACGCAGCAGAGGAGTGCCTCGTCGAGGCGGTAGATCTGGTATCCGCATTGTGTATGAGGAGGAGGAGCAGCAACCTGTTGCTCCCATGGCTGCCATGGACCCTTCGTCCTCCAGCTCCAAGGAGGAATTTCTGCTTCTGCCGGACTCTTACCAGACAATTCGCCTTCGAATTCCTGGAAGACTCTTGCGCTCAGATGTCATTCTTAACTTTTCGGTTTATCTCTCAGAAGCGGCTCCTGCAGATCTCTCTTCATCTTCTCCGGCCTCCGAGAACCTTCAGAGCAGTGAAATTTTACTGGGGGACATGCTCGGGAGGGTGTATCGAGTCCCACGGCCCCTGGCCGCCGTCGAGCCGAATGAACAGCCTCCGCAGGCTCCGGTCCAGACGAATTCGACTCAGGCCATGTCGGTGCAGGAAATTCCGCCTCCGGGTAATGCTACTCAGGATAGACGAGAGGGCCAAGATTCGGTTCAGCCAGGTTCGGATGGGAAGCTTCGATGTGACGAGGAGCTGGTTATCTGGCTCGATTCGCCTAGTCCGGAGCTGAGGAATCCACCAGGGTCGCCCAGCCACCCTTCCTGAGTCTACTTGGTTCAGCTTCTCGAGGTTTTTGTTTAAAGTTTTCTATGTATTTGATGGTTCTCAGTCTGGTCGTTCTCAGTTCTACTACTCTGCCTCCGCTTAGCGGTTTGTCTCTAGTCAGTACTGTGTCAAAGGTTAGCGTTTGTAGGCTTTACAAAGTCTGTGTTTTGTCTGTCCGCTGTCCGAAGAACTCACATGGACAAAGTTTTGTAACTGGGTCTCACTGGAAAGATAGTCTGTTTCAGTTGTTTTTGTCAGAGGGCTGGCCACGCCCCCCTCGGATGATGTAATCTTTGTAAATATTCTCTTACCTTAATATAGACTTAGACTTTACTTAGAAAAAAAAAAAAACAATATGACTTATTAAATTTAACTATCATTATATTTATGAAATGTGTATGTTAAATAATATTAATTTAATGTTAATAATTAAGAATTTTTTATATTAATATATTTATAATAAAAATATAAATTTATAATATATTTAATAAAAATACATATTAATAATATATTTATAATAAAAATATAAATTTATAATATATCTAATAAAAATACATATTAATAATATATTTATGTATTAATAATTAGTATAGTGATATAATAGTGGCCAGAATTATAATAATAATAATATTTTAAATTACAATAACCATAATTATATAAATAACGAATAATTACATAGTGCACTGACTTTTCATTGAAGCAATCCCAACTACCTTCTTTAAATATTCATCGGTTTTGTTGCCCGTCTAAATATGGACTGGTTCAAGTAAGTAAATACATGAATGTGTTTATTATGACATATACATTAATAATATATTTATGTATTCCTAATTAGTTTAGGAGTGACGAGAATTATAATTATAATTATTTGAATTATAATAACAATACTTATAGAATTAATAAACAATGACACAGTCCGCGAGGCTTTCATTGAAGCCATCCCAACTAGTCTCTTTAAATAATGATATGTTTTGTCCCCTTTCTAAATATTGATTAGTTCAAGCAAGTAAATACATTACTAAATTCATAAAACTATCCTAGGTGGTTCCACCGAAAAAAATAGATTGTTCCATCAAATAAGTAGGGTGGGTATATTGATTTTTTAGGTCTACTGAATTAGCGAGATGAATAGAACCTCGGAAAATCAATTGAAAAGGTCTTCCCAATATTATTGTTAATATTTTTAATTTTAATTTTTTAAATAAATATTTTTAATCATGATTATTTTTATTTAATATTATTATAATCAGTTTAAATTCATTTTAATCTTGGATCTATTAAGGGGTGAAAGGGATCAAGTTTTTTTTGGGATAAAATCTCTTAGTTACAAATATTTATTAAAGTGAAAAAAGATTTGATCCCTCTTGGCACTTGATAGATGCGAGGTTAAAATGGATCTAGGTTCGTTTTTATATACACACATACCATATTTAGACTATATCCATCTTTCCCTCTCTCTCTCTCTCTCTCTCTCTCTCTCTCTCCCCCTTCATGTTCTACTCTCTCCCTCCCTCTCTCCTTTTCCCCCTTTCTCTCTCTCTTCCCTTATGTTCTACTCTCTCCCTCCCTCTCTCCTTCCCTCTCGACTCCTCTCTCTTCCTTCCTCTCTCCCCCTTTCTTTCTCAATTTCCTTTGCCTCTCCCCCCATCTCTCTCTACCCACAAACTCTATCACTATATCCCTCCCTCTTTCCTTATCTCTCTCACCCCCTTCCCCCCTCCATATTTATGTCTCTGTGTTTCCTTTTCCTTTCTCTCCCTCTCTTTCTCCTCTCCTTCTCTTTGTCTTCTATCCTCTCCTCTTCCACTCTCTACATCTATCCCTTGTCACTCCATGTAACTCTAACTCTATCTCTTTATGTCTTTTTTCTCACTTCACTCTCTCCCCCCCTCCAATTCCATCTCTCTCCCTCTCCCTCTCCCTCCCCTCCTCTCTCTCTTCATTCCTCTATTTCCCTCTCTTTTATGCTTCCCTCTCTCCCTCCTCCCCATTACTCTCCCTCACCACTCTATATCTATGTCAGTATCTCCCTCCCTCCCTCTCCGCCATGAATCCATATGATGGAAAATTTTCACTCTATGCAATCAATATATGCAATGTCTAAAATATTTTATATTTTAATTTTTTATTGTAAAATGAGTTATGATTTTTACATGTAGTATTGGTAAGCCATGACATTGTAACAAAACTTATTTAAAACTTAATAGTATCCATGGTAACGTGGGGGTGCATATCCATGGTTGAGAAACTTATTATATTGTAAGTTTATTATAAGTATTAATTTTTTATGTGCTTATTAATTAAATTTAAATATGGTTATGAAACATTATTAGATATTTGTGTAGTAGTTTTTTATTCTTAAGCTTTGTAGGAAAACCATCCAAAAATAAAATACTTGAATACAACTTATACTCAAGTAAATAATATGGCTACCATCAATTACTTCCCACCGGAATTTAAGCAAGTCTTTCCCAAAAAATGGGAAAGAATAAGATAAAAATATACTTATAGGAGTTACTTCCCACCATTATTTATGTTTTCTTCCGCAATTATGTAGGAGTAAAATTGTAAATGTGTAGACTTACAAGTGGTTACTACCTACTAAAATTTATGCAAGTTCTAATGTTGGAGAAAGAAATTTACTTATCCACTTCACAACTCAATTTATTAGCTATCTTCAAAGCCAAACCATATGATAATTTCTCTATCAACCCTTATTAATTTAGCATGAGAAATGTAGCTTATAATTATTTATGGAAATTTTCCATTGGAGGGCCAAGGTGCCCTTAAAAACAAAATTACAATATAACATATTGAATTTTGTTATTTTTATTACTTTTATCACACTACAACAAATCTCCACGAGTTATACATTAATTTGAACCTTTCATTTTTTTAGTTTAGCAAACATAAATGTTAAATGTTAAACATTTACGCTTAAACATCTCTCCCTATACTACGAGACATTGACATTAGACCCCCTAGGTCCATCTTAACCCCAAATCTATCCAGCATTGAGAGGGATCAAATATATCAAGTGGGAACCTATTTTTTGAGTACAAAACTTAGGAAAAGTTTGCACCTCAAGAGATTTGATCCCCTTGATCCCCCCTAGCACTTGGTAGATCCAGGGTTAAGCTGGATCTAGTCTAGTTATATAATACTATATAACATCTATACCTGTATCTATGTGTCTCTTTCTAGTTCCCTTTTTGTATCTCACCCCAATAATACATACTCTCTTTGTATCTCTCTCTCTCTCTCTTCCCTCCCGCTCTCCTCTCTCCATCTCTCCCTTGTCACTCCCTCTCTCTCCCCACCTTTCTCCTTGTATGTCTTTCTTCTTCCCTCCCTCTCTCTCCCCATACAAGTCCATCTCTCTCTTCCTTCCTCTCTCTGTCATTCTCTCCCACCTCCCTTTTCTCTCCCCCCTATCACTCTCTCTCCCACTTCTCTCTAACTCTCACTATCTCCTTCCCTCTCTCTCTCTCCCGCCATCTCGCACCCTTCTCTCTCCCTTAAATTTAATTTCATGATATTGTATTTAAGAAAGTATCTAAATTAAAAAAATCAAATTGGTTGCAAAATATTAAACTTATCTATTGGATCAATCATTTCAAAGAAAATACAATAATGAAAAATTTAAAACAATCATGCACTATATTTCCTATATTATTGTTAGTCAATTTGTTTTCTTTCATCGCTTGGATATTTAGTTAAGATTGATCTATGTTGGTTCATAATAATATTATTTATATTATATAAATTTCACATTTTTATATTTAAAAGTATTCTCATTTTCAATTGTATTAAAACCTTGATTTCATTTTTATGGGATTCTTTTGAGTAGAGAATAAATGGTTTAGATATATCTCAATAGTGATTATAACATTTTTCCTTTTAAATTTAATTAAAAAATGTTATAAAGTTAAAATAAAATATTTTGATTGTGAAATAAGTTATGGTTTTTGGGCATGTGGTAATGTTAAGTCATGGTATTGTAACAAAGCCTATTTACATGTTAATAATATTCATGGTAAAGTGATGATGAATATTTAGAGTTAAGAATAGTGCCATATTGTTATAAAATATCTTAATTGTGAAATAAATTATGGCTTTTGGGCATGCGGTATTGATAAAGCACCCTATTGTAACAAAGCATATTCACAAGTTAATAATAAAATCAAAGTATAGCAAGTTGACTTTAACTTTAACTTTTTATTATTAATTAAACCAATGTTTAAATGTTTACATATATTTACACCTGCATTAGCATTAAATTAAATTTATTAAGTGTTAAAAATTTACAGTTAACATCTACCCCATACTTGGCTCTAAAGCACTTCCCAAAACATAAAAAAAAAAAAAAAAAAAAATGATTATAAATTTATTATTTTTAAATGTAATTTATTACTGTTATTAACATCAACTTTATATATATAAATAATAACTTTATAATTATTATTAACTTTCTATTATTATTTCTTCGAATTTTAAATTAAACCATATCAAATACAAATATCTTGCCAAATAGTCTAGAAAGTAAGACAGACAAAAAGGCCAAACTTCATACTGTCATAAGTTCCCATAGCTGAATCCTGTTAAGTTTAGCAATGGATTACTGTGATGGTTTTGAATAAACGCAAGGGACCGCACTAGTTTTTAAGGTAGTTGGCTGGAAAAATAGCGCCAACACCCATTCCCAAAGCGTTGGCACACACTGACTTTGCCTTATTTGCAGTTGTTGAAGTTATCTTAATATTTTTCAAAGTAATTCCCGCGCAGACAATAGTTTAGCTGCACGAAAACTTCACAACCACATTCTTTATCATGTTCCGTAGATGTTTTTGTACGTGACCTCTTGTAGTTGCACTGTGGATGACTGCACACAACATCATCACAAACATTATTATTGATTCCAAACTTCAAAACCAATATGTCCAAAAATTAAAATGTCCGTTGGTAAATTTAATAAAATAAAAAATTACATGACGGGAATTTCTGGTTATTCTAAACAAAATACAGTGGAAAAATCCTTTGTTTCCACTGTTGAGAATTTTCTGATAAATTCTGAAACAACAAAAATATGAATAGAGAGCAATACTTTGTTTTCTGATAATTCAAAAACACAAGAATAGAGCATAAAATAATACTCTACTTTGCCTCAGGATCAAAAACTGATCAAAATAATACTCTGTCTTTGACACAGAAAAATAATTTGTTTTTAACTCAGCAAAACAGAAAAATTCGTTCTCTGGAAACGGTGTTGCAGCAACACAGTTTTTTTTCAGTTGTTGTTCGTGGTGTTGCAGCAACGTGATTTTTGACGTCAAGTATTTTTCAACTTACGGTGTAACAGCAACAGGAAATTTTTGACAAAATAACTTTTGGTGTATCAGCAACACACAGGAAGAAACTTCTATTTATGAAAATAAACCGAAAGATAAAACTAAGTCTTCCTCACGTAGAGGGATCTTCACAAAATATTATGCTAAATAGCATCTTCCTCTTGACAGAGGGATTACAACAGGAACGCTTCAGTTCCACAAAACAACTATCTCAGAAAATTTCAGCACTGCTATGCAATAAAAAAAAACTCTCTTGTTCTACACTGCTGTGTGTTACAAAAGGACTTTTAATCTATTTCGTCTAGTCTCTACTTCTGTTTCTGTTTCTATCTATAGTGCGTGAAAGGGTCTTCACCGCTTTAACTTGCTGATAAAGTTTCTGCTGCTCATGATTAACAGATTTGATCTTTTGATGTATTTCTTGAGTCGGTGGTGATGAAATCTATGACTGATAAATGCTACGTCGGCTCGAGGCTGGTTCTTTTCTCTTTCAAACGTTCTGCTCATTAATATGGTTGTTGAGAAGTAATGATGTAGTGCTGTATCTGATCTTCATCCTTCGGGAACTCAAAAATAATTAAAGAGTGAAAAGATGGTAATGGCGGTGACATAAAAGATCGGGAGAAAATGTGGGGCGCCGGATCACGACAAATAAATAAAGTAGTTGCTGATGTTCTGTTCACTGTAGTTGAAATTATAATTTCAACACTCCCCTTTAATTTCAACTGCTGGGTTATCAGTCATACCCAGAAGTTTCCTTAAAAACTCAAAACTTTTCTGATCCAATGGCTTTGTCAGAATATCTGCAACCTGTTCCTGAGTCCTGCAATGTTGTAAAATGATTTCTCCATTGTTCACCAATTCTCTGATGTAGTGAAACTTTGTGTCTATGTGTTTTGTTCTCTTGTGGAATACAGAGTTCTTGGATAATGCAATAGTTGAGCTATTGTCACAAAAAAATAACTGTTGTTGTTGCCTGCTCCTGGCATAGACTTCTCAACATTCTCCTCATCCAAACCGCTTGACATGCTGCTGCTGTAGCTGCCACATACTCTGCTTCTGCTGTAGACAATGCCACAATTGGTTGTTTCTTGGAAGCCCATGAAATGGCTCCTGAACCTATGTGAAAAATGTAACCAGATGTGCTTTTCTGATCATCAACGCTTCCAGCCCAATCACTATCTGTGTATCCAACTAAATCTGAACATTCTGAAACAGTATAAAATATGCCATACCTTTTTGTACATTTAACATACCTCAGAATTCTCTTTGCTGCCTGCCAATGTGTTTCTTTTGGCTTCTCCATGAATCTGGAAATTAAACTAACAGCATACATTATGTCTGGCCTAGTTGCAGTCAAATACATGAGGCTGCCAACTATGCTCTTGTACACACTAGGGTCAAAATATTTGCTGCTGTCCTCTTTGCTGAGTTTTAATCCCATCACTGTGGGAGTGATTGTTGTCTTGCTGTCCTGCATGTTAAATCTTCTCAACACTTCATTTACATATTTTGCCTGTGAAATAAAAATTCCATTTTTATTTTGATCTACTTCTATTCCTAAGAAGTATCTCAGCAAACCCATGTCAGTCATCTCAAATTCTTCTTTCATGACTGATTTGAAATTTTCAATGAGGTAGTCATCATTACCTGTAAAAATCACATCATCAACATATAACACAACAATTAAAATTTTACAGTCTTTTTCTTTGATGTAAACAATGGGTTCTCCCTCACACTTCTCAAATCCATTCTCCAGTAGATAGGAATCTATCCTACTGTACCACGCTCTTGGTGCTTGTTTCAGCCCATAAAGAGCTTTCTTCAATCTGCAGACTTTGTGCTCTTGGCCTTTCTTCTCATAGCCTAGAGGTTGCTCGATGTAAAACTCTTCCATTAATACTCCATTCAAGAATGCTGACTTCACGTCCATTTGGTAAACTTTCCATTTGTTTTGTGCTGCTATGGACAACACTACTCTTACTGTTTCCATTCTTGCAACTGGTGTGAAAGTCTCCTCATAATCTCTCCCATATTGCTGCTTGTATCCCTTGACAACAAGTCTTGCCTTATGCCTTTCTATCTTGCCTTCAGCATTACTCTTGGTCTTGTAGACCCATTTAACTCCAATGACTTCTTTACCTTTTGGTAGCTCAACTAAATCCCATGTCTTATTTCTTTCTATGGCATTCATCTCCTCATCCATAGCTTCTATCCATTTCTTATCTTTACTTGCATCTTCGAAATGAACAGGGTCATCAACTTGACAATATAAGGCAAACAGGGAATTCATTCCTTCATCATAAATATCACTTAAATTTCTGAATTTCTTACCTATTTCATTCGGTGTGCAAGTGTTTGTAGATGCACTTGAATTTCCTCCTAGTGGTGTACTTGGAGAAGCACTCTCATTTCTCCTCAAGGGTGTCTTTTGTTGTTTTGTTGTTGGTGCTGCTGTTTGGGGATGTGTTTCAGCCAACTCCTCATCATCATCATCATGAGACAAACAGTTTTTAACATAAAATGTTTTCTCTATGCTTCCATCCCAAGCTTCCTCTTCAATAAATTGAACATCTCTTATCACAAAAAACTTCTTGGTGGATGGGATATATAATCTGTAAGCTTTGGATTCTTCACTGTATCCAATGAAAACACATTTCTCCCCTTTACTGTCCAATTTCTTCCTTAGCTGATCTGGAATGTGTGCATAAGCCACACAACCAAAAACTTTCATGTGGGTATTACTCCTTGCTTTCTCCTACTCCATGCTTCTTCTGGCACTTTGTTCATCACTGCTTTTGGAGGACATCTATTCAAAATATATACTGCACAGTGTACAGCTTCAGCCCAATAATAATTTGGCAAATGCTTTGCCTTCAACATGCTCCTCGCCATATCCATGATTGTTCTGTGTTTTCTTTCAGCAACTCCATTTTGCTGCGGGGTGTACCTTGCTGTAAATTGCTTATGAATTCCATTTTCTCTGCAAAAACGTAAAAATTCTTTGGAGATATACTCACCTCCTCTGTCAGTTCTCAAAACCTTGATACGCAGTCCACTTTGATTTTCTACAAGTGCTTTGAAATTTTGAAAATTTTCAAACACTTCACTCTTATTCTTCAGAAAATAAACCCAAGTCTTTCTGGTAAAGTCATCAATAAATGTTAGAAAATATTGGCTGCCTGCAAGTGATGGAGCTTGCATCGGTTCACATAAATCTGAGTGGACAATTTCTAAAGGTGCTTTTTCCCTTATGCTTTTCCCAGTTGGAAAACTTTCTCTATGTTGTTTTCCCAATATACAACCTTCACAAAGGTTGTCTGGCTTTTCTATCAATGGTAATCCTCTTACCATTCCTTTTCTACTCAACAAATTAAGACCTCCAAAGTTGAGATGTCCAAATCTCAAATGCCACAACCAATTTTCATCCTTTGGTACAGCTTGGAGAGCCTCTTGTGTTACTGCTGCAATTACTTCTTTATTTTTCAGATCTGCCCTTATTCTGAGAGGGAACATCCTGTTCCTTGTCATCTTCACTTCAGCAATACAACGTTTGCTGGGTAATCTGTCCATGATGGTGCATACATCATTCTTAAAAAAAACATTCTAACCCTTCTAAACAAGTTGTCCAATACTCAAGAGATTACACTTCATTCCAGGAACATAATAGACATCTGCTATGGTTTTCTTTTCACCTTTCTTTGTAAATATTTTAACTTCTCCTTTTCCCATAACAGAAATTTTACTATCAGTCCCAAGTGTGACTTGTGACTGCACACTCTGATCTAAAGCAGAAAACAGGGCTATGTTTCCTGTCATATGGTTGCTGCAACCAGAATCTAGAAACCATATATCTTCACTGTTTGTTTCAGCCATATTACAAACTAACAACACATTATCTTGACTGATATTTTCTCTAGTGATATTTGCACTAGATCTATTACTCATATCATGCTGCTTTTTCCTACATTCATTTGCATAGTGCCCATATTTTTTACAATAATAACATTGGACATTGGATTTTTCATACCTTTGTCCTTGAGCATGATGTTGTCCACTTTGCTGACTGCTGCCATGGCCTTGGTTCTGATTTGGATTGCTGCCTCTTCCTTGAACATTTGCTGGACTGTTTCTTCCGCCTCTGTATTGGCTTCTGCCTCTTCCTCTCTTGTTTCCTCTGCCTTGACCTCTTCCTCTTCCAAATGACATCTGGGTCTTGAAGGCTTGCTCTAGAGATGAGTTTTCATTTCTACTCAACCTCTACTCATGTGTTATCAGTGATGCATGAAGTTCATCAACTGAAAAATTTGAGAGATCCTTTGTCTCTTCTATGGTGGTGACAATCACATCAAACTTTAAGGGTAGGCACCTCAATAGTTTCTCCACAATCCTCTTTTCTTCAAGAATTTCTCCATGAGACCTTATCTGTGTGACCAAACCAATTGCATGTGTGAAGAATGAGTCAATATTGTCAGACTCCTTTATACGCAGGTTCTCAAAATCTTTCCTCAACAACTGTAGTTTTGCTGTCTTCACTTTCTCCATGCCTTGATAGGCTGTCTTGAGAGTTTTCCATGCTTCTCTGGATGTATTGGTTGCTGCTATCCTCGGAAAAACACTCTCATGCACTGCTTGATATAAGAATACAACGGCTTTTGAGTCCTTCTTCTTATTTCTCTTCAACAGTTCTTTCTCTGCCTGAGTTAATCCAATAAACTCTTCTTCATTTGCTGGCTCTTCAAATCCATATTCAACAAGTTCCCATAAATCATGTGAGGCAAACACGGCTCTCATGGTTATTGCCCAGTAGTCATAATTTTTCCCATTGAACTGTGGGAGCTGGGTATTAAACATACCCACGCTGGTGCTGGCCATTCTTGTAATACTTGACTGTAGAAAAAATCACTTAATTGTCTTCAGCAGCTACACAAAAAACTAATCTGAAAAATACCTTGACAGCGTTTTCGCTCTGCTGGATAATTTGCTGTAGCAACAAATCTTCTTTCAGCTTCTTTGATGTCTTCAAAGAGCCTGGACAAGCTCTGATACCATGACGGGAATTTCTGGTTATTCCAAACAAAATACAGTGGAAAAATCCTCTGTTTCCACTGTTGAGAATTTTGTGATAAATTCTGAAACAACAAAAATATGAACAGAGAGCAATACTCTGTTTTCTGATAATTCAAAAACACAAGAACAGAGCATAAAATAATACTCTACTTTGCCTCAAGATCAAAAACTGATCAAAATAATACTCTGTCTTTGATGCAGAAAAATACTCTGTTTTTAACTCAGAAAAACAGAAAAATTCGTTCTCTGGAAACGGTGTTGCAGCAACACAGTTTTTTTTCAGTTGTTGTTTGTGGTGTTGCAGCAACGCTGTTCGTGGTGTTGCAGCAACGTGATTTTTGACGTCAAGTATTTTTCGACTTACGGTGTAACAGCAACAGGAAATTTTTGACAAAATAACTTTTGGTGTATCAGCAACACACAGAAAAAAACTTCTATTTATGAAAATAAACCAACAGATAAAACTAAGTCTTCCTCACGTAGAGGGATCTTCAAAAAATATTATGCTAAAGAGCATCTTCCTCTAGACAGAGGGATTACAACAGGAACGCTTCAGTTCCACAAAACAACTATCTCAGAAAATTTCAGCACTACTATGCAATACAAAAAAAACTCTCTTGTTCTACACTATTGTGTGTTACAAAAGGACTTTCAATCTATTTCGTCTATTCTCTACTTCTGTTTCTGTTTCTATTTATAGTGCGGGAAAGGGTCTTCACCGCTTTAACTTGCTGATAAAGTTTCTGCTGCTCATGATTAACAGATTTGATCTTTTGTTGTATTTCTTGAGTCGGTGGTGATGAAATCTATGACTGATAAATGCTACGTCGGATCGAGGCTAGTTCTTTTCTCTTTCAGCCGTTCTGCTCATTAATATGGTTGTTGAGAAGTAATGATGTAGTGCTGTCTCTGATCTTCATCCTTCGGGAACTCAAAAATAATTAAAGAGTGAAAAGATGGTAATGGCGGTGACATAAAAGATCGGGAGAAAATGTGGGGCATCGGATCACGACAAATAGATAAAGTAGCTGCTGCTGTTCTGTTCACTGCAGTTGAAATTATAATTTCAACATTACATATATATAGAGATTATGATTTTTTATAAAATAGTTAATTTTATATAATAATGGAAGGGAGGTATATTTGCTTATTACTAGATTTGTTATAGTTGAAGCAGTTGGAATTAATGACGATAATAAGTTAACGGTTAATTACAAATTTCTCAAGTAATCCGAAATGAATGTTGGTGGCAATATCTATGACAAGAACACAACACGGAGTTCAAAGGGATATTTAAAGAACGTGGGGAACAAAATGTACATATATTCAATTTAATTTTAAAATTGATAAAATGAGTGTGATTCTTCAAAAAATTTGAGGTGAAGTTTTGATGTCCTAAATAAATGTCGGTAGTAATATTTATGAGAAATATATAGTATAGCTTTCAAATAGGTATTTAAAAATAGCCGCAATAAAATATACATATATTTAATTTAATTTTTAAAAAATATATATATATATTTAATTTAATTTTAAACTTGACAAAACAATTGTGATCTTAATTTGTATTATTTAAACTAGTTATTTGACTAAAATTCCCTGCCATAATTACATATTTGACCACATAATGTGACAGCAGTGAGACATGTCCTGTGTCCATCTAGTCTCTCGAGGTAATGGGAGGTGGCATGGTTTCAAAAGAGGCAGAACGTTCAATGAAGATCCCCCTTTCATCTTCGTACATTACAGGGTTACCCCCTTCTCCTTCCATTGATCTGACCAGGATGATTATTTTCCATTTGATTACAATGAACATGAGTGGAACCACGATAGAGTGACCTCCCCATGAGAGGACGAGCTTCCTTGTTTTAATCCCAACCGTCGACAGAGTGACCTCCCCATGAGGGGACGGGGTCCTTGTTTTAATTCCAAACATCAATATGAAGACCGTTGATCTGTAGAGAGGGCAAATGTGTTTCTCTTATATATATATATATATATATATATTTTGAATGAGTTATAAGACTTAATTGTGCTATAATTTAAATATTAATTAGCAAAGTTAAATAGGTGTGTTGAGATATTAATTTTATTATTTGTTAGGTGTTATGATATTTTATTTTATTGTCTAAGTATTATAGTCCGTTTTGATTTTCTTGAGTTTAGTTGAGCTTAGTTGGAACTTTTTTAATCATTTATTGTAGCTGGTTTCTCTACTTTCTATGTAGTTTTATTTCACTCTTTTGGAATTATGAGAAGAGATGTTCACTCCATTCCAATTTAAAGTGTTTTCTTTTTGTATTTCAGCTTTTTGCATTCTTTGTTAACATTTGAATTTTTTTTGCTCACAAAAAAATAGCAAGGCTAGTGAGAGGTGGACGAGCTTGATAGAGAAAGTGTGACAGCAACTTGGTTTCACACCTGTCAAGAAAGAGAAATGTGGCAATTTTGTACCTGTGAAGACAACCTGGTGTGACACTTTCGCGCCACAGGGAAAAAGAAAGTGCGACACAGAACATTAAACTTACGAAATTGTGGATTTTTTAGGACTGTCGCACACTGCCAGTCAATACAGTGTGCAAACTTTCACAGGGTATCAATGTCGGAAGGTGTGAAAACGCAGTGAAAAAGAAAACTGAACGAAAAGTCAAATATTTGGAGCAAGAGCACAAGGTTTTTTTCATTCGTGTTGGGGTCTTCAATTTTCACTTCCTTTTTCTTTCAATAGTGAGATTCTTTTCGAAGTTTCTAAAAGCATAATCAAGCCTCCTCACTAAACTAATTAATTGATGTGTGGAAGTGTTTGACTTTCACATAACATTTGTCTCATCACCGCATGAGATTTTAGAAGGGGCATGTGAAATTTGAAAGAGGAGTCCTCCATTTTAATATGAAAAAGCGAATTGTCCTCGATTTGATAAGTATTACACTGTAATTGCATATAATTTTTTATACATATAATCTCCAACCATGCAGGGTCTGCTATTTGAGAAGAAGCTTTTAAAAAGGGAGTATTTTTCTTAAAATGGGACGGTTACGTTATTAAAAAAAAAAAAAAAATTAAAAGGAGATTATTTTTAAGTTTTGAGAAGAAGATTGTAAAAAAAAAGGACGTGTATATTTGTATTTACAAAATAGTTTTTCCTAGTCTAGCACTTTGCCATATATCTCAATTTTGTTTCACAAAATTATGAATTCTTGTCTTTATGAATGAAGATACTTTTACAAGCCCAAGAGTATTGGGATGCCTTGTAGAATGATTATGTAAAGCCAACCCAAGGAACATTAGCATTCATGAACAATAGTCAGAGGAATGTTGCTACAAAACTAAGAAAGAAAGAACAAAGAGCCAAATGTTACATATAGAACTATGTTGATGACTCTATCTTCGACAAGATAATTCACGCATCAACAAGAAAAGAAGCCTGAGATATTTTTAAAGTTGTGTATCATGGTAATGATACAATAAAGAATATTAAATTGGAGACATTTAGAGTTCAAGTCGAAACCCTGAAGATGAATGACACAAAGAATGTTGATCATTTCATGACTATAGTCATGGGCATAGTCAATCAAATCAAACTTATTGGGGAAACCATTACAGATCAAAAGATAATTGAAAATATTCTTTGAAGCTTGCCTAAGAAATATGACATGGTTGTAACAACTATTCTAAAATCCAAATATTTTACAACTTTCTCAGTAGAACAGTTCGCTAGATCACTTCTACCACATGAAAGAAGACTTAACCTGGCAGAGGATTCCATCAAACATGATTTCAAAACACGAGTCTCTCTTGGCGGAAGTGGAGGCGGAGCCAAAGGCAAAGGATATAGAGGCAGCAACAAATGAGGGAGAGGTCGATGAAGAGGTTGATCATAACTTCATCATGTAGCAAAGTAGTCGAGACCTTCACAAAACCAAACATAGAGAAGTTGAACATGGAGCAATCGAATATCCAGTGTTATTACTGCAAGAAATTTGGGCATTATGAACATGAATGTAGAAAGAAACAATCAGGTCAAAAAAGAGGAAGTGTCTATCTCTCCAAAAAAGAAGGAGAATCCTCTAACACCATGTTTCTTTCCTGCTATATCTCTGAAGACACTCACAATGAGGACCTTTGATTGTTGGACATTGGCTGCAGCAATCATGTGACAAGTAACAGATGTTTTCTTTCTATTCGATGATGCTTCCATATCATCACAAATTACTCTTGGATATTGCTCCTGTATAAAAGCTAAAGGGAAAGATATTGTCCTTGTTCTTACTAAATAGAATCAACAGAAATACATACCTGATGTTTATTATGTTCCACATTTGAAGCATAACATCATTAGTGTAGGTCAATTGATGGAACATGGTTATGATGTAATATTTCAAGAGACCACATGTTATATCTATGAAAAACCTCCAAATACAAGACTGATAGCAAAGGTTGAAAAAACCAAGATAGGATGTTTCCCTTGACTCTTAGAAGTCGAAATATCTCACAATCTTTTGCCCACAATGTGTTAAGCATATATGAGTTTCAACTATGGAAACCTAGATATGGGAATATTCTATTCAAGAGTCTAAGTATGCTTCTGAAACATTCAATGGTCATTGGTCTCCTTGTTATGAATGGAAAAAATTGTAACCGTGAAATATGCATTCTAGCAAATCACAAAGAGATAGCGTTTTGACATCTTCCACTAGATCAAAAGAGCCTTTAGAGCTTGTCCATACAAATATGTGTGGCCAAATCTAAACACAGTCTTTTGGTGGCAGTCTTTATTTTCTTACTTTCATTGATGATTATGACAGGAAGATATGGGTTTATTTTCTAAAAAGTAAATCAGATACTTTCTCAAGATTCAAAAAAATAAAAGCAGAAGCAGAAAAGCATAGTGGAAATCCTTTGAAAGTACCCTAGTCTGAATGAGGAGGAGAATACACCACCAATGACTTCAAATATTTTTGTCAACAACAAGGACATCATGTAGAACACAACAAGATATACTCCATAGTAGAATGGAGTAGCAGAAAGGAAAAACCAGGCAATCATGAATATGGCCATATGTATACTGTGTGAGAAGAAGTTGTCTAATGACTATTCGGTTGAAGTAGTTTCGAAAATAGTATATGTTCTCAATAGATCTCCAACAACCAGTGTCCAAGATGCAGTGCCTCAAGAAGCATGGGATGGTAAGAAGGTGAATGTATCTCACTTAAGAATTTTTGGATCTCTAGCATTCTCACATGTTCCTAAACAACTACGAAATAAGCTTGATAATAGGAGTGAAAGATGTATTTTCATAGGCTATAGTGAGAAATCAAAGGCCTACAGACTTTACAACCCAGTTACTAAGAAGTTTGTTTTAAGAAAATATGTTAAATTTCTTGAAAATAAATCTTGGTCTGAGCATATTAATGAAGCTTTAAATCAACATGTTTATCCACAAGAGCTACAAATATTGTAAGTTTAAGAAGATCCATACCACTATGGAAATGGCACATCTTCCAGGACTGAATCCACTAGTGATTCAACATTTTCATAAGACAATCAGAAAAAAAGAAGCATCAAATAAATATATGAGCATGATCATGAGTCTGATCAACATAATATGTTTTCCTTTCTTTCATCTCAACCAAACCATTTTGAAGAAGTAGTTACAGAAAAACATTGGATTGATGCAATGAATCAAGAAATTGTTTCCATAAAGAAGAACCAAACTTGGGAATTAGTTGATCTCCCTAGAGACAAAACCATAATTGGTTTATAATGGGTATATAAGACCAAGCTGAATGGAAAAGGAGAAATTGAAAAACATAAGGCAAGGCTCGTTGCCAAAGGATTCTCACAACAATTTGGTGTCTACTATGGTGAAACCATTGCTCCAATAGCAAGGTTAGACATTTTTAGAAACTTTTTATCCACAAAAGCTCAACAAAATTGGAAAGTCTATCAACTTGATGTAAAATATTCTTTCTTAAATGTTATATTGCAGGAAGAAATTTACGTGGAGCGACTTCCTAGTTTTGAAGCTCGAAGACAAGAGCATAAGGTGTATAGGTTGAAGAAAGATTTGTATGGCTTGAAAAAAGCTCTCCCATCTTGGTACAGTCACATCAACACATATGTCATAAAAAAATGATTTTTGCAAAAGCAGCCATGAGCCAATGTTGTATACCAAAACTAATGAAGGTAAAATTCTCATTGTATGGCTTTATGTTGATGATATTTTTTATATATGTAGTATGATGTTAGAAGACTTCAAAGGAACAATGGAAACATAGTTTGATATGATTGATCTATGGGTCATGAAATAATTCTTAGCCATTGAAATTCAAAAATGTGCTAATGTCATTTTTGTTGGTCAACAAAAATATGCCACTGACATCCTCCAAATGTTTAGAATGACTAATTGCAAACTATATGATACACCAATTTCTCAAGGCACCAAGTTGAGCAAACAAGATGTAGCATGACGAGTTGATTCCACATTGTATAAAATTCTAGTTGGTAGTCTCTTATATTTCACTGCAACTAGACCACATATCATGTTTGCAACTAGTTTTGTCTTCAGGTTTATGCAATCACCCAAGATTTCTCATTGGAAGGTTTTAAAAAGGATTTTAAGATATATTGTGGGGACACTAGACTATGGTTTGTTCTATACACATTCTGAAGATTGCTCACTTTCAGTTTATACAGAAAGCGATTATGCAAGAAGTTTAGATGATCAAAAAAGCACCTCAAGGTATGTTTTTCATCTTGGAACCAATCTGATTTCATGGGCATCCAAGAAAAAACCATTCATTTCAATGTCTTCAGTAGAGGTAGAGTATGTAGTTGCCACTTCAGCAGCTTGTCACGCTGTGTGGCTTAGAAGACTCTTGGAAGATATTTCAAATGTATAGAAGGAGCCAACTCCTATTTCCTGTGATAATAGTTATGCAATTTCTTTATAAAAAAATTATGTCTTTCACAAAAAAACAAACACATTGACACACATTTTCATTTCATCAATTAGTTTTTAATGATGGAGACACATTATTTTCTTTTTTTGGTTCAAGATATCAGCTTCCAGATATTTTCACAAAGCCATTGGGCAAAAATATATTTGAATTTCAAAGAGAGAGACTAGGCATTGTAAGGGCAACTACTTGTAGCAGTTGAGATTAGGAGGGGGTGTTGAGATATTCATATCACTCTTTTCTAGGTGTCATGATATTAAATTCTATTGTCTGCTAGGTTTCATAGTCAGTTTTGATTCTCTTGAGTTTAGTTGAGTTTAGTCGAGTTTAGTTGGAACTTCTTAAGTCATTTATTGTTCTTGTTTCCCATCTCTTATGTAGTTTTATTTAACTAATTTTGAGGATGAGAAGAGTTGTCCACTCCATTCCAGTTTGGAGTTCTTTCCCTTTGTATTTCCTCCCTTTGCATTGTTTGTCAGGGTGGACCGGTAAGGACCACAAGATGGTGAGGCGAAATTATCAAAATGGACAAGCTTGATGAAATGGACTTCCCAACGGTCGAGGGCTTCCACGAAGGCACCATCTAGGTCCAAATGGGTGCCAAGTGGTAGCACAATGCTAACATGGCAAGAATGAATGTTGTGATTGTAAATGGCTATATTTGGTGATTCGGATGTCATTTTAAAAGAAAAAATTATTATCAAATCAAACTTAATGGTGATGTCTTTTTTAAATTTCTTGAAATTTAAAAAATGATGAAATTCTAAAACCTCATTTCCGTGACAGAACTTTGGAAATCTGGTCAATAATAATATGTTCTTTTACCCTCAATAAATTCTATTTGGTGGATGGAGGTGTTAAAAAAAGGATTGGAAGATTGAAAATTGGAATTGTTCATACATTTGGTGATTAGGATGTCATTTTAAAAGAAAAAATTATTATCAAATCAAACTTAATGGTGATGTCTTTTTTAAATTTCTTGAAATTTAAAAAATGATGAAATTCTAAAACCTCATTTCCGTGACAGAACTTTGGAAATCTGGTCAATAATAATATGTTCTTTTACCCCCCAATAATTTCTATTTGGTGGATGGAGGTGTTAAAAAAGGATTGAAAGATTGAAAATTGGAATTGTTCATACATGTGCAAATATTTTTAGAATGAAGAAAGACACCTCAATAAATGTGTAAACTTTTATGGATTTAATCTCTTCTAACTCAAAATAAATCTAAAATTCATATAATATTATATATAAATATGGATCGGAGTCCCTATTTCTCAATAACATGCCGGCCAATGAAATGTTTCCATGTGTTGATATATCTCTTACTCAGTAAATGAAATGTTTTAAGTGCGAGTTAGGGTTTGATGGGTTTACATGGTCGTTTACAATGGCGATAGAACAAGCGTTCTGACAGCTTCAATTGGCTGAGAAAAGTCTTTGAATCTCCCTCATATTCAACAACAAGCCAATGATATGTTTCAACAAAGAGTTGCGATAAAGCGTTCTAAGGGCTTGAAGTGGCTGAGCAAAAGTCTTTGAATCTTCATAAATCATGCCTCAACATTTGAAATCAGAACGGTTAAGCTGATGCGAAGCCATGTTCTATCTCTAAACGCAGTGGTATATTTCTCAGGAATCGACCCATGGATGACCATCTGCATCAAAGAAACTTCTGAAACGTTAAGAACACCACTACTTCTGAAACGTTAAGAACACCACCTACCACTGTCGGGAGTCCAGAAGCTTCCTCAGTGACATCCGATGGTCCGTATGGTGCTATGTAGACGAGATATCTCCGGACCTGCCCCGAGATTCGAGAATGATGCTATATTTCCTTTTAATAATTTTTTAATACACGAATTTCAACGTTCTACTCTTTTCTTCGTAATGGAGTTGTTAATAATTTTTTAATACACGAATTTCAACGTTCTACTCTTTTCTTCGTAATGGAGTTGTTTTGGAGATTCCGGTGACGGAATCCGGCGGAAAATTGAGATTAATTTATGATTTGTTGCAGTTAAAATGGTCTTTTAACTGTATATTCGGATTCAGCACCCTGAAAAACCCCTTGGACGCTTTGATTGTGCAGAAACTAGCTATCAAACTTGAGATTCCAATAAATTGCTGCCAAATTTTCACCCAAAAAACCCGCCGAAAATACTTTCAAAAAGTCGCGTTATAGAAAACTGCCTTGGGGTAATTATCACCGCAATGATTATACCATTGTTCATAAAATTTGGTTTTACGATAGTTGTTAATATTTTTAAAATGGTCATTTTAAATATACAAATGGATTTGGTACCTTAAAATTCCCTAAAATAAATATAAAATAAATACACATCAGATCATTGTGTATAATCTCTCACAATTTAAATCTTTGATGCCATCATATAAGAAAAAAACCATAAAAATGGAAAACAAGTCTCCTTGATTAAAAAAAAGTTCTACTTCTAATCGAACCATAACAAGTCTACATGGTGAGAATCGTTAATGGAATACTAATGCTAAAAGTGGGGCGTATTTAATGAAAAATCAGAAGAAAGTACATGGTGAGAATCGTGAACGGAATTCTACTAGGGTTCTTTAATGAAATTCAAAAGAAAGTATACCTTTGACTGAACCATGAAAGATGAAAGATACTTTAGTGAGTAAAGGAGTTGTTTTTAGTGTAAATTTTTAGATTTTTTGGTGTTGAAATTTGGTGAAAAAATTTGGTGGAAGAATTTGAACTGAAATTTTGATTTGTGTTATTTAAATTGGTTTTTTGACTATATAGATTTAACACCTTGAAAAACTACTAGTGCACTTTGATTGTCCAAGAGTTACCCATGAAGCTTGTGATTTTAATAAATTCTTGCCTGATTTTAAAGAAAATAGACCGGAATGGAAAAGCCTACAAAAAAGTTTTACTAAAAATAACTCGGCGAGAAAATAACTAATGGAATAAGCATGTACATCAACAAAAAACTGTTATGAATTAGATTTTGTGGGTGTACATTGAAAAAAATAGATTTTTTAAAGTGTGTAATGAAGATTTAATTAAAAAAATTATACATTGGAAAAAAGTTGTTATGGATTGGATTAGGTGGTTGTAAATTGGGCAAAAAATCTGTTAAATGCTAGATTTTTAAAGTGTGTAATGAAGATTTAATTAAAAAAATTATACATTGGAAAAAAATTGTTATGGATTGGGTTAAGTGTGTGTATTGTTAGCACTCCAGAAAACTCTCCTAGGTTGTAGCTCGAAAATGCCTGGTAACATATAAATCTTCAATATTGTTCTCTGAACTATTGGAATGGATCGGGGTTTGGATCATGTCAAATAATTGTTTCAACTCTGTTTTCACTCAAGACATGCATGAACACCCTCAGCTTGACAAGGCTTTTGACCACTAATACTCAATAGTTTATAGATTCAATGAATAGATGGAGAATCCTGATTGTACCAGCAGGTACATACATAAACACATATGAATGGCTAGCTACAGAAAGTAAATGAAGTTTGCAAATCTAATTTATCAATGCATAGATATGATGACAGTTATCTGGCATTAAACACTGAATAAAACATGAATAACCTATTCAAGTGCAAGCTTAGAACAGAGGATAAGATCGCAATTGAACATGTAATAGCAAAAGAAGCTTGTATTATTGGAATGAAGATGAGACGCTGGGAGGAACAGAGTATCCACAGTATCCAAAAGTTGAACCCCTTTTACTTCGAACTTTCAGCCATTTATAGGATTTTTACAATACTCTTGAACTCTTTGAGGCTCAAGATGTCTTAATCTATCCCCTCTGTCTTCTAACTACTTGATGCTATAACCAGAAAAACATGAGCTTAGAGAGCTCTGTTTCTAACAAACATGGTAATCAAATTCTAGTAATTTTTCCGCGCTATCAGGTGGTTCGCTCATGCCAACGATGTTCCATGATCATTTATGTTGGTTCGACTGCATCGTGTTGTTGTTTTTTCCCCTATCGGCCATGCATTCTGTTATTTTAGTTCAACTGTCCGATTGTCAAAAACACTGACAAAGCCAACAAATTTCCTCCCCGAGTGACTGGTGGAAAGTGGGGTACGGGGGCACGTAGGCCGTTGGATGGTGTGGATCGACGGTCGGGATGTTGGTCAAGCGACGGAGGATGAACTATGGTCATCATGAACGAGGGTCGTTGGACCAGGAGGAATTGGCGAAGGAGATCAATCGCCGGATGCTTGAAGTCATGGTGGGAGGGGAATAAGTCTGAGCCATTAGATCTTAGATGGGTAGATCGAACGACTATTGGGCGGAGGATGTGCTCGAAGGATAACTCCTGGGAGCAGTTTACTCAAGCAGAAATGGTTTATATAGGGCGGTCATCGGGTAGTAAGTGGTAAAGGTCAGAGCCCACCTGATTGCCGAAGCGATATGCGTGATAACCATTAGATCTGGTGGAAATGATCTAACGGTGGTGATTGGTCGAAGCGGGTGAGCGTATAACGTTGTTCGGATGAAGTGTGGACTGTCAGATCAGTGGGAAGATCGACGGCGGGGGACACGAAGGTAGAGGACGACCTCAAAAAATGTGCAAAGGGGCGCATATAGATGGAAAGGTAAGGTTTTCAAGGGCTTTTGCGCATTAGTGCATGTTTTCATGCGCTCTAAAAAATAATAATACATAACGGGTGCAAAAATGGATTAATTCACGTAGGGCCAAGGCGAAAGTGAGTTTTGTTATGATGTGAGGGTTGGGTTAGGACATGAGTGAACATGGATGGGAGTGGATGAGTGAGAAAAGTGAGGTGATGGACCATGTGGGAACCTCTCCATGACAGCAGAATAGACCATTTCCCTCGTTTAGTCTTCAAAATAGCAGCACTGCACCTCAGGGCTAACACTGGCTCATTCTGGGGATAAAAACCTCCTTATGAGGTTTCAAGAACTACAGACTACTGCCTTTCCTATAACAACCAAAACAAACTTATCTCCTAGTATTCCATTACGCATGGAGTTTATTTGCATAGAAAACACAAACTGAAAAAACTTATTACAATATTAAGGCCTTAAAGCCTCATATGAAGTAAAGTTTCAAAAACCGCCCATTGACTGGGCCATCAAAAACACCTTCCCCCTCCAAATTTTGCAGAGTGAAAGTATTGTTCATCTGAACTTGAGCAATGACAAACAGTCCCATCCATAAGGCATCAAATTTACCATGGTTTCCCTTCCTTTCCTTTAATGCATCCCATTTGATAACCCAGTCACCAACCTAAAAACTGTCCATTTTTGCCTTTCTATCAAAGGTTTCTTTGATCTTCTTCTGATGAATTATTGACTTCTCAACCAGTTGTTCTTTGATTTGCTCTAATTCAACCAAGCTACTTATTCTCCTCACCATGTCATTCTCTTCATCATGTTCTTCTTGCAAGAATTTGGCCACAGGGAAAATCAGCTGGATAGGAAAAACAACATCAATGCCATAGACCAGCTTAATTGGAGAATTCCATGAAAAACAACATCAATGCCATAGACCAGCTTAAATGGAGAATTCGCTATGGCATTCTTGTTGGTAACTCTATCAGCCCACAATGTAAACTTCAAATTGGAATTCGAGCTCTTTTTGTTGTCCTCGAACAGTTTTTTGATTATCCTTACAAGACTCTTGTTAGATGATTCTGCCAGGCCATTGCCTTGAAGATAATATGAGGTAGAATGCACCAATTGAATGCCCATGGATTCACACATTTCCACCAATTCTTCTACCCTGAAAGTTGTTGCATTATCAGTGACTAGTTTGGTTGGGCAATCAAATCTAGTGAAAATATTCTCATTCAAGAACTTTATAATAACCTGTTGATTAGCATTTTTAGTGGCTGTAGCCTCGATCCATTTCGTGAAATAATCAGTGGCTACCAAGATCCATTTGTGTTGGTCACTGGAATGTGGATTGATCTCACCTATGAAGTCCAAGCCCCATTTCTAGAAGGGACCATTAGCGTGTACTGGCTTCAAGGGCAGAGATTTTAGCTGTTGTCTTCCTACAAACCTCTGACATTTGTCACAAGACTTCACAAAAGAAAACACATCAGAGAACAGAGTAGGCCAATAATACCCAGCTCTCAAGATCTTATGGGTTGTGGTTTTCCAATAATAATGCCCTCCACAGATGCTAGAATGGAATTGGTGCATGACTTCCACAGATTTTCCTTTGTCTAGACATCTCAAGGGGATCCATGATGGGTCTCTCCAATAAAGAAGGCTTTTATTAATGCAGAATTTGGTTGATCTGAGCTTAATGGCCCGAACTTAACTTGAGCTACGCCCTGGAGGGACTTTTAGCTTCTGCAAAAAATGAACTACACTGGAATACCATTCATAGGTGGCTAGATTTTCAGCCAAAGACTGATTCTGCTCTTGCTCTTCTGCTTCTTCCTCTATCCACTCACCACCTGAATTTGAACCCATGCAATTGATGTCTAACAAACTGCAATTTTTCTCAGCCATAAGCTTAACCAAACCCTAGCCTTTGACAAGCTTGGTGGGCTTCACCTCTATGTTGAACTCTATGAATTTTGCAATCCATTTAGCTCTCTTTCCATAAATATCTCACTGAGTTAGGACATATTTTACTAAGGTTGAAGGTACATACGCAACCACTTTGGAGTGTAGAATATAAATTCTGAATGCATTCAAAGATTTTATGAGAGCATAAGCTTGTTTTTCAATAAGGTCATACCTTAGTTCAGCATCCCTTAGAGTTTTGCTGAAAAAAGCCACATGGTGCTTTACACCTTCATCATTTTTCTGCAATAGAACTGCAGCAAGTGTATCATAAGAGGCAAAAGAGAAAATATAAAACTTCCTGGTATAATCTGGACTGATTAGAGTGGGATCTTCCATGACAGCTTGTTTGATGGCTTCAAAAGAGCTTCTTGCACCATCTGTCCATTTTATTTCTAATCCTTTCTTCAGCATGGAAGTGATGTGCTTCACTAGCTTTGCAAAGTTTGGAATAAACCTCCTAACAAAGTTAATCTTACCCAGGAAAGATTGAATGTCCCTTTTTGACCATGTGATGGACAATGTCTAAATTGCTTGAACTCTTGCTGGATCGATCTTCACACCTTCAACAGAAACAATATGTCCTAGAAGTTTTCCTTCTTTTAGAGAAAACTGTGACTTCTTTGGGTTCACAGAAATTCCAAACCGTCTGCACTTTAGAAACACCTTCTTCAAATGCTGCAAATGGTCCTTGTGACTATTGGAAAAGACTGTGATGTCATCAAGGTAAATAAGGAAAAACTTGTCATTCTCTCCCACAAAGGCTATGCCCATGGCCCTCTGAAAAGTAGCCCCAACATTCATCAATCCAAAAGGCATCTTGGAGTACATGAAAGTGCCCCAAGGAGTAGTGAAGGAAATATTTTCTTGATCTTCTGGATGTACAACAACCTGATTGTAACCTAAAAACCCATCTAAGAAAGACATGACTCTAGCCCCTGAAACTTTTTGCAGCAAGTGTTTCATCTTAGGCAAGGGGTGGTTGTCGTTTTTAGAGCATTTGTTCAAATTCCTGAAGTCAACACAAAGCCTGATTTCTCCATTCTTCTTTATTACTACCACAAGGTTAGCTATCCACTTTGAATACCTTAGGGGAACTATGATCTTGGCATCCAACAGCTTCTTGATTTCCTTTTCAATCAAAGGCAATAAGAGAGGGCTGATAGGTCTTAATTTCTGCTTAAAAGGGGTGGTTTTATGCTCCAGTGGAATCTTATGCTGAATGACGTTGGTGTCATAGGTCCAAATATCATTGTACTCCCAAGAAAAAATATCAACAAATTGTTTCATTAGGGTGCAATACTCGAAACTTTGGGCAGAAGACAAGTGAGTGGACAGATTTATATAATTTGGATGGGCTAGGCTCCCTACATTATGTCTATGAACTGTAGACTCATTTCCATTTTTGGTAGACTGATAAGGTACATCATTATGTTCAAACAACTTCTCTAGGGGCACCAATCCTTTGGGTATATGGTTACTAGGAAGCTCAACAATGCTATCCTGACCAATCTCGTCTTTTAGCTTGGACTGGTTGCATTCTTCAATGGTTTCGTTTTCTTGGTCAATGTGCATTTCAAGAAATTCATCAATAACTTGTAAAAACATATTAATTTCATCATCATCTTCAAAAACTTTCGAGTATTTGACATTGTCAGGAAGAGATGGTCTATATTTCACCTGAACTTCATAAGTCAATTTAGGAGGCAAAGGAGGAATAAACATGCTAGTAGACACAACAAGGGAATCATCAAGTTTGTTCTTCATTCTAGGGGTGTAAGAAATGCTGAAACTATTAAAAGAACCCTTGAGCTTATGTACCTCATCTTTGTATGCTTTCAGCATTGGATGCTTTTCTTGGAAAGTTTTGTTCACCTGCTGAATGATAAGGTCTACATCTCCAAACACCTTCAGACCTTTTATGCCCATTTCGTTAGTAGCGCTTAAGCCCAATATTGAGGCCTTGTAATCTATTATGTTATTTGTGACCTAAAAAGTTAATTTGAAAGATAATGAATGCATGCTTGTGTGGGGGACACAAGGACTACACCTACCCCTGCAACGTCCTTAGAGCAAGTTCCATCAAAGAACATGACCCAAATTTTTGGGCCTTCTTCCTCTGTGATATGGAAAACCAGTTTCCTAAGCTGCATGGAGGCCAACTGGGATTCTTCAATCCGAATAATACAGGCTCCAAAATCAGTGTTGACAGCATAGATTGGATGATTAGTGGGATTCCTTTCATCACTAATGATATAAGCCAACTGAGCTTCTCTGTATAATCTCCTACTCTCACCTCCAAAAATTGGGACAATAGCATAAGATAGATCATTTTGCAATTTTCCACCTAATCTCTTGATCCAACCTCTAGAAAGCAACATTCCAAACTTGGGGGGTACATCTGCTACCACAATATCCATCATCATCCTCTTCATGGGCAGCTGAGGCAAGGTGATGGCTAGGTATTTGATTAATCCCAAACATTTTACTTTTCTAGAGTCAAAAGAAAATAGGTCATGATAAGGCCTGGTAATGTCAAGACCCAACTCATCCATGACAGCCTTAGGCATTAGATTATGGCTGGCTCCTGTGTCCAGAAGGTAGTTGTGAAAGATTCTTTCATGAATAGTCAAAAATACATAGAATGATGTGGAGTTGTCATCACAATTTTCAATCATTGGGCTGAGAACAACAGCTGGTTTGTTGTCTTGCAGATTTACATAGTCAGTGGAGGCTTGGATGGCTTTAGGCTCAAGGGCCTCGAGGATAAATCTATTGAAGGACTCATTCTTCACTAGTTCAATCAGAGGTATAGGTATGCTTAGCTTCTGAATTTCTGATTCAAAACTAAAAGGAGAAGGAGACTTGTCAAGGCCTCTTACCTCATGAGCCGGAGCTTTGATGATGATGGGACCAACTGCTGGTTATTTCTGCTTACTAGCTTGTTGTATTGCAGGGACAACAACTCTTTGAATAGGATTTTCCTTGGCATTATTCATCTTCAACCTCAGATCATATCTATGTTGATCATCAGTTTGCAGAACAACTCAACCATCCCACCCTTGGCTGATCTGGTCATTGAATAATGACTTTTCATAAGCAACTAAGGTCAAAAAGGAGGCACTGCCTTTGTCTTCCAGATAATGGATCTCATCATCTTCTTCAAACTGCTCTTCTTCCATGGCTACATTCTGGAAAGGGGTCTTCACCCTTTGGTCTTCATTGACATCCTTTCTTCTTTGCAGAATCTGCAACTGCTCATTAGCTCTTCTATATGGATTTGGATTTCTAGGAGCAAAGGTATTAGGAACTCTTCCTTTCCCAGGGTGCTGCTCAACCTTTAGTTTGGAAATTTTAGAGGCTAATGACTCTATCATCTTGGTCATTTTATCAATCTTGGGATCTGAAGATGATGAAGATTCGCATCTCTATCTCCTTCTATCAACATTCCCCTTGAACTTCTCTACAACCATGATGTTTGATTCTACTTCCAAGGCTACATCCTGCATATCATCCAAGGTAGCACATCGTCTCTCCCTCAATGATAGACAAAAGTCAAAAGCAAAGGCACTGGTATAGGTGAGTTTAGTAGAGGTAGTGGTGGGTTTTACATCAGTTGGTATCTTGTTGTACATGCAGTTAAACCTCTTACTAAAATCAGGCAACAAGTCACCATTTTCCCTCTTTAAGTTCCCAAACTCAGTGTGGTAGTACAATAGATCCTTCTTATCCCTCCAATACTTTAGTAATGCATCATCTAAAGCCTCAATATTTGCTATAGACCTTGGGTTCAATTCTCTGAACCATTTTCTAGCCTCTCCATCTAGACTTTGGACAAAGACTCTCATCCATATATTAGCTTCACTAATGTCCAGGTTATCAGCATAGCTATAGAATGATTCAAGATGTTCCTCAGTTGTAACGTCTTCAGTCCCAGTGAACTTAGGCATATACTTATGATATTCTCTAGTAGGCATGGCATTCAAAGGAGTGGGCAGTACTAGAGGTCCATACCTAGCAACTATGATTCTTTCCATTTTGGTAGGTGCTTGTGGTGCTGTCATAGCTGTGGTGGCTATAGGGGTATTGGAAGTCTGAATGACAGAGGATTGAGGAGTGATTGATAGGACTAAAGGAGTATGATGGATAGGAGGAGAGGCTTTCTTTGGGCTTACAACGAAATAAGAACCTAAAGAATAAGGAGCTCTATGAGTCTCTGAGATTTTTTCTTCATTGCTAGTATTAGATGTTATATTCTCAACATGTATTTGTTCTATTACAGGATTTTCTTGAAGAGATATAGAATATTGTTTAGAGCTACCCGAACCTGATGCTCCTTTCTACAATGCCTTTCTTTCTTTTATGATTTTTTTCAGGGTCAGGTATTGGGTCAGCTCATAGCTTCTGAGGATTTCTCCAAGTATGCCTCACAAACTGAGCCAGAACTATGGAGTGGAGTCGCCAAGAGGTTCGTCCTCTAGTAGAATTGCTAGATAGATGACTACATCCCAAATAGTGTCCAGGCTTTATCTATCATCAAATTTGGATCTGTGTCGTCCCCCAGGGAAGCTAAGCTTCATTCTCCTCTCGTCGAAAACAATGCCAATTATGTTAGCACTTCAGGAAACTCTCCTATGTTATAGTTTGGAGATGCCTAGCAACATATAAATCTTCAATATCGTTCTGTGAACTATTGTAATGGATTGGGGTTTGGATCAAGTCAGATGATTGTTTCAACTCTGTTTTCACTCAAGACATGAGTGAACACCCTCAACTTGACAAGGATTTTGACCACTAATGTTGAATAGTTTATAGATTCAATGAATAGATGGAGAATCCTGACTGTACCAGCAGGTACATACATAAACACATACGAATGGCTAGCTACAGAAAGTAAATGAAGCTTGCAAATCTAATTTATCAATGCAGAGATAAGATGACAGTTATCTAGCATTAGACATAGAATAAAACATGAATAACCTATTCAAGTGCAAGCTTAGAACATAGGAGAAGATGGAAATTGACATGTAACAACAAAAGAAGCTTGTATTACTGCAATGAATATGAGATGCTGGGAGGAACAGAGTATCCACAGTATTCAAAAGTTGAACCCCTTTTACTTTGAACTTTCAGGAATTTACAGGCTTTTTACAATACTCTCAAACTCTCTGAGGCTCAAGATGTCTTAATCTATCCCCTCTCTCTTCTAGCTACTTGATGCCATAACTAGACAAACATGAGCTCAGGGAGATCTATTTCTAACAAACATGGTAATAAATTCTGATAATTTCGCTGCGCTGTCAGTTGGTTCGCTCGTGCCAGCAATGTTCCTTGATCATTTCTGTTGGTTCAGGTACATCGTGTTGTTGGTTTTTTTCCTTTCAGCCATGCATTCTTTTATTTTAGTTGAACTGTCTAACTGTCAAAAACACTGACAAAGACAACAAATTTCCTCACAGGGTGACTAGTGGGAAGTGGGGTATGGGGGCACGTGGGCCGTTGGATGGTGTGGATCGACGGTCGGGATGTTGGTCAGGCGGCAGAGGATGAACTATGGTGATCGTGAATGAGGGCCGTTGGATCGGGAGGAATGGGCGGAGGAGATCAATTGCCGGAGGCTTGAAGTCGTGGCAGGAGTGGAATAAGTCCAAGCCGTCAGATCTTAGATTGGTGGATCAAACGACTATCGGGCGGAGGAGGTGCTATAAGGATAACGCCCCAGAGCAGTTTACTCAAGTGGAAATGGTTTATATCAGGCGGTCATTGGCCAGTAAGTGGTAAAGGTTGGAGCCCACCCAATTTCCCAAGCGATATGCGCGATAGCCATTAGATCTGGTGGAAATGATCTAACGTTGGTGATTGGTCCAAGCGGGTGAGTGTATAATGTTGGTCGGATGAGGTGTGGACCGTCAGATCAGTGGGAAGATCGATGGAGGGGGACACGAAGTATGGGACGACCTCAAGAAATGTGAAAAGGGGTGCATATTGTAAGGTCCTCGGGCGCACACATGGTTGGGCGCCGGGTGAACGCGGGCGCGCGAGCAAGTCGGGCCGCACAACGAGCGAGCGCAGGTACACGGGCGAGTTGGGTTGCACGTGGGCGGGCGCCCGGGCAAGTTGGGGTGCACACGGGCGGGCGCGCAGGCGAGTTGGGCTGCACGTGGGCACGGGCATGCGCACGTGGCGAGTCAGCGCACATGACAATGTGACAATAGGCTGAGTTCTGTGCGACAAAACCTGCAACATGACTTTATGACACTTGCGACAAAACGATGAACTTGCAAGGGAACGATAAGGAGTTTATAGACGATGGAAGCGTGGATGATGGAGTTGGAGGCCGGCATGTATTGAGGGCTTGGTCGACTTGTTAAAAGGGCATTCAGGGGTGTGTAAGCTGCATTTTGGGTGGTCCGCCGAGTGAACCACCACCCACAGTAAAACGCATATATATTGGAGCATTTTGGAGATCATTTCACCAATGATTTCGATCAAGGATCTTCGCATAAGAGGTGCAGATCAGAAGTGCACATTAAGGAGCAAGGATAAGCCACAACTCATGCGCTTAAGGTTGGTCTTGTGCACGGTCTTGGGTACGCACTTGGTGGAAGTTGAAGGTTGGGCAAGGTGTGCTCGTGAGTTGATTGAAGAGCCGTTTGTGCTGGGACTTGATGAGGGTGTCTTGGTGACTTGAGTGAGCACCCTCCCACCGTGCAAGGTGTGCACAAAGGTTGTAAAAGGCAGTGTTGCCTCCATTGTAAAGATTGGCTAAGTATAGACTTTGATTTTACCAAGAATATGTTATGAAACCAGCTCAAGAAAAGATAGAAAAGATAGATCAATGCCTTAGAATTCTTCCTCTTCGAGGGGGAAACCTCCTTTACATTACATAAATGAACAATTCTTGGATGATTCAAATGATAAAACCTCCTTTCTATATATAGGAGTCTAAGGAGTCACAATATAATCCAGCCGACCTAACAATAATAATATAAAGCCACAAAAATAACAATAGAGGGATTCTATGGGGCACAGTAATAACAATATGGGGGCAATAGGGGCACAAAAATATTAATAAGGGGTATAACTACAATAGTAATGGGGTAATCACTAGTATTATAGGGACTCAAAATGCCCCTCTCCTTCAAAAAGCATTGTCCTCAACGCTTGAGTAGTTCTTGGTGCTTGTGTATAAAATTCTTGTCCTCCCATGTGGAATCTTCAGCGGGTAAGTTCTTCCACTTAATGAGATACTCTGAAATTGATCGATTTCGTAGTTGTCGGGTTCTTGTTTCTGTGACTACTCCAAGTTCCAATATGATTTTTCCTTCCTCTTCAATTTATGGCAATATTGTTTGAATTGGGATCTTTTGCAACTTTTGAATAAGTGGCCATACTTCTTCATTCTTCTTCCATTCATCCCTTGCTTTGTTTATCCAATTTGGTTGGATAATAAAATAACACAAAACAATGCTTCCACATCCTCATCCTTGAAGAGTCTTCCCATTCGGTAAGGTTGCTATTTTTTAAGTGCATGTAGTATTGCCAACATTTCCTTCTCATAAATAGCTTGCTTGAGATGTAGCAGTAAAAATACTCAATCACCTACATCAAAACATTTTTCACTATGATGTTGATCTACCTGTTTTTTCGTTTGATTTTGCATCGAAGTGGCATTATCCTTTAAAAGTTGGAGAACATTTTGTTGATGCTCGATGTGATCTTTCACTGCTTGAACCTTTTTCTTCTTGATATGTGCTTCTATCTCTAGAGTTTGAGGAGTGGTAATTTCTTCCAATCCTTTACGAGATATGGTCGGATTCATTTCTTGATGCTTGATGTGATCTTTCACTTCTTGAACATTTTTCTTCTTGATATGTCCTTCTATCTTGATAGTTTGAGGAGTAGTAGTATCGAACAATGAATTACAAGATATGGTTGGATTCATTTCTTCTTTCTCGATGTGGTCTTTCACTTCTTGCACATTTTTCTTCTTGATATGTCCTTCTATCTTGAGAGTTTGAGGAGTGGTAATTCTTTCCAATGCTTTACAAGATATGGTTTGATTCATTTCTTCTTTCTCTGGGGTGGCGTCCTGGCGTATATCTTCTTCTTTTGATGTTTCTCGATCCTTTTCTTCCTCCTCTTCATATTCTATGTAAAATAATTCTTCTCAGCACACTTATGACCTTTAGTGCATTTGCTATCACAATTGTAACAAAGCCCTTTTTCTCTTTTTTTCTTCCAATTTTTGTGGCATAACCCTTGTAGGTTGTGGAAGGCTAGGAGAAACAACACTTCCATCTTTATAGTTGTGAGGGGTACGCTTCATGGTTTCCATAATTTTGCTTTCCAATATGTCACAAAGCCCTTTTACTCTTTCCAATTGTTGTGGTGTTGCTCTAAAGAAGGTGTTGCTCTTTGTATCCTCATAATGTGCTATCATTTCCTCCGTGAAAAATGACCACGTGTCAAGTAATTTACGAGAACAAAGACCTTTATACCATAAAAATTGATCTGGTTCTAAATATGAAGATGTAATACATACCTTTTGTAATAGTGGTACACCATGTAGATCAAAATATTGCTCCATCTGAAGTGTCCAATTTACTGGATCCTTGCCATCAAACTTCCTCATCTTGCTTTTTCTTGATTTTAGGACGTTGATTTTGAAACGACTGTAACTCTGTAATTTCAGGTATTTAAGTTTTGAAATTGCTACCTGTAGTATCCCTCTTTGTCCTCTTTCCAATGCCACCAGTCTAATCCAAATTGGATTCTCCAAGAAATAGTTATACACAATCTCCCAAGATGACCTGATTATAGATCTTTCCAGAAGAGTGAACTTGTATGAAGTGCCACGTGTTAATTTTTTGACTTTTGGTTCTAAAAAAGATGTACAAGAAACTAATGTCCATCCTTTTTCTATAACTTCTTACAAAATTTCAATCCGATGCTCAGAGAGAAAGTTATGACGATTTTCCCCAGGTCACCTATTTGGAATGAAATTCAGGAGTATGCAAAAAGACCAACTTCCTCAGATCATATCTCCGTAAATATAGCGCGAAAAGCTCTGAAATTCGGTCCTGAGGTTCAGCACGATTTCTTCTCAAATGGGTTTTTTTTGTGACTTCTGAAACGTCACAGAAAAAAAAGTTATAGCAAAAATTCCACGATGACCTATTTGGAGTAGCGAAACCCTAGAATCCAAAGCTCTGATACCAAAAGTTATGAAACCAGCTCAAGAAAAGATAGAAAAGATAGATCAACACCTTAGAATTCAGCCTCTTTGAGGGGGAAGCCTCTTTTACATTACATAAATGAACAATTCTTGGATGATTCAAATGATAAAACCTCCTTTCTATATATAGGAGTCTAAGGAGTCACAATATAATCCAGTCGACCTAACAATAATAATATAAAGCCACAAAAATAACAATAGAGGGATTCTATGGGGCACAGTAATAACAATATGGGGGCAATAGGGGCACAACAATATTAATAAGGGGTATAACTACAATAGTAATGGGGTAATCACTAGTATTATAAGGACCCAACAGAATACCTGTAAGCTTGTATTATTGAAGAAAGATTGTTATATACATATTATTATCGGGTAGACTCATTGTTCAGGGAGTTTCCCCTCCCTTTATATTGTGCAATTGTGTTCTTGTTATAATTGTTGTTGATAATGAATGAGTATGGGTGTTCATTAGTATAAAGGTTATGCATAATAATACTTGGTTGCGAAACACAAACTAAGTAAGAGAAAGTGAATTAGGCGTAGTCCATGAACATTAGTATTGGTAAAAAGAAAGTGTTCGGTGGTGTCGCACCTCGCCAAGAGCGGTTGGAAGACTACCACAGGCCTTGGGGGTGTGACAGGTGGTATCAGAGCTAGTATGAAGACTTGGAGGTCTTGCAGGAAGCTGGGTGAAGCAAGTGTGCATACACTTGGAAGTTGATGACAGGTACTTGCAGGTGAAGGAAGCTATTTCACATACAAGTGGAACAAGAGCTGGTTCATGATTGTAGGGACTTGGTGAACGTGGAGATGGCCGAAAAGTTAGAGATGGTGGATGAACCTACGATAGGTGAGTCTAGCCATGATGCAGTTGAGGACCTCCGGTACAAAGTGTTGGAACAAATGAGTCAATGGAGTTCTAACTCAGTTTCCATGAAGGCTGAAAACATGAAGATTCGGGAAAGTTGTTCGGAGCTAAGGAGGGAACTTGAAGAACTCAAGAGCCAATGTGAAAGTACGACAGATATGGAACTCAAGGAACTTGATGAGGAGATCCGACAGAGTGGCCTTGGTCTTCAAGAGCTCTTTGATGAAAGAGCCCGGTTAAGGAAGGAAAGTGCCAGGGTGGAAGCCGAAATCAAGCAAGTTGAGGAAGAGATAAAGAAGAAGCTTCTTGGTAAGAAGGTTGTTGTGATTGAGCAGGAAGAGCTCGACTACATTGACAGGTTGGGAACTCACTACCGAGATAATCCAGAGGACATTCGGAAGTTCAGTTCTATGAACTTAGTCAGTGGGCACTTGGTTGGTGCACTTGAGCAGGATGCGATGGAGGACAAGCTTGAAGGGAGTCAAGCTAAACCAGGATCGAGCTGCTTAGAAGAACCAAGCAAGGAGGTGAAGTACCTTAGGAGGAAAGTCAAGATGGAGCATAAGCCAATTGACACTTCTGAGGATGAATTCTTAAAGAAGGTTGTTGATATAAGACACAAGATGAAGCCAACAAAAGGAGGTGGTTCCTTGAAGTTGAGTTTTGTGCAAGTGACCTTGAAGGGCAAGAAATTTGCAGCTTTGATGGATATAGGGGCTACTCATAGCTTCTTAAGCAGGAAGGCAGCAAAGTCTTTTGGGAAGAAAGCAAAGATGGAGAGGGAATGGAGTGCTTTCAAATCAGTCAACTCTACCATAAGAGCTGTTGACGGTGTGTTGGAGAACACTCAAGTGAAAGTGGGGTCATGGTTTGGGAAGTTGGACTTGAGAGTTGTGAACATGGATGATAATTCTATGGTGTTAGGGCTAGACTTCATGAGGCTTGCATGAGATACTAATGGTGGACCGAGACATTCTCTTAATCACAGTTGGAAGAAGAACCGTGATGGTACTGATGAATAGAAGGAGTTGCTTAGGGTATAGACCAAGGATGACTTCTATGATTTTGTATCCCAAAGATCCGAATGTGAAGCATGAGGATGTGGAGCAAAGAGGACTTGGGAGTGTAACTCAAACAACGAAGGAAAAGAAGTTGATTGACTTCGTTACAAGAGCTGGAAAGAAGAATGAAGAAAGTGAGAAAGCAATCTCACGAACATGGAGACAATTGATGGGAGCATCTTCTACTTATGATCTTCACAATGGAGTTGCAAATGAAGGGAGTCCAAGCACTACTTCAGAGGCAGTGGTTGATGAGGATTATGGAGGTAGGGATCCTACTGGTATAGTGAACTTTTTCAGGTATGCTATGGGCATATATGAATTTTAGTTGACAAAGTCCAAGCTAGGTGAGCTTGGATGTACATGCAAGGAGATTGAGGCTGTGCATAGATACTTGAGGACACAACATCAATCTGACACATGGGTGGATGAGAGTCAGGGAGGAAACTTCTTGGCCCTCCTTTCTCTATAGACAACCTTGGAGATGGGTTGGTGTGGAGGCCTTGGTAGGGAGGAACCACACCAACTTTGCAAGGGGCCTTGGGAGGAGGCTTCTTTATGACAGATTGCAGACTTGGATGCAGATGGCCAGATGTTGGGATGGAGTCTACATGGGTTGGACATCATGGACAACTAGAGTCATGGACATCAGGTTGGAGATATGGAGCATGACAGTTTGATGCAGGGACATTATGCAGGAGCATGTGTAGAAGGGTCATTCATGATCTTCTATGTGGAGTGCCAAAGCAAAGGATGTTGTGAAGATGCTGTTATGACATGGGGATGTATGAGCTAGTGGAGAGGTTGTACACTCTTGTGCAACAAGACCATGGCTTGGACATGTTGCAGATGAGATGGAGTTTCCATGGACCTGAGCATGGATTGATAGATTCTTGATGAGTCCGAGATGTAGCAGAAGTTAGGGAAAAGACTTATGGTGACATAAGGATGTGCATTCTTATGATTTGGGCGTATGGTTGGACTGATCACCCGACTAGTTCGAGTCATGAGGGGTACCAATGTGCAGAGAGATGTGGCTATCAGTTTTACGCTTGGCAGGAACATACATAGGTGTGTTCTGATGAAAGACTACATGAGAAGGATGACACATGATGAGGTCGACACAGGATGTTGCAATGGAGATTGTGGCAAAGAGGTCGATGATCATGGATCAAGATGATATCTGATACATGACATACCGTTGAGGTGTATACCTTGGTATGGAGAGCTTGGTGGCAGTTGGTCACTAAGGTGAGACATGATGGAGATGGAGTTCTACATATGTTGCAGGGATGTTTGCCGTATGTGGAGGAGTTGACATCATGGATAGTGATGATCTTGGTGGATGGCTACCGGGATGGCATGTTGTCGAGGATGACAACGATTTTAGGTGGAGGAGGATGTAAGGTCCTCGGGCGCACACACGGTTGGGCGTCGGGCGAACGCGGGCGAGTCGGGCTGCACGATGGGCGAGCGCGGGCGCGTGGGCGAGCGCGGGTACAAGGGCGAGTTGGGTTGCACGCGAGCGGGCGTGCGGGCGAGTTGGGCTGCACGCGGGCGCGGGCACAGGTGCGTGGCGATTGCACACGACAATGCGGCGATAGGCCGAGTTCTGTGCGACGAAACCTGCGACATGACTTTACGACACTTGCGACAAAACGATGAACTTGCAAGGGAACGATAAGGAGTTTATACACGATGGAAGCGTGGACGATGGAGTTGGAGGCCGACATGTATTGAGGGCTCGACCGACTTGTTAAAAGAGCGTTCAGGGGTGTGTAAGCTGTGTTTTGGGTGGTCGGCCGGGTGAGCCACCACCCACACTAAAACACATATATATTGGAGCGTTTTGGAGATCATTTCACCAACGATTTTGATCAAGGATCTTCGGATAAGAGGTGCAGATCAGAAGTGCGCATTAAGGTGCAAGGATAAGCGCACAACTCATGCGCTTAAGGTTGGTCTTGTGCACGGTCTTGGGTACGCACTTGGTGGAAGGCAAAGGTTGGGCAAGGTGTGCCCATGAGTTGATTGAAGAGCAGTGTGTACCGAGACTTGACGGGGTTGTCTTGGTGACTCAGGTGAGCACCTTCCCACAATGCAAGGTGTGCACAAAGGTTGTAAAAGGCAGTTTGCCTCCATTGTAAAGATTGGCTAAGTATAGACTGGGATTTTGCTAAGAATACTTGTAAGCTTGTATTATTGAAGAAAGATTGTTATATACATATTATTATCGGGCAGACTCATTGTTTAGGGAGTTGCCCCTCCCTTTATACTGTGCAATTGTGTTCTTGTTATAATTGCTCTTGATAATGAATGAGTATGGGTGTTCATTAGTAAAAAGGTTATGCATAATAATACTTGGTTGCGAAACAGAAACTAAGTAAGAGAAAGTGAATTAGGCGTAGTCCATGAACATTAGTATTGGTAAAAAGAAAGTGTTCGGTGGTGCTGCACCTCGCCAAGAGTGGTTGGAAGACTACTGCAGGCCTTGGGGGTGTGACACATATGGACAGAAAGGTAAGGTTTTTAGGGGCTTTTGCGCATTAGTGCATGTTTTCATGCACTCTGAAAAATAATAATACATGGGGGGGAGCAAAAATGGATTAATTCATGTAGGGCTAAGGCAAAGGTGAGTTTTGTTATGATGTGAGGGTTGGGTTAGGACATGAGTGAACGTGGATGGGAGTGGATGGGTGAGGAAAGTGAGGTGATAAACCATGTGGGAACCTCTCCACGAAAATAGAATAGACCATTTCCCTCCTTTAGTCTTCAAAATAACAACACTGCACCTCAGGGCTAACATGTACATTGGGAAAAAAGTTGTTAGATATTAGAGTTTTTAAAGTGTATACTAAAAATTTAATTAAAACAAATATTACAAAAGTTTTTATTGATTAGGTTAAATTTATTAAGTTGAATTTGATACTAATTATGTTATAATTTACTATGTTGAACTTGAGATTACTTCTGGTATAATTTATTAAGTTGAATTTGAGATTAATTGGGTTATAAAATGGGTTTTCAATCACACGAGTAACTTCTAAGTCTAAAATACAAATTATATGATTAATTGGGTTATAAAATGGGTTTTCAATCACATGGCTAACTTCGAAGCCTAAAATACAAATTATATGGCAACTATAGAGCGTATTTTTTGCTTTTCATCTGTCTCAATTATAAATTATATTGCACTCTAGTGTAGTATTTTTTGTTTTTCAACCGCCTAAAATATACGTTATATTGCCACTCTGGTGTAGTATTTTTTGTTTTCGACAGGGTTTACTTCTAACTTTAAAATGTAAATTCATATAAGCAATATTGTCACACGTATGATGGAAAAGCATGCTTTATTAAATAATAAATAATAACAATATAGACGATTTATAATTCGTAAACTTGTTTATCGACACTGAGTTTTGAGCGATTGATGTCACATTCAGATGGAAATATTACAAAATATAAGTTTCTGTCAAGTTCTAAAATATTCTTGAATTCATAATTGAGGAAAAAAATGGGCATGTTATATTAAGGTGTTTATCTAAGTTGAGAATGTTATATGAAATAGTGATAACTTATCAAAGTTGCATAAAGATAAATTTGTGATTAATAAGGACGATGGAGACTCTTTGAATGGTCGTAACATGGCGAAACAAAAACGTCACGTTTTCGTTCGATTGATTCAGAGGTTGAATGTATGAACTAGGTAGTTTTGGTTTGAATTTGGGTAAACGTTGTTTTGTTTTTTTGGTTTTTTTTTTTTTTTTTTTAAATATATAAATATACTCAGTGGAATATGTTTTAAAATTGTTTTTTGATAAGAAATAGTTTATTTAAAACATAATAACATGTAAAGCTCAAAACTTAGAAGAATTTGACATGACCAAAAACTTAATTATTTAAAAATTACCAATAAATAATTTCAAGTGACTTGCTTAATTAAATATGATGATAAATCAACTTGCATTTTTAAATACTAATTTAAAAACTAACAACTAAAATATATTAGATTTATTACTATATAAATAAAAATTTAACTACCTAACAACACTCCAAATACTAAAAAAAACTAAGACTCCAAATATTTGAATAACACTCAAACCCCCTTCAATTATAACACTTCAAATATTTGAATAACACTCGAAACCCTTTCAATTATGCAAAATAAAAATCAAACTTAATTACAAATGAAATTTAAATAAATGCAAAGGTAAAATAATCCCCCCAGAAACATCCAAACATTTAAGTCCGGTCAAACCATATCGGATCGTATCGTGGATTGATTTTTAGATACCCGTTATAAAGTGGCTTTCTCTTTGATGTTTATCTGGAAATATGGGACGTCAAATGTCGTCGTAGCACTGTTGAGTTGATGATAGGTACTCCGAATCTTTTAGATATTGATTTTGGCTTTATCTTCCTTCGGGTTAGAAAATTCAATGTGATAAGTACATTTTATCATTATATAGAATATACATTATTGTGACTCGAAGTCGAAGTCGAAGTCGGTGGAAATAGGCAGAGGAGTCGCGTTTCTGTGATATAAATTTATAAGTGTTTTTTTAATATATTAATTGGTGTATAGAAGGTGGAAAACGATTTTATTATATATCAATCATTATTTACTAATGAATACATTTGTGATAATAATGAGAAATAGTAGGGGATGGTTAATTATGGTTAAATATATTCAAGTTACAATCAAAGAGAGTTTTTTATGGTCAATATAGAATTGACTATGGATAACCATGTTTTTCCACAACTATTTATAATTGAAATAATCACTCTAGCTCCATAAAGATTACTATGGAACGTGAAATCAATGAGAGTCAGCGTTTTCTTCATGTCCTTATTCGAAAGAAGGACGATGGATCATTCTCACACCAGGTCTTTCTGAAGAAAACTTACACGGAGCAGTATCTTCACGCTAAGTCCCATCATTTTCCAACTCAAAAGGTGGGTGTTCTCAACACTTTAGCCAATCACGTTTAGATTTTTTGATAAAAGTCACCTTGAAGATGAGAACACTCATCTCCTCAAGGTTCTCAAAAATAATAGTTATAATAAGCTCCAATGTCTTAGGGCTTTCCTTAAAGCTGGTAGGGGTTCGAAGATTAAAAAAGAACCCAATGGTCGGTTTTCTGGGGTGCACATTCCTTTTATACAAGGGACCACTAACAATATTGCAAGGATCCTAAGAAAGCATGAGATTCCCTCAACCTGTAGGACCCTTAGCACCATTCAAAGTTCCCTAAGATTTGTAAAAGACACAATGGACCCTAAGAATATGAAAGATGTTTATGTGATCCCTTGTTCATGCAGGACACCCTATGTTGGTGAAATTTGCCACTCAATAAATCAGAGGATTCAAGAACATGTGGAAACCATCAAACATGGGAGGACCCACTCCTCATCATTAGCAAACTATGCGGAAAAGATAAAACACCACATCTGCATTGAAGACGCTTGGGTCATTGCTAGGATAGATCATTTCCATCAACGCAAGTCTAGGGAGGCTATATAGATTAAAAGGAAGCCAAGCAATCTAAATAGAGATGATGGATGGAAAATTAGCAATTGTTAGATCCCTCTCATTTCCTCTTAAGTTTTTATTTATTTCATTTATATTTATTTATTTCATTTTATTTCCAATTTCTTAATTTTTATTATTTATTCGTATTTTTGAACTTTACCCTAATAAGTGATTAATTAATTTATTTCTTTCGTTATTGATTTATTTATTTAGTTATTTATTAAATTTAATTAATTTTTATTTATTTATTTTATTTTAAGTTTGACCATTTATTATTTTATTTATTTTTAAGTTTTTAGAATTAATTGTTTTGATTATTTAAGTTTGATCCAAATCTTAATTTTATTTTTTAGTGATTTGAGTATTTAGGTTTCACCCATATATATATATATTTAAGTTTGACCTTTATTATTATTATTATTTAATTGATTATTTAAGTTTGACCCAAATATTACTGTTATTTTATTAAGTGTTTTGTAGTTTTGATTATTTAGGTTCGAACTAAATGTTATTTTTATGTTAGATATTGATTTCATTAAAATTTTCATTTTTGATTAATTATTTTTCTTAATTCAATATTAACTACTATATTATAACAATTGTTTCCTTATATTTAAATATTATTTATCAATAAATATTATTTATTGAGTCAAATCTAACTTTTATATTATAATGGCTAAAAGAAATTCTCTTCATCTATTTAACTTGATGTGGGAATATGGTTCTTCATCTTGTTTTGGCATTGAATCACACGGGATGGTTCGAAATGTGATTACAAAACTTTGATGTGATTTTTACCGAAAGTTTTCGTACTTTTCAAATTATGATTAGTGATGTTCGACCATGGTTCTTCATGTTTGATAATAGTAGACCATGGTTTACCATAATTTTCTATCATAGGTTATAATTAGCTATTATTGACCACATTGATTCTTGTCGAGAAAAAGTAATTATGGTTGACCATGGTTGACTATGATTACTATGGTTAACGGAAGGTGTTCAGGCTTGCTCATAGTCGACTGTCAATAATGGTTGACCATGGTTGTCTATATGTTGATTATGGTTGATTGAAGATGACCATGCTTTCTCATGGTTGACTATATTGCCCATGGTTGACTATGATTCACGAAGGTTGACATGGATTACTATGGCCAACTATGGTAAATTTTAATTAACCACAATTAACCATGCTTTGATTTATGTTTATCACATTACAATGTTGAATATTAAATAAGCCCTTAAAACCTTTCTAAATATAAATATTAAACCTTTTTTTGTGTAAGTCAGCTTTTGATATTAACAAAATGAAAATATAGTACAAAACTTCTGCTTCAGCAGACTACGGGCCGCTAAACAGCAGGCCTTACCACAGGAGACCAGAAGAGAACAGAGTAACTGAAAACTAGAGAAGACAGAGTAACTGAAAACTGAAAGCCAGCACACCACGCAGGGCGGCAGAGAACTAGAACTAACAAAAGGACATAAACAGAGGAAACCTGGACAGTGAACATATCAACCCGCTGAGAAGAGGGAAGCGAGGATAGCAAGCCACGAAACAAAAGAGAATGTCCGCCGAGGACGAGGAATCTAAGAGACTACAGAGTCAGATATGTTTAAACATCTCCAGGACCGGTGCAGACCTTGACATGTTGACCTGTCCTGGCTTGGGAGGATTGCCCTGCTGATCTCCAGTCGGATCTCCCTTCTACATATCTGAAGGCTTGCTGTCTTGACCAATGACATGTCTTAAAAGTTTAATCAGGACCGTGAGTTTCTTGTCAATCGTGTCGACCTGTTGGTGCAGCGCACTCAGCTTGAATTCACTGCTCTCCACGACCGCCATATGATCATGCGTCATAGCTTCTGTGAACTGCTGAAGCTTTTGCAACTGCTCCGTGTGTTTACCCTGAATATCCATTGCTTTCGCAAGAAGGGTCTTCATACGCCAGCTCTCAGCTTGGGTTCTGACAAATTGAGTAGCGCGAGTGCTGAGTGTTCCAGGGTCCTGGATCCAATCCACTTCTTTCCCAATTTGCTGGTCTGAAAGCTTGTTCTCCTCTTCCTGGACTATGGCTTCTAAGTCGATAATCTTACGCTTATTCCTTTGCGAGGTCCGTGTCTCATACATCTCTCTCACTTGCCGAAGGTCGTTGTTGGCAGACTTATTGCGGCTGCCCTCCCCTGCCATTGTATTTCTAACTCTCCTAGCGTTTTCCTGAGCTCTGTCTGCAGAGTGAGGAGGTTTTGTCTTGCTACACGATAAAATAATGTTTTTCCTTTGGCCTTTGATAGTGGTTAAATAATGAATTCCGGGGAGATTACCGGTGTATGATCGCTTATCTCTGTGCAACTTGCACGTCAGATCACCATAATTGTTGCGTGATGGAATGTTGGTTGGGTTATGGAATAATTGCACCCCCTTACGGTCACCACTCCCTGCTTGCTCCATATTTTGCCAAGTGTCCCTCTTCCTGATTATGTTTCGGTGGCTCATATCACCACAGATCATGAAACTGCAAAAATCTTTGTCACCTGCTTCTGTCATAGTTGCCCTTATCTCGCTTGTCCTTCAAGGTTTGCTGGAAATTAATGGAGCGTGTCTACTCAGCATGTCTAATCAATTATGGTGGTGGGTTATTCGACCCTCCGGTCGGACTCCTCTGCCATCACCAGATCTAACCCGGAGAGTTGCATGCATTTTCCTTTTAACTGTGGGTTGTCAATATCCTGCCAACAGCTGTCCCACATTGTGTTGGGGTGTTCAATCCCATGATTTTCCAGGTGGTCAGCAACCGAATTTGCATTTCACCTTACCTCCTGAAAGATGAGGCCTTTCATTTCTCCTAACAGTTTGGCAATATTGTCTGTGTCCTTGGACAGTCGCCAATGTTTTGTAACCTTGCTGGCTGGTGTTCCCTCGTAGATTTTCCTGGCCGCTGTTATGGCTACCTCTGAATCTCCTTCAACCACTGCATTGCTTGTTTGGTTCATTCCGAGAATCCTTAGTCCTTTTTCCATGGCTACAAATTCCATTTCGTTATTGGTGCCTTCCCCTAGAGCTTTACTGTAAATGTGAAGAATTTCCCCTTTATGATTCCGGATGATTCCTCCAATGCCTGCCGGGCCAGGATTGCCTCTCCTGGCACCGTCAAAGTTTAGCTTTAGGAACCCTTCCGATGGACGACTCCAGCCCTTTGGCACAGTGTTTGGTTTTTGCTGGCACTTTGTGGTTCCCATGTTTTGTTCGTTGATTAAGTTGAAGGTGTTCAGAATTCTCTGGTCCTCGGCCGAAGCTTGATTGTCAGGATCGTCTCTGCATTTTACCAAGATTAATTGTCGAATATTTTGGATTAAGGTAAGTTGCAAGTGCTTTATATTTCTATGCTCATTTTGAAAAATTCTTCTATTTCTTTCTTTCCATATGGTCCAAGTTATGAAGCCTGGCAGGACTTTCCATATACTGTTGATTCTTAAATTGTTAGAGTACTCGCTTGGCCAATTCATAATAGTGTTTTGAATGGAGTCCCTATCCCTGTTAGTTTGTTGCATTATAGTTTCCATCCCTCTCCAAAGGTGATCAACCCATTCACAGGTGTTGAATAAATGGTTCATAGTTTCTTCAGCTTGATTGCACAGAGGGCATTTAGAAGGGCCCTTGAAACCTTTTTTGCGCAGATTCTCCCAGGTAAGAGTTTTTCTCCGCATTAGGAGCCAGAGAAAGGTTTTTATTTTAGGCCAAAACATGGGATCCCAGACCTTGTTGCTCCATTGCATTACCTCCACCTGCTCTGAATGCTCTAGCTGCTCTCTGGCCTCTTTGAGAGTGAAATTACCACTCCCTTTCATACCCCATCTTAGCATGTCGCTTTCTGTGGTCTTTCTGATTTTTCTTTTGTTTAGATGGTTTAGCAAACCCCTTGTATTATTGTTTTCCTCAATTGAGTTTTCAGTTTCATGGAGTAGCCATTCTCCCCATTCTTGGTTGCTGCTGCTATGGCTCCAGTAATGGTGGACGGTGAACCTTCCCCTGTTCTGGCATTCTCTTTTAAAATCTTCGAGCTTTGGTTTTTCCAGCTTTGGGAGTTGCTGCCAAGCATCTTCCCAGAAAAGGGCGGTTTCCCCATTGCGGATTTCCCAAAAACTATGGTCCTAAACTAAGTTACGATTCCTGCTAGCCAAATTCCATATTGGAGAACCCTTAGGCACTTCCTGTAACCTTATTAAGTCTTGTTCGTTGCAGTCGGGAGTGTATTTCTCCTTCCAGTGTCTGGCCCATGGCAGATTGGTTTCCTTCAGCCAACGCCACCATAGCTTGGCTCCGCATGTCATATTGATGGTGTAGGGATCTACTAAATTTAAGCCCCCTGCTGCTTTCGATTTGCATAATTTGTTCCAGGCTACCAGTGCCCATTTATTTTTCTCAGCATTGCCACTCCACAGAAAGGATCTTTGTATAGCTCTAATTTTCTGGAGGACTCCACTAGGAGCCGGCATGATGGAAAGCAGATACTGCGGAATGGCTTGCAATATTGCTTTAGTGAGGACCAGTATTCCAGCAAAATTAAGAGCCCTATGAGTCCAATGTTTACATCTTTTCTCCATTTTCGCTAAGATTTTTTCCCAATGCATTTTTTGCCAAGGTTTAGTCATTAGCGGGGCTCCCAGATACTTAGAGGGCAGACTAACCTTTTTAAAGCCGAGAATATTGGATAGATGCTTCTGAATGGATAGATGAGTATTAAAGAAGAAAATAGTAGATTTAGCCTGATTAATCTCCATACCTGAAGCTTTGCTGAAGAGGTTTAGAATGTTCTTGAAAGCCCTGGCTTCTTTCACAGTTGGAGTGCCATGCAACATTGTGTCATCTACAAACTGTTGGTGCGTTGTTGCAGGTATGGAGGGAAGTGGATGTAAGCCTTTGATTTTTCCTTCCTCTCTTGCTTTGTGAATGAGTCTGCTAAGCCCTTCCATAAGAATCACAAAAAGGAATGGGGAGAGAGGGTCTACTTGTCTGATACCTCAGGAGGGGGAGAAAGGTTCAGAGGGGGAGCCATTGACCAAGATAGAAAAATTGGTGGATTTAATTAGAGCTAGGATCCATTTGGTCCATTGTTTGTCAAAGCCAAAAGCATTCAGAATGGCTTCCAGATAATTCCAGTTGACTTTGTCGAAAGCTTTGGAGAGATCTAGCTGCATCAGCATGCCTGGTAATTTCCTTGTCTGAAGGGTATGAACCATCTCCTGAGCTAAAAGGATGTTGTCTAAAATTTGTCTGCCCTCCACGTAGCCTGACTGCTCTTCCGAGATTAAGTCAGGAAGAATAGGCTTAAGTCTGTTGGCTATAACTTTAGATATGATTTTATATATCACATTACATAAAGCTATAGGTCTAAATTTTTCTGGGGAGTTGGCTTCTTCTTCCTTAGGAATTAGAGCTAGGAAGGTGGAGTTCAGCGATTTGAGAATGGAACAGGAGCATCTGGAATCTTCTACAACTTCCCAAACCTCTGTTTTAATAGTAGGCCAACATGCTTTGTAGAAATTTATTGTAAAACCGTCAGGCCCAGGTGCCTTATCATTCGGCATACTCTTGACAGCGTCTTCCACTTCCTCCATCGAAACCTCTCTTAACAGAGTTGAGTTTTGCTCAGTAGTTATGATGTGGGGTATAGCTTGGGTTAGTTCCTCTATGGCCTCTGATCTTTCTTCATGCGTTTCCTGAGCTATATGATTGAAGTGCCTAGTGAGCAAAGTTGATATTTCCTTGTGATTTTGAAGAGTTTCCCTTGCTTCATTATTGAGCCGAAGAATTTTATTGGCCCCCCTGTAGCCCAGCGTGGATCTATGGAAAAACTTGGTATTTTGTTCTCCCTCCTTTAGCCATTGGATCCTTGATTTTTGTTTCCAAAGTGTTTCTTCCTGCTGACAACGGAGTTGACATTGTTGCATCAATGATTTCTCCTATTCCCTTGAGTCTTCACTGCAGTTCCCTGAAGCCCATTCCTTATGAATTTGATTTAACTTGCCTTCTATGATGGTTTTTTCCTGGAAGATGTTCCCAAATTCAGTTTCATTCCAATCTTTAATTCTGTTTTTGATGTGTTTTAATTTGCTTTGGAGCTTGAACATTCTGGTTCCTCTGATATCCAATGGTTCACACCACCATTTCTCCAGCAAATGTACAAAATTGGGGTGAGTTAACTAGAACTTTTTGAATCTGAAGGGCTTGTTTCTAGGGGTCCCTAGGAAGGCTGCCTCCAAAGAGATTGGCTAGTGATATGATCCTCCACTAGGAAGAATGTCAGAATCCACTGTTATTCCTTCAAGTAAAATGCTTTCAGAGATCAGAAATCTATCCAAACGAGAGGAAGTTAGCTTCTCTCCTCCCCTCATATTGTTCCAAGTGAAGGAGCCATTTTTGGGAAGGATGTCTACTAGTTTGGCAGATTCAATGAATTCAGCAAAAAGTTCTACATCCTTATTGAGCCTTCTGATTCCTCCTTTCTTCTCTAGGAGAGAGGTTATCATATTAAAATCCCCTCCCATGATTATCTTCGAGGTGGGGTGTCTAAGCTTTAAACTCATGAGAGAATTAAGAAAAGAAAATTTATCTTCTAACCTTTGTGGTCCATAAACATTTATGCATAAGTAAGTTTCAGAATTACCTATCATTTGAACTTCTGTGGCGACGAATGATCGTGTAGCTTCCATTGAGAGGATGCCTACCACTCTGGTGTCCCAAAGAGTAACTATGCCTCCTTCCCATCCCTGACTGGCTACGTCTATAAATTCTATAGGTTTACCCAACCTTTTGCTGATGTTCTCCATTTGATTAATGGCGCATTTGGTTTCGTGTATGAACATAATATCCGGATTTTGTTTTTGGAACTTCCTCTTAAGAAGTCTTTGTTTGGCTTGGCTATTGAGCCCTCTTGCATTCCATGAAATGATTTTCATTTATAACTAGATAAATTATTGGTAAGACGGGAAGGAATTTAGAGCCTTCATTTTGCCTGAATTTAACATTAGAATCCCTAAGTCGTGCAATACCTCCCCATTTGTTCTTCGGCCTCTTCTCTTTCTTTGCTTCAGAACTGTTGGATTAAGAGAGATGCTCTTTGAATGATTTCCTGTGATTTTTGCTATTCCTAATCTCCTGTTTTGCCTGTCTACTTCCGCCTTTTATCTTGCGATGAATAGATCACTGATCTTCCTTATTTCTTCTTCCGGAATATTTTCCAGTCCTTGAGTTCTCCAATTTTTTTCCATGTCTGGTAGGTTCACCCCTTCCTTTTCTAGAACTTCATTGAGCTCCATCTCCTCACTACCCCCATCACTGGTTAACATATCAGTATTTTCATCGTGTTCGTCTTCTAGCTCTTGCATTTGGACTTCTGTTCTGATTATATTTTCCTCCCCGTCCTTTGTTTTGTGTCCTTGCTTGTCTTTTGGCTCTTCATTAAGTTTCATTTCCCTGTTTGTTCCTTCTGAATCTGTATCGGTTTCCAGAATGCTGAAGGTGTTGTTGGTGATGCCTGGGTCTGCCCCTGCTCTGTTCATTCTTTTCCTGTTAGCTCTTTGTCTTGTTTTTGGCTTTGTGAAGGCTTCTTTGCTCTTTGCTGCTTGCTTTGGTTTGTGCTCTTCCCCTGTTCTGTTTAAAGGGCATTCTCTGACAAGGTGTCCGTGTTCATGACACCTTCTACATCGGAAGGGGATTTGCTCATAATCGATGGCTTGATAATAGTCCTCATCTCTAAATTCCAGCCATAGGCCTTCATGCAGAGCTCCTGAGACATCCATCTCCACACAGATTCTTGCACAGGAAGTGTATCTTCGTTGCATCATTGCTTCTGAAGCTTTGATGAAGGTTCCGAGATGGTCTCCTATTTGCTTAAGCGTCGCTAGTCCCCAATAGTCTATTGGAAGGGAGAATAGGTGGATCCACACAGGAACCTGTGTGAAGGTTTCTTTTTCGGGCACAAAGTTTGCTTTCCAGGGTCTCATATAGAGTCCTGCTGATGCAAAGAAGTAAGGACCTCCATCGAAGACCCTATCCTTGTCCTCTAAGTTCGTAAAAACAACAGTAAAAAAACCTTTTGCCCCAAGGTGTAGTTTAACATCACCTTTAGGTTTCCAATGTTGCTTGATCCATTGACAGAGCGCTCGTTCCGTTGGCCACAGTCCCATGAACTTGCATATTATTGCATGTTCCGTCATGTGTTCTCTATAGGCTTGAATGTCTGGATCTGAGAAAACCACTCTGAGGGTTTCGATTTTTTTTGGTTTGCATGCTCCTTGCGTTGCTTTGTTGGAACTGGGGTTTAGGGCTTTTGCTTTCTCCTCTTCCTCTCGAGAGTGCTTCTCTGCCTCATGTTCCTCTTCGCCCTCTATTTGGATATTTATTGGTGCTGTGTCTCTTTGGCTTGCATCTGCCCTTTTTTCGTTATTCTCCTGTCCATTGTTTACTTTTTCTTTCATTTTTGGGTTGTTTCTTGTTTCTTTTTGCAACTGTTGTGTCCTTTCTTTGCTGGTTCCGATGTTTTCCTTACGCTCTCCATAACCAGTGATTTTAAATCCTTCCTGCACTTTATGTTTCTGCATTACAACTTGCTTGAAGGATGGGGTCCCAGTCGACCCCCCGTTTACCATTTGTCGGGTCAGTCCTCAACCTCTGTAAAGTACATCCACTATTTTGTCTCTATGTGCTTCCAGAACTGGTGCTGAGCCTGCAGGTTTGAAGCACTAAACCCTAAACCCCGAAGCTCGCTCCTCCGCACTCTCAGTCCTCAACCATAGATATTAAACCTTATTCACAAACCCTAATGTTAATATAATCAAATTTAACATTAATATTAATATTGTTAATAATACTAATGGAGTTTTGAATAGGGAGGAGGGATGCGGACGTGCGCAGTTAGGGTTTGCAGACGGCGCAGCAGACGGGATTGACAGGCAAAAATCACGGGACAGAGGGCGAAGAAGGGCATGGAAGGTAGATTGAGAAAGGTAATTTTGCAAGACTCGCACCTCAAGCAAATAGTTTTCAGCAGCGAAGTGAGGGTAAATAATAAGAGATAAGAGCTGAGGGGGAAATGGAAAACCCACAAGGGAGGGGAGAGATCCCCTCCAAAAATGTGGTAGCACGGGAGACCAGTGCAAGCGGAATGCAGCATAACCAGAAGGAAAACTATGCACCTGTGATGGGTAACCTATGGTAAAAAAGGATGGGAGGAAAATGCCTACCAAGGGCACAAAAACAACCTAGATATGTCATTCCCTGCAATAAAATTGAGGAATACAACTGCTATATGAAGGACCATGCCTTGATATGTAAACTCATAGGCTACTGCCCAACTGAGAAGGAGTTATACAGATGGATTGACCAAAGGTGGAGACCAAAAGGTCATATAGATCTGAAACTAGGAGCAAAAGGGTTTTTCACAGCCATCTTTACGAATCTGGAGGACAAGGATAGGGTTTTTGAAGAAGGACCGTACTTCATGAACAATGCGGGCATGTTCATGAAATACTGGGAAGAAAGATATAACCCAGAAAAGGAAAAAATGTTGGATGCCCCTATCTAGGTTAGACTATTCGGACTCCCAGATGAATTCTGGGATCCTGAAATTCTAGAGGGAATTGGGAACACAATTGGGGGTTTTGTTAAAATTGCAGAAGCTACAAAACAAGGCAAATATACTTCATATGCAAGGATCTGTGTCTACATGAATTTATCACAACCCCTCCCAGAGAATATCGAGCTGGAATATCATGACGAAATCTGGCAACAACCAATAGATTATGAACATATTCCGTTCAGGTGCCGTAAATGCCATGAGTATGGTCATCTATATCGGAAATGCCCTCTGAATAAGGAAGAGGAGTCAAAGAGAAGTCAAGAGGAATATCAAAGAAATTCAGAAAAAATGGAGGAGGCAGACAGGGGTTTTCAACAGGTCACAAGAAGAAAGAAACAGAGCAAGGAGGGACCCAAATCCCAGCCACAAGAAAAGCCCCTTCATACAGCAAGTCAAAACAAGTTCCAAATACTTCAGAATGAGAACGAGGATTATGAAGTAAATCTGGAGGACGATGAAGATCCTGGAAACACACCAATGGAAATTGTAAGTGAAAATAAAGGAAAAGACGCAAATTTGGGGAAAACAATTGAAGAACGGGCTGAAGGAAAGGCAGAAACTGCAACAATGCAATCCCAGATGGAAGTGGAAAACCAGATAGAAAGTGAGGTGGAGGAGGAAAAAATCATGAAACAGTTAATTCAGGAATGGAAACATCTCGATAGTAGATTCATACCTGAGAAGCAGAAACAACTATACAAAGAAGCTTTTCAGAAGTACAAGGAAAAAAAAGGGGAGAACATGGATAAGCAGATAACTATAGGAAATGAACAAGGGAATGGACAGATGGGAATGGACGGCTCTGGCAAAAACAGTAGGAAAAGAGGTCGGAAAACGATGAGCGAAACCATTCAAACCGTGGGAGAAACGCTGATAAACTCAGGCAAAGTGATACCTCTGTCAGAGGTATTCTTCCCCTCCTATCAAAAGTTTTAAATGATTGTCATCAGTTGGAATATTAGGGGTTTGAATAGTAAAGGAAAACAGAGATATATGAAAGAGAAATTGAAAAAGGAGAAGCCTAGTATTATGATTCTACAGGAGACAAAAATTACAGTACAACAGCTGGAAGGAATAATCGACAAAAATAAACTGCAATACGAAGTTATGGGGTAAGACGCTATTGGCTCTGCGGGAGGTATTGCAATTTTGTGGAATCCAAACAATATCATCCTAGAAGGCTGGACCAGCATGAATAGAATCCTTACAGGCATTGGTAGGATAGTAGGAACAAAGGAAAAGGTTGTCATCTCAGGGGTTTATGGCCCTCCTTCTCCAGGAGAAAAAGAGAGTTTTATAAATAACATGAAAATAATCCGTAGAATATATCCAGAGGCTGCTTGGATCATAGGAGGTGATTTTAATTTAATCAGATCCCTAGAGGAGAAAAAAGGAGGGATAAGGAAGTTAGACCACTTCATGGATATGTTCAATGAAATGGTAGAAGATTTAAGACTAGTAGACATCCAGACTATTAATGGGATATGCACCTGGAACAATAGGAGGGGAGGCAAGAATCAAATAGCATCAAGGCTTGATCGCTTCCTAGTATCAGAAGCTATTATGAACAAGGATGCTTTCGTCGAAGCAAAAATCATACCATCCCTTGGATCTGATCATTGGCCTATTAGACTAGAGGTGGATACTAAAAGAAATCGTGGAAGAAGACCATTCAGGTTTGAAGCCTTCTAGTTAAGGGACCCCGGATTCATAAAGAAAGTGGAAGAATGGTGGACGCAAAGTACAGTGCAGGGAAAAGGAAAGATGCATACGTTCCAATTGAAACTGAAGGAGTTGAAAGGGAGAATTAAGAAATGGAACAAGGAAGAATTTGGTAACATTATGGAAGACAAACAAAAACTAGAGGGGGAAATGGAATCACTACAACAAAAGATGATAATGGAAGGTCGAACAGAGGAGAGCATTAGAGAAGAAGGGGTAATTCTTGGAAAACTAGAAGAAAGACGAAAGCAGGAAGAAGTTCTATGGTGGCAAAAATCAAGAATAAAGTGGTTAAGGGAGGGAGAAAGGAACACAAAATTCTTTCATCAGGCTATGATCAAACACAGACAAAGAAATAGGATTCTATCCATCAAAGATAAAAATGGGGATAGAGTAGTGGAGCAAGCTGAGATTGAGCAAGTCCTGGTGGATCATCATAAAAGTATCCTAACAGAACCTCAAGCCGACAGAACGGGAGCAATAAAGGAAATATGTTCGGCCATTCCTCGTTTAGTTACAGAAGACCAAAATAAGGCGCTGATGAGAGCAGTTAACTTAGAAGAGATAGAGGAAACTGTAAAATCTATGAAGAAAGGTACTGCTCCAGGTCCTGATGGCTTCACAGTTGATTTCTACCAGGCGGGATGGCACTTTCTGGGAAAAGAGATCCTAGATCTGATAGAAGAATCTCGGATGAACCAAAAGGTATGGCCTGCCATTAACTCTACTTTCTATGCTCTGATTCCTAAGGGTGATAATTTAGAAGATGCCAATGGTTTTAGACCCATAGCGTTGTGTAATGTTATCTACAAGATCATAACATCCGTGATCGCCAAAAGATTGAAACCCCTTCTGGACAAGTTAATATCTGTTGAACAAACGAGCTTTGTTGAAGGTAGACAAATCCTAGATGGCCTTGTAGTAACTCAAGAAGTTATTCACTCTCTAAAAATGAAAAAGCAAAAGGGTATGATGATTAAATTAGATCTGTCGAAAGCTTATGACAGACTAAACTGGAACTATTTGGAAGAAGTCCTTGAAAGTTTTGGTTTCAGTAGGAGGTGAATTAAGTGGATTCATAGTTTGATTTCTTCTCAGAATTTTTCCATTCTTGTTAATGGAACTCCCTCGAAAACCTTTAATGCGTCTAGAGGAATTAGACAGGGAGACCCATTATCTCCATTTCTTTTCATTCTAGCAGTTGAAGGTCTGGGTCGATATATTAAAAAAGAACGAGCAGCGAACAGAATCAAAGGTTTACAGCTTTGGGGAAATAATTTGCCCTTGACTCATCAACAATTCGTCGATGATATCATGCTATTTGGGGAACCAACTGTTAAGGAAGTGAGACACCTTAAAAGAATTCTGGATTTATTTGCTGAAGCTTCTGGACTGGAAATCAATAGAGATAAGTCTTGTATTTTCATATTTAATACTGTGGAACAGGTTAAAACTCACCTTATAAGATTGTTGGGCTTTAAGAGAGGAGAGCTGCCTACGAAATACTTGGGAAATCTATTGGACTTTACTTCCAAAAAGATGAAAAATTGGCAAGGAGTCCTGGACAAGCTGAGAAACAAAGTGGCAAACTGGGCCTTTCGAGTGCTAAACATAGCAGGAAGGGTGGTTCTGGAAAAATCAGTCCTCCAAGCTATCCCCATCTATCCCTTGTCGATAATGGCGGCCCCTTTAGGAGTCTGTGCGAAGATCAGAGAGATCATAAGAAATTTTATTTGGGGAGGGACAAACCAGCAGAAAAAATGGGCCCTAGTTTCTTGGAACCATTTAACTGAGAGGAAGGAAAAAGGGGGATTGGGTCTACGGGACCCAGAAAAACTCAACAAAGTGTTAGGAGCGAAGCTCTGGTGGCGCTGGTTAAGGGAGGGCAATGACCTGTGGAAAGCCATATGGAAAACTAAATACAATATGCCAGACTCAATAGTTGAGATTTTAAGACAGAGAGAAACCCCCAAGGGTTCAGCAATCTGGGACCTAGCTCGTCAAAACAGAGATTTGGTCGAGAATCATACATTCTGGGAGATTCGAGGTGGAGAGGAAGCTAATTTCTGGGATGACAAATGGCAACAGAAAGAAAGAATGAGTAGAATTCAGAGGGTGCAACAGCTTTAGGAAAGAATAGAAGGAGACCGAAAATGTGTCAGAGACTATTGGAAAGCAAATGATTTGGATGGAATCTAGAGAAAATGGACCAAACCGACCGAGTGGGACAGGGAGCTAAGTCAAGATCAACAAGAAGCTTACATGAAAGAGGTGGATTCCAGGAAAATTAGAGCCCGCACTGGAAAGGATCTCCTTAGGTGGGGGAAATCCATGAAAGGATCTTTCACCACCAAAGAGGCTTACTACTTAACAGATACGCAAGCCATAGCTGAGGAGAATCTAGATTGGAAGATTATATGGGGAAACAACTGGTGGCCGAAAGTATCCCTTTTCATATGGCTTGCAACTAATAATAAGATTTTAACTTGGGACAGAATTCAAAAAAAGGGCTTTAGTGGCTCGCCGAGATGCTGTCTCTGTAACACTGAAGTGGAGACCAGAAATCACCTACTGATTAACTGCTCGTTCGCAAAGAAGCTTTGGATGGACACAAGAAGAATATTCGGCAAATCTGAGATAGGCCCCAGAGATCTCAACGAAATTGTTTTCCAGTGGAATAAAGAGAAATTTCAATGTAAAGTTGTCAGCAGAGCATGGAATCTCATCTCAGGGTTCGTGCTATGGATGATATGGAAAGAGAGGAATCGCAGGGTGTTCCAGAATAAATTAAAGGATCCGGAAATAATTTGGGGACGAGCGGTCAAACTAATGAGGGAAACAATCCTGGTTGAGAAATGGGACGTGGAGGATTGGAAGGCAAATCAGTTTGAGGAGGGAATCTTGAACAATCTAAACCTAAAATTTGAGATGGTTCATCACAAGCAGAACCCCAGACATAATGCGCGGACCCAAAGCTCTGATAAATTTAGCTATCCCAGAGAAAACTTCATCAAATTAAACTTCGACGGAGCATCGAAAGGGAACCCTGGCGAAGCTGGTTTTGGAGGCATTTTCCGGGACAGTCATAAGCAGGTAAGGTGGATTTACGCCGATTGGGGTGGAGAAATGACGAACAATGAGGCTGAATTTTGGGCAATTCACCAGGGGTTGCGAATTGCTTTAAGAAATGGATACACCAATTTAGAAATTGTTGGGGATTCCCAGATCGCGGTTGAAATGCTGAAGAAGCTCAGCAATGGAAGAGACTGGGAAAAGATTACAAACAGCTGGCGAACGGCTGGAATTGTCCAGGAGATAGCGGATCTATTGAAAAGGATCGAATACAAACTCATCACTCACGTCAGAAGGAAAGGGAATCGCGCGGCCAATTTCATGGCGAATTGGGGATGCAAAGGTCGTGGCAGCACGGTAGACAACCAATGGAAAGCGGTGCGCGGTTGCAGGGAGTGGGCGGACCTGGCAAAAATCATAAATGAAGACCATGATCAAGCTACGAGCGAGAGTGCGGGGATCAATGAGCTGGATGGATGAGAGGGCGTGGAGATCCCGCTTAATGAATACAGGTCAGTCTGGACAGAGGGGTGTTATGATGACAGGGTACAGAGTAGTACATTGGCGGCGTGCGTGGAGAACGACACAGGATCATCCCCAATGTGAAACAATAAATGCTCGTGATCGGAGAGGAGGGTGGAGAGGCATGTCAGATCTCCCGACAGCTGAAATTAATCAAAGAATGATGGCCAAAGGAGACATCATCCCAGAAAGTAATCGGCGACAAGGCAAATTAGATTTAGAGGCGTACACGGAGGGCAGAGATCCGATATATATCCAAACGAGGAAGGAAAAGAAGTTATTTAGTTGTTTCCCAATTTGGCGAGCGGACAACACCGCTGAGAAACAGCAATACAGGATAGAGTTTACTTGGCACCAGAGTATTCCCTGCGGTAGAACTGGTGGTAACATGGAATCCCGGCTAAAAACCAGGACGACAGAGGAGCAACATAATGCAACTGACAGGAATAAGAGTCGGAAAGGCAAGGAAATTGTGAACGAGGAGCACCCAACTGAGATTTTGGAGATTGAGGACGAGTCCGAGGAGGAGGCACCCCGAGGCGAGGGGAACAAGAGGTCTTACTCTCAAGACGGATTAGCAGACGAGGAGCATCAGAAGATGAAGGGTGACCACCCTGCTCCGCAGGCGGCGAAGGTTAGGCGTTACGACATGAGAAGAAGAGACAGGGGTCTTGGCAGCGGTATGGATTCGGGCAGTAAAAGGGGTCGGGGACAGAGCAGGAAGACGCATGAGGAAGGCGAGAACTCCAGGCAGGACGCGGAACCAGCCAAAAAAACAAGGAGGACGGTGAATCAGAGAATTCGTCGGGCAGAGAGGGCTTACCAGCAGAACACCAATCCTGAGGTTAGAAGAATCATGCAATACCTAGAGGAGGAGTCTATCCAAGACCAATCTGATGAAGAGATGGAGGACTGGGAATTCCTGCTGCATGATCCAGGCCATACCAGGGGAAGAATGTCCCTATTTAAACAATATCTGCATATTTACTGGGTTATGAAAAGGCTGCTGGCAAAGGCTTTAGAGCAAGTTGCTTCGGAGATGGTGGAGATGGCGCAGGGAGGCCCTGATATGCGCAGAGAATTGAGTTTCATCCGCATTGCTCTGGAGAGGCAAGAGGAGAAATTAGATGAAATACAACAACTGCTGAAGGGAGTTCACCAGGGTGCAGATAGAGGAGCAAATCAGCAACCTGCAATGGACGATGTTTGAAAAGAGATATGTTCAGGAAAGCTCATAGTCTTACCAATTATAGTTTTTTGCATGTTTTAGATAGAGAAGTTTATTTCTTGCAGACTAGTAGAATCAGAGGATCTCAAGACTGTCTTGTTTATCTTGCTAGGATTATCAGACTTTGGGCCTTTTATTTTTGGTCGGCCATTAAAAACTATAGATGGCTTAAATACTCGGTTTCCCCATGTGGGCGAGTTTACAATGTTTTTGATACTATGTAATGTTTTATTTTCTATCCAGTAATAGAAAGAGTACCACCTCAGCTTACAAAAAAAAAATATTGTTAATAATACTAATACTAATAATAATATAATAATTATTATTATTAATAGACAACTTTATGAATATTAATATTTTTTTATTTCTTTTTGTAATTAGGTTGAGCCTAATCTGGGATCAACTTGCTTATTGTTTGGAAGAAGATTGATCTACCCATGATGTGATTCTTATCACCAGGAATGTGCAAGACTTGGTCGAGCCTACAAACCCCTTCGGAAGTTTAAATCCCCCAAAGTGGCTTTCATTTCTCAACCCCTCTCCATGAGGTTTGAACCTTTGACTTGGAAATAACTAAACCCCATGAAAACCAAATAGTCTACACCTCATAGGTTACTAATATTAATATTTTTATTATTAAAGATTTTTAAACTTTGACTATGATTGATCAAGGTTGACCTTGATTGAATAAGGTCGATCTTTCTTAACTTTGCCGATCATTTTCAAGAGGACTATGAGTCAATAAAGTTGACTATTATTAATTATAATAAGCATAGATTTGACCAAGTTTAATCATGATTAACTATTAATAATATATTCAATTATATAATAATACTAATATAGTCAACCTTATTATCATTATTAGTTGTCAACTTTATTAATATTAATATTAATATTGTAACATTATTAAATATTAGACTTTATTCATTAATCCTAATGTTAATGTTATAGTTAAATCTTATTAATATTAACGCACATTAATTAATATAGTCAACCTTAATAGTAAAAATAATATAATTATTGTTAATGTTATTAATAATATATTCAATCATATAACAACAACCACAATAATAATAATATAGTTGATATTATTATTAGTAGTATATTCTTTTTTTTTTCTAAAGTAAGAGACAGACCTTCTATTTCATTGAAGCAAGCAATTTACAATATATACAAACGTCCACTAAACTCTGTGGACTAAGGCAAAACAAACATTTTCTCTACTAAAAAAAGACACACCCACCCTTGAAATGTACCACCCTGACTCTTTAGGTTACATACAAAAAAATAAGCAATGGGCAAAGTTGGGCACGCGAGCCTTCCGCACAAATTCCTGCAAAAACGATCCATTAACCTGCCCCTTTGATTGCCGCAGTCCAAATTCCTCTCTTAATCTCACAACGAATATGCATATCGCTCTTGGAAGAAAAATGATGTTTAACCTCCCGACCCCACAAAACCGCACGATAAATCCTAATCGTTGAACAACTTTTTGAGAATGGACGACTGAGCTGAATATCGCACGGCCGAATGTTGTCGAACTTTAATGCGTGATGAGGGTGGTTTTCGGTCCCAACCCTCCTCCATGTGTCAAGCTCTATGTGGTATCGTAGCCCATTCTCCAAAACCACTTTTTGTTTGAAAGCGGTGTGATCACCTAAAAACCACTCGACTAGTGGTTTTATCACCTGACTATGGAAATTTGGATGATGATGCCTCCTTCTCCGCTGCCGACAGTTGTTCTCACAAGCTTTTCTCTGGACTGAGAAAAACTTTCGCCAAACACTGGGGATTTTTGAAGATGAGATTATCCTATCTGCCATTACCAACCAGGGCCAGCCTTCTACCTGTTTGACCCAAATGAGAGAAACAATCCGCGAAATGATCATCGAGACCTATCCTTTTTAGGTTTGTGCCAAAACACTTCTTTGTCCTTTTCCGCTAGGTTATGACTACGGGTTTTTAAAATGCTTTGTGGTATTGCTTGCCACCCTGTCGGAGCTCTGCTTTCCTTGCAGCAAACCCCTTGGTTGGCCAAGAAATCCGCCAGTTTGTTAGCCTCTCTGCGCACATGATTGAACCTGATTGAGTTAAGCCCCTGAAGGTGACCTTGAATTCTCTGGAAAACCCATATTAATTTCCATTCCTGAGAGACTTTCTCCGGTTCTGATCTGCAATGAATACTTTTTACCGAGTTAATAGCTAACTCAGAGTCGGCTTCAATGATCACATTGTGACAGTTCTCCTACTTCAAAAACTCTAGGCCCTGCTCCATCGCCATTAATTCTGCCATGTTATTGGTGGCTCTTCCTAAATGACAATGGAATAGGGAGAGGATATTACTTGCTTCATCCCTCAGAACCCCCCCATAGCCCGCTATACCAGGGTTACCTTTTGAGGCCCCATAGATATTGAATTTCAAAAAGCCTCTTGGAGGAGGTTGCCAATACTCCTTTTCAGAATCCTTTTTGTTTACTGATCTGTTCTGGTCTAGTAGGATGATCCCCTGCATGCCTAACAGCCTGAGAGTTCGAAGGTCAGCTCCTGAGGGAGGAATTTTGGGAAGAATCCTGATTGATGAGCTGACCGTTTCCTTGATCTGTTTTAGGATCTGATCAAACAGGCTAAGAGCGTGATTCTTTTCATTTTTGAAGATTCTCTTGTTCCTTTCTTTCCATATATTCCAAATAATAAAACTTGGCATGAGAGCCCAAGCTAGGTTGAGAACTTCATTATCTGAAAAGTGTCTTCTCCATCTGTTTAGGGTGTTTGTAATACTCTCTTTGTCCCTGTCAGACTGTTGAAAAATGTTGGCAAAAGCATCCCAAAGCCTGGAAGTGTAATTACAGCTATTGAGAAGATGTTCCATAGTTTCGTCTTGGGCTTCACAGAGCTGGCAGATGGAAGGTCCTAACATGCCTCTCTTTCTAATGTTGTCCCAAGTCAAGATTTTCCTGTGATGAACCAACCACATGAAGAGTTTGATCTTCATCCAACCTTGATGTCTCCAAAGGTTCAGCCAGGTTCAGTTTGGAGCCTGGGAAACCAACTCAAGGAGAATACTTTTTGCTTCCTTGATATTGAAGATGCCTTCGTTGTTGTTTCCCCATCTGAGTTGGTCTTGCCCTTCAGAAACCAAGATCATCCTTTGATAAAAACTTCTTCCAAGAGCCTTTGCCTTTGTTTTCAGTGTTCTGTCATTCCTGCAATCTATATTCTTCCATATCCTCCATTTTCCATTGTTGTGGGTATTATCCCAAAAAAATTTCACTCTTTTCAAGCCTTGGGTGTCAGTTTCATGCTTCAGGATCAAAAAATCCTCTTCTAACAATCTTGGTTCTTGTTGCCATTTGTCCTCCCAGAAAAGAGCCAGGTCTCCTTCTTTGATTTCCCAAAAGCTATTTCTTTAAACTAACCCTCTGTTCTCCCAGGCTTTATTCCAGATGACAGAGCCCTTTATGTTACTAGACATCCTTATGAGATCAGTATGCTGCCAAGAGCTGGCATATTTTTCTTTCCATATGCATGCCCATTGCGCCTTGGGATTTTTAACCCAATGACATTAGAGTTTGGCTCCTAGAACCTTACTTAGGATCTCATGGTCATCTAAGCCTGGGCCCCCATGATTCTCGGGTCTACAAATCCCATTTTTTCCTAGTTTCCTCCTTGCCCCAGAGAAAGTCTCTTTGGATGTTTCTGAATTGTTGCAAGACTCCTACGGGGGCAGGTAGCGTTGAAAGCATGAAAATTGGAATTTATTGGAGCACCGCCTTTGTCAACACTAGTTTGCCAGCCAGATTTAAAGATCTGCTCGTCCATTTTCTGACTTTGTCTTGCAGTTAGAGGAACTCCTAAATACTTTGAAGGGAGGGAATCCCTCTGAGAGCCTAAAATTCTCGAGATATTTCTCTGAATATAAATATTGGTATTAAAGAAAAATATCTTGGATTTCGAGAGATTGACTTCCATACCTGAGGCCATGGCAAAGTCATTCAGTATTTGTTTGAACGCCCGAGCCTCTTTGACAGTGGGGATACCTTGTAACATGGTATCATCTACAAATTGTTGATGTGTCAAAGCCTGACCATTCTCCTTCAGAGTGAGACCTTGAATTTTACCCATAACTCTGGCATGCTTGATAGATCTTCCAAGACCTTCCATCATGAGAATGAAGAGAAAGGGAGAAAGCGGATCCCCCTACCTCAGCCCTCTGGAAGGAATAAAAATCTTAGAAGGAGAGGCATCAACCAATATTTAAAAGCTAGAAGAGGTGACCAAGGCCATGACCCATCTTTATTAGTAGTAGTCGTCAATCTTTATTATTATTATTATTTTATCCTTGACTAAGGTTGACTAAGGTTGATTATAGTTGATCATGGTTGACTTAGGCTAACTATTGTTGATTATGGTCAACTAGGGTTAACAATAGTTGATATTAACTAAAGATTATTGAGATTAACTATGGTTGACTATATGACGGTTGACTATATTTGATTTTGTCATCATGTTGTAACATTGTGATTTCTTCATCACAGTGAGATAATTTTTTGTTCGTCACATTGTCATGCTGATTTTTTGTTTGTCACAATGTTATATTGATTTTTTGTTATTATTATTTTAATTTAATTTTCTAATTCTTATTTTAAATATATAAATGAATTTAAAATAAATTTTATTTTTAATTTTTTTAATTCTTATTTTAAATATAAAATGAATTTAAGATAAATATTAATTTTATTTTTTTTAATTTTTATTTTAAATATATAAATAAATTTAAAGTTCAAAAAATATAGATAAAATTATGTAATTTAAATAATTTAAATTTATAATTCCAACCTGATACTAAAGAATACGCACTTCTAATCTATTTGTAACCTAGACTCGAGTGTGAGAATGGTTAAGATAAATGATGGAAGCAGACGGTAAAGGAGTCTTTTAGATCTTGCTTTGCTAAACACCAAAATGGAGACAATATATGGATCCTAGACTTTATGTATTTGCAGTGGGTTCTCAACAATTGATGTTATTGAGATTAATTTAGAATACACTCAAGGATATTTATGAGGTCAAGAACACCAATCGATTGTTGTTCTTGAAGAGAAAGATTATCTCCATCAAGATGGAGGAGAATGGGACAATTGTAGCGTTCATTTCGCGAATCAAGGAGCTGAAGAACAAGTTGGGTGACATCGGTGAAGCTGTGTCAGATACAGATTTCGTCACGATTACTATTAATGGTATGACTGGCGAGTATTAGATGTTCATCACTTGCTTGAATGCAGGAGAAAAATCCCTAGTGTTTGAAGAATTGATAGGGATCCTCATGCAAGAGGAAAGTCGTTTGACTCAGAAACCCCAGAGTTCAGATCTGGTCTTAATGGCGAAGAGGAAGCCGTTCAAAGGAAAGCCAAATGTAGCATAGAAGAGTAGCGCAACCCCACAGAGAAAGATGCCCTTACCTTAAGGTACGAATTTCAATAGAAATGACTCTCCGGCCAAATTTTTTTATTGTGGTAGAATAGACCATATAGCTAGATACTGCATGAACAAAAATTTTGATGCAGGCAAGAAGAGACATAAGCAGAATGCAAGTCCTTTTATTGATGAGGAACAGAGTCAGAACATCAAACTGTTCATATGTGACTTTGCACTTTCGGCTAAGGATGATGAAGCAGATACCTGGTTTGTGGACACAGGTGCATCCATCCACATGAGCGGGAACCTACAGTGGTTTGAAGACTTCAAAGAAACTAGCAGTGGAGCAAACATCTATCTTGGCGATGATAGAGGGTACCAAATCAAAGGTTATGGTAATATTCCTGTTGTTTTTCCTGTTGGACATATTATACATATCCATAATGTGATATATGTACCTGGGATAAAAAAGAATCTGATCCCTGTTTCTACTATAACTGATCAGAATCTTAAGGTAATTTTTTATAAATCATATTGTGTCATTAAAGACCTGTTGGATTGTATGAAGCCTATTGCATGAGGTATTCGTGTGGGAGGATTGTAAAACCTAAATGTCAAAAGCACACCACATGAGGCATTGGCATCTGCCATGACTACAATGGAGTTATGGCACCAGAGGTTTGACCATATTAACTTCAATGATCTGCTGCTATTACAGAAAAGAGGTATGGTCGAAGGTCTTCTTGTTTTAAAACCTGTTCATATTGATTGTGATGCATGTGCACTAGGAGATAACTTTCCTGTGAATGCTAATAGAAGGAAGAGAGATATACTTGAGCTAGTACACATAGATTTATGCGGGCCTATGGAGACAAGATCATTAAGCGGTACATACTATTTTTTACTGTTCGTTGATGACTATACTAGATTTACTTGGGTGTATTTCCTCAGGAAGAAGAGCAACACTTTTGAATACTTCAAGGAGTTCAGAAGTATGGTTGAAAAGCAGAATGGTAAAAGCATAAGGATTCTCCGCTCGAATCAAGGGGGAGAGTACAAAAAATCTTGTGTCATTAAATACTGCAAAGATAATGGGATACAACAATAGTTTACAGTACCCCACACTCCTCAACAAAACAGGGTTGCAGAGAGGAAAAACAGAACCCTTGTGGAGTGTGCTCGCAATATGTTAAAAGGTAAGAATATTTCTAACGTCTTTTGGGCTGAAGCGATTAATACTGTAGTATATCTAAAGAGTAGGAGTCCAACAAGAAGTTTAGATTTCAAAAATCATTTTGAAGCTTTATTTGGTTATAAGCATGTAGTTAAGGATTTGAGAGTTTTTGGCAGTAAAGCCTTTGCCAGTGTCCCTAAGGAAGATAGAAAGAAATTAGATTCAAAGGCCATCAAATGTATTTTTCTTGGGTATTGTACAGAATTTAAGGCTGACAAACTATTTACTCCCTCTACTCATAAAGTTTTTGTGAGCAAATATGTAGTGTCTCATGAGCAGGTTAATGATGGAAGCCATGAGAGTGCTAATGAAGATTGGAACGTGCCCTTGTTGGTGGAAGAAGGAATTGATGAATCAGGTGATAGCAATGAGCAGATGCATCAACAATAGTAGCAGGAAGGGAAAGAAGATGATGTAGTTGTCAAGCCAAGTCTAGAAAATGATGATCAGACAAGGTTTGAAGCTACCCCACCACTCAGGAGATCAGATAGGAAAGCTTAGTTGCCAACGAGATATAGGGAAAATGCTTTTATAACTAGTATGATTAATGTTGTTGAACCCTCTAGTTATACAGAAGCCAGTGAATATAGTGAATGGAGGGATGCTATGGAAGTGGAGTATGAATCAATTCTCAAGAAAAAAACTTGGAATTTAGTTAAACTACCCAAACGAAAACAAGCCATAGGATGCAAATGGATGTATAAGCCTAAATTTAAAGTAGATGGGAGCATAGATAAGGATAAAGCTAGGTTGGTTGCAAAGGGGTATTCGCAGCAAGGAGGCATAGATTATGATGAAAAATTTTCACCTGTAGCTAAACTAAACACAATCAGAATGATAATTTCATTAGCTACGAAACACCATTGGATGATTCACTAGCTAGATGTTAAATCTGGATTTTTAAATTGGGACTTAAAATAAGAAGTCTACTTAGTGCAACCTGAGGGGTTTGTCAAACAAGGTGAAGAAAATTTAGTTTGTAGGTTGAAGAAAGCGATGTATGGACTAAAATAGGCACCCAGGTCATGGTATGACAAAATTGATTCATTTTTCTTGCAGCATGGTTATTAAAGGAGAAAAAATGACCCTAATCTTTATACCTTGTTTGATAAAGAGGAAATTATTGTTTTGATTTCTTTATATGTAGATGATCTAATCATTACAAGGAACACTGATGATCTCATTAAAGAAATCAAGGAGCAGATGTCACAAGTTTTTGAGATGAAAGACCTTGGAGAGTCACATTATTGTTTGGGGTTGGAAGTCTGGTAGGATCTTGGACAAACTTTTCTATCACAGAGTAAGTATGTAAGGATCTTACTGGAAAATTTCAGAATGGATCAGTGCAAAGCTGCAGCAGTACCTTTACAACAGAATTTAAAACTTAAAAATGATGATGGATCTAAGAAGGTAGATGCGATGTTGTATAGACAGTTGTTTGGGAGTCTAATCTACCTGACTACAACTAGCCTTGATTTGGCTTATGCAGTCAGTGCATTGAGCCAATTTATGTCAAATCCCCTTGAGAGCCATTAGGTTGCAGCTAAAGGTGTTTTAAGGTATCTCTACAGAACCTTAGATTTTGGTATTGTTTATACTGATTCGCGTGATGTTAGATTGACTGGTTTTTCAGACTCTGATTGGGCTAGAAATGTAGATGACAGACGATCCATAACAAGTTATGCATTCATCATTGGATCCGAGGTCATTATATGGAGTAGCAAAAAGCAGAACATAATATCATTGTCTTCTGCAAAAGCTGAATATCAAGCTATGTGTGCAGCAACATGTGAAGCAGTTTGGTTGAGGAGACTTCTCCTTGATGCTCGAGAAGAACAGAAGGTTGCAACAGTGATCAAATGTGACAATCAGAGCTCCATCAAACTTGCAAATAATCCAGTATTTCATAATAACACAAAGCATATCGATACACAATTTCATTTCGTCAGGGAGAAAGTTCAGTCAAAATAAATCCATATTGAGTATTTTAATAGTTGTGACAATGTTGTTGATATTTTTACCAAACTTCTTGGTAGAATCAAATTTGAGTTGTTTAGAGAAGTGTTAAGCATATCTGTAAATCCATTTTTCCATTAAGGGGGAGTGTTGAGATTAATGTAGAAACACTTTAAACCGAACCCTAGATTAGGATTTTGTCCCTATTTTCTAAGATTGTGTTCCACTTCCTTAAATGTGTGCATGTTAAATATATTCCTCATATAATGAATGAAAGACAGAGTGTGTTCTGCTGTGGCAGTCTTACACATGTGAAACTCAGGGGATTTGATAAAAATTGATTCATATTTTTGACAGATTTCACATTAAAGTGTTGTACTGGGTTCTCAATAATTGAACATGATTTGATAAAAATTGATTCATATTTTTGACAGATTTCACATTAAAGTGGTGTACTGGGTTCTCAATAATTGATTTCATGCTGAGGGGTTTATATCACAGTTACTAAATTTGGCCGAATGGGTTTGAAGAATTCGAAAATTGAACAATTCGGTCTGATTCGGCGATTAATCCGCTAAAATTCGGTTCGGTATATATCACGGTCTCTCAAATTTGATTTTTAAACTTTCTTTAATTTGTACTTTTCCAAAAGTCGTCGTCCATTTTTTGCGCATCAGTTTCCAGAAGTCGTCCATTAGTTGTGGGCTTTAATTATTCTGTTTATGTTGATGTTTACGAATATTGACTGGTTGAAACATAATTTCTATCGGCGGATGTATTGAGTCAGACAATACTGAAGAATGACGCGGATGTATTCAGTCAGACAATACTGAAAAATGAGGCCACAAGAGTTTCGAATCTGTTATTGGCGGTTTGTTCTAGAATATAGTAAAATGATTAAAATTTTCAGAGTTGTATATCATATGTTATGTTATCAAAATGATAACATAAAAAGTTCTGATATTAAATTTCCATTTCAATAATAAAATATATTTCTAGTCCACTTTCTTAACTTTTAAACTCTTTTTCATATAGTATTTTTTACCGGTGAGTAATGAAATTAGAACTATTTATTTATAACCAAATTTGAAATGGTTTTTCTTCTTTTTTTTAAGCCATTAGGAAAATATCATACTAGTCATAATTAGATGATTCTTAATTTATATTTTATTAAATTAATAATTAGGAAATTATCTAAAAAAATATTATTAGGAACAATTTATTGGCTACTATTTTTTGATTGATCAACTAGCCATTTTAAGGGTATAAGACATGTATGAACAATTTATTGGGTACTATTTTTTTATTGATCAACTAGCCATTTTAAGGGTATAAGACATGTATTTTTTTTCTTAATGCTAAAAGTTTGTTCTTTCCATTGCATCTGATCATTCACTACCATTGATTAGTTCTTTTAACTAATCTTCTTGGCTAATTTTATTTACAACTTTTATAATAAAATTGAAAATAAGTTTTGAGAAGTATTTGAGATTTTGAATCTCAAAATTGTTAATTTAAATCATTCCAAATTTAAAAAAAATGATTAATAATAACGATAATATATATATTGCCAAATTTTTTGTTTATTAGAATTTAAATGATTAGATAATTGATTTTTTTAGTATCGAATCTAATTCAATTAATTCGAATTCAAACTTGATAACTATGGTTAATAACACAATTAGAAATGTTCTCATACTTAAAGATGAATTTGTAATGAGTTATCAAAATTACATTCGACAAAAATATTACAAAAGCTAAGTAAATCTCATAGTTATGGCAGAATTTTCAATATTTCGAAAATTTGAGAGTCGGAGCTAAAAAGAGAAATTAACTATTTGACTTCACTCTCTCAAATTTCCTAATTATTTATAAACTTGCAATTGAATTACACAAAATTAAATTACCATTTCCAAAATAATTTGCAGTTTTCAAAATTGACAAGACAAAAACCTAACGGACTGGCTTAATAGAGAAAATAACATAAAAATATCATTGAATGGGTTTTTCAAAAGAAATATTTCAACTGGAATGCATTGGCAACATGCAATGATATCCCCAAAAGAAGCCCAGCTATATCATTTTCCTAAATGAATCCTCCCATATCCGCTATTTTATGTTAATGTTTACATCAGTTTGCATTGGAGTTTAAGGTGATGCTGACAGAAATCAACTACATCAATGCTTATATCAACTCCAGTATCTTGTCCGACTCCATATTTGGTACCATGGAATCCTTGTTTCCCAAAACAGAAGTTACATATTCAAAAGTCACTCTCTCACAGGGAATGGTAAGTCCCATCTGGTGATGGAATCCATACTCTTCCTCGGCCTTCTTGAGCAGCGCTTGAAAGAGAGGATGATTCAAATAAGTTGTAGGAACTATAAACCGAGCGCGCTCGCTCCCAACGTACACTGCAAAATATCCCTTGGGAACATCTATCGAATTGCTGTCATTGATATACTCAAATTCATTAGTCTCCTGTGAAATAACTCATTCTCTTTTCTCTTGGACAGCAGCTGCATCCCAGTGCCTTACTGGCAATGGCAAACTTATATAATTTTGTTGTTATTTTCTTGGGAAACACTACATGAGCTATTGTGTTTCCCATGGAAACAATTCTCAGCAGAGCAGACGATTCATACATGGGCATGGAAATTGGTTTTTTATTATGTAAGACCATGGGAAAGTGGGAGAGCACATAAGTTTGTTGAATTCAAGCATGGAATCGTAGAGGCATAGCGTAGTGCGTGTGCTGACGCGAACGCTGGTCTATTTTTTAGGTTGATGTCAGTTACTGTTATTAGGTAAGATAAGATGCGAGGGATCATTGTTTTTGCTTTGACAAATGCACTCCCCTTTTTAATTTGGAGGACAGTGGATCCTTCTTTGAATGGTCGTAACAGGGCGAAAGGAAAACGTCACGCTTTCGTTTGAATTTAGACGTTCAATGTGCGAACGATACTTATCAAGTTCAAATTCGAATTTAGATTCGGATTCAATTGCACTCTCTTAAAATTACCCAAAAAAAAATTATTGGAATATATATCTTAAAATTGAAATGAAAAAGAAAAATTAGGAATTCTCTAACATTTACTTCTATGTTCAAGATGTTATAGGCATTTTCTCGCTGCAATAATTTATATCAAATTTATTAGTAATGCTAAAATTATCAACATATAATTTTATAATATTAATAATAAAATTTTAAAATTAAATTATAATGTAAAGAATAAAATTGTAAGGGTCTAAAGTATGTTTTAATACCGTTTCTGCTTGGCTAAGAGCTCGTTTTCCTAGGATGTTAGGAAACAAGTTAACCACTCAAGAGTCAGAGGCATCTGGTGGGAGTGAAGGTCTGCCCTGTTATGGACCACCAACAAATTATTCCAAGTGGCATGGTTTTCCTTGAATAACGGTGATGAGTCAACCCCCGTTATGGACCACCAACAAGTTATTCCAAGTGGCTTGGCTGCCCTTGAATAACTGTGATGAGTCAACTTGCATTGGCATTCCCGGATAACAATTAGATATAGCTGTCCTCACGCGTAATTTGACAACTAAATTATAATAAATTTTCCCACATGCAAGAAAAAAAAAATTTACAATCATAAATATAAAAAATAAATTAATTTTAATATCCTTATTTTTTATATATTTTTTTATTTCACCCATAAAACAGATCCAAACTGAATAATATTAAGTCCATCTCCCTCTGCATACATAACAATCTAGTTATCATCTAATCAACAATACAATATTAGGATCAACTAATTAACCATCCTTCTTATTATCCAACTAGATTGGAATCAATAAACTAACCGTTCTTATTATGATTCATTGAAAATGGAACGCACTAATTAAATCCCACACGTACTCAGACAGGCACATGGTAATTGCCATTTTCCAAAAACCTGTTTAGTGGCTAAACAGGTAGAGGAGTTTTACAGCTGTATTTTTTTTCAAGACAAATTACCTCTTTTACAATTTGTTAAAGACAAAATATTAATCAATTCAATATTCATACTGAACTGAAACTAGCATATTTATAATTGAAAATTCTTATTTTTAGGCCAATTTGGTCCAATTCGATGCAAATTCCTCCCTTTTATATTTTTTTAGACCCACAATATTAATCAATTCAATATTCATACTGAAGTGAAACTAGCATATTAATCTGTGAATATAATGGAATCATTGAAAATTCTTATTTTTTTAGAGCCAATTGGGTAGAATTGATAACTATGGTGTGAATAAATTTTATATTATTATTTTTAATTTATTTTTAATATATAAATGGATTCTTAAGTTGAACACATTAGATAACATTAGCAACGCGAACAAATTAAATTAAACTTATAATTCCAAAAAAAATTCAACTAAATTTAGATAAAAATAAAAGAAAAACAAAATTTTGTATTATTATTTTAATTAATTTTTAACATATAAATAGATTCATAGATTGAAAACATTAGATAACACTAGCAAGGTTTAAATTATGTGAACAAATCAAATTAAATTTATAATTCTAAAAAAAATTCAACTAAATATAAATAAAAATGAAAGAAAAAGAAATTTTTATATTATTATTTTAAACTGTTTTTAATATATAAATGGATTCTTTAAGTTATGTAGCTGAATTGACACATATCTCCCTTGTCTTAAGGAATTTCCTTTTCATTGAACCTATGACAAAAACCATCATTTTTTAGTATTCAATACATAAAAGCTTGTATAATATCATCGTTAGGCCTTAAAGTATGATGACTAGACTATAAAAAATCTTCAGCAAAGTTTTATGAGATATATTAGTCAAAATTAGGGTTTTTACAACAAAACCCATTTCCGATGTTCTTGGCTCAAGGAATTTCTTCAAAAACAAAACTTTTTTATTCTTCCATGGCTTCAATAGCTTGAGCAAACATGCTCAACTTGTCTTGATTTTCTCTTGATCTCGTAATCCTTTTACCTCTTTGTTGACTGTATTTGCTGACTCTTAGGCTTTCATGTTCCTTTGATTTTGTAGATTCTATTTTCCTCTTTTTTGTGGTTCTCTTCTTACCTTTGGAAGATTATGTATATTCCTCTTCATCAATGATTATTGGCTCTTTTATTTTATGGTTAAATTGTGCTTTAAATCCTAGTCTCAAATTATTGGTATCTCTGCTATGAGGCTTTCTCAAGTAATTAACCCTAGACTCTGTTTCTCAGCTTCTATCCTCTACCCCCATTTTTTGCTGCTTTCCCCTTTATTCTCTCCTTCTATATGCCTTGACTCTTACTCCTTTTTCATTTTTTTTTGTTGTTCTTTTGTTTTTCTCTTATATACCCTAGTTTTTTCTTTAATCATATGGTTTTCTGTGTTTTCTTGTACAAGGATTGATCCAGGTGGATGTTGGTGGCCACCCACCTATCCCATTTGGACCCCCACAATTGTCTCTTTCAGTTTTTTAGTTTCCTAAATTGTAGCACAATTTACTATTTTTAGCACTTTTTCGGGTCCTAAACTTCTAGAGTCGTTTTGAGGCCCTAAACAACGTTTTTTGGGAAAACTGGGAGCAACATGGGTCCATGGTCTAATAATGTTCTTTTTAAAGTTGTAGTGCTCGGATAGATCTTTCTAACGAGCTATTGTATGCATCAAACGGAGATAGTATGCCAAATTTACGACCCTCGGAAATTGATGTACCAGTTTACCCAAAATGGGGCCCACAATTTGGTGTTTCATCTTCTAGGGTTAGGTTTTGGGAGGTTAAGGGTTTTCCATTATTTCTCAACAATAAATAGGCCTTCAAGCCTCATTGTAACACAGTTTAGAGGTGTGTAGCTGCCACATCTCTTCTTAGAGATATGCTACCATCGCCCTAGTTGTTTATTTCCGTTTTCTATCTGTAAGAATTTCTCAGTATTTTACATTAATGAAATGAAGTATTATTTCCGCTGCATCTTTGTTTTTATGGTTATCTCTGTAATTTGTTGTGTTCTTGTTTAAATCTGGATCAGTGGTATCAGAGCGGTCTGCGTTTTCTCTGTTTTTCTTTGCATGTCCCCAACGAGGTTAGGATATAAGGAGTTAGGGCTTGAACTGGTCGAACCTTTGCAAGACCAACCTCACAAATACCGATGGCCTCCAATGGCAGATGATAAGAAATACGAGGGGTCAGGAGATCCTATCAAAATCTTGCTCGAAGAAGCCCTCGAGTGACAAAGGAACGTGATGATGGAAAACTTTACGCAGATCCTTCAGCGGCTACCTAGAGGTGACACATCGGCCTCTAGCAGCTACTCTGGAAATGCCATGCCCTTTAAGGTACAAGTCAATTTTGAAATCCCCATCTTCAAGGGTAAAATAGACGCAGATGCTATAGATAAATGGTTAAATCTGCTAGATGGGTATTGTTCTGTTCATGAATTTTCAAGTCGGGAAAAGATTGTTTTTGCTCTTCTCAAAGCAACCTCCCACGTCAAGGATTGGTGGGAAACCTACTGCGAGCAGAAGGATGAAAGTATAGGCTCACTATTTTCAGTCCCACCCACTTTGGATTCATTCTGGGATGCCATCAAGGAGCGGTACTATCCTCTCAAAAGCTATGAAGACAAGTACATAAAGTGGACCACCCGCAACAGGGAAGGGACCAAGATGTGCCGGAGCTCAAAAACATTTTTCATACCTTTTGCACACAGTTGTGTATCAAGGAATCTAAGGTACATTTGGTACTCAAATACCACGATTACCTACATAGATACATCCAGGAAGAGATGGAGTTCTTGGACATCTCCTCACTCGGCACGACATACAGATACGCTGCCAAAATCGAGCAGAAGTTGAAACAAAAGAAGCGAGACTTTGGATTTGCAAGTCCAAAGACCAAAGGACAAAGCCAAGGCGGAGTGACCCAAGACAACCTGTTGAAGCCGCAAGAAAAGAACAACACCACAAAGTCGAAGAGGGACACAGGAAAGTGATGTGAGTTCCACAAGAGTCTCACTCATAACACAAGTGAGTGTCGGACCAAGCAATCGCTGGTGGAAGAGTTAAAAGCTTCTAAATCAAATGCATGTTTCAACCCTGAGTCAGAAGCCGACAAGGGGAATGGTAAAGGGAAGCAAATCATTGATGCGAAGCCCATCACCACTGTTGTCACCGCCAAGATCCAGAAGAATGAGCCCGAATATCCAGAGGAGGGGGAGCGACTTTTCCACTCACAAATGTGGGTGAAGGGTTCGCCGCTGCAATTCGTTGTCGACAGTGGCAACCAAAAGAACCTCATTTCAGCAAAGGTCATGAAGCGGTTGGGGCTATCGACTACACCACACCCACAACTGTACAGTATCGGGTGGATTCACGAAGGATGACATCTCAAAGTTCGCCAGTAGTGCTCCCTTCCCTACAGCATCAAGCTCTTCGCAGACAAGGTACTGTGTGATGTTACACCTCTGGATGTTTGTGATGTATTATTAGGCCAATCATACTTGTGGAGGCAACAAGTTGTGTATGAGTCAAGGTCTCGTGCTATCATTATCTCTTTGTGTAATTCATTATAAAGGATACTAGAGGTAGCCCCACCTACCACCTCTTTGATCACTACTAAGAAAGGTAGCAAGCTCATCTCCCAGACTAGAAAATTCATCTGTCTGGTTCAATCCCAAAGTAAGGGGAAGATCGTCACCACATCCATGACCCCCGCCAAGGTTTCCTCCACGCAGCTGCAGCAGCAGCAACAAAGGGATACGATCATGACAGAACACATGAATAACTTCTCCTCACCCACAGGGGCACCACACAAGCTTCAGGTAGGCAACAAAGTCTGGTTGCATTTGTAGAAAGAACACCTTAGAAGAGCCCATAAGAAGCTCCGACCACGTTGACATGGTCCTTACACCATTACCAAGGAGCACAACATTCCTCCATTACTTCGTTTGCACTGAGTGTTCAATTTGGAACGCCCTCGACCATGCTTCCCACCATTCCTGGACACATCAGAGATTGCGGAACAACTCACCAGGGACCAAGTTCAGCAGATGGAGGAACTCAACGCAATGGGGACCATTGCTTCCTAAGGGGGGAGGAATGATCCAGGTGGATGTTGGTGGCCACACACCTATCCCATTTGGACCCCCACAACTGTCTCTTTCAGCTTTTCAGTTTCCTAAATTGTAGCACAGTTTACTATTTTTAGCAGTTTTTCAGGTCTTGAACTTCTGGAGTCGTTTTGAGGCCCTAAATGACGTTTTTTGGGAAAACTAGGAGCAACTTGGGACCATGGGCCAATGTTTCTCTTCCCATGTCGGAGCCTTCTTTTTTAGAATACACCATAGGAAGAGCTTTGATTTTGCTGGGCTTTTAAGTTTCCATAATGCTTTGGACCACCATTCCGGAGCATCCCATCCTTTCTTTCCCAGAAGATAAGAGTAGCCCTCCTTTGGTGAATATCCCCCCGATTTGCTGTGAGCCCACATTAACCTATCAGGTTGCTCCTTGATCCTAACATTGGATCGTTTTAATTCTTTAATAAAACCTATCCATTCATTCTTCCATCCGATATTTAGCCCTAATTCTTCATCATCCTTCCAGGCCTGGCCCCAAATGGAGAACTGCCCAACTCTTGCCACCTGATGTAATGAGGTGATATCTTTGGATTCAAGATGTAGAAGAAGCCCAGGCGATAAGGCGAATGCTTCGTTGCACCCGATCCAAGGGTCTCTACCGATCCTGATATGTCTACCATCTCCCACTTTCCAAGCTAAACCTTGCTCAATCACTGAGAAAGCATCCACTGTGGCCTTCCAAATTACAGAAGAGTTTTTTGCCTTCTTGTTTTGACTCCGGATCCAATCTTCCAAGGGCGTTGGATCGATATACTTCCTTTTGATCACCCTTGTCCATAGATTTTCTGTGGTTATAAGCCTCCAGCCAGACTTTGCTGCTAAAGAAGTGCTGAACTCGGGAAGTCTTTTGATCCCCCAACCTCCCCATTCTTTTGATCTGGCCACTTTGTCCCAAGCCACCCACGGTAAACCAGAGAATTCCTTAGAACCAGCCCAAAGAAATCTGCAACAAATTCTCCTGATTTTCTCCATTACTCCTTTAGGAATCCAAGTTAGAGCGGCCCAGTAAACCGGAATGGCTAGCAAGACCGACTTGATGAGAGTTAGCCTACCAGCTCTGGAAAGCCATCTAAATCTCCAGTGTGATATTCTAGCTTCAATTTTTGCTATAATCCAGTTCCAATCTGCTTTTCTGTAGGCGACTGGTTTTAGCCAAAACCCCAAATATTTGAAAGGAGCATCCAAGGATTGGCTAGGAAATGGAAAAAGATCAGCTATAAGACTCCTTTCCCTTCTGTCCACATCTGCTAAACAAACTTGTGATTTCATAGAATTTATCTGCATTCCTGTAGCTTTAAGAAAAAGATCAAAGATACATTTTATCTCCTTTAATTCGCTGGAATTTCCATTTGTAAAGATCAATATGTCATCGACGAAAAGAAGATGGGTGATGAAGAGATTTATGGCTACCTCTATACCTTTTACCTTGTCCGCACTTCTGGCTTTATGGATCAGCCTGCTAAGACCTTCGGCCACAAGGAGAAACAGAAGTGGTGATAATGGACACCCTTGTCTGAGGCCCCTCTGGCTAGAGAAGAATGATGAAGCAGCTCCATTGACCAGAACTGCAAAGCTGACATTAGTTATGCAACCCATGATCCAACTAACAAATTGGTAGTTGAATCCCACATGAGTAAGAAGCATTCGAAGGTAGAGCCAGTTAATCCTATCAAATGCTTTGGAAAGGTCAATTTTTAGAACAGCTCCTTTCTTTTTCTTTAATTTGATACTATGGATTGTCTCCTGAGCAACCCCGATAGCTTCATGAATTTGTCTGCCATCTAGGAACCCAAATTGTTCCATAGATATGTTCCTTGACAGAATTGGAGCTAATCTGAGGGCAATGACCTTTGAAATAATCTTATAAATACAATTGCACAAAGAAATTGGTCTAAAATCATCGAAGCTTTCTGGCTCGTTCTTCTTAGGAATGAGAGCAATAAATGTTGAATTAAATGGTCTATAAATATCTCCTTTCAATCTGGACTCCTCTACAACTTCGGATATCTCATCTCCAATTAAGTCAAAGAAATGAAGAAACAATTCAATAGTCCAGCCATCAGGACCTGGACTTTTGTCTTTGCCTAAAAGCTTCATGGCTGCTTCAGTCTCCGCCTTAGTGACCGGAATTGAAAGATCTTCAGATTCTTCTTCCTCAATGAATCTGGGGAAACATTGCACCGTTTTGAAGACTTCTGCTATAGTTGCTTCTCTCTGATCAGAGTATAAATTATGAAAATGTCGTTTCCCTAGTCCAGAGAGATCAGAAAAGGACTTGACATCTCTTCCTTCTTCATTTTTAAGGCTCCAAATTGTATTTATTGATTTTCTTCCTTTTGCAAAATTATGAAAGAATTTTGTGTTTTCATCCCCAGACTTAAGCCAGATTGCCCTGCTCTTGATTCTCCATTCTTCTTCCCTTTCCAGGAGAATTCTGGTTTGCTGCTTCTCCAAAAGAAGAATTCTTTCCTTGGATTCTGGAGTTGAATATCCATCAGAATCCAAACTCTCCAGTTTCTTCAGATCTTCCCTAATACAGTTTAGCTCCTCATTTTGTTTCAATTTCCTATCCCTTGCCCAAGAGATTGTTGCAGATTTCATTCTTTTTAAATTTTCCATGAACAAATAGCTTTTCTCCTCTCCTGCATTGAGATCTGGGTGGATCCAAGTTTTTTTAAACAAATCACTGAAAGAGGGATCTTGTAGCCAAGCTGGATTAAATTTGAAAGGGGCGGGGGGCTTGCGAGGAGGAGAAGAAAGATCTAGAAAGATTGGGAAGTGATCGGAATTCCCAATTTCATCAACCCACTGTCTGATTAGGGGAACTTTAGCAGAAAGTGGATCTGAAAGTAGGAAGCGATCAAGCCTCTTAGCTATCCTGTCAGCACCAACTCTTCGATTCCGCCAAGTTGGCTTTAGCTTAATCGGGAGAGGATCAACAAAGTTATTCGCTGAGATGAGATTATAGAAAAATTCTGTTAGAGGATCTTCTCTCGCCATGGGTCCCCAGGCTTCGGCACGACCTAGAGAGAAATTTAGGTCACCACCCAGAATCATCACTGGAGCTTTCATAACAGATGTTGTCATCAAGGAATCCCAAAAAAATTCCCTGCCTTGACAAGGCCCATAGATATTTATTATGGAGATTGGGAACTGGAAGTCAGGGGATACTATCTCCATTCCCATTACGTTCTTCATCCCCCAATTATTGAGAACTTTAACTCTCCCATCTTTGTACCCAATTGCTAATCCCCCCGAATGACCAAAGGCATCCATAGCACAGAAGGACCACCCTGGAAGAAGAGCCATAAGCATAGGTTCGATCTCAGTGGCCTTCCCAAGGGTTTCTTGCAGAAGGATAACATCTGCTTTAGAGTTGAGAATCCAATCTTTCAGGGCCAGTTTTTTGGGTTTGCTGGCCAAACCTCTGCAGTTCCAGGATGTTAAGATCATTTGATAACTCCTTCGGGGGGATGGGCTGCTCTAAGAACCCCCTGGATGGAGAATTGTTTGCCATCTGCAATATCCATCTTTGCTTTGAGTTTTGCCTTGAATAGATCAGATTTCCGACCACGTTTGTTCTTGGATTTTGTCTGAGAAGGAATCAAGCCCAGCCCACCTAAAGACTCCTGAATCACTTGGATCCCACCCTGGGATCTCAGATTGTAAGGACAAGGGGTCCGAGTCACAGGAAGAGGGAGAGGGGGCCAATTTTCTTCACAGTTTATATCCAGGAGGGGCAGTGTTTCAGTTAGGGTTTCCACGTTTGGCTCAGAAAAATGGTCGCCCAAATTTTCAACAATTTTTAATTTTTTTTCAAGATAAGACAAAGAGGCAATATTACAATTTTCATTTGAAGGCTCAGGAGAAATAAAAGAGGAGGGAGTCCCCGAGCACTTACCCTTCTCAGGATCGTCGGATTGGTTTGGAAGTGTTCCTTCGGCCGAGCTTTTCTCTGCTTCCAGGACTTTGGCTGTTACCTCGACGGCCCCTTCCACAACGGCCTGGTCTGTACCAATTTCTGCTTCCAAATTTGTAGGCTTTGCGCTTGCATTCGATGGTTCTTTCTCGGTCTCCTCTGCCTCCATATTCATTTGTTCATGTGGCTCCGGCAAGTCCTGCTCCATCCTTGTCTGAGCATCGGATTGTGCATTTGCTCTGTGAGCAGGAGTCCTACGAAAATGTCGCCTTCTTCTCTTATGGGGGCAATCTTTTGCTAAATGGCCGTGCTCGTGGCACCAATGGCATCTAAAAGGAAGGTATTCATAGTCTAAAAGCTGCTCATGGACATATTCGTCAAATTGAAGGTTTACCTTTTGTGCCAAACCCCCACTTGGTTTGAGCATTACAAGAAAACGCGCGGTTGCCAAATTGTTTGTTGTTAAGAAGGACATGTCTGCAGTCATGTATTCCCCCAGCCGGTTGCCGATTGTTCTGAAAACTTCCTCAGTCCATAGAAGGGAGGGTAGACCCGGAGCGCGCACCCAGACAGGAAAAGAGTCAGTGCGTTCCTTGATAGCATCAAATAATGGAGACCATTTTTTGAATAGAACGGGGATGTTATCAATATGCCATAAACGCTGCAGAACCCAATCCGCCGTTTCTTTGTCTTCAAATTTGAACTTAAACCATCCTTTTGCTAGTACTTGTGCTTCGAAATTTACGGGTCTTTCTGGAGTGAAGCTTTTTTCCCCCCATTCTTGAAGAAAAGCAGAAGAATATGGCTTGCCTCTAACTCTTCCTACCAAAGTGCAGTCAGCCACCGCAATAGCTTCTCTCATCGATACCTCCATCCCTAGAACCAGATTCTCCGCTATTACCTGAGAACCAATGGGTCTTTTCTGCTTCCTTGTCGCGCCTCTTGGCCTTGAGCATTCCCCCCCCGGTCTTCTTCCTTCACAGTCCTCGGTATTATCGGATGTTATTTGAGCTGAACCCAAGAGGGTATCTGGTTCCCACAGGGGCGGGATCTGTCCTGAAAGAACCAAGTTGACATTCCCGGCGGACAAAGTATCTGCCCCTTGACCATCATTTCCTGCCGGCCCGTCAGCTAAGGAGGTGCCTTGGTCGCTTGGCTGAACCTCGGGAAGGCCTTGTGAATCTCGGGAGAGGGAAACCCTCGTAAGCGAACCAGGAGCGCCTGGGAGTCTAGAATGCTCGTCGTCCGCAGGAAACCCTAGCTGGGAGATTTCTTCGAGCCCTTTAGGGTTTGGAAACCGTGGTTTCAGAGAAAGACCCTTTGGCGCCGAGGGCTTTGATGCCGCAAACGCCCTTCTCAGATCTGTATCTATCACTTGATGAGAAGGGCCGGTCGAAAAACCTTCTAGCTGGAGCTCTCTGTCCGGCACCTGAACTTGGGAAAAAACCTGAAGGATCTCCGGCTGTGTAGCAGACGCCAGGCTGGGGGTATCTACAGATCCAAAATAATAGTCCACATTCTGTGAGTTGATTTCTTTGCCCCACATGGAAAGTATGTCCTCGACGTCTGGGTCCAGTGCAAGAAACTCGGAGGGCTTAACCATGGTTGTTATTTACGAAGGAGAGAGACCACCGACAGACCGAAAGAAACGGAGACTGCTAACAGCTGACAGTTGACAGTAATAAAAAAAATTTTCTTTATCGACCCTAGGAAAGACCAAAACACGATATAACCTCCAACTGCCAGTTGCAAGGAGCTGAAGGGAAGCTTTCGTGATGGCAGCTGTGCGTAGATCTGGCCTCTACTGCTTACCCAAGCCCTGTTCGAGGTTCAAGGATTTGACCAGGGATCGAGTTCCTTCCCCGCTGCATCCTTCCGTCGTTTTCGGGAGTTTTATGTTTTCTATGTGAAATTTTTTTTTTAATTCTTATTTTAAATATAAAATGAATTTAAGATAAATATTAATTTTATTTTTTTTTTAATTTTTATTTTAAATATATAAATAAATTTAAAGTTCAAAAAATATAGATAAAATTATGTAATTTAAATAATTTAAATTTATAATTCCAACCTGATACTAAAGAATACGCACTTCTAATCTATTTGTAACCTAGACTCGAGTGTGAGAATGGTTAAGATAAATGATGGAAGCAGACGGTAAAGGAGTCTTTTAGATCTTGCTTTGCTAAACACCAAAATGGAGACAATATATGGATCCTAGACTTTATGTATTTGCAGTGGGTTCTCAACAATTGATGTTATTGAGATTAATTTAGAATACACTCAAGGATATTTATGAGGTCAAGAACACCAATCGATTGTTGTTCTTGAAGAGAAAGATTATCTCCATCAAGATGGAGGAGAATGGGACAATTGTAGCGTTCATTTCGCGAATCAAGGAGCTGAAGAACAAGTTGGGTGACATCGGTGAAGCTGTGTCAGATACAGATTTGGTCACGATTACTATTAATGGTATGACTGGCGAGTATTAGATGTTCATCACTTGCTTGAATGCAGGAGAAAAATCCCTAGTGTTTGAAGAATTGATAGGGATCCTCATGCAAGAGGAAAGTCGTTTGACTCAGAAACCCCAGAGTTCAGATCTGGTCTTAATGGCGAAGAGGAAGCCGTTCAAAGGAAAGCCAAATGTAGCATAGAAGAGTAGCGCAACCCCACAGAGAAAGATGCCCTTACCTTAAGGTACGAATTTCAATAGAAATGACTCTCCGGCCAAATTTTTTTATTGTGGTAGAATAGACCATATAGCTAGATACTGCATGAACAAAAATTTTGATGCAGGCAAGAAGAGACATAAGCAGAATGCAAGTCCTTTTATTGATGAGGAACAGAGTCAGAACATCAAACTGTTCATATGTGACTTTGCACTTTCGGCTAAGGATGATGAAGCAGATACCTGGTTTGTGGACACAGGTGCATCCATCCACATGAGCGGGAACCTACAGTGGTTTGAAGACTTCAAAGAAACTAGCAGTGGAGCAAATATCTATCTTGGCGATGATAGAGGGTACCAAATCAAAGGTTATGGTAATATTCCTGTTGCTTTTCCTGTTGGACATATTATACATATCCATAATGTGATATATGTACCTGGGATAAAAAAGAATCTGATCCCTGTTTCTACTATAACTGATCAGAATCTTATGGTAATTTTTTATAAATCATATTGCGTCATTAAAGACCTGTTGGATTGTATGAAGCCTATTGCATGAGGTATTCGTGTGGGAGGATTGTAAAACCTAAATGTCAAAAGCACACCACATGAGGCATTGGCATCTGCCATGACTACAATGGAGTTATGGCACCAGAGGTTTGACCATATTAACTTCAATGATCTGCTGCTATTACAGAAAAGAGGTATGGTCGAAGGTCTTCTTGTTTTAAAACCTGTTCATATTGATTGTGATGCATGTGCACTAGGAGATAACTTTCCTGTGAATGCTAATAGAAGGAAGAGAGATATACTTGAGCTAGTACACATAGATTTATGCGGGCCTATGGAGACAAGATCATTAAGCGGTACATACTATTTTTTACTGTTCGTTGATGACTATACTAGATTTACTTGGGTGTATTTCCTCAGGAAGAAGAGCAACACTTTTGAATACTTCAAGGAGTTCAGAAGTATGGTTGAAAAGCAGAATGGTAAAAGCATAAGGATTCTCCGCTCGAATCAAGGGGGAGAGTACAAAAAATCTTGTGTCATTAAATACTGCAAAGATAATGGGATACAACAATAGTTTACAGTACCCCACACTCCTCAACAAAACAGGGTTGCAGAGAGGAAAAACAGAACCCTTGTGGAGTGTGCTCGCAATATGTTAAAAGGTAAGAATATTTCTAACGTCTTTTGGGCTGAAGCGATTAATACTGTAGTATATCTAAAGAGTAGGAGTCCAACAAGAAGTTTAGATTTCAAAAATCATTTTGAAGCTTTATTTGGTTATAAGCATGTAGTTAAGGATTTGAGAGTTTTTGGCAGTAAAGCCTTTGCCAGTGTCCCTAAGGAAGATAGAAAGAAATTAGATTCAAAGGCCATCAAATGTATTTTTCTTGGGTATTGTACAGAATTTAAGGCTGACAAACTATTTACTCCCTCTACTCATAAAGTTTTTGTGAGCAAATATGTAGTGTCTCATGAGCAGGTTAATGATGGAAGCCATGAGAGTGCTAATGAAGATTGGAACGTGCCCTTGTTGGTGGAAGAAGGAATTGATGAATCAGGTGATAGCAATGAGCAGATGCATCAACAATAGTAGCAGGAAGGGAAAGAAGATGATGTAGTTGTCAAGCCAAGTCTAGAAAATGATGATCAGACAAGGTTTGAAGCTACCCCACCACTCAGGAGATCAGATAGGAAAGCTTAGTTGCCAACGAGATATAGGGAAAATGCTTTTATAACTAGTATGATTAATGTTGTTGAACCCTCTAGTTATACAGAAGCCAGTGAATATAGTGAATGGAGGGATGCTATGGAAGTGGAGTATGAATCAATTCTCAAGAAAAAAACTTGGAATTTAGTTAAACTACCCAAACGAAAACAAGCCATAGGATGCAAATGGATGTATAAGCCTAAATTTAAAGTAGATGGGAGCATAGATAAGGATAAAGCTAGGTTGGTTGCAAAGGGGTATTCGCAGCAAGGAGGCATAGATTATGATGAAAAATTTTCACCTGTAGCTAAACTAAACACAATCAGAATGATAATTTCATTAGCTACGAAACACCATTGGATGATTCACTAGCTAGATGTTAAATCTGGATTTTTAAATTGGGACTTAAAATAAGAAGTCTACTTAGTGCAACCTGAGGGGTTTGTCAAACAAGGTGAAGAAAATTTAGTTTGTAGGTTGAAGAAAGCGATGTATGGACTAAAATAGGCACCCAGGTCATGGTATGACAAAATTGATTCATTTTTCTTGCAGCATGGTTATTAAAGGAGAAAAAATGACCCTAATCTTTATACCTTGTTTGATAAAGAGGAAATTATTGTTTTGATTTCTTTATATGTAGATGATCTAATCATTACAAGGAACACTGATGATCTCATTAAAGAAATCAAGGAGCAGATGTCACAAGTTTTTGAGATGAAAGACCTTGGAGAGTCACATTATTGTTTGGGGTTGGAAGTCTGGTAGGATCTTGGACAAACTTTTCTATCACAGAGTAAGTATGTAAGGATCTTACTGGAAAATTTCAGAATGGATCAGTGCAAAGCTGCAGCAGTACCTTTACAACAGAATTTAAAACTTAAAAATGATGATGGATCTAAGAAGGTAGATGCGATGTTGTATAGACAGTTGTTTGGGAGTCTAATCTACCTGACTACAACTAGCCTTGATTTGGCTTATGCAGTCAGTGCATTGAGCCAATTTATGTCAAATCCCCTTGAGAGCCATTAGGTTGCAGCTAAAGGTGTTTTAAGGTATCTCTACAGAACCTTAGATTTTGGTATTGTTTATACTGATTCGCGTGATGTTAGATTGACTGGTTTTTCAGACTCTGATTGGGCTAGAAATGTAGATGACAGACGATCCATAACAAGTTATGCATTCATCATTGGATCCGAGGTCATTATATGGAGTAGCAAAAAGCAGAACATAATATCATTGTCTTCTGCAAAAGCTGAATATCAAGCTATGTGTGCAGCAACATGTGAAGCAGTTTGGTTGAGGAGACTTCTCCTTGATGCTCGAGAAGAACAGAAGGTTGCAACAGTGATCAAATGTGACAATCAGAGCTCCATCAAACTTGCAAATAATCCAGTATTTCATAATAACACAAAGCATATCGATACACAATTTCATTTCGTCAGGGAGAAAGTTCAGTCAAAATAAATCCATATTGAGTATTTTAATAGTTGTGACAATGTTGTTGATATTTTTACCAAACTTCTTGGTAGAATCAAATTTGAGTTGTTTAGAGAAGTGTTAAGCATATCTGTAAATCCATTTTTCCATTAAGGGGGAGTGTTGAGATTAATGTAGAAACACTTTAAACCGAACCCTAGATTAGGATTTTGTCCCTATTTTCTAAGATTGTGTTCCACTTCCTTAAATGTGTGCATGTTAAATATATTCCTCATATAATGAATGAAAGACAGAGTGTGTTCTGCTGTGGCAGTCTTACACATGTGAAACTCAGGGGATTTGATAAAAATTGATTCATATTTTTGACAGATTTCACATTAAAGTGTTGTACTGGGTTCTCAATAATTGAACATGATTTGATAAAAATTGATTCATATTTTTGACAGATTTCACATTAAAGTGGTGTACTGGGTTCTCAATAATTGATTTCATGCTGAGGGGTTTATATCACAGTTACTAAATTTGGCCGAATGGGTTTGAAGAATTCGAAAATTGAACAATTCGGTCTGATTCGGCGATTAATCCGCTAAAATTCGGTTCGGTATATATCACGGTCTCTCAAATTTGATTTTTAAACTTTCTTTAATTTGTACTTTTCCAAAAGTCGTCGTCCATTTTTTGCGCATCAGTTTCCAGAAGTCGTCCATTAGTTGTGGGCTTTAATTATTCTGTTTATGTTGATGTTTACGAATATTGACTGGTTGAAACATAATTTCTATCGGCGGATGTATTGAGTCAGACAATACTGAAGAATGACGCGGATGTATTCAGTCAGACAATACTGAAAAATGAGGCCACAAGAGTTTCGAATCTGTTATTGGCGGTTTGTTCTAGAATATAGTAAAATGATTAAAATTTTCAGAGTTGTATATCATATGTTATGTTATCAAAATGATAACATAAAAAGTTCTGATATTAAATTTCCATTTCAATAATAAAATATATTTCTAGTCCACTTTCTTAACTTTTAAACTCTTTTTCATATAGTATTTTTTACCGGTGAGTAATGAAATTAGAACTATTTATTTATAACCAAATTTGAAATGGTTTTTCTTCTTTTTTTTAAGCCATTAGGAAAATATCATACTAGTCATAATTAGATGATTCTTAATTTATATTTTATTAAATTAATAATTAGGAAATTATCTAAAAAAATATTATTAGGAACAATTTATTGGCTACTATTTTTTGATTGATCAACTAGCCATTTTAAGGGTATAAGACATGTATGAACAATTTATTGGGTACTATTTTTTTATTGATCAACTAGCCATTTTAAGGGTATAAGACATGTATTTTTTTTCTTAATGCTAAAAGTTTGTTCTTTCCATTGCATCTGATCATTCACTACCATTGATTAGTTCTTTTAACTAATCTTCTTGGCTAATTTTATTTACAACTTTTATAATAAAATTGAAAATAAGTTTTGAGAAGTATTTGAGATTTTGAATCTCAAAATTGTTAATTTAAATCATTCCAAATTTAAAAAAAATGATTAATAATAACGATAATATATATATTGCCAAATTTTTTGTTTATTAGAATTTAAATGATTAGATAATTGATTTTTTTAGTATCGAATCTAATTCAATTAATTCGAATTCAAACTTGATAACTATGGTTAATAACACAATTAGAAATGTTCTCATACTTAAAGATGAATTTGTAATGAGTTATCAAAATTACATTCGACAAAAATATTACAAAAGCTAAGTAAATCTCATAGTTATGGCAGAATTTTCAATATTTCGAAAATTTGAGAGTCGGAGCTAAAAAGAGAAATTAACTATTTGACTTCACTCTCTCAAATTTCCTAATTATTTATAAACTTGCAATTGAATTACACAAAATTAAATTACCATTTCCAAAATAATTTGCAGTTTTCAAAATTGACAAGACAAAAACCTAACGGACTGGCTTAATAGAGAAAATAACATAAAAATATCATTGAATGGGTTTTTCAAAAGAAATATTTCAACTGGAATGCATTGGCAACATGCAATGATATCCCCAAAAGAAGCCCAGCTATATCATTTTCCTAAATGAATCCTCCCATATCCGCTATTTTATGTTAATGTTTACATCAGTTTGCATTGGAGTTTAAGGTGATGCTGACAGAAATCAACTACATCAATGCTTATATCAACTCCAGTATCTTGTCCGACTCCATATTTGGTACCATGGAATCCTTGTTTCCCAAAACAGAAGTTACATATTCAAAAGTCACTCTCTCACAGGGAATGGTAAGTCCCATCTGGTGATGGAATCCATACTCTTCCTCGGCCTTCTTGAGCAGCGCTTGAAAGAGAGGATGATTCAAATAAGTTGTAGGAACTATAAACCGAGCGCGCTCGCTCCCAACGTACACTGCAAAATATCCCTTGGGAACATCTATCGAATTGCTGTCATTGATATACTCAAATTCATTAGTCTCCTGTGAAATAACTCATTCTCTTTTCTCTTGGACAGCAGCTGCATCCCAGTGCCTTACTGGCAATGGCAAACTTATATAATTTTGTTGTTATTTTCTTGGGAAACACTACATGAGCTATTGTGTTTCCCATGGAAACAATTCTCAGCAGAGCAGACGATTCATACATGGGCATGGAAATTGGTTTTTTATTATGTAAGACCATGGGAAAGTGGGAGAGCACATAAGTTTGTTGAATTCAAGCATGGAATCGTAGAGGCATAGCGTAGTGCGTGTGCTGACGCGAACGCTGGTCTATTTTTTAGGTTGATGTCAGTTACTGTTATTAGGTAAGATAAGATGCGAGGGATCATTGTTTTTGCTTTGACAAATGCACTCCCCTTTTTAATTTGGAGGACAGTGGATCCTTCTTTGAATGGTCGTAACAGGGCGAAAGGAAAACGTCACGCTTTCGTTTGAATTTAGACGTTCAATGTGCGAACGATACTTATCAAGTTCAAATTCGAATTTAGATTCGGATTCAATTGCACTCTCTTAAAATTACCCAAAAAAAAATTATTGGAATATATATCTTAAAATTGAAATGAAAAAGAAAAATTAGGAATTCTCTAACATTTACTTCTATGTTCAAGATGTTATAGGCATTTTCTCGCTGCAATAATTTATATCAAATTTATTAGTAATGCTAAAATTATCAACATATAATTTTATAATATTAATAATAAAATTTTAAAATTAAATTATAATGTAAAGAATAAAATTGTAAGGGTCTAAAGTATGTTTTAATACCGTTTCTGCTTGGCTAAGAGCTCGTTTTCCTAGGATGTTAGGAAACAAGTTAACCACTCAAGAGTCAGAGGCATCTGGTGGGAGTGAAGGTCTGCCCTGTTATGGACCACCAACAAATTATTCCAAGTGGCATGGTTTTCCTTGAATAACGGTGATGAGTCAACCCCCGTTATGGACCACCAACAAGTTATTCCAAGTGGCTTGGCTGCCCTTGAATAACTGTGATGAGTCAACTTGCATTGGCATTCCCGGATAACAATTAGATATAGCTGTCCTCACGCGTAATTTGACAACTAAATTATAATAAATTTTCCCACATGCAAGAAAAAAAAAATTTACAATCATAAATATAAAAAATAAATTAATTTTAATATCCTTATTTTTTATATATTTTTTTATTTCACCCATAAAACAGATCCAAACTGAATAATATTAAGTCCATCTCCCTCTGCATACATAACAATCTAGTTATCATCTAATCAACAATACAATATTAGGATCAACTAATTAACCATCCTTCTTATTATCCAACTAGATTGGAATCAATAAACTAACCGTTCTTATTATGATTCATTGAAAATGGAACGCACTAATTAAATCCCACACGTACTCAGACAGGCACATGGTAATTGCCATTTTCCAAAAACCTGTTTAGTGGCTAAACAGGTAGAGGAGTTTTACAGCTGTATTTTTTTTCAAGACAAATTACCTCTTTTACAATTTGTTAAAGACAAAATATTAATCAATTCAATATTCATACTGAACTGAAACTAGCATATTTATAATTGAAAATTCTTATTTTTAGGCCAATTTGGTCCAATTCGATGCAAATTCCTCCCTTTTATATTTTTTTAGACCCACAATATTAATCAATTCAATATTCATACTGAAGTGAAACTAGCATATTAATCTGTGAATATAATGGAATCATTGAAAATTCTTATTTTTTTAGAGCCAATTGGGTAGAATTGATAACTATGGTGTGAATAAATTTTATATTATTATTTTTAATTTATTTTTAATATATAAATGGATTCTTAAGTTGAACACATTAGATAACATTAGCAACGCGAACAAATTAAATTAAACTTATAATTCCAAAAAAAATTCAACTAAATTTAGATAAAAATAAAAGAAAAACAAAATTTTGTATTATTATTTTAATTAATTTTTAACATATAAATAGATTCATAGATTGAAAACATTAGATAACACTAGCAAGGTTTAAATTATGTGAACAAATCAAATTAAATTTATAATTCTAAAAAAAATTCAACTAAATATAAATAAAAATGAAAGAAAAAGAAATTTTTATATTATTATTTTAAACTGTTTTTAATATATAAATGGATTCTTTAAGTTATGTAGCTGAATTGACACATATCTCCCTTGTCTTAAGGAATTTCCTTTTCATTGAACCTATGACAAAAACCATCATTTTTTAGTATTCAATACATAAAAGCTTGTATAATATCATCGTTAGGCCTTAAAGTATGATGACTAGACTATAAAAAATCTTCAGCAAAGTTTTATGAGATATATTAGTCAAAATTAGGGTTTTTACAACAAAACCCATTTCCGATGTTCTTGGCTCAAGGAATTTCTTCAAAAACAAAACTTTTTTATTCTTCCATGGCTTCAATAGCTTGAGCAAACATGCTCAACTTGTCTTGATTTTCTCTTGATCTCGTAATCCTTTTACCTCTTTGTTGACTGTATTTGCTGACTCTTAGGCTTTCATGTTCCTTTGATTTTGTAGATTCTATTTTCCTCTTTTTTGTGGTTCTCTTCTTACCTTTGGAAGATTATGTATATTCCTCTTCATCAATGATTATTGGCTCTTTTATTTTATGGTTAAATTGTGCTTTAAATCCTAGTCTCAAATTATTGGTATCTCTGCTATGAGGCTTTCTCAAGTAATTAACCCTAGACTCTGTTTCTCAGCTTCTATCCTCTACCCCCATTTTTTGCTGCTTTCCCCTTTATTCTCTCCTTCTATATGCCTTGACTCTTACTCCTTTTTCATTTTTTTTTGTTGTTCTTTTGTTTTTCTCTTATATACCCTAGTTTTTTCTTTAATCATATGGTTTTCTGTGTTTTCTTGTACAAGGATTGATCCAGGTGGATGTTGGTGGCCACCCACCTATCCCATTTGGACCCCCACAATTGTCTCTTTCAGTTTTTTAGTTTCCTAAATTGTAGCACAATTTACTATTTTTAGCACTTTTTCGGGTCCTAAACTTCTAGAGTCGTTTTGAGGCCCTAAACAACGTTTTTTGGGAAAACTGGGAGCAACATGGGTCCATGGTCTAATAATGTTCTTTTTAAAGTTGTAGTGCTCGGATAGATCTTTCTAACGAGCTATTGTATGCATCAAACGGAGATAGTATGCCAAATTTACGACCCTCGGAAATTGATGTACCAGTTTACCCAAAATGGGGCCCACAATTTGGTGTTTCATCTTCTAGGGTTAGGTTTTGGGAGGTTAAGGGTTTTCCATTATTTCTCAACAATAAATAGGCCTTCAAGCCTCATTGTAACACAGTTTAGAGGTGTGTAGCTGCCACATCTCTTCTTAGAGATATGCTACCATCGCCCTAGTTGTTTATTTCCGTTTTCTATCTGTAAGAATTTCTCAGTATTTTACATTAATGAAATGAAGTATTATTTCCGCTGCATCTTTGTTTTTATGGTTATCTCTGTAATTTGTTGTGTTCTTGTTTAAATCTGGATCAGTGGTATCAGAGCGGTCTGCGTTTTCTCTGTTTTTCTTTGCATGTCCCCAACGAGGTTAGGATATAAGGAGTTAGGGCTTGAACTGGTCGAACCTTTGCAAGACCAACCTCACAAATACCGATGGCCTCCAATGGCAGATGATAAGAAATACGAGGGGTCAGGAGATCCTATCAAAATCTTGCTCGAAGAAGCCCTCGAGTGACAAAGGAACGTGATGATGGAAAACTTTACGCAGATCCTTCAGCGGCTACCTAGAGGTGACACATCGGCCTCTAGCAGCTACTCTGGAAATGCCATGCCCTTTAAGGTACAAGTCAATTTTGAAATCCCCATCTTCAAGGGTAAAATAGACGCAGATGCTATAGATAAATGGTTAAATCTGCTAGATGGGTATTGTTCTGTTCATGAATTTTCAAGTCGGGAAAAGATTGTTTTTGCTCTTCTCAAAGCAACCTCCCACGTCAAGGATTGGTGGGAAACCTACTGCGAGCAGAAGGATGAAAGTATAGGCTCACTATTTTCAGTCCCACCCACTTTGGATTCATTCTGGGATGCCATCAAGGAGCGGTACTATCCTCTCAAAAGCTATGAAGACAAGTACATAAAGTGGACCACCCGCAACAGGGAAGGGACCAAGATGTGCCGGAGCTCAAAAACATTTTTCATACCTTTTGCACACAGTTGTGTATCAAGGAATCTAAGGTACATTTGGTACTCAAATACCACGATTACCTACATAGATACATCCAGGAAGAGATGGAGTTCTTGGACATCTCCTCACTCGGCACGACATACAGATACGCTGCCAAAATCGAGCAGAAGTTGAAACAAAAGAAGCGAGACTTTGGATTTGCAAGTCCAAAGACCAAAGGACAAAGCCAAGGCGGAGTGACCCAAGACAACCTGTTGAAGCCGCAAGAAAAGAACAACACCACAAAGTCGAAGAGGGACACAGGAAAGTGATGTGAGTTCCACAAGAGTCTCACTCATAACACAAGTGAGTGTCGGACCAAGCAATCGCTGGTGGAAGAGTTAAAAGCTTCTAAATCAAATGCATGTTTCAACCCTGAGTCAGAAGCCGACAAGGGGAATGGTAAAGGGAAGCAAATCATTGATGCGAAGCCCATCACCACTGTTGTCACCGCCAAGATCCAGAAGAATGAGCCCGAATATCCAGAGGAGGGGGAGCGACTTTTCCACTCACAAATGTGGGTGAAGGGTTCGCCGCTGCAATTCGTTGTCGACAGTGGCAACCAAAAGAACCTCATTTCAGCAAAGGTCATGAAGCGGTTGGGGCTATCGACTACACCACACCCACAACTGTACAGTATCGGGTGGATTCACGAAGGATGACATCTCAAAGTTCGCCAGTAGTGCTCCCTTCCCTACAGCATCAAGCTCTTCGCAGACAAGGTACTGTGTGATGTTACACCTCTGGATGTTTGTGATGTATTATTAGGCCAATCATACTTGTGGAGGCAACAAGTTGTGTATGAGTCAAGGTCTCGTGCTATCATTATCTCTTTGTGTAATTCATTATAAAGGATACTAGAGGTAGCCCCACCTACCACCTCTTTGATCACTACTAAGAAAGGTAGCAAGCTCATCTCCCAGACTAGAAAATTCATCTGTCTGGTTCAATCCCAAAGTAAGGGGAAGATCGTCACCACATCCATGACCCCCGCCAAGGTTTCCTCCACGCAGCTGCAGCAGCAGCAACAAAGGGATACGATCATGACAGAACACATGAATAACTTCTCCTCACCCACAGGGGCACCACACAAGCTTCAGGTAGGCAACAAAGTCTGGTTGCATTTGTAGAAAGAACACCTTAGAAGAGCCCATAAGAAGCTCCGACCACGTTGACATGGTCCTTACACCATTACCAAGGAGCACAACATTCCTCCATTACTTCGTTTGCACTGAGTGTTCAATTTGGAACGCCCTCGACCATGCTTCCCACCATTCCTGGACACATCAGAGATTGCGGAACAACTCACCAGGGACCAAGTTCAGCAGATGGAGGAACTCAACGCAATGGGGACCATTGCTTCCTAAGGGGGGAGGAATGATCCAGGTGGATGTTGGTGGCCACACACCTATCCCATTTGGACCCCCACAACTGTCTCTTTCAGCTTTTCAGTTTCCTAAATTGTAGCACAGTTTACTATTTTTAGCAGTTTTTCAGGTCTTGAACTTCTGGAGTCGTTTTGAGGCCCTAAATGACGTTTTTTGGGAAAACTAGGAGCAACTTGGGACCATGGGCCAATGTTTCTCTTCCCATGTCGGAGCCTTCTTTTTTAGAATACACCATAGGAAGAGCTTTGATTTTGCTGGGCTTTTAAGTTTCCATAATGCTTTGGACCACCATTCCGGAGCATCCCATCCTTTCTTTCCCAGAAGATAAGAGTAGCCCTCCTTTGGTGAATATCCCCCCGATTTGCTGTGAGCCCACATTAACCTATCAGGTTGCTCCTTGATCCTAACATTGGATCGTTTTAATTCTTTAATAAAACCTATCCATTCATTCTTCCATCTGATATTTAGCCCTAATTCTTCATCATCCTTCCAGGCCTGGCCCCAAATGGAGAACTGCCCAACTCTTGCCACCTGATGTAATGAGGTGATATCTTTGGATTCAAGATGTAGAAGAAGCCCAGGCGATAAGGCGAATGCTTCGTTGCACCCGATCCAAGGGTCTCTACCGATCCTGATATGTCTACCATCTCCCACTTTCCAAGCTAAACCTTGCTCAATCACTGAGAAAGCATCCACTGTGGCCTTCCAAATTACAGAAGAGTTTTTTGCCTTCTTGTTTTGACTCCGGATCCAATCTTCCAAGGGCGTTGGATCGATATACTTCCTTTTGATCACCCTTGTCCATAGATTTTCTGTGGTTATAAGCCTCCAGCCAGACTTTGCTGCTAAAGAAGTGCTGAACTCGGGAAGTCTTTTGATCCCCCAACCTCCCCATTCTTTTGATCTGGCCACTTTGTCCCAAGCCACCCACGGTAAACCAGAGAATTCCTTAGAACCAGCCCAAAGAAATCTGCAACAAATTCTCCTGATTTTCTCCATTACTCCTTTAGGAATCCAAGTTAGAGCGGCCCAGTAAACCGGAATGGCTAGCAAGACCGACTTGATGAGAGTTAGCCTACCAGCTCTGGAAAGCCATCTAAATCTCCAGTGTGATATTCTAGCTTCAATTTTTGCTATAATCCAGTTCCAATCTGCTTTTCTGTAGGCGACTGGTTTTAGCCAAAACCCCAAATATTTGAAAGGAGCATCCAAGGATTGGCTAGGAAATGGAAAAAGATCAGCTATAAGACTCCTTTCCCTTCTGTCCACATCTGCTAAACAAACTTGTGATTTCATAGAATTTATCTGCATTCCTGTAGCTTTAAGAAAAAGATCAAAGATACATTTTATCTCCTTTAATTCGCTGGAATTTCCATTTGTAAAGATCAATATGTCATCGACGAAAAGAAGATGGGTGATGAAGAGATTTATGGCTACCTCTATACCTTTTACCTTGTCCGCACTTCTGGCTTTATGGATCAGCCTGCTAAGACCTTCGGCCACAAGGAGAAACAGAAGTGGTGATAATGGACACCCTTGTCTGAGGCCCCTCTGGCTAGAGAAGAATGATGAAGCAGCTCCATTGACCAGAACTGCAAAGCTGACATTAGTTATGCAACCCATGATCCAACTAACAAATTGGTAGTTGAATCCCACATGAGTAAGAAGCATTCGAAGGTAGAGCCAGTTAATCCTATCAAATGCTTTGGAAAGGTCAATTTTTAGAACAGCTCCTTTCTTTTTCTTTAATTTGATACTATGGATTGTCTCCTGAGCAACCCCGATAGCTTCATGAATTTGTCTGCCATCTAGGAACCCAAATTGTTCCATAGATATGTTCCTTGACAGAATTGGAGCTAATCTGAGGGCAATGACCTTTGAAATAATCTTATATATACAATTGCACAAAGAAATTGGTCTAAAATCATCGAAGCTTTCTGGCTTGTTCTTCTTAGGAATGAGAGCAATAAATGTTGAATTAAATGGTCTATAAATATCTCCTTTCAATCTGGACTCCTCTACAACTTCGGATATCTCATCTCCAATTAAATCAAAGAAATGAAGATACAATTCAATAGTCCAGCCATCAGGACCTGGACTCTTGTCTTTGCCTAAAAGCTTCATGGCTGCTTCAGTCTCCGCCTTAGTGACCGGAATTGAAAGATCTTCAGATTCTTCTTCCTCAATGAATCTGGGGAAACATTGCACCGTTTTGAAGACTTCTGCTATAGTTGCTTCTCTCTGATCAGAGTATAAATTATGAAAATGTCATTTCCCTAGTCCAGAGAGATCAGAAAAGGACTTGACATCTCTTCCTTCTTCATTTTTAAGGCTCCAAATTGTATTTATTGATTTTCTTCCTTTTGCAAAATTATGAAAGAATTTTGTGTTTTCATCCCCAGACTTAAGCCAGATTGCCCTGCTCTTGATTCTCCATTCTTCTTCCCTTTCCAGGAGAATTCTGGTTTGCTGCTTCTCCAAAAGAAGAATTCTTTCCTTGGATTCTGGAGTTGAATATCCATCAGAATCCAAACTCTCCAGTTTCTTCAGATCTTCCCTAATACAGTTTAGCTCCTCATTTTGTTTCAATTTCCTATCCCTTGCCCAAGAGATTGTTGCAGATTTCATTCTTTTTAAATTTTCCATGAACAAATAGCTTTTCTCCTCTCCTGCATTGAGATCTGGGTGGATCCAAGTTTTTTTAAACAAATCACTGAAAGAGGGATCTTGTAGCCAAGCTGGATTAAATTTGAAAGGGGCGGGGGGCTTGTGAGGAGGAGAAGAAAGATCTAGAAAGATTGGGAAGTGGTCGGAATTCCCAATTTCATCAACCCACTGTCTGATTAGGGGAACTTTAGCAGAAAGTGGATCTGAAAGTAGGAAGCGATCAAGCCTCTTAGCTATCCTGTCAGCACCAACTCTTCGATTCCGCCAAGTTGGCTTTAGCTTAATCGGGAGAGGATCAACAAAGTTATTCGCTGAGATGAGATTATGGAAAAATTCTGTTAGAGGATCTTCTCTCGCCATGGGTCCCCAGGCTTCGGCACGACCTAGAGAGAAATTTAGGTCACCACCCAGAATCATCACTGGAGCTTTCATAACAGATGTTGTCATCAAAGAATCCCAAAAAAATTCCCTGCCTTGACAAGGCCCATAGATATTTATTATGGAGATTGGGAACTGGAAGTCAGGGGATACTATCTCCATTCCCATTACGTTCTTCATCCCCCAATTATTGAGAACTTTAACTCTCCCATCTTTGTACCCAATTGCTAATCCCCCCGAATGACCAAAGGCATCCATAGCACAGAAGGACCACCCTGGAAGAAGAGCCATAAGCATAGGTTCGATCTCAATGGCCTTCCCAAGGGTTTCTTGCAGAAGGATAACATCTGCTTTAGAGTTGAGAATCCAATCTTTCAGGGCCAGTTTTTTGGGTTTGCTGGCCAAACCTCTGCAGTTCCAGGATGTTAAGATCATTTGATAACTCCTTCGGGGGGATGGGCTGCTCTAAGAACCCCCTGGATGGAGAATTGTTTGCCATCTGCAATATCCATCTTTGCTTTGAGTTTTGCCTTGAATAGATCAGATTTCCGACCACGTTTGTTCTTGGATTTTGTCTGAGAAGGAATCAAGCCCAGCCCACCTAAAGACTCCTGAATCACTTGGATCCCACCCTGGGATCTCAGATTGTAAGGACAAGGGGTCCGAGTCACAGGAAGAGGGAGAGGGGGCCAATTTTCTTCACAGTTTATATCCAGGAGGGGCAGTGTTTCAGTTAGGGTTTCCACGTTTGGCTCAGAAAAATGGTCGCCCAAATTTTCAACAATTTTTAATTTTTTTTCAAGATAAGACAAAGAGGCAATATTACAATTTTCATTTGAAGGCTCAGGAGAAATAAAAGAGGAGGGAGTCCCCGAGCACTTACCCTTCTCAGGATCGTCGGATTGGTTGAGAAGTGTTCCTTCGGCCGAGCTTTTCTCTGCTTCCGGGACTTTGGCTGTTACCTCGACGGCCCCTTCCACAACGGCCTGGTCTGTACCAATTTCTGCTTCCAAATTTGTAGGATTTGCGCTTGCATTCGATGGTTCTTTCTCGGTCTCCTCTGCCTCCATATTCATTTGTTCATGTGGCTCCGGCAAGTCCTGCTCCATCCTTGTCTGAGCATCGGATTGTGCATTTGCTTTGTGAGCAGGAGTCCTACGAAAATGTCGCCTTCTTCTCTTATGGGGGCAATCTTTTGCTAAATGGCCGTGCTCGTGGCACCAATGGCATCTAAAAGGAAGGTATTCATAGTCTAAAAGCTGCTCATGGACATATTCGTCAAATTGAAGGTTTACCTTTTGTGCCAAACCCCCACTTGGTTTGAGCATTACAAGAAAACGCGCGGTTGCCAAATTGTTTGTTGTTAAGAAGGACATGTCTGCAGTCATGTATTCCCCCAGCCAGTTGCCGATTGTTCGGAAAACTTCCTCAGTCCATAGAAGGGAGGGTAGACCCGGAGCGCGCACCCAGACAGGAAAAGAGTCAGTGCGTTCCTTGATAGCATCAAATAATGGAGACCATTTTTTGAATAGAACGGGGATGTTATCAATATGCCATAAACGCTGCAGAACCCAATCCGCCGTTTCTTTGTCTTCAAATTTGAACTTAAACCATCCTTTTGCTAATATTTGTGCTTCGAAATTTACGGGTCTTTCTGGAGTGAAGCTTTTTTCCCCCCATTCTTGAAGAAAAGCAGAAGAATATGGCTTGCCTCTAACTCTTCCTACCAAGGTGCAGTCAGCCACCGCAATAGCTTCTCTCATCGATACCTCCATCCCTAGAACCAGATTCTCCGCTATTACCTGAGAACCAATAGGTCTTTTCTGCTTCCTTGTCGCGCCTCTTGGCCTTGAGCATTCCCCCCCCGGTCTTCTTCCTTCACAGTCCTCGGTATTATCGGATGTTATTTGAGCTGAACCCAAGAGGGTATCTGGTTCCCACAGGGGCGGAATCTGTCCTGAAAGAACCAAGTTGACATTCCCGGCGGACAAAGTATCTGCCCCTTGACCATCATTTCCTGCCGGCCCGTCAGCTAAGGAGGTGCCTTGGTCGCTTGGCTGAACCTCGGGGAGGCCTTGTGAATCTCGGGAGAGGGAAACCCTCGTAAGCGAACCTGGAGCGCCTGGGAGTCTAGAATGCTCGTCGTCCGCAGGAAACCCTAGCTGGGAGATTTCTTCGAGCCCTTTAGGGTTTGGAAACCGTGGTTTCAGAGAAAGACCCTTTGGCTCCGAGGGCTTTGATGCCGCAAACGCCCTTCTCAGATCTGTCTCTATCGCTTGATGAGAAGGGCCGGTCGAAAAACCTTCTAGCTGGAGCTCTCTGTCCGGCACCTGAACTTGGGAAAAAACCTGAAGGATCTCCGGCTGTGTAGCAGACGCCAGGCTGGGGGTATCTACAGATCCAAAATAATAGTCCACATTCTGTGAGTTGATTTCTTTGCCCCACATGGAAAGTATGTCCTCGACGTCTGGGTCCAGTGCAAGAAACTCGGAGGGCTTAACCATGGTTGTTATTTACGAAGGATAGAGACCACCGACAGACCGAAAGAAACGGAGACTGCTAACAGCTGACAGTTGACAGTAATAAAAAAAATTTTCTTTATCGACCCTAGGAAAGACCAAAACACGATATAACCTCCAACTGCCAGTTGCAAGGAGCTGAAGGGAAGCTTTCGTGATGGCAGCTGTGCGTAGATCTGGCCTCTACAGCTTACCCAAGCCCTGTTCGAGGTTCAAGGATTTGACCAGGGATCGAGTTCCTTCCCCGCTGCATCCTTCCGTCGTTTTCGGGAGTTTTATGTTTTCTATGTGAAATTTTTTTTTTAATTCTTATTTTAAATATAAAATGAATTTAAGATAAATATTAATTTTATTTTTTTTTTAATTTTTATTTTAAATATATAAATAAATTTAAAGTTCAAAAAATATAGATAAAATTATGTAATTTAAATAATTTAAATTTATAATTCCAACCTGATACTAAAGAATACGCACTTCTAATCTATTTGTAACCTAGACTCGAGTGTGAGAATGGTTAAGATAAATGATGGAAGCAGACGGTAAAGGAGTCTTTTAGATCTTGCTTTGCTAAACACCAAAATGGAGACAATATATGGATCCTAGACTTTATGTATTTGCAGTGGGTTCTCAACAATTGATGTTATTGAGATTAATTTAGAATACACTCAAGGATATTTATGAGGTCAAGAACACCAATCGATTGTTGTTCTTGAAGAGAAAGATTATCTCCATCAAGATGGAGGAGAATGGGACAATTGTAGCGTTCATTTCGCGAATCAAGGAGCTGAAGAACAAGTTGGGTGACATCGGTGAAGCTGTGTCAGATACAGATTTGGTCACGATTACTATTAATGGTATGACTGGCGAGTATTAGATGTTCATCACTTGCTTGAATGCAGGAGAAAAATCCCTAGTGTTTGAAGAATTGATAGGGATCCTCATGCAAGAGGAAAGTCGTTTGACTCAGAAACCCCAGAGTTCAGATCTGGTCTTAATGGCGAAGAGGAAGCCGTTCAAAGGAAAGCCAAATGTAGCATAGAAGAGTAGCGCAACCCCACAGAGAAAGATGCCCTTACCTTAAGGTACGAATTTCAATAGAAATGACTCTCCGGCCAAATTTTTTTATTGTGGTAGAATAGACCATATAGCTAGATACTGCATGAACAAAAATTTTGATGCAGGCAAGAAGAGACATAAGCAGAATGCAAGTCCTTTTATTGATGAGGAACAGAGTCAGAACATCAAACTGTTCATATGTGACTTTGCACTTTCGGCTAAGGATGATGAAGCAGATACCTGGTTTGTGGACACAGGTGCATCCATCCACATGAGCGGGAACCTACAGTGGTTTGAAGACTTCAAAGAAACTAGCAGTGGAGCAAATATCTATCTTGGCGATGATAGAGGGTACCAAATCAAAGGTTATGGTAATATTCCTGTTGCTTTTCCTGTTGGACATATTATACATATCCATAATGTGATATATGTACCTGGGATAAAAAAGAATCTGATCCCTGTTTCTACTATAACTGATCAGAATCTTATGGTAATTTTTTATAAATCATATTGCGTCATTAAAGACCTGTTGGATTGTATGAAGCCTATTGCATGAGGTATTCGTGTGGGAGGATTGTAAAACCTAAATGTCAAAAGCACACCACATGAGGCATTGGCATCTGCCATGACTACAATGGAGTTATGGCACCAGACGTTTGACCATATTAACTTCAATGATCTGCTGCTATTACAGAAAAGAGGTATGGTCGAAGGTCTTCTTGTTTTAAAACCTGTTCATATTGATTGTGATGCATGTGCACTAGGAGATAACTTTCCTGTGAATGCTAATAGAAGGAAGAGAGATATACTTGAGCTAGTACACATAGATTTATGCGGGCCTATGGAGACAAGATCATTAAGCGGTACATACTATTTTTTACTGTTCGTTGATGACTATACTAGATTTACTTGGGTGTATTTCCTCAGGAAGAAGAGCAACACTTTTGAATACTTCAAGGAGTTCAGAAGTATGGTTGAAAAGCAGAATGGTAAAAGCATAAGGATTCTCCGCTCGAATCAAGGGGGAGAGTACAAAAAATCTTGTGTCATTAAATACTGCAAAGATAATGGGATACAACAATAGTTTACAGTACCCCACACTCCTCAACAAAACAGGGTTGCAGAGAGGAAAAACAGAACCCTTGTGGAGTGTGCTCGCAATATGTTAAAAGGTAAGAATATTTCTAACGTCTTTTGGGCTGAAGCGATTAATACTGTAGTATATCTAAAGAGTAGGAGTCCAACAAGAAGTTTAGATTTCAAAAATCATTTTGAAGCTTTATTTGGTTATAAGCATGTAGTTAAGGATTTGAGAGTTTTTGGCAGTAAAGCCTTTGCCAGTGTCCCTAAGGAAGATAGAAAGAAATTAGATTCAAAGGCCATCAAATGTATTTTTCTTGGGTATTGTACAGAATTTAAGGCTGACAAACTATTTACTCCCTCTACTCATAAAGTTTTTGTGAGCAAATATGTAGTGTCTCATGAGCAGGTTAATGATGGAAGCCATGAGAGTGCTAATGAAGATTGGAACGTGCCCTTGTTGGTGGAAGAAGGAATTGATGAATCAGGTGATAGCAATGAGCAGATGCATCAACAATAGTAGCAGGAAGGGAAAGAAGATGATGTAGTTGTCAAGCCAAGTCTAGAAAATGATGATCAGACAAGGTTTGAAGCTACCCCACCACTCAGGAGATCAGATAGGAAAGCTTAGTTGCCAACGAGATATAGGGAAAATGCTTTTATAACTAGTATGATTAATGTTGTTGAACCCTCTAGTTATACAGAAGCCAGTGAATATAGTGAATGGAGGGATGCTATGGAAGTGGAGTATGAATCAATTCTCAAGAAAAAAACTTGGAATTTAGTTAAACTACCCAAACGAAAACAAGCCATAGGATGCAAATGGATGTATAAGCCTAAATTTAAAGTAGATGGGAGCATAGATAAGGATAAAGCTAGGTTGGTTGCAAAGGGGTATTCGCAGCAAGGAGGCATAGATTATGATGAAAAATTTTCACCTGTAGCTAAACTAAACACAATCAGAATGATAATTTCATTAGCTACGAAACACCATTGGATGATTCACTAGCTAGATGTTAAATCTGGATTTTTAAATTGGGACTTAAAATAAGAAGTCTACTTAGTGCAACCTGAGGGGTTTGTCAAACAAGGTGAAGAAAATTTAGTTTGTAGGTTGAAGAAAGCGATGTATGGACTAAAATAGGCACCCAGGTCATGGTATGACAAAATTGATTCATTTTTCTTGCAGCATGGTTATTAAAGGAGAAAAAATGACCCTAATCTTTATACCTTGTTTGATAAAGAGGAAATTATTGTTTTGATTTCTTTATATGTAGATGATCTAATCATTACAAGGAACACTGATGATCTCATTAAAGAAATCAAGGAGCAGATGTCACAAGTTTTTGAGATGAAAGACCTTGGAGAGTCACATTATTGTTTGGGGTTGGAAGTCTGGTAGGATCTTGGACAAACTTTTCTATCACAGAGTAAGTATGTAAGGATCTTACTGGAAAATTTCAGAATGGATCAGTGCAAAGCTGCAGCAGTACCTTTACAACAGAATTTAAAACTTAAAAATGATGATGGATCTAAGAAGGTAGATGCGATGTTGTATAGACAGTTGTTTGGGAGTCTAATCTACCTGACTACAACTAGCCTTGATTTGGCTTATGCAGTCAGTGCATTGAGCCAATTTATGTCAAATCCCCTTGAGAGCCATTAGGTTGCAGCTAAAGGTGTTTTAAGGTATCTCTACAGAACCTTAGATTTTGGTATTGTTTATACTGATTCGCGTGATGTTAGATTGACTGGTTTTTCAGACTCTGATTGGGCTAGAAATGTAGATGACAGACGATCCATAACAAGTTATGCATTCATCATTGGATCCGAGGTCATTATATGGAGTAGCAAAAAGCAGAACATAATATCATTGTCTTCTGCAAAAGCTGAATATCAAGCTATGTGTGCAGCAACATGTGAAGCAGTTTGGTTGAGGAGACTTCTCCTTGATGCTCGAGAAGAACAGAAGGTTGCAACAGTGATCAAATGTGACAATCAGAGCTCCATCAAACTTGCAAATAATCCAGTATTTCATAATAACACAAAGCATATCGATACACAATTTCATTTCGTCAGGGAGAAAGTTCAGTCAAAATAAATCCATATTGAGTATTTTAATAGTTGTGACAATGTTGTTGATATTTTTACCAAACTTCTTGGTAGAATCAAATTTGAGTTGTTTAGAGAAGTGTTAAGCATATCTGTAAATCCATTTTTCCATTAAGGGGGAGTGTTGAGATTAATGTAGAAACACTTTAAACCGAACCCTAGATTAGGATTTTGTCCCTATTTTCTAAGATTGTGTTCCACTTCCTTAAATGTGTGCATGTTAAATATATTCCTCATATAATGAATGAAAGACAGAGTGTGTTCTGCTGTGGCAGTCTTACACATGTGAAACTCAGGGGATTTGATAAAAATTGATTCATATTTTTGACAGATTTCACATTAAAGTGTTGTACTGGGTTCTCAATAATTGAACATGATTTGATAAAAATTGATTCATATTTTTGACAGATTTCACATTAAAGTGGTGTACTGGGTTCTCAATAATTGATTTCATGCTGAGGGGTTTATATCACAGTTACTAAATTTGGCCGAATGGGTTTGAAGAATTCGAAAATTGAACAATTCGGTCTGATTCGGCGATTAATCCGCTAAAATTCGGTTCGGTATATATCACGGTCTCTCAAATTTGATTTTTAAACTTTCTTTAATTTGTACTTTTCCAAAAGTCGTCGTCCATTTTTTGCGCATCAGTTTCCAGAAGTCGTCCATTAGTTGTGGGCTTTAATTATTCTGTTTATGTTGATGTTTACGAATATTGACTGGTTGAAACATAATTTCTATCGGCGGATGTATTGAGTCAGACAATACTGAAGAATGACGCGGATGTATTCAGTCAGACAATACTGAAAAATGAGGCCACAAGAGTTTCGAATCTGTTATTGGCGGTTTGTTCTAGAATATAGTAAAATGATTAAAATTTTCAGAGTTGTATATCATATGTTATGTTATCAAAATGATAACATAAAAAGTTCTGATATTAAATTTCCATTTCAATAATAAAATATATTTCTAGTCCACTTTCTTAACTTTTAAACTCTTTTTCATATAGTATTTTTTACCGGTGAGTAATGAAATTAGAACTATTTATTTATAACCAAATTTGAAATGGTTTTTCTTCTTTTTTTTAAGCCATTAGGAAAATATCATACTAGTCATAATTAGATGATTCTTAATTTATATTTTATTAAATTAATAATTAGGAAATTATCTAAAAAAATATTATTAGGAACAATTTATTGGCTACTATTTTTTGATTGATCAACTAGCCATTTTAAGGGTATAAGACATGTATGAACAATTTATTGGGTACTATTTTTTTATTGATCAACTAGCCATTTTAAGGGTATAAGACATGTATTTTTTTTCTTAATGCTAAAAGTTTGTTCTTTCCATTGCATCTGATCATTCACTACCATTGATTAGTTCTTTTAACTAATCTTCTTGGCTAATTTTATTTACAACTTTTATAATAAAATTGAAAATAAGTTTTGAGAAGTATTTGAGATTTTGAATCTCAAAATTGTTAATTTAAATCATTCCAAATTTAAAAAAAATGATTAATAATAACGATAATATATATATTGCCAAATTTTTTGTTTATTAGAATTTAAATGATTAGATAATTGATTTTTTTAGTATCGAATCTAATTCAATTAATTCGAATTCAAACTTGATAACTATGGTTAATAACACAATTAGAAATGTTCTCATACTTAAAGATGAATTTGTAATGAGTTATCAAAATTACATTCGACAAAAATATTACAAAAGCTAAGTAAATCTCATAGTTATGGCAGAATTTTCAATATTTCGAAAATTTGAGAGTCGGAGCTAAAAAGAGAAATTAACTATTTGACTTCACTCTCTCAAATTTCCTAATTATTTATAAACTTGCAATTGAATTACACAAAATTAAATTACCATTTCCAAAATAATTTGCAGTTTTCAAAATTGACAAGACAAAAACCTAACGGACTGGCTTAATAGAGAAAATAACATAAAAATATCATTGAATGGGTTTTTCAAAAGAAATATTTCAACTGGAATGCATTGGCAACATGCAATGATATCCCCAAAAGAAGCCCAGCTATATCATTTTCCTAAATGAATCCTCCCATATCCGCTATTTTATGTTAATGTTTACATCAGTTTGCATTGGAGTTTAAGGTGATGCTGACAGAAATCAACTACATCAATGCTTATATCAACTCCAGTATCTTGTCCGACTCCATATTTGGTACCATGGAATCCTTGTTTCCCAAAACAGAAGTTACATATTCAAAAGTCACTCTCTCACAGGGAATGGTAAGTCCCATCTGGTGATGGAATCCATACTCTTCCTCGGCCTTCTTGAGCAGCGCTTGAAAGAGAGGATGATTCAAATAAGTTGTAGGAACTATAAACCGAGCGCGCTCGCTCCCAACGTACACTGCAAAATATCCCTTGGGAACATCTATCGAATTGCTGTCATTGATATACTCAAATTCATTAGTCTCCTGTGAAATAACTCATTCTCTTTTCTCTTGGACAGCAGCTGCATCCCAGTGCCTTACTGGCAATGGCAAACTTATATAATTTTGTTGTTATTTTCTTGGGAAACACTACATGAGCTATTGTGTTTCCCATGGAAACAATTCTCAGCAGAGCAGACGATTCATACATGGGCATGGAAATTGGTTTTTTATTATGTAAGACCATGGGAAAGTGGGAGAGCACATAAGTTTGTTGAATTCAAGCATGGAATCGTAGAGGCATAGCGTAGTGCGTGTGCTGACGCGAACGCTGGTCTATTTTTTAGGTTGATGTCAGTTACTGTTATTAGGTAAGATAAGATGCGAGGGATCATTGTTTTTGCTTTGACAAATGCACTCCCCTTTTTAATTTGGAGGACAGTGGATCCTTCTTTGAATGGTCGTAACAGGGCGAAAGGAAAACGTCACGCTTTCGTTTGAATTTAGACGTTCAATGTGCGAACGATACTTATCAAGTTCAAATTCGAATTTAGATTCGGATTCAATTGCACTCTCTTAAAATTACCCAAAAAAAAATTATTGGAATATATATCTTAAAATTGAAATGAAAAAGAAAAATTAGGAATTCTCTAACATTTACTTCTATGTTCAAGATGTTATAGGCATTTTCTCGCTGCAATAATTTATATCAAATTTATTAGTAATGCTAAAATTATCAACATATAATTTTATAATATTAATAATAAAATTTTAAAATTAAATTATAATGTAAAGAATAAAATTGTAAGGGTCTAAAGTATGTTTTAATACCGTTTCTGCTTGGCTAAGAGCTCGTTTTCCTAGGATGTTAGGAAACAAGTTAACCACTCAAGAGTCAGAGGCATCTGGTGGGAGTGAAGGTCTGCCCTGTTATGGACCACCAACAAATTATTCCAAGTGGCATGGTTTTCCTTGAATAACGGTGATGAGTCAACCCCCGTTATGGACCACCAACAAGTTATTCCAAGTGGCTTGGCTGCCCTTGAATAACTGTGATGAGTCAACTTGCATTGGCATTCCCGGATAACAATTAGATATAGCTGTCCTCACGCGTAATTTGACAACTAAATTATAATAAATTTTCCCACATGCAAGAAAAAAAAAATTTACAATCATAAATATAAAAAATAAATTAATTTTAATATCCTTATTTTTTATATATTTTTTTATTTCACCCATAAAACAGATCCAAACTGAATAATATTAAGTCCATCTCCCTCTGCATACATAACAATCTAGTTATCATCTAATCAACAATACAATATTAGGATCAACTAATTAACCATCCTTCTTATTATCCAACTAGATTGGAATCAATAAACTAACCGTTCTTATTATGATTCATTGAAAATGGAACGCACTAATTAAATCCCACACGTACTCAGACAGGCACATGGTAATTGCCATTTTCCAAAAACCTGTTTAGTGGCTAAACAGGTAGAGGAGTTTTACAGCTGTATTTTTTTTCAAGACAAATTACCTCTTTTACAATTTGTTAAAGACAAAATATTAATCAATTCAATATTCATACTGAACTGAAACTAGCATATTTATAATTGAAAATTCTTATTTTTAGGCCAATTTGGTCCAATTCGATGCAAATTCCTCCCTTTTATATTTTTTTAGACCCACAATATTAATCAATTCAATATTCATACTGAAGTGAAACTAGCATATTAATCTGTGAATATAATGGAATCATTGAAAATTCTTATTTTTTTAGAGCCAATTGGGTAGAATTGATAACTATGGTGTGAATAAATTTTATATTATTATTTTTAATTTATTTTTAATATATAAATGGATTCTTAAGTTGAACACATTAGATAACATTAGCAACGCGAACAAATTAAATTAAACTTATAATTCCAAAAAAAATTCAACTAAATTTAGATAAAAATAAAAGAAAAACAAAATTTTGTATTATTATTTTAATTAATTTTTAACATATAAATAGATTCCTAGATTGAAAACATTAGATAACACTAGCAAGGTTTAAATTATGTGAACAAATCAAATTAAATTTATAATTCTAAAAAAAATTCAACTAAATATAAATAAAAATGAAAGAAAACGAAATTTTTATATTATTATTTTAAACTGTTTTTAATATATAAATGGATTCTTTAAGTTATGTAGCTGAATTGACACATATCTCCCTTGTCTTAAGGAATTTCCTTTTCATTGAACCTATGACAAAAACCATCATTTTTTAGTATTCAATACATAAAAGCTTGTATAATATCATCGTTAGGCCTTAAAGTATGATGACTAGACTATAAAAAATCTTCAGCAAAGTTTTATGAGATATATTAGTCAAAATTAGGGTTTTTACAACAAAACCCATTTCCGATGTTCTTGGCTCAAGGAATTTATTCAAAAACAAAACTTTTTTATTCTTCCATGGCTTCAATAGCTTGAGCAAACATGCTCAACATGTCTTGATTTTCTCTTGATCTCGTAATCCTTTTACCTCTTTGTTGACTGTATTTGCTGACTCTTAGGCTTTCATGTTCCTTTGATTTTGTAGATTCTATTTTCCTCTTTTTTGTGGTTCTCTTCTTACCTTTGGAAGATTATGTATATTCCTCTTCATCAATGATTATTGGCTCTTTTATTTTATGGTTAAATTGTGCTTTAAATCCTAGTCTCAAATTATTGGTATCTCTGCTATGAGGCTTTCTCAAGTAATTAACCCTAGACTCTGTTTCTCAGCTTCTATCCTCTACCCCCATTTTTTGCTGCTTTCCCCTTTATTCTCTCCTTCTATATGCCTTGACTCTTACTCCTTTTTCATTTTTTTTTGTTGTTCTTTTGTTTTTCTCTTATATACCCTAGTTTTTTCTTTAATCATATGGTTTTCTGTGTTTTCTTGTACAAGGATTGATCCAGGTGGATGTTGGTGGCCACCCACCTATCCCATTTGGACCCCCACAATTGTCTCTTTCAGTTTTTTAGTTTCCTAAATTGTAGCACAATTTACTATTTTTAGCACTTTTTCGGGTCCTAAACTTCTAGAGTCGTTTTGAGGCCCTAAACAACGTTTTTTGGGAAAACTGGGAGCAACATGGGTCCATGGTCTAATAATGTTCTTTTTAAAGTTGTAGTGCTCGGATAGATCTTTCTAACGAGCTATTGTATGCATCAAACGGAGATAGTATGCCAAATTTACGACCCTCGGAAATTGATGTACCAGTTTACCCAAAATGGGGCCCACAATTTGGTGTTTCATCTTCTAGGGTTAGGTTTTGGGAGGTTAAGGGTTTTCCATTATTTCTCAACAATAAATAGGCCTTCAAGCCTCATTGTAACACAGTTTAGAGGTGTGTAGCTGCCACATCTCTTCTTAGAGATATGCTACCATCGCCCTAGTTGTTTATTTCCGTTTTCTATCTGTAAGAATTTCTCAGTATTTTACATTAATGAAATGAAGTATTATTTCCGCTGCATCTTTGTTTTTATGGTTATCTCTGTAATTTGTTGTGTTCTTGTTTAAATCTGGATCAGTGGTATCAGAGCGGTCTGCGTTTTCTCTGTTTTTCTTTGCATGTCCCCAACGAGGTTAGGATATAAGGAGTTAGGGCTTGAACTGGTCGAACCTTTGCAAGACCAACCTCACAAATACCGATGGCCTCCAATGGCAGATGATAAGAAATACGAGGGGTCAGGAGATCCTATCAAAATCTTGCTCGAAGAAGCCCTCGAGTGACAAAGGAACGTGATGATGGAAAACTTTACGCAGATCCTTCAGCGGCTACCTAGAGGTGACACATCGGCCTCTAGCAGCTACTCTGGAAATGCCATGCCCTTTAAGGTACAAGTCAATTTTGAAATCCCCATCTTCAAGGGTAAAATAGACGCAGATGCTATAGATAAATGGTTAAATCTGCTAGATGGGTATTGTTCTGTTCATGAATTTTCAAGTCGGGAAAAGATTGTTTTTGCTCTTCTCAAAGCAACCTCCCACGTCAAGGATTGGTGGGAAACCTACTGCGAGCAGAAGGATGAAAGTATAGGCTCACTATTTTCAGTCCCACCCACTTTGGATTCATTCTGGGATGCCATCAAGGAGCGGTACTATCCTCTCAAAAGCTATGAAGACAAGTACATAAAGTGGACCACCCGCAACAGGGAAGGGACCAAGATGTGCCGGAGCTCAAAAACATTTTTCATACCTTTCGCACACAGTTGTGTATCAAGGAATCTAAGGTACATTTGGTACTCAAATACCACGATTACCTACATAGATACATCCAGGAAGAGATGGAGTTCTTGGACATCTCCTCACTCGGCACGACATACAGATACGCTGCCAAAATCGAGCAGAAGTTGAAACAAAAGAAGCGAGACTTTGGATTTGCAAGTCCAAAGACCAAAGGACAAAGCCAAGGCGGAGTGACCCAAGACAACCTGTTGAAGCCGCAAGAAAAGAACAACACCACAAAGTCGAAGAGGGACACAGGAAAGTGATGTGAGTTCCACAAGAGTCTCACTCATAACACAAGTGAGTGTCGGACCAAGCAATCGCTGGTGGAAGAGTTAAAAGCTTCTAAATCAAATGCATGTTTCAACCCTGAGTCAGAAGCCGACAAGGGGAATGGTAAAGGGAAGCAAATCATTGATGCGAAGCCCATCACCACTGTTGTCACCGCCAAGATCCAGAAGAATGAGCCCGAATATCCAGAGGAGGGGGAGCGACTTTTCCACTCACAAATGTGGGTGAAGGGTTCGCCGCTGCAATTCGTTGTCGACAGTGGCAACCAAAAGAACCTCATTTCAGCAAAGGTCATGAAGCGGTTGGGGCTATCGACTACACCACACCCACAACTGTACAGTATCGGGTGGATTCACGAAGGACGACATCTCAAAGTTCGCCAGTAGTGCTCCCTTCCCTACAGCATCAAGCTCTTCGCAGACAAGGTACTGTGTGATGTTACACCTCTGGATGTTTGTGATGTATTATTAGGCCAATCATACTTGTGGAGGCAACAAGTTGTGTATGAGTCAAGGTCTCGTGCTATCATTATCTCTTTGTGTAATTCATTATAAAGGATACTAGAGGTAGCCCCACCTACCACCTCTTTGATCACTACTAAGAAAGGTAGCAAGCTCATCTCCCAGACTAGAAAATTCATCTGTCTGGTTCAATCCCAAAGTAAGGGGAAGATCGTCACCACATCCATGACCCCCGCCAAGGTTTCCTCCACGCAGCTGCAGCAGCAGCAACAAAGGGATACGATCATGACAGAACACATGAATAACTTCTCCTCACCCACAGGGGCACCACACAAGCTTCAGGTAGGCAACAAAGTCTGGTTGCATTTGTAGAAAGAACACCTTAGAAGAGCCCATAAGAAGCTCCGACCACGTTGACATGGTCCTTACACCATTACCAAGGAGCACAACATTCCTCCATTACTTCGTTTGCACTGAGTGTTCAATTTGGAACGCCCTCGACCATGCTTCCCACCATTCCTGGACACATCAGAGATTGCGGAACAACTCACCAGGGACCAAGTTCAGCAGATGGAGGAACTCAACGCAATGGGGACCATTGCTTCCTAAGGGGGGAGGAATGATCCAGGTGGATGTTGGTGGCCACACACCTATCCCATTTGGACCCCCACAACTGTCTCTTTCAGCTTTTCAGTTTCCTAAATTGTAGCACAGTTTACTATTTTTAGCAGTTTTTCAGGTCTTGAACTTCTGGAGTCGTTTTGAGGCCCTAAATGACGTTTTTTGGGAAAACTAGGAGCAACTTGGGACCATGGGCCAATGTTTCTCTTCCCAAGGTTGTACTGCTCGGATAGATCTTTCTCACGAGCTATTGTACACGTCAAACGGAGATCGTATGCCAAAGTTATGACCTCAGGAAATTGATGTACCAATTTACCCAAAACGGGACCCAAAATTTGGCATTTCATCTTCTAGGGTTAGGTTTTGGGAGGTTAAGGGTTTTCCATTGTTTCTCAACAATAAATTGGCCTTCGAGCCTCATTGTAACACAGTTCAGAGGCATATAGCTGCCACATCTCTTCTCAGAGATAAGCTACCATCGCCCTAGCTGTTTATTTCCATTTTCTGTCTGTAAGAATTTCTCAGTATTTTACATTAATGAAATGAAGTGTTATTTCCACTACATCTTTGTGTTTATGGTTATATCTATAATTTGTTGTGTTCCTGTTTAAATCCGGATCAAGGATCTAATAAATAGGATCCCATGCCTCTATTTATGGAGCTATGGTTTCAACACTAGTTGTAGCCCTAACGTTTCCTTGTCTTTTGGGTGAAGGGTTCACCAAATTTCTTCTTCTCAACTGGTTTTTTATCTTATTCAATTCTTGTATGTACAATATCTTAATTAACCCATGATGGAATATATCATGAGGTAATAACTTTACTATTGTTTTAGCCTTAGTAATTATTTTAAATAATCTTTGATGCAAGAAATAAGGCAGGCTCATTTCACCAAGCCTGGCTAAATGACATAAAAATCTCGTATGGTATAGGTATATTTTGGAATACCTACCTTTACATGTGAAGAATAATTGCAACATCTTTATAAGGAAGTATACCATCTGGGCTTCAACATCTTTTGAGGGACTCCCATGATCCAATTAAGCTTCTAATACTCTTTCTTTAAGAAGAAATTGAGATCCACATTCTATGTCATTTTTTTTTGGAACCATTTCTCACCCTTGGTAGGCAACCTTGTCGCTTATACTATTGAATCTTCAGTAACTACAAACTCCACATCTCTTATCCGATCTTTACTGCAATTGAAAGAGTAAATAAAATCATGACACCAAGTTAAGTATAATCGTTAAATCGCTGGAAAATTGGCTCCCATCTTGAATTTTTGAATAAAGCTGATGTTTGAGCATAGACCTCAAACCATACTCCATCCGGTTCCTATCATCTTACATGGCCTCACTTTCCCATTGCTTGACTAAGAAAAAGTGCAAACTTTACCAGACACTGTAAAAAACTACTAACAATTCCACTGTTTGTTGCGAGCAAATCACCTAGGGTTGATGGAAATAGTTCATTTACGCACAATTTTGGTTATAACACTTTACCTCTCAAAACCTCCTTTAGCATTTTGAATCCACCTCAAACATCACAACAAGTCATATCATCATAGAAAATTTTAGGGGAAAATCTTCGCCCATGAGCTAAATTTAGGGGCTTTCTATTTTTAATGGGCGAATTTTTTTAATTACACCATTTTTCTATGGTTTCCCAAGAAATTATGTAAACAGTTAGAGATAAAAAAAAATTAGCCGTCAATATTATGGAAACAGTTAGAGACAAAACATATTTCATCTATTCAAATTTTCGTTCCAAGCCCCGATTTTCCTTGAAAAAATCTTTTGCGGGTGGGATTTTCTTCCAATCATCCCCTCCCCTAATTTCCAGGAATGGATTGTAACTCGTTCGAAGCCTCGGTTCGCCTTGAAAAAATAGTTTGCATGCCGCACAATGTAGGTGAGATTTTTATTTTCTTCTAATTAGCCCCCTATTTATAGGAATGACATTGGTTAGGGGCTATTTCGCCCTCGGCTACGGTTGAATTTTTCCTATATTTTAGTGGTTTGCTTTCATTTACACTCTGATTTCCCTTTATAATTGTGTATGATATCCACACTCAGGATACATCCATCCAAATCACCAACACATAGTTATGGGAGGAGCACCTCACATGAGGATACTTCGGTAGTAGACAAAGTGCAACAACTTCGTGATCGATTGATTCTTCATAGAAGTCATTGGGAGTTGGGCTACAGTCTCAGTCTGGTCCATCGATTGGTGGCCTAGACGACTGTAAATTTTTGGATGCTTCAATCTAAGTCTGGTCCATTCTGTGCAGATCAAACAAAAGGTACATCCATCTTTTTCCTTTTAAAAGACATGATGGATAGTTTTGGTTTAGTTGTTTTGTCCACTAGCACATAGTTAAGGGAGGAGCACATTGCATGATGTCCATGCATTGTTATGGATCAATTGTTTTATGTTTTGTCACACGTGCCTCTAATCCTGTTGGTGTAAGAATAATTATTAGCGATGTGATCCTATTAGGATTCAGAGGTGACTTCATTGTTTTTGATGAGTTGTAAATGATTTAGCGGGCTCGATTGAAATTTAACTCTGCGCCAGTCTTTAGAGAAGATCGATGGATGAATTGATCCAACATTGGTATTAGTGTGGGCCTTGCAAAGTGCACGACTATTAATTCTCAAAAGTATCACTTATGGAGTCTCTTGGAGCCACATGAACACCATTGATGAATGTGGGTTTTGGAAGAGGCATTAAAGAATGGACTAGTTGGAAAACCACGATGGCTATGGATCATTGACCTGGATAGCCTCGATCTCCAACAATTGAATGGTGGACCCACCAAACTTCCCGATGCTTGATTTGTTGCATACAAAAGAAGTATAATCAAATTTTATATTTTTTAAAATTTCAACCTCTATCCTTTAGATTTTTTGAAATTTCAATCTCATTGTTAGAGTTATCTAATTTTATAGAAATCCCTAAGTTTGTATTTTATTATTCCTCCAGATTCATTCATGTCCAATATCCCTATAGTTACTTCTTTCATCTAACTCATAATATTGATCTCCTTAATATTTGTAGTATTAATCTCTTGACATGGTTTCTCACTATTAACATCAATATCCTTACATTATGTAGCATCATAATCTTCCACCTTCTCTGTAAATAATTTTTTCCCTATGTTTCCCTTCTCTATTTTCTCATTTCCTTCTCCCTGAGTGTTAATATGGCTTTTACTTCCATTTTCAAATTGTTTGTGTTGTTCACATAAACACATGAACTTCCTTGAGTCAAGCGTCTAAATGTGGGGATATCTCAATCTCTTTGTGATCTAGGTGGCTCCAGGGACACACACAGGGCAAAGAGGGCTTATGGAAGCTCAAAAATCAAAATGACCAGAATGCTTTCGTACTAAGACCAGAGCACAGATCTCGTCGTCTTGATCGCGGCAATGTGAATGGTTTGTTAATCCAAGCTCGTACGAGGGAGAACGAGCTAGTCAAAGTTATGGTCAAAGTTGGAGTGTGGGACAGGTTTAAGTGTCCTACAATTTGACCGACCCCGGGGGCATGAAACTGAAAGTCAGCAAAATTATTGCCTCTTTAATTTGTTTAATATCCCTTATGTTAGACAAAATTAAAAATAGCCTGTTATATATAAAAATAAATAAATAAATAAATAAATATATATATATATAAGTGAGGTAGCAAGCCACCACCCCGCCACCCCAAACGACAATATTACAAAAATTGATTATTAAAAGATCGACGAGCCATGGCCCATGACCTCCATCGGCTCAACCACAACCACAAACCAAAAGACCGACTAGTTGTGACCCCGTTGGTCACCCTAACCAAACACAATACATATTGGGGTGGGCGAGCCACCTCCAATGGACCCCCCACCCAAACCACACTACGTTTAAAGCCTATATTAAAAAAGCCGGAAAGTATCAAGCCCGAGCCAACCACGTTGGCTAGCCCGCCACCGTGCGGCGGCCCATGTCACACTACTAACATACCAACCTTCAAACGCGCCATGGATAATACGGTACCAAACCAAAACGCGTTCCCCATTCAATGCACTACGAAGGTTATGGGGGCGGGCCGCAAACAACGTTATCACAGACAATATTATTTATTCCAAACTTCAAAATCAATGTGTCCGAAAATTCAAATGTCCTTTGGTAAATTTAATAAAATAAAAAATTACTAGATTTGCTTAAATAAAAGGGAGGTATATTTGCTTATTACTAGATTTGTTATAGTTGAAGTAGTTGGAATTAATGATCATAATAAGTTAACGGTTAATTACAAATTTCTCAAGTAATCCGAAATGAATGTTGGTGGCAATATCTATGACAAGCACACAACACGGACCTCAAAGGGATATTTAAAGAACGGGGAACAAAATGTACATATATTTAATTTAATTTAATTTTATCAGATAAAATGATTGTGATTCTTAATTTTTATTTAATTTAATTTTAAAATTGATAAAATGATTGTGATTCTTCAAAAAAATTGAGGTGAAGTTTTGATATCCTAAATGAATGTTGGTAGTAATATCTATGACAAATATACGGTATAGATTTCAAATGGATCTTTAAAAAATAGCGACAACAAAATATACATATATTTAATTTAATTTTAAAATTGACAAAACAAATTGTGATTTCTTATGAATTTTGAAGTGAAACCTTAATTTATGTTATTTAAACTGGTTATTTGATTGAAATTATCTATCATAATTACATCTTTGACCAGATAATGTGACAGAAGGCTGACAACTGGGACTGGAACTATTCAAGTTCGGGAGTTGCACTAGTCGAGGGCATAGCCACAACGCTTGCTCGGGTAGTCCCAGAGAATCCATTCAGGGCCTCTATCTTCATGGCTTGGACCAGGGATTCCTGTTACGTGGCCCACTTCTACTGCATCAACGACAATCTGGTCAAAGGCAAAAGGCCGTGATCGAACCATTCTTTATGCTGGGTTTCATAAATAAGATAAGGGAGTCTATTGATCAGGTCGCAGAACCACTAATCGTACTAACATCTTTGACCAAATAATGTGACAGCAGTGAGACGAGACATATCCTGTGTCCATCAAGTCTCGGGGTAATGGGAGGTGGCATGGTTTCAAAAGAGGCAGAATGGTCAATGAAGATCCCCCTTTCATCTTCGTACCTTACGGTGTTATCCCTTCTCATTCCATTTGACAATGAACATGAGTGGAACCACGATAGAGTGACCTCCCCTTGAGGGGACGGGGTTCCCTGTTTTAATCTCTATCGGGTTCCTTGTTTTAATCTCAATCGTCAATAGAGTGACCTCCCATGAGGGGACGGGGTCCTTGTTTTAATTCCAACCGTCGATCTTTTCGCTGGATGAAGACCGTTGATCTGTAGAGAGGGCAATTGTGTTTCATATATATATTGAATGAGTTATAAGACTTAATTGTGCTATAATTTAAATACTAATTAGCAAAGTTAAATAGGTGTGTTTGAGATATTAATTTTATTGTCTGTTAGGTGTTATGATATTTAATTTTATTGTCTAGGTGTTATAGTCAGTTTTGATTTTCTTGAATTTAGTAGAGTTTAGTTAGAACTTTTTTAGTCATTTCTTATAGTTGGTTTCTCTAACTCCTATGTAGTTGTATTTAACTGATTTAGAATAATAAGAAGAGATGTTCACTCCATTCCAATTTGAAGTTTTTTTTTTTTCATTGTATGAGAGCCTTCAAGTTGCATAAAACTCCAAGAAAAACAACATTTCAATTTTTTTTGCTCCCAAAATAATAGCAAGGGTAGTGAGAGGTGGCCGAGCTTGACAGGTGTGACAGCAACTTGACTTTTACACCTGTCAAGAAAGAGAAATGTGGCAATTTTGTACCTGTGAAGACAACCTGGTGTGACACTTTCGCGCCTCAGGGAAAAAGAAAGTGCGACAGAGAACATTAAACTTAGGAAATTGTGGAATTTTTAGGACTATCGCACACTGCCAGTCAATACAGTGTGCAATCTTTGGCAAGGGCTAACGAGCCTGCTATCGGGCATTAAATGCCTGCTTAGCTGCAAGCTCGATAGCCATATAGGCAAGGCACGAATGGAGTGTTCGGAAAGGCACCGCGCGCGTCTGTTTTATATGACTATTGAGCTTGCAGCTAAGCGGACATTTAATGCCTGATAGCAGGCTCGTTAGCCCTTTCCTGCAATCTTTCACAGGATATCAATGTCGAAAGGTGTGAAATCGCAGTGAAAAAGAACACTGCATGAAAAGTCAAATATTTGTAGCTAGAGCACACGGTTTTTTTCATTCGTGTTGGGGTCTTCAATTTTCCCTTCCTTTCTCTTTCAAAGTGAGATTCTTTTCGAAGTTTCTAAAAGCATAATCAAGCCTCCTCACTAAACTACTTAATTGATGTGTGGAAGTGTTTGACTTTCACATGATGTGTGGAAATGTCCTCGATTTGATAAGTATTACACTGTAATGGCATGTATTTTTTTATGCATATAATCTCCAACTATGCAAGGTCTGCTATTTGGGAAGTAGTTTTTAAAAGGGGAGTATTTTTCATTAAAAGGGACGGTTACGTTATTAAAAAAAATAAAAATTAAAAGGATATTATTTTTAAGTTTTCAGAAGAAGATTGTAAAAAAAAAAAAAAAAACTATATATTTTGTATTTATAAAATAGTTTTTTTTTAGCACTTTGCCATATACCTCAATTTTGTTTGGCAAAACTATGAATTCTTAATTCTTTCCTGTACGAATGAAGACATTTTTGCAAGCCCAAGAGTATTGGGATGCCTTGCAAAACGATTATGTAAAGTCGACCCAAGAAGCATTAGCATCCATGAACAATAGTCAGAGGAATGTCGCTGCAAAACTAAGAAAGAAAGAATAGAAAGCCAAATGTTAGATATAGAACTATGTTGATGACTCTATCTTTGACAAGATAATTGACACATCAACAAGAGAAGAAGCCTGAGATATTTTTAAGGTTGTGTATCATGGTAATGATACAATAAAGAGTATTAAATTGGAGACATTTAGAGCTCAATTTGAAACCTTGAAGATGAATGACACAAAGAATGTTGATCATTTCATGACTAGAGTCATGCCCAGAGTCAATCAAATCAAACTTATTGGGGAAACCATTACAGATCAAAAGATAGTTGAAAATATCCTTTGAAGCTTGCCTAAGAAATATGACATGGTTTGAAGCTTGCCTAAGAAATATGACATGGTTGTAACAACCATTTTGAAATCCAAATATTTTACTACTTTCTAAGTAGAATAGTTGACTGGATCACTTCTACCACATGAAAGAAGACTTAACCTGGCAGAGGATTCCATCGAACACAATTTCAAAGCACAACTCTCTCTTGGCGGAAGTGGAGGCGGAGGTAGAGGCAGAGGATATAGAGGCAGCAACAAGCAAGGGAGAGGCTGATGAAGAGGTTGATCATAACATCATCATGCAGCAGAGTAGTCGAGACCTTCACAAAACCAAACACAAAGAAGTTGAACATGGAGCAAATCAAATATCCAATGTTATTATTGAAAGAAATTTGGCCATTATGAACATGAATGTAGAAAGAAACAATCAGATCAACAAGGAGGTAGTGTCTATCTCTCCAAAAAAGAAGGAGAATCCTCTAACACCATGTTTCTTTCCTGCTATATCTCTGAAGACACTCACAACGAGGACCTTTTGATTTTGGACATTGGCTGCAACAATCATATGACAAGTAACAAATGTTTTCTTTCTATTCTTGATGCTTCTATAACATCAAAAATTACTCTTGGATATTGCTCCTGTATGAAAGCTAAAGGGAAAGATATTGTCCTTGTTCTTACCAAATAGAATCAATAAAAATACATACCTCATGTTTATTATGTTCCACATTTGAAGCATAACATCATTAGTGTAGGTTAATTGATGGAACATGGTTATGATGTAATATTTCAAAAGACCACATGTTATATCTATGAAAAACATCCAAATACAAGACTAATAGCAAAGGTTGAAAAAACCAAGATAGGATGTTTCCCTTGACTCTTAGAAGTCGAAATCTTTCACAATCTTTTGCCCACTACGTGTTAAGAATAGTTGAGTTTCAACTATGGAATTCTAGATATGTGAATATTGTATTCAAGAGTCTAAGTATGCTTCTGAAACATTCAATGGTCATTGGTCTCCTTGTTATGAATGGAAAAAATTGTAACCGTGAAATATGCATTCTAGCAAAGCACAAAGAGATAATGTTTTGACATCTTCCACTAGATCAAAAGAGCCTTTAGAGCTAGTCCATACAAATATGTGTGGCCAAATCTAAACATAGTCTCTTGGTGGCAGTCTTTATTTTCTTACATTCATTGATGATTATAACAGGAAGATACGGGTTTATTTTCTAAAAAATAAATCGGATACTTTCTCAAGATTCAAAAAATTCAAAGTAGAAGCAGAAAAGCATAGTGGAAATCCTTTGAAAGTACTCTAGTTCGACTGAGGAGGAGAATACAACTCCAATGACTTCAATGATTTTTTTCAACAACAAGGAATCATCATGTAAAACACAACAAGATATATTCCATAGCAGAATGGAGTTGTAGAAAGGAAAAACCAGGCAATCATGAATATGGCCATATGTATACTGCGTGAGAAGAAGTTGCCTAATGACTATTCGGTTGAAGAAGTTTAGACAATAGTATACGTTCTCAATAGATCTCCAACGACCAGTTTCCAAGATGCAGTACCTCAAGAAGCATGGGATGGTAAGAGGTGAATGTATCTCACTTAAGAATTTTTGGATCTCTAGCATTTGTACATGTTCCTAAACAACTACGAAAGAAGCTTGATGATAGGAGTGAAAGATATATTTTCATAGGCCATAGTGAGCAATTAAAGGCCTATAAACTTTACAACCCAGTTACTAAGAAGTTTGTTTTAAGAAAATATGTTAAATTTGTTGAAAATAAATCTTGGTCCGAGCATATTGATGAAGTTTTAAATCAACATGTTTATCCACCAGAGCTACAAATATCAAAAGTTTAAGAAGATCCATACCATTCTGAAAATGGTACATCTTCCAGTAGTGAATCCACTAGTGATTCAACATTTTCATAAGACAATCAGAAAACAAGAAGCATCAAATAAATATATGAGCATGATCATGATTTTGATCAACATAATATGTTTTCCTTTCTTTCAACCCAACCAAACCATTTTGAAGAAGCAGTTAAAAAAAAACATTGGGTTGATGGAATGAATCAAGAAATTTTTGCCATAAAGAAAAATCAAACTTGGGAATTAGTTGATCTCCCTAGAGACAAAACCATAACTGGTTTATAATGGGTATATAAGACCAAGCTGAATGGAAACAGAGAAATTGAAAAACATAAGGCAAGGCTTGTTGCCAAAGGATTCTCACAACAATTTGGTGTCTAATATGGTGAAACCTTTGTTCGAATAGCAAGGTTAGACATTTTTAGAACTTTTTTATTCAAAACAGCTCAACAAAAATGGAAAGTCTATCAACTTGATTATAAAATATTCTTTCTTAAATGTTATTTTGCAAGAAGAAGTTCACGTGGAGCGACTTCCTAGTTTTGAAGTTCCAAGAAAAGAGCATAAGGTGTATAGGTTGAAGAAAGATTTGTATGGCTTGAAAAAGGCTCTCCAATCTTGGTACAGTCACATCAACACGTATGTCATAAAAAAAATGATATTTGCAAAAGTAGCCATGAGCCAATGTTGTATACCAAAACTAATGAAGGTAAAATTCTCATTGGATGGCTTTACGTTGATGATATTCTTTATATATGCAGTACGATGTTAGAAGGCTTCAAAGGAACCCTGCAAACAAAGTTTGATATGATTTTTCTATGGGTCATGAAATAATTCTTAGGCATTGAAATTCAAAAATGTGCTACTAGCATTTTTGTTGGTCAACAAAAATATTCGAGTTAACATCCTCCAAATGTTTAGAATGACTAATTGCAAACTAGATGATACACCAATTTCTCAAGGCACCAAGCTGAGCAAACAAGATGTAGCACCACCAGTTGATTCAACATTATATAAAAGTCTAGTTGGTAGTCTCTTATATCTCACTGCAACTAGACCTCATATCATGTTTGCAGCTAGTTTTGTCTTCAGGTTTATGCAATCACCCAAGATTTCTCATTGGAAGGTTTTAAAAAGAATTTTAAGATATATTGTGGGGACATTAAACTATGGTTTGTTCTCTACACATTCTTAAGATTGCTCACTTTTAGTTTATACAGAAAGCTATTATGCAAGAAGTTTAGATGATCACAAAAGCACCTCAGGGTATGTTTTTCATCTTGGAACCAATCTGATTTCATAGGCATCCAAGAAAAAACCAATCATTTTAATGTCTTCAGCAGAGGCAGAGTATGTAGATGCCTCAACATTTGAAATCAGAACGATTAAGCTGATGCGAAGCCATGTTCTATCTCTAAACGCAGAGTGGTATATTTCTGAGGAATAGACCCATGGATGACCATCTGCATCTTAAACATTAAGAACACCACTTACCACTGTCGGGAGTCCAGAAGCTTCCTTAGTGAGATCCGATGGTCCGTATGGCGAGTCCACTGCCCGGCCATGTCGACGTGATATCTCCGGACCTGCCCCGAGATTCCAGAATGATGCTATATTTCCTTTTAATAATTTTTTAATACAAGAATTTCAACCTTCTACATTTTTCTTGGTAATTGTCACCGCAATGATTATACAATTGTTCATGAAATCTGGTTTTATGATAGTTGATAAGATTCTTAAAATGGTCATTTTAAATATACAAATGGATTTGGTATCTTAAAAATCCCTAAAATAAATACACATCAGATCATAGTGTATAATCTCTAACAATAAAAATTGAAAACAAGTCTCGTCCTTGCAGGGACTAAAAAAAGTACACTTCTAATCGAACCATAACAAATCTACATGGTGAGAATCGTTAATGGAATAGTAATGCTAAAAGTGGGGCATACTCAAAGAAAATTCAGAACAAAGTACGTGGTGAGAATCGAAAATGGAATTCTACTTTTAAAACCAGGGGTTCTTTAATGAAATTCAGAAGAAATAAAAAGAAAGTATATTTCTGATTAATCATGAAAGATAGTTTAGTGAGAAAATGAGTTGTTTTTAGTGTGATTTTTTGTTGCTAGAATCCAGGAATTTTTTTTAGTGAAATTTTGATGATTTGTATTATTTAAATTAGTTTTTTGACTATATGGATTCAACATCCTAAAAAACTCTAATGTATTTTGATTGTGCAGGCGTTACTATCAAGCTTGTAATTTCAATAAATTCTTACCAGATTTAAAAAAATAGACTGGAACCCACCCAAAAAACTTAAAAAATCTTACTTAAAACAACTCAATAATAAAATAAGCATGTGTACATCGGAAAAAAGTTGTTATGGATTGGATTAGGTGGGTGTACATTGAGAAAAAAATCGGATAGATGTTAGAGTTTTTAAAGTGTGTAATGAGGATTTAATTAAAAAAATTATACATTGAAAAAAAGTTGTTATGGATGGGGATGGGTGTGTGCTGGGAAAAAAGTTGTTAGATGTTAGATTTTTTAAAGTGTGTAATGAAGATTTAATTGAAAGAAATATTACAAACATTGTTTTTGATTAGGTTAAATTTATTAAGTTGTATTAAGTTGAATTTGATAATAATTATGGTATTATTTACTAAGTTGAATTTGAGATTACTTATGCTATAATTTATTAAGTTGAATTTGAGATTAATTGGGTTATAAAATGGGTTTTCAATCCCACGGCTAACTTCTAAATCTGCGGCTAACTTCTAAGTCTAAAATACAAATTATATGGCACCTATAGAGTTGTATTTTTTGTTTTTCATCGATCTAATTTGTTTTTCAACAGCCTAAAATATACGTTATATTGCCACTCTAGTGTAGTATTTTTTTGTTTTCGACAAGGCTGACTTCTAACTTTAAAATGTAAATTCATATAAGCAATATTGTCACACGTATGATAGAAAATCATGCTTTATTAAATAATAACAAGATAGACGATTTATAAATCCTAAACTTATTTATCGACAGTGAGTTTTGAGCAATTGATGTCACATTGCAGATGGAAATATTACAAAATCTAAGTTTGTGTTAAGTTTTAAAATATTCTTAGAATTCATAATTAGGAAAAAAATGGGCATGTGATATTAAGGTGTTTGTTTATATCTAAGTTGAGAATGTTATGTGAAATTGTGATAAGTTATCACGTAAAGATAAATTTGTGATTAATAAGGACGATGGAGACTCTATGAATGGTCGTAACATGGTGAAACAAAAACGTCACGCTTTCGTTCAATTGATTCAGAGGTTGAATGTATGAAACAGGGAGTTTTGGTTTGAATTTGGGTAAACGTTGTTTTGGTTTTTTGGTTTTTTATTTTAAATTTATTTTTAAAAGTATAAATATATTTGGTAGAATATGTTTTTAAACTGTTTTTTAGATAAGAGTTAGCTTATTTAGGACATAATAACATGTAAAGTTCAAAACTTAGAAAAATTTGATAGGATAAAAACTTAATTATTTAAAAATTATCAATAAATAATTTCAAGTCATATGACTTCCTTAATTAAATATAATGATGAATCAACTTACATTTTTAAATACTAATTTAAAAACTAACCAAGAAAATATACTAGATTTTATTAGTATGTAAATAAAAATTTAACTACCTAAAAACACTCCAAATACTAAAAAAACACTCCAAATACTAAAAAAGTAACGCTCCAAATATTTGAATAACACTCAAACCCCCTTCAATTATAACACTCCAAATATCTGAATAACACTGAAAACCCTTTCAATTATGCAAAATACAAATCAAACTTACTTGCAAATGAAATTTAAATAAATGCAAAGGTAAAATAATCCCCCAAGAAACCTCCAAACATTTAACTCCGGTCAAACGATATTGGATCGTATCGTGGATTGATTTTTAGATACCCGTTATAAGGTGGGTTTCTCTTTGATGTTTATCTGGAAATATGGGACGTCAAATGTCGTCGTAGCACTCTTGAGTTGATGATATGATACTCCAAATCTTTTAGAGATTGATTTTGGCTTTATCTTTCTTCGGGTTAGAAAATTCAACGTGATAAGTACATTTTATCATTATATAGAACATACAATATTGTGACTCGAAGTCGGTGGAAATATGCAGAGGAGTCCCGTTTTTGCGTGATCAAAGTTTAAAAAATTTATAGAGAAAAATTAACATTACCATAGCATAGTAAAATTAGTAAATGTAATTAATATAAATTTATAGGTGTTTTTTTTTATGTATTGGTTGGTGTATAGAAGTTGGAAAACGATTTTGATTAACCTATATTAACCATTATTTATTAATGTATATTATTGTGATAGTTGATGGTATGGTCGGTATGTATAACGAGAAATAGTAGGAGATGGTTAATTATGGCTAAATATGTTTAAGTTATAATGAAAGAGAGTTGTTTACAGTCAATATAGAGTTGGCTATGGACGACCATGATTTTTCACAACTACTTATAGTTGAAATCATCAGTTTAGCAACATGAAGTTTACTATGGAACATTAAATAAATGAGAGTCTCCCTTTTCTTGATGTCCTTATTTGAAAGAAGCACGATGGATCATTCTCACACTAGGTCTTTCAGAAGAAAACCCACACGGAGTAATATCTTCATGCTAAGTCCCATCATTTTCCAGTTGAAATGGTGGGTGTTCTCAACACTTTAGCCAATTGTGCATTTAGAGTTTTTGATGAAAGTCACCTTGAAGATGAGAAAACTCATCTCCTCAAGGTTTTCAAAAATAATGGTTATAATAAGCTCCAATGTCTTAGGGCTTTCCTTAAGGCTGGCAGGGGTTCCAAGATTAAAAAAGAACCCAATCGTCGGTTTTCTTGAGTGCATATTCCTTTTATACAAGGGACCACTGACAGGATTGCAAAGATCCTAAGAACGCACGAGGTTCCCTCAACCTGTAGGCTCCTTAGCACCATTTGAAGTTCCCTAAGATCTGTAAAATACCCAATGGACCCTAAGAATATGAAATATGTTTATGTCATCCATTGTTCATGTGGGACACCCTATGTAGGTGAAATTTGCTGCTCAATAAATCAGAGAATTCAGGAACATCTGGCAACCATCAAACATGGGGAGGACCCACTCCTCATCATTAGAAAACATGCGGAAAAGACAAAACACCACATCTGCATTGAAGACGCCCGAATCATTGCTAGGATAGATCATTTCCACCAGCGTAAGTTTAGGGAGGCTATAGAGATTCAAAGGAAGCCAAGCAATCTAAATAGAGACGATGGATAGAAAATTAGCAAATTTTAGATCCTTGTCATTTCCTCTTAAGTTTTTATTTATTTCCTATATATATTTTTTTATTTTTATCTTTATTTTTATTTTTTTTCCAATTTCTTAATTTTTATCATTTATTTGTATTTTTGAACTTTACTCTAATAAGTGATTAATTAATTTATTTTCTTCATTATTATTTATTTAGTTATTTATTTAATTAATTAATTCATTAATTTTTATTTATTTATTTTATTTTAAGTTTGACCATTTATTATTTTTATTTATTTTTAAGTTTTTAGAATTAATTGTTTTGATTATTTAAGTTTAACCCAAATATTAGTTTTATTTTTTAGTGTTTTGATTATTTAGGTTTGACCCATATATTTTTATTTAATCTTGACCTTTATTATTATTATTATTTAATTGATTATTTAACTTAGATCCAAATATTATTGTTATTTTATTAATTATTTTATGGTTTTGATTATTTAGGTTTGAACTAAATATTCTTTTTATGTTAGATATTCATTTCATTAAAATTTTCATTTTGATTAATTATTTTTCTTAATTCAATATTAAGTACTATATTCCATTGTTTCCTTATATTTAAATATTATTTATTAATAAATATTATTTATTGAGTCAAATCTAACTTTATAATGGCTAAAAAAATTTATCTTCATTTGTTTAACTTGATGTGAGAATATGGTTCTTCGTCTTGTCATGGCGATGAATCACATTGGATGGTTCGAAACATGATGACAAAACTCTGATGTGATTTTTATCGAAAGTTTTCTTAGTTTTTAGATTATGATTAGTGATGGTCGACCATAGTTCTTCATGTTTGATAATAGTAGACCATGGTTTACCATAATTTTATATCATAGGTTATAATAAACTATGATTGACCACATTGACTCTTGCTTAGAACAAATAATTATGGTTGACCATGGTTGACTGTGGTTACTATGGTTAATGGAAGGTGTTCAAGCTTGCTCACAGTCGACTGAGGTCAATAAATTGTTGGCCATGGTTGTCTATACGTTGATTATGGTTGATTGAAAATGACCATGCTTTCTCATGGTTGACTATATTGCCCATGGTTGACTATGATTCACGAAGATTGACATGGATTATTATGGCCAACTATGGTAAGTTTAATTAACCACAATTAACCATGCTTTGATTTATGTTTATCGCATTACAATGTTGGATATTAAATAAGCCCTTAAAACCTTTCTGAATATAAATATTAAACCTTATTCAAAAACACTAATATTAATATAATCAACTTTAATATTAATATTAATATTATTAATATGATTAATAGATATTCAATAATAATAATAATAATATTATTATTAATAGACAACTTTATTAATATATATATATATATATATTGTAATTAGGTTGAGCCTAGTTCGGGGTCAACTTGCTTATTGGTTGGAAGAAGATTGATCTACCCATGATGGGATGCTTATCACTAGGAATGTGAAAGACTTGGTCAAGCCTACAAACCCCTTCGGAAGTTTAATTCCCCCAAAGTGGCTTTCATTCCTCAACCCCTCCCCATGAGGTTTGAACCTTTGAGTTGGAAGTAACTAAACCCCATGCAAACCAAATAGTTTACACCTCATAGGTTACCAATACTAATATTTTTATTATTAAACATTTTTAAACGTTGACTATGATTGATGAAGGTTGACCTTGGTTGAATAAGGTTGGTCTTTGTTAACTTTGTGGACCATTTTCAAGAGGACTACGAGTCAATAAAGTTGACTATTATTTATTATAATAAACATAGGGTTGACCAAGTTTAATCATGATTAACTATTAATAATATATTCAATTATATAATAATAATAATAATATAGTTAGCCTTATTATCTTTTTTTTTTGTTACAGAGGAATCGGCAACTGGAGCAGCCTCGCAACTTGCATAACACGAGGTTGATTTAGACCGCTACCACTATAACCCCTAGGAAACTGTACCCACCCCTCTCCACAGCTTCCGGGCTAGTCCGGGGGATTTGAACTCGTGACCTTCAGTACGGAGCCTGCCTTTCTAACAAACTTCACCACAATGTGATTACCAACTCGCCTACCCTCGTGGGGCTATAGTCAACCTTATTATCATTATTAGTTGTCAACTTTATTAATATTAATATTGTAACGTTATTAAATATTAGACTTTATTCACTAATCCTAATGTTAATGTTATCGTTAAATATTATTAATATTAATGCACATTAATTAATATAGTAAACCTTAATAGTAATAATAATATAATTATTGTTAATGTTATTAATAATATATTCAATCATATAACAACAACCACAATAATAATAATAATATAGTTAATCTTATTATTATTAGTAGTTGTCAATCTTTATTATTATTATGATTATTTTATCCTTGACTAAGGTCGATTATAGTTGATCATGGTTGACTTAGGCTAACTATTGTTGATTATGGTCAACTAGGGTTAACTATAGTTGAACATCATTTACTAAGCTTGAATGAAGATTATTGAGATTGACTATGGTTGACTATATGAAGGTTGTCTATATTTGATTCGGTCATCATGTTGTAACATTATGATTTCTTCATCGCAGTGTGAGATCATTTTTTTTTCGTCACATTGTCATGTTGATTTTTTCTTTGTCACAATGTTACATTGATTTTTTGCTATTATTATTTAACATTTTTATTAATATTAATATTAATATTATTAAACCTTTTTAATCCCTTACTAAGGTTGACTAAAGTTAACTCTAGTTGATCATGGTTGAGTAGGCTTGAGTATGGTTGATTATGGTTAACCAAGGTTAACTATAGTTGAATATAGTTTACTAAGCTTAGCTAAGGATGACTATGATTGACCATGGTTGGCTATATAAATGTTTACTATAAAGGTTGACTATGTCATCATGTTGTGACATTGTTATTTTTTTGTCACGGTGTGAGATCATTATTTTTGTTCATCACATTGTGATGTTGATTTTGGTTCATTGTAAAGGATGATTTTTTGTTTGTCACAATGTGACAATGACTCATTGCTTGTCACATTTCAACATTGATTTTTTATTTGTCATACTGAAACCTATTTTTTTCATCATAATGTGACAAGAATAATTTTCCATTTTGATTAGTTTAACTTTGTCTTCATGTTGTGACTATTGTTTATTCGTCACAATCTGAGATCATTAGTTTTATTCATTGCATTGCTATGTTGATTTTCGTTCATTATATTGAAATGTTGAATTTTTTGTTTGTCACAATGGGACATTGATTTTTTGTTTGTCAAATTGCAACATTAATTTTCTATTTGTCATATTGTAACGCCTATTTTTGTTCATCACAATGCACAAAATTTTTATTGCCATATTGAATATGCTTTCACTATTAAAAGATGTCATAAAATTTGTTTTAAAATTAAATATATAAAAACTTAAATATTAATTAACCCTTAAATATTATCTAATACAAACCCTTAAACTTATTAAATATAAATTTAAAGCTTATTAAATATAAAGCTTAATATTAATATTATTAATAAACATTATTATTACAATTTACTACTACTAATGTTCAAAGTAGTGTTAAACCTTTTTAAACTTACATATTAAATAAATCTTAAATGTGGTAAAATATAAATCCTAAACCTTATTGAAGAACATTAATAATAATATTAATAATATACTTTATCAATATTCATATTATTAGAAATTTTAGATCCTTAATTAAGGTTGATTAAATTTGACTGATCATTGTTGATTAACACTCACTATAGCTAATTACACTCAACCGATTCTAAGTCTAATTATAGTTGAATACGGTTTGTAAAGATTGACTAATGATGACCAAGGTTGATTATGGTTAACCCTGGTCAACATATGGTTAGCTGCGACTAACTAAGATTAACTAAGGTGTACTATAGTTAACTATGGTTAATTGTAGTTCATTATGGGTGAACCTAGATCAAATTAGTAAGCCTAACTCAAAGGTTGACTAAGAATACCTATGGTTGATTATCATTTTGGATACCATAGGATATGTTTAGTATGTGTGAACATTGCTAATAATGGTTATCAATATTTAATATTAAACCTAATAATCCTAGGCCAACCTAGTAAATCTAAGTTAACTTACTAAATCTAGGTCAAAGTTCGACTAAGGATACCTTCATAATTTTGTATGCATTAAAGGTTGACTATGATTGACTAAGATCAACAAATGTGGACTATAGTTGAATATGACTAAATAAGATTGAGTAAGGATGACTAAAGTTGGCTACAGATGAATACGGTTAACTATGGTTTGATTAACATATGGTTATTTGTGGTTAACTATGGTCAATTGTGGTTCACTCAGATTGAACATTGTTCACCATGGTTAACTAAAGCTAAAGATGGTTGACTAAAATTAACTATGGTTGACTAAACTTAATAACATCCATTGATTTCTATTTTGTAGTAATTCAACCATAAATAAAATACTTGGATTATCATTTTAAATAATATATTCTCTTACTTGAAGCTTTTTCTTCTTGAAACTGTAAACTATTTGTAATTGACTACATTTTTACTATCCCATTTTCCATCATTCACTATTCAATTTGCATTCAAATGAAGTAATAGAAAACAACTACTATTGGAACTTACTAGGCATTGAAGACTTCATAAGTCACAATGATAGAATTTGGAGAAAATTACTATTAATATTGGAGAGCAAGAGAGACAAGGTATAATGTTTACTACAATAGCTCGAGTTAAATATTTGAATGGCCTATGACTTCAACCACTCTTTTCATATGATTGATATGAAAATATGGAAACATTATAGATGTGACAATAAGAAAAATAAAATTAAAATAGTATGAGATTGGTCACAATGAAGACTCTTTGTAATTGACTACATTTTTATTATTCACATTTCTTATCATTCAACATTGTTACATTGTCACTTTGTATTCAAAATTTTTATTTCATCATTTTTCATCATTCAAGTGAGTAATAGTATATATCATCTTAACGTGCAATGTAACTAAGAAAATTTAAAATTAAATGACCAAATTGATCTTAGACATATTTTGTGTGACCATGCAGAATTTAAACCAGCCTAAATCCATTTTATCCCCAGAGCAAGAGCGATCAAATCTATGGAGGTGTAAACATTTCCTCCCATTTTTTACTCAAAAAAAAAAAAAGAAGATTGCACCTCGAGAGAATTGTTCCATCCATAAATAGATCTAGGCAATATAAGAGTTTCAACTTTCTACATTTTTCTTAACAATTGTCCTTATAATAGTTATACAATTGTTTATGGTTGCAATAACTATACAATTGTTTGTAAAATTTATTCCTTAAAAATGTTAATGAATTTTAATTTTAATTTTCTAAATTCTTATTTTAAATATATAAATGAATTTAAAATAAATTTTATTTATTTATTTTAATTCTTATTTTAAATATATAAATAAATTTAAAATAAATTTTAATTTTAATTATTTTAATTCTCATTTTAAATATATAAATAAATTTTAAATTTAAAAATATAGATAAACTTTTGTAATTTTAATAATTTATAATTCCAACTTGATACTAAATAATATGCACTTGTAATCTATTCGTAACCTAGACTCCAATGTGAGAATGGTTAAGATAAATAGGAGGAATAATTGGCTATTGGGCTATGTTAAAAATGAGGTACTGGAAGGAATATGAGTTCTATTATATGCTATTTATATTGTTCTATATTAGAGAGCATAACAAAGGGGGTTAGTGATTTGTAGCATCCTAGCACACCATAAATGTGAGTCCTACTTAACTTCATAGAGAGTTCCTTTTCCATTATACTTGCATTACTTCCATACTAGAGAAAATAGAGTAGATTTTTATCTAGTTAAGTTGAAAAATAAAATTAGTAATTAGAAAATTTAAAATATAACTAAATTTAATCTACATATTATAGATTTCAGTTTATGTTATCAGAAATATTGTCCTTAACTCTCTGTAGAAATTAAAAATTAAAATTGTTCATGCAAGCCTCTTTAAGGATTTAAGGAAGAGAAAGAAAGGAAATTAACTAGAATAAATTGATATTAACATGACAATTTGTTTTTAGAGAAAAGAAAATAAATATTCATATCTTTATAAATTTAATCCTTTTAATTGAAGAAATAAAAAACTGAAGTGAAAGTAAATCTCTATAACATGATAGGCCGACGCACTGTTTTAACTATATTTGTTGACCTCCCTCATGCTTAGTAACAATCCAATGAATTGTTTTAACTACAAGTTAGGGTTTGATGATAACAGCCATTTACATGGGTGTTTACAATAAAAATAGAAAACACTTTCTAGAATTGGCGTAAAGCCTTTGAATTTTCATAAATCACACGTCTAACATATGCTGATGTCCCTCATACTCATCAAGTGGTCAGTGAAATATTTTAACTACGAGTTACGATTAGGGTTTGATAACTAGCCTAGATCCATCTAACTCTAGATCTATCATGTGCCGAAATGGATCAAATCTCTTGAGGTGCAAACCTTTCCTCAAATTCCACACTCCAAAAAGAAGGTGTGCACCTCGAGGGATTTGTTCACTCTCGACACATGATAGATCTGAAGTTATATGGATCTAGGTTGGTTCGAGTTGAGGGAAACAATGACACATTTTTAGATTATTATTATTATGTATATGATTGAGATAAACTTCATACTTTGAAATTTACATTATGTTTTCTCTGTTTGACATGACTATATCATTCTAGTGGTTTGTGTGTTTATGTGTTTGGATTTGGATGGTAATATTTTTTTTATATTTCTATGTGTATGTTATTGTTTGTTAGTAATTAGTTGGTGATGAAGAAGAGAGACAATCTTGTCAATAATTTTCCAGAGGACTGATATTGAGCATTTACTTCATGTAATTTTAGGTATTGCAACTTTTGACAATTAATAATTCTTAATAGTGCCCCTCCACTTATTAATAAATATATATTGAAGAGTATTTTTAATAATTTATTGCATCAATATTAATCTTGAAATAATTTGTTTCATTGCTAATGCACTACTACATAAAGGGGGGTTTTAAGACAACATTTGAGACAATTTTTGGGTAAATGGTCTTAACTTGAGACAATAAAAAACTTGTGTATTGCCTTAAATATTGTCTTTAAGCGAGTGTATCAAAAAATATTGTCTTAAAAAATATTGTCTTAAAGATTATTGTCTTAAAAAAATGTTTCTATAAAGACAATATATAACACAAGCATTATTTTCTCTTAGGAGACAATTTCATTTTTGTCTCTCTAGAGACAACACTCAGATTAGAGACAATATGTCTTTAATACTAGCTATTGTCTCTCTAGAGACAATAAAATTTTTATTTAAAGATCACTTTTGTCTCTCTAGAGACAATATAAAACAATGAATCTAGAAATATCTCACCATTGAAATAAATCGATATAAAAAACATTTAATTAAAAATAAACTACAAAATCATTGATTATTTCATGTTAGCGCACAGTGGAATCAAACCACCAACTTCTTGCTTGTAAGGTAGGCACTCTTCCTTTGAGCTAGCACACTTTGAAGAATTACGAGAAGGTTTATGGCAATCCTGAAAACTACATTTATAGCCATTGATTAAAAAAAAAAAATTAGCACATGATCTATAATCTTTATAAAAACTATAATCATGCAGGCAATATTTTTAACTTACTAAAACTAACAATTTCCCCAAAAGCTGCAAAGATAGGTGGGTTATATCTCTAGAAAAAAATTTCAAAATCTTATATTAGTATATAGTTAAATGTTCATGTATACAGGCATCTATAAAGATAGACTCTATAAAGAGCGCATTGTTAAAGATTTAGGCCACACCAAGAGATAGGTTGTGAGTGCCAAAAGAGGAAAGGATCTATGTAAGAGAGAATTAAAAACCCTATCCCAAGAAAAGAAACTCTAATGTAGACCCCATTTATATTATTTTGAGTTATACCATTGGATTATGAAGGATTTATAAAGTGCTTTGAATTTTTGTTGATGAGTGACATCAATTGAGAATTTTCTTCACACCAAAGGAATTTGTTGAAAACTTAAGTGCAAAGATGTAATTTTCACATGCAATTATCCCATAATGAGATCAAAGGTGGTGAAGATGGAATTTTTTGGTAACAAAGTTTACCTGAGGGCTTTGGCTAAATGCCTCAAGGCATGAAAAATTTCAATTCTTTGTGGGGATATCAAATGATGTTTCGTCCTCCTCCAAAGAGAACAATATTTGAGGTGGGATACCACTACTAGTTCAAGATAATTCGTCATGATGTGTGTGAAAGTGATTTTCATTCTTCCTCGAACTCATTGGCAATTAGAGAAGTTCCATGAGATTTTGATCCATAGAAGATTGGAGTAGCGAAGTTGATAAGAGATTCCAACGCTATGCCCCAATTGAAATTTTTGCAAGAAGTTAAGCTTTCTCTCCAAGGATAATTAAAGGTGGATTGCAGGCATGAGCTAAGTCAAAGACTAGAAATATGCCCAAATGTAAAAGGGATAAAAATCAATGATACATATGAATTCATGGAATGACATTGAGAGATAAGTCACATGGCATCAGTCAACCAAATCAAGTAAATGGGTAGACATCAAAATTCTATGTCCAATAAAGAAGCAAGGTGGAAGCCAATATGTAGTCAATTAATGTTTGTTGACCATCATGGGAGTAGCTAAATTCTATGTCCAAGAAAAAAGCAAGGTGGGAGCCAATATGTAGTCAATTAATGTTTGTCGAGCATCATGGGAGTAGATGATGCATACATGGCTACGAAATTATGCTAAATAATTGATAGCTAAGAATGCATTTCACTTGCCTATGGCAATTAAATATGCCCAAATGCATCCAAATGGCTACCATCTAATTACTTTAGTAGTCCAGAAATAAAGGAGTTAGTACTTTGAATGATAAATCATCCTTTGTAATGTCATAAATTTGTGTTTGAAGTCAAATTGTGTAAGCATTTGAGTTTCCCAATTAAAAAAAGTTCCCTACTTCAAATAAGTACAGACATAGATAAATATATTCACTGTTTAATTTAAAATTATGCGAGAAAATAGTGGAAAATTGTAGAGATGGAATCCCCATAAAGTTTTATCTATGTACATACATGTCTATGTTTATAGAATTATACCAACTAATGAGATTGTACTGAGGTAGTTTTTAATAAGGTGGGCTTGTGTTATGGACATATTTTGGAACTGCAACCCCAATCTCATATGTCCATAAACCAAGGGCTTCTAAGCCCCTAAAAGTGTTGTTTCACACCCTAAAGGAACAAGGTCAACTGATTACATCATCTCCCGGAAGTTCTCCCTAAAAAACTACTTAGAACTGGTCAAAACTAGACCATACAGACTGCTTAGTGCTAAGGGTGCGGTGCATCTCACCTGCTCCATGCAAAAAGTACAATGCATACTGAAAATCCCTTCTGTAGGGTGTGATGAGAGAGAGCAGATAAATGGCAGAGGCAGTTTGCTAGGTGGAAACCCAGAGAATCTTCTAGAAACTGCTCATTTGACACCTACCTCTCTGAATTCACCCAGGAATGAGTAAGAGATCATGAAATCTCCAAGTGGAACCAAGAACTATCAGAGAAATGACACTAATAAAAATCCCAGAAGCTGACTCACCCACCTGCAAATATATATATATATGGATCCCTCATCCTAGAGATCGAGAGGTTGGAATTTTGTATTTTGTAAGGAAGTGCTGTTGGTTTCTCTGTGAAACATCATAGTGTTGGGTGATCTAAGATTTTTATGATGTGAAGAGGGCTTTCATGCTGGGAGGATGGCGTTGGGTCAGACCAATGGGTTGTAATCCTCTCTTCTACTACTTCTATCAATAAAGCTATTTGAGTTTTCCTCCATATTCTTGTATATTTCTGAATCTTGTATTGATATATGCATTTGTATGGTTAATATACATTTGATCCTATATCGTTTATGGTTATAGATATATATGCTTTGATGGTTTTATGTTTCTTTGACTCTACAGGTGTTCTTTGAAGCGGGACAAGTCGGGAAGGAGTGGCGAAGCTCTGTCAAAGGAGGGAGGAAACAATCAAGGAGCCAAGCGAAAGACTGAGGTTGGTACTCTCTGCTTCTCTCTCATCTATCTCTCATAAAGGAAAACACAAGTAACTTTAGTTTGTTTGTTTCTAAGATAGCTACCCATCTTAGTGGGACTAGCAGCTCTGAATGGACACTAGTTTTCCCGATAATAGCTAGCCACTTAAACATTTCACACCATGGAACTCTAAATTCCAATTCCAAATTGAACGAAAAACAAAATCCTGAAATTGGCCATAAAAATCTCATGCGTAACAACACTTATTCTATTATGAACAAGAAGTCTTCGTAATAACATTCTGCATTGCAAATGGAGGCAGGCATAACAAGACTTTGACCCAAGAGTTTTGCTCAATTACTACTACTTGTATCTTCTCTAGGATAGAGGCTAATAACTTGGGTGCGCTAGTGTTGAACACAACAAAGTAAAATCAATTGTATCTTCGCATAGTTCTTCTCTAGTACAAACAATTTTTTAAAAGTTGTTTAGTTTTTATTCCAAGGAGTTAACTTGAAGCTAGAAGAGATTTTCCAAGTCCAACGAAATGAAAAACAACACTCTTGTCTTACAGACGTCACTTGAAAAATTCAACAGAACCAATACCAATAAAAAGCTTCATAACCAACTTGCAATCTTCATAACCAACACAAGCTTCTAAATAATTCAATAGAACCAATGCCAATAAAAATCTTCACAACAAACTCACAATCTTCATAACCAACACAAGATTTTGAACCAAGGCATCAGAACCAATCAAATCGTATGCTTTAGATGCACTCATGAACTGAAGACCCTAGCACTGTCAGCTTTGAACCTAATTCTTAGTGCATTGTTGACTAAAAAAGAGTAACAACCATGTAGATTTAGTGCATGGTTACTCAGTAAGGTTATTTTTTATAAGATTCATGGTTTTACACAATGCATAGTTCAATTCCTTGTTAAAATTTCCACGAAACTCTGCAACTACTTAGATGAATAATTGGAAATTGAAACTAGTTTACTTTCACCAAGATATAGAGTTTCTTAACAATTCATATGCAGCAGAATAAAAACACAGAGATAAAAACAAATGCACAATTTGACACACTTATTGTTCTCAGGAAACCCAACAAGGAAAAAACTCGTCTGCTTGATGTGGCTATTTTATTGATTATCTTGGTGCAATTGAATCTATTACAAAGCAATTTGTCCCTCTAAGATTATCTTGGCACAATTGAATCTATTAAATTAAAAGGATGTTCATCTCCAAGTTTAAACATTAGGCAGGCAGATGTTCCTTGTCTCTTTTTATGTTATGTCGATGGACAGTAATGTAGACTCTTTATGAGTGGTTTGGCCAAGGGCAACCCACTTTTTTTACTTTTGGACTTTCTTGTGGAGTCTGCAATTGAGGCCCTCATTTTTCATATTAAAGCCTTGTATATATTACTCTTATTAAAAGTTGATAATGTGTAAAGAAAAATTCATATAACTAATCACAAAACCAGGAAAAGAGTCTCGCCTTCTTATTCTTGAGTCTTGCCTAGAAGAAGAGACCATATTCAAGTATTCAAGTACACATTTTCACAATCATGGAGACTTTATGGCTTTGTACAAATTACCATCAACATCAAAATCTCAGAGTAGTCACGCTTGATGAATGAAAACTTCCGATGGAACCTTATTTCCTACATAAAAAACAAAATATTTACAGGCTATGATCATGGCAAAAATATGTAAGTTCTAAGCTTAATTGTAGTCAGACTCAGAAAAAATTGATAACTAGGTGTAGTCCTATCTCACTTGATGAAACACTGTACAGAGGGCTCCCTTGATCTAGTCCGCACAAAAGAAGTAAAAGAAAACCATTCATGGGAAGACAAAACAACTAATTAACAAATAGCCATCATGCCAAAGACTAGAGCAGTGCCAGAAGTAAAAATTACATAGGAGTAAAAGCTAATATGAAGGAAACTAAACAATGCCCATGTATCAAATGAGGTGAGTAAATAATCATGTAAATTCAAGAAATGTTATAGCAAAATGAATCTGAAACTTCAAATTTCAAAGAATTCAAAAGGATATTTTATTATAATGTGTCATTGAAGGGCTTCAGATATAGTTACAAAGAAAGTTTCCACTCTCTTTCATATTTTTTTAGTTGAAGATTTTTGCCAATTGCAAATCAATTAATGCAGAAATTTTAAAATTCTTACTAGTACCAAATTGACTTCCTTAAAATGGGCCTATGCTACCATTCATGGTCCACCATCCAGAATCGCCACCTAATATAGAGGGTTTCCTCTTTCATTCAAGGTATCTTCTATCAAACTATTGAACGCATTAACAACATAAAGAGATTGTCTGTTGTCATTCCATTGAATAGGCCATTATACCTAAAATATCTCCTCAACTTGTGAGAGGCTTATCTCTGATGAAAACATTCAATGAAATGAACAATCCAGTTTGCAATACAAAATAGAAGCAGGATTTTCCCTATTTATTTTCTTCAGCTCTGGATATAATTAATCAACAAAATAATAAAATCACATAACTTCGGAATAACATGGGAAACTTATCAATTAAAATTGAACACATAAAACAAGAAGGTGAGGTGTCAATACGTTGGAGCCAAATTAACAAATCCTTTGGGCATTGGCCTACAAATCTACAAATTCCACCGAGGTCAAACTTTCCGGTCATTTCTATTTTGGTTCAATTAGCACTGCATAGCCTACAAATATACAAATTTCACCAAGGGAAAATTTTCCTGTCATTTCTCTTTTGGTTCAATCAGTGGTGCATAGGTATTAATTCTCGAACAAAGTTAAGTCTTCCAAACTTTTTCACAAAATAACTTCATAAATAAAATGAAATGATATTAATGTCCTTTCAGGACCAAAGAAAGGTCAATGGGGTCAAGAATACAGTCAATGCGGCACATCTCTTGAAAAGGAACAAATACAGGCTAACAATAATGTAGGAAGACAAATAAGAAAAAAAATGGGAGGATTTAACCATTGAAATGGACCCCATACAATGCATATAAGGAATAGTCCTGAAGAATAGGAGCACATAGAAAAGGGAAGTTTATAATTTGTAAAGAAAAATTCATATAACTAATCACAAAACTAGGAAAAGAGTCTCGCCTTCTTATTCTTGAGTCTTGCCTAGAAGAAGAGACCATATTCAAGTATTCAAGTACACATTTTCACAATCATGGAGACTTTACGGCCTTGTACAAATACCATCAACATCAGAAATTCATAATAATCATGCTTGAGGAATGAAAACTTCCGATGGAACCTTATTTCCTACATACAGAACAAAATAGTTACAAGCTATGATCATGGAAAAAATATGAAAGCTCTAAAATTACTTGTAGTCAGACTAAGAAACAATTTATACGTAGATGTATCCCTATCACGCTTGATGAAAGACTGTACAAAGGGGTCCCTTGATCCAGTCTTCACGCAAGAAGTAAAAGACAACCATTCAAAGGGAGACAAAATAGCTAATCAACAAATAAACATGATGCCAAAGACTAGAACAATGTCGGAAGTAAAAATTACATAGGATTAAAATATAATATGAAGGAAAATAAACAGTGCCCTTGTACCAAATCAGTTGAGTAAATAATCAGGTAAATGCAAGAAATTCTACAAAAAAACAAATATGAAACCTCAAATTTCAAAGCATTCAAAAGGATATTTTATTATTATGTGTCATTGAAGGGCTTCAGATATAGTTACAAAGAAAGTTTCCACTCTCTTTCATATTTTTTTAGCTGAAGATTGCTACTAGTTGCAAATCAATTAATGCAGAAATTTTAAAAGTCTTACTAGTACCAAATTCACTGCCTTAAAATGGGCCTATGCTACCATTCATGGTCCACCATCTAGAATTGCCACCTAATATAGAGGGTTTCCTCTTTCATTCAATGGATCTTCTATCAAAGAGGTTGACCTTTGTCATTCCATTGAATAGGCCATTATACCTAAAATCTCCCTCAACTTGGGAGAGGCTTATCTCTGATGAAAGCCTCACTGAAATGAACAATGCAGTCTACAATGTAAAATAGAAGTAGGATTTTACCTATTAAGTTTCTCTAGCTCTAGATATAATTAATCAACAAAATAACAACATCACATATCTTTTGAATAGCATGGGAAACTTATCAATTAAAAATACACATACAAAACAAGAAGGTGAGATGTCAATACGTTGGAACCAAATTAACAAAACTTTTTGGCATTGGCCTACAAATCTGCAAATTTCACCTAGGGCAAACTTTCCTATCATTTCCCTTTTGCTTCAATCAACACTGCATAGGTATTAATTCTTGACCAAAGTTAAGTTTTCCAAACGTTTTCACAAAAAAACTTCAGAAATGAAATGAAATGATATTTATGTCCTTTCAGGACCAAATAAAGGTCAATGGGATCAAGAATACAATCAGTACAACACATTTCCGGAAAAAGAACAAATACAAGCTAACAATAATGCAGGAAGACAGATAAGAAAAAATAATAAGGAGGATTTAACCATTGAAATGGAGCTCGTACAATGCATATAAGGAATACTCAAGAAGAATAGGAGCATGTAGAAGAGGGAAGTTTATAATGTGTAAAGAAAAATTCATATAGCTAATCACAATACCAGGAAAAGAGTCTTGCCTTTTTATTCTTGAGTCTTGCCTAGAAGAAGAGACCATATTCAAGTATTCAAGTACACATTTTCACAATCATGGAGAATTTACGGCCTTGTAAAAATACCATCAACATCAGAAATTCAGAATAGTCATGCTTGAAGAATGAAAACTTATGATAGAACCTTATTTCCTACATATAAAACAAAATAGTTACAAGCTATGATCATAGCAAAAATATGAAATTTCTAAACTTAGTTGTAGTTAAACTGAGAAACAATTTATAGGTAGATGTAGCCCTATCTCGCTTGATGAAAGGCTGTACAGAGAGTTCCCTTGATCCATTCTACACGCAAGAAGTAAAAGAGAGCCATTCAAAGGGAGACAAAACAACTAATTAACAAATAACCATCATGCCAAAGACTAGAACAATGTTGCAAGTAAAAATTACATAGGAGTAAAAGCTAATATGAAGGAAACTAAACAGTGCCCTTGTACCAAATTAGGTGAGTAAATAATAAGGTAAATGCAAGAAATGCTATAGTAAAACAAATCTAAAACCTCAAATTCGAAAGCATTTAAAAGGATATTTTAATATTATGTGTCATTGAAGGGCTTCAAATATAGCTACAAAGAAAGTTTCCACTCTCTTTCATATTTTTTTAGCTGAAGGTTGTTGCCAGTTGCAATTCAATTAATGCAGAAATTTTAAAAGTCTTACTGGTACCAAATTGACTGCCATAAAATGGGGCATCTAGAATCACCACCTAGAATCTAGAATATCCACCTAATATAGAGGGTTTCCTCTTTCGTTCAAGGGTTCTTCTATCAAACTGTTGCCCACCTTAATAACATAAAGTGGTTGACCGTTGTCATTCCATTGAATAGGCCACTATACCTAAAATCTCCCCTCAACTTGTGAGAGGCTTATCTCTGATGAAAACCTTGACTAAAATTCACAATGTAGTCTACAATGCAAAACAGAAGTAGGATTTTCCCTATTTAGTTTCTTCAGCTCTGGATATAATAAATCAACAAAATAATAACATCACATAACTTATAAATAGCATGGGACACTTATCAATTAAAACTAAACACACAAATCAAGAAGGTGAGGTGTTAATATGTTGAAACCAAATTATGAAAACCTTTGGGCTTTGGCCTACAAATCTGCAAATTTCACCCAGGGCAAACTTTCCTGTCATTTCTCTTTTGGTCTAATTAGCACTGCATAGGTGTTAATTCTTGAACAAAGTTAAGTCTTCCAAAAGTTTTCAGAAAATAACTTCAGAAATGAAATGAAATGATATTAATGTCCTTTCAGGACCAAAGAAAGGTCAATGGGATCAGGAATATAGTTAGTACAACACATCTCCTGAACAAGAATAAATACATTCTAACAATAATTCAGGAAGACAAATAAGAAGAAAAAAAGGATGATTTAACCATTGAACTGGCCCTTGTACAATGCATATAAGGAATATCCAGGAAGAATAGGAGCACGCAAAAGAGGGAAGTTTATAATGTGTAAAGAAAATTCATATAACTAATCAGAAAACGAGGAAAAGCGTCTCGCCTGCTTATTCTTGAGTCTTGCCTAGTAGAAGAGACCATATTCAAGTATTCAAGTACACATTTTCACAATAATGGAGACTTCATGGCCTTGTACAAATTACCATCAATATCAGAAATTGAGAATAGTCATGCTTGAGGAATGTAAACTTTTGATGGAACCTTATTTCCTTCATATAAAACTAAATAGTTATAGGCTATGATCATGAAAAAAATATGAAATTTCTAAACTTACTTGTAGTCAGACTGAGAAACACTTGATAGGTAGATGTAGCCCTATATCGCTTGATGAAACACTATACAGAGGACTCCCTTTGATCCATTCTATACACAAGAAGTAAAAGGAAACCATTCAAAGGGAGACAAAAAAGATAATTAACAAATAAACAACATGCCAAAGACTAGAACAATGTCACAAGTAAAAATTACATAGGAGTAAAAGCTAATATGAAGGAAACTAAACAATGCTCTTGTACCAAATTGGGTGAGTAAATAATCCGGTAAATGCAAGAAATTCTATAGCAAAAAAATTTGAAACCTCAAATTTCAAGGCATTCAAAAGGCTATTTTATTATTATGTGTCACTGAAGGGCTTCAGACATAGTTATAAAGAAAGTTTACACTCTCTTTCATATTTTTTTAGCTGAAGATTGCTACTAGTTGCAAATCAATTAATGCATAAATTTTAAAATTCTTACTAGTACTAAAATGACTGCCTTAAAATGGGTCTATGCTACCATTCATGGTCCACCATCTAGAATCGCCACCTAATATAGAGGGTTTCCTCTTTCATTCAAGGGATCTTCTATCAAACTATTGACCACCTTAATAACATAAAGAGGTTGACCATTGTCATTCCATTGAATAGGCCATTATACCTAAAATCTCCCCTCAACTTGTGAGATGCTGATCTCTGATGAAAACATTCACTGAAATGAACAATGCAATCTGCAATACTAAATAGAAGCAGGATTTTCCCTATATATTTTCTTCAGCTCTAGATATAATTAATCAAAAAAATAATAACATCACATAACTTATGAATAGCATGGGAAACTTATCAATTAAAATTGAACACACAAAACAAGAAGGTGAGGTGTCAATATGTTGGAACCAAATTAACAAAACCTTTGGGCATTGGCCTACAAATCTGCAAATTTCACCAAGGCAAACTTTCCTATCATTTCTCTTTTGGTTCAATCAGCACTACATAGGTATTAATTCTCAAACAAAGTTAAGTGTTCCAAAATTTTTCACAAAATAACTTCAGAAATGAAATGAAATGATATTATTTTCCTTTCAGGACCAAAGAAAGTTCAATGGGATCAAGAATACAGTTAGTACAACACATCTCCTAAACAAGAATAAATATATGCTAAAAATAATGCAGGAAGACAAATAAGAAAAAAAAAGGGAGGATTTAACCATTGAAATGGCCCTTGTACAATGCATATAAGGAATAGTCAGGAAGAATAGGGAAGTTTATAATCTGTAAAGAAAAAATCATATAACTAATCAGAAACCGAGGAAAAGAGTCTCGCTTGCTTATTCTTGAGTCTTTCCTAGTAGAAGAGACCATATTCAAGTATTCAAGTGCACATTTCCACAATAATGGAGACTTTATGGCCTTGTATAAATTACCATCAACATCAGAAATTGAGAATAGTCATGCTTGAGGAATGAAAACTTCTGATGGAACCTTATTTCCTACATATAGAACAAAATAGTTACAGGCTATGATCATGAAAAAAATATGAAAGTTTTAAACTTGTGGTTAGATTGAGAAACAATTGATAGGTAGATGTAGCCCTATCTCACTTAATGAAACACTATACAGAGGGCTCCCTTGACCCATTCTACACAAAAGAAGTAAAAGACAACCATTCAAAGGGAGACAAAATAGCTAATTAAAAAATAAACAAATGCCAAAGACTAGAACAATGTCACAAGTCAAAATTACAAAGGAGTAAAAGCTAATATGAAGGAAACTAAACAATGCCCTTGTACCAAATTAGGTGAGTAAATAATCAGGTAAATGCAAGAAATTCTATAGAAAAACAAATCTGAAACTTCAAATTTCAAAGCATTCAAAAGGCTGTTTTATTAATATGTGTCATTGAAGGGCTTCAGATATAGTTACAACGAAAGTTTACACTCTCTTTCATATTTTTTTAGTTGAAGATTGCTGCTAGTTGCAAATCAATTAATGTATGAATCTTAAAAGTATTACTTGTACCAAAATGACTGCCTTAAAGTGGGCCTATGGTACCATTCATGGTCCACCATCCAGAATTGCCACCAAATATAGAGGGTTTCCTCTTTCATTCAAGGGATATTCTATCAAACTATTGACTCCCTTAATAACATAAAGAGGTTGATTGTTGTCATTCCATTGAATAGGCCATTATACCTAAAATCTCCCCTCAACTTGTGAGAGGCTTATCTATGATGAAAAAGTTCACTAAAATGAACAATATAGTTTGCAATACAAAATAGAAGCAACATTTTCCCTCTTTATTTTCTTCAGCTCTAGATATAATTAATCAACAAAATAATAAAATCAAATAACGTCTTAATAGCATGGGAAACTTATCAATTAAAATTAAACACACAAAACAAGAAGGTGAGGTGTCAATATGTTGGAGCCAAATTAACAAAATCCTTTGGGCATTGGTCTACAAATCTAAAAATTTCACATAGGGCAAACTTTCTAGTCATTTCTCTTTTGGTTCAATCAACACTACATAGGTATTAATTCTCAAACAAAGTTAATTCTTCCAAGCTTTTTCACAAAATAACTTTAGAAATGAAATGAAATGATATTAATGTCCTTTCAGGACCAAAGAAAGGTCGATGGGATCAAGGATACAGTCAGTACAACACATCTCCTGAACAAGAATAAATACATGCTAACAATAATGCATGAAGACAAATAAGAAAAAAAACAGGAGGATTTAACCATTGAAATGGCCCTTGTACAATTCATATAAGGAATACTCATAAGAATAGGAGCATGTAGAAGAGTGAAGTTTATAATGTGTAAAGAAAAATTCATATAACTAATCAGCAAATGAGGAAAAGAGTCTCGCCTTATTATTCTTGAGTCTTGCCTAGTAGAAGATACCATATTCAAGTATTCAAGTACACATTTTCACAATAATGGAGACTTTACGGGCTTGTACAAATTACTATCAACATCAGAAATTGAGAATAGTCATGCTTGAGGAATGCAAAATTCTGATGGAACCTTATTTCCTACATATAGAACAAAATAGTTACAGGCTATGATCATGAAAAATATATGAGAGTTCTAAACTTACTTGTAGTTAGACTGAGAAACAATTGATAGGTAGATGTAGCCCTATCTCACTTGATGAAACACTACACAGAGGGCTCCCTTGTTCCATTCTGCACAAAAGAAGTTAAAGACAACCATTCAAAGGGAGACAAAACAACTAATTAACAAATAAACAACATGCCAAAGGCTAGAACAATGTCACAAGTAAAGATTACATAGGAGTAAAAGCTAATATGAAGGAAACTAAACAATTCCCTTGTACCAAATTAGGTGAGTAAATAATCAATTAAATGCAAGAAATTCTATAGCAAAACAAATCTGAAACCTCAAGTTTCAAATCATTCAAAATACTATTTTATTATTATGTGTCATTGAAGGGCTTTAGATATAGTTACAAGGAAAGTTTACACTCTCTTTCATATTTTTTTGGCTGAAGATTGCTGCTAGTTGCAAAAACATTAATGCATAAAATTTGAAATTCTTACTAGTACCAAAATGACTGCCTTAAAATGGGCCTATGCTACCATTCATGGTCCACCATCCAGAATCACCACCTAATATAGAGGGTTTCTTCTTTCATTCAAGTGATCTTCTAAAAAAACTATTGACCACCTTAATAACATAAAGAGGTTGACTGTTGTCATTCCATTGAATATGCCATTATACCTAAAATCTCCTGTCAACTTGTGAGAGGCTTATCTCTAATGAAAACATTCACTGAAATGAACAATGCAGTCTGAAATGCAAAACATAAGCAGGATTTTCCCTATCAAGTTTCTTCAGCTCTGGATATAATTAATCAACAAAATAATAAAATCACATAACTTATGAATAACACGGGAGACTTATCAATTAAAACTGAACACAAAAAACAATAAGGTGAGGTGTCAATACGTTGGAACCAAATTAACAAATCCTTTGGGCATTGGCCTAGAAACCTGCAAATTTCACCCAGGGAAAACTTTCATGTTATTTCTATGTTTGTTCAATCAGCATAAGTAGGTTTTAATTCTCAAACAAAGTCAAATCTTCCAAATTTTTTCACAAAATAACTTCCAAAATCAAATGAAATGATATTAATGTCCTTTCAGGACCAAGGAAAGGTCAATGGGATCAAGAATACAGTCAGTACAACACATATCCTGAAAAAGATCAAATACAAGTTAACAATAATGCAGGAAGACAAATAAGAAAAAACAAATAGGAGAATTTAACCATTGAAGTGGACCCTATACAATGTATATAAGGAATAGTCAGGAAGAATAGGAGCATGTAGAAGAGGGAAACCCAATAATGAGATCAAAGATGGTGAAGATGGAATTTTTTGGTAACAAAGTTTACTTGAGGGCTTTGGCTAAATGCCTCAAGGCATGGAAAAGTTCAATTCTTTATTGGAATATCAAATGATGTTTTGTTCTCCTCCAAAGAGAACAATATTTGAGGTGGGAGACCACTACTAGTTCAAGGTAATTCTCCATGGTGTGTGTGAGAGTGATTTTCATTCTTCCTCAAACTACTTGGCAATTAGAAAAGTTCCATAAGATTTTTATGCATATAATATTGGAGCAGTGAAGTTGATAAGAGATTCAAAAGCCCTGCCCCCATTGAAATTTTTTCAAGAGGTTAAGCTTTCTCTCCAAGTATAATTAAAGGTGGATTGCAGGAATGAGCCAAGTCAAACACTGGAAATATGCCCAAATGTAGAAGGTCTAAAAATGAAGGATACATATGAAGTCATGGAATGACATTGAGATACAAGTCACAGGGCATTGGTTAACTAAATCAAGTAAGTGGGTAGACATCAAAACTCTATGTCCAAGAAAGAAGCAAGGTGGGAGCTAATATTTAGTAAATTAATGTTTTTCAACCATCATGGGAGTAGTTGATGCATACGTGGATAAGAAATTATGCCGAAGAATTTGCAGTTAAGAATGCATTTCACTTGCCTACGGGAATTGAATATACCCAAATGCATCCAAATGGCTACCATATAATTACTTCACTAGTACAAAAATAAAGGATCTAGTACTTTAAATGATAAACCATCCTTTGTAATGTTATAGATAGGTGTTTTAAGTCAAATTTTGTAAGCATTTAAGTTGCCCAGTTAAAAAATTGTTCCCTACTTCAAATAAGTACTGACTAAGATAAATATATTCACTTTCTAATTTAAGATGATGTGAGAGTCTGGTTGAAAATTATAAATATGGCATCCCCATAAATTTTTATCTATGTACATACATGTCCTTGTTTGTAGAGTTTTACCAACTAATGAGATTGTAATGAGGGAGTCTTTAATAAGGTGGGATAGCCGCTTAAACACTTCACACCATGAATGACAAGAAGTCCCTGTTATAACATTTTTCATTGCAAATGGAGGAAACCATAACAAGACTTTGACCCAAGTGTTTTGCTCAATTACTACTACTTCTATCATCTCTAGGATACAGACCAATAACTTGGGTGTGCTAGTGTTGAACACAACAAAGTAAAATTAGTTGTATCTTCGCATAGTTCTTCTCTAGTGCAAAAAAACTTTTAAAAGTTGTTTAGTTTTTATTCCAAGTAGTTAATTTGAAGCTAGAAGAGATTTTCCAAGTCCAACGAAATGAAAAACAACACTCTTGTCTTACAGATGTCACTTTAAAAGGTCAACAAAACCAATACCAATAAAAAGCTTCATAACCAACTTGCAATCTTCATAACCAACACAAGCTTCTGAATAATTCAATAGAACAAATTCCAATAAAAATGTTCACAACAAACTCACGATATTCATAACCAACACAAGCTTTTGAACCAATGAATAAGAACCAATCAAATCATATGCTTCAGAGGCACTCATGAAATGAAGACCCTAGCACTGTCATCTTTGAACCTAATTCTTAGTGCATTGTTGACTAAATAAGACTAACAACCACATAGATTTAGTGCATGGTTACTCAGTAAGGTTATTTTTTATCAGGTTCATGGTTTTACACAATGCATATTTCAATTCCTTGTTAAAATTTCCATGAAACTTTGCAACTTCTTAGATGAATAATTGGAAATTGAAACTAGTTTACTTTCACCAAGATACATAGTTTATTAACAATTCATATGCAGCGGAATAAAAACATAGAGATAAAAACAAATGCACAATTTGACACACTTATTGTTCTCAGGAAACCCAACAGGGAAAAAACCGGTCTGGTTGGTGTGGCTATTTTATTGATTATCTTGGTGCAATTAAATCTATTACAAAGAAATTTGTCCCTCTTAAGATTATCTTGGTGCAATTAAATCTATTACATTAAAGGATGTTCATCTACAAGTTTAAACATTAGGTAGGCAGTTTTTCCTTGTCTCTTTCTATGTTATGTCGATGGATAGTAATGTAGACCCATTGTGAGTGGTTTGGCCAAGGGTACCCCACTTTTTTTACTTTTGAACTTGCTTGTAGAGTCTGCAGTTGTGGCCCTCCTTTTTTGTATTAAAACCTTGTATATATTACTCTTATTAAAAGTTTATAATGTGTAAAGAAAAATTCATATAACTAATCACAAAACCAGGAAAAGAGTCTTGCCTAGAATAAGAGACCATATTCAAGTATTCAAGTACACATTTACACAATCATGGAGACTTTATGTCCTTGTACAAATTACCATCAACATCAGCAATTCAGAATAGTCATTCTTGAGGAATGAAAACTTCTGATGGAACCTTATTTCCTACAAATAGAATAGAATAGTTACAAGCTATGATCATGGCAAAAATATGAAATTTCTAAACTTACTTGTAGTCAGAATGAGAAACAATTTATAGGTAGATGTAGCCCTATCTCTCTTGATGAAACATTGTACAGAGGGCTCCCTTGATCCAGTTTACACATAAGAAGTAAAATACAGCCATTCAAAGGGAGACAAGACAAATAATTAACAAATAACCATCATTCCAAAGACTAGAGCAATATCGCAAGTAAAAATTACATAGGAGTAAAACCTAATATGAAGGAAACTAAACAGTTCCCTTGTACCAAATTAGGTGAGTAAATAATCAGGTAAATGCAAGAATCGCTATAGAAAAACAAATCAAAAGCCTCAAATTTCAAAACAATCAAAAGGATATTTTATTATTATGTTTCATTGAAGGGCTTCAGATATAGTTACAAAGAAAGTTTCCACTTAATGCAAATCAATTAATGTAGAAATTTTAAAAGTCTTACTACTACCAAATTGATTGCCTTAAAATGGGCCTATTCTACCATTCATGGTTTGCCATCCAGAATCGCCACCTAATATAGAGGGTTTTCTCTTTCATTCAAGGGACCTTCTATAAAACTATTAACGACCTTAATAACATAAAGAGGTTGATCGTTGCCATTCGATTGAATAGGCCATTATACCTAAAATCTCCCCTCAACTTGTGAGAGGCTTATCTCTGATGAAATCCTTCACTAAAATGAACAATGCAGTCTGCAATGAAAAACAGAGGTAGGAATTTACCTATTTAGTTTCTTCATCTCTGGATATAACTAATCAACAAAATAATAACATCACATAAACTATGAATAGAATGGCAAACATATCAATTAAAACTGAACACACAAAGCAAGAAGGTGAGGTGTCAATACGTCGGAACCAAATTAACAAAACCTTTCGGCATTGGATTACAAATCTGCAATTTTCACCCAGGGAAAAATTTCATGTTATTTCCCTTTTGGTTCAATTAGCACTACGTAGGTATTAATTCTCCAACAAAGTTTATTCCAAAATTTTTAACAAAATAACTTTAGAAATGAAATGAAATGACATTAATGTCCTTTCAGGACCAAAGAAAGGTCAATGGGATCAAGAATATAGTCACTACATCACATCTCCTGAAAAAGAAAATATACAGACTAACAATAATGAATGAAGACAAATAAGAAAAGAAAATAGCAGGATTTAACCATTGAAATGGTCCCTGTACAATGCACATAAGGAATAGTCAGGAAGAATAGGATCACATAGAAGAGGGAAACTAGTCTTAGTCTCATCACTAGAAGAATCTTTAATATTGTTGATCATAGGGTTATTTTTATTACGGGACATTTGGCAGAATTTATTCAGTCACTTTCCACAAACAAAAGTAGCAATTTTTGCTTCACAACATCCTATATATAGTTTATGTGACTACACTCTGCCGCTTGACTTCCTATCACAAATCATGCAGTTTTGGTGCACAGACTCCCTAAGATGCAGTCCATAAACTCTTGATCATAGATCCAAAATACAAATATCTTTGATCTTGACCCTAGACCACATCCCATGCACTTGGGGTTGTTGCTCATTCGAATTTCAAATTCTCTTATTGATTTGCATCATTATCAATTTCTCATCTTAACTTTTGTATGATAATTTTTTTTCAAAATCATGAAATTTATTTTGTCAGGCATATTTACTCAGTGCTTTTTATCCATGATAAGTTGTAGTTGAATTCATTTTCCAAAAAAAATAAATATTCTAATTAAAATCCTGCAGGAGTTACAATTTCATTTCGACGCACGGAGTAAAATAAAATAAGATTACCAGATGGAGAAGATTCGAAAGCAAATTGAGACCTAATGTTTACCAAATGAATGAAAAATGATAAAAACTATGGTTTGTCCCTAGGGAAGCCAAACTAGCTACTCATATCTGCAATTTCTAGCCTAAATATTATCCAGAGCCTTCACTCTGGAAAGTATTGAATGAATATTTTAAGCATTATAAGCCAAGTAACAACATTTTATAACCTATGCCTCTACAAAATAACAAGAGCCCAGCTAAGAATCTGATCCAGGTGGATGTTGGTGGCCACTCACCTATCCCATTTGGACCCCCATAACTACCTCTTTCAGTTTTTAAGTTTCCGCAATTGTAGCACAATTTACTATTTTTAGTAGTTTTTCAAGTCTTGAAGTTCCGGAGCCGTTTTGAGGCCCTAAACGACGTTTTTTGGGAAATATTGGAGAAAAATGGGTCAATCTCCCATGTTGCTCTTCCCAAAGTTGTAGTGCTTAGATAGATCTTTCTAACGAGCTATTGTACGCGTCAAGCAAAGATCAGGTGCGAATGTTATGACCACAGGAAGTTGATGTACCAACTTACCCAAAACAGGGCCCACAATTTGGCGTTTCATCTTCTAGGGTTAGGTTTTGGAATGTTAAGGGTTTTCCATTGTTTCTTAACAATAAATAGGCCTTCAAGCCTCACTGTAACATAGTTAAGAGGCATGTAGCCACCACATCTCTTCTCAGAGATAAGCTACCATCGCCCTAGCTAGTTTATTTCCATTGTTGTTTGTAAGCATATATCAGTATTTTACATTAATGAAATGAAGTATTATTTCTGTTGCATCTCTATGTTTATGGTTATCTTTGTAATTTATTACGTTCCTGTTTAAATCCCGATCAGTGGTATCAGAGCGGTCTGCTTTTTCTCTGTTTTTCTTTGCACGTCCCAACAAGGTTAGGATATAAGGAGTTAGGGCTTGAACTAGTTGAACCTTTGCAAGACCAGTCCCGCAAATCTCGACGCCCTCCTATAGCGGATGAGAAGAAAGATGAGGGGGCAGGAGCTCCTATCAAAATCTTGCTCGAAGAAGCCCTTGAGCGGTAAAGGAATGTGATGATGGACAACCTTGCCTAGATTCTTCAGTGGATACCCAGAGGTGATGCATCAGCTTCCAACAGCTACTCTGGAAATGCCACACCCTTTAAGGTACAAGTTAATTTTGAAATCCCCATATTCGAGGGTCAAATAGAAACAGATTCCGTAGATAAATGGTTAAATCTGCTAGATGGGTATTTTTATGTTCATGAATTTTTGAGTCGGGAAAAGATTGTTTTCACTCTTCTCAAAGAAGTCCCCCACATCAAGGATTGATGGGAAACCTACTGTGAGAAGAAGGATGAAAGTGCAGGCTCACTATTCTTAGCCGCACCCACTTGGAATTCATTCTGGGATGCCATCAAGGAGTAGGTACTACCCTGTCAAAAGCTATGAGGAAAAATACATAAAGTGGACCACGTTGCGGCAGGGAAGGGACCAAGATGTGCCAGAGTTCACAAGCATTTTTTATACCCTTCACACACAGTTGGGTATCAAGTATCCTAAACTACATTTAGTACTCAAATAACGCGGCTGCCTACATAGGTACATCTAGGAAGAGATGGAGTTCCTGAACATGTCCTTGCTTGGCACAATGTATCGATACACTGTCAAAATCAAGCAGAAGTCTAAAAAAAAGAAGCTAGACTTTGGATCTGCAAACCTAAAGACCAAAGTACAAAGCCAAGGCGGGGTGACCCAAGAAAACCTGTTACAGCCACATGAAAAGAATAACACCACGAAGTCAAAGAAGGACAAAGGAAAGTGGTGTGAGTTCCATAAGAGCCCCACTCACAATGCAAGTGAGTGTCGGACCAAGGAGACGCTGGTGGCTGAGTTGAAGGCTTCTGAATCAGATGCATGTTTCAACCCTGAGGCAGAACCCGACAAGGGGAATGGCAAAGGGAAGTATATCATTGACGCAGAGCCTAGTGCCAATTTTGCCACTGCCAAGATCTAGAAGAATGAGCCCGAAGATCCAGAAGAGGGGGAGCTTCTTTTCCACTCACAAATGTGGGTGAAGGGTTCACCGCTATAATTCATTTTCAACAGTAGAAACCAAAAGAACCTCATTTCAGTAGAGGTTGTGAAGTGGTTGGGCCTACCGACTACACCACACGCGCAGCTGTACAGTATTGGGTGGCTTCACCAAGAACGAGATCTTCGAGTTCGTCAGCAGTTCCACCTTCCCTACAACATGAAGCCCTTCACATATGAGTTATTGTGTGATGTTACGCCTCTAGATGTTTTTGATGTATTATTAGGCTAGCCATACTTGTGGAGGCGACATGTTGTGTATGAGTCAAGGCCTCACACTATTATTATTTCTTTGGGTAATTCGTTATACAGGATACCAGAGGTAGCCCCACCTACTGCCACCTCTTTGATCGCTGCTAAGAAGGGCAACAAGCTCATCTCCCAGACTAGGAAATTCATTTTTTGTCTGGTTAGCTCCCAAAGTAAGGGGAAGATTGTCACGACATCCATGACCCCCATGAAGGATTCCTCCATGCAATAGCAACAACAAAGGGATACAATCATGAAAGAACATAGGAACAACTTCTCCTCACCCACAAGGGTATCACACAAGCTTAAGGTGGGAAACAAAGTCTAGTTGCATCTACAAAAAGAACGCCTTACAAGAGCCCATCAAAAGCTCCGACCACGCCAACATGGTCCTTACACCGTTCCCAAGGTTGTGGGAAATAATGCTTTGGAGCACATCATTCCTCCATTCCTTCACTTGCACCGAGTGTTCAATGTGGAACGCCCCTCAACCATGTTTCCCACCATTACTGGACACATCAAAGATTGTAGAACATCTCAAGAGGGACCAAGTTCAGCAGATGGAGCAACTCAACGCAATGGGGACCATTTCTTCCTAAGGGGGAAGGAATGATCTAGGTGGGATATTGGTGGCCACCCACCTATCCCATTTGGACCCACACAAGTATCTCTTTCAATTTTTCAGTTTCCATAATTGTAGCACAACTTAATATTTTTAGTAGTTTTTCGAGTCCTGAACTTCCGAAGTTGTTTTGAGGCCCTAAACGATGTTTTTTGGGAAATATGGGAGAAATTTTGGTCCGTGGACTGATGTTTCCATTCCCAAAGTTTTAGTGCTCAGATATATCTTTCTAACGAGCTATTGTACGTGTCAAATGAAGATCGGATGCCAATGTTACGACCTCGGGAAGTTGATGTACCAACTTACCCAAAATAGGGCCCACAATTTGGCATTTCATCTTCTAGGGTTAGGTTTTTGGATGTTAAGGATTTTCCATTATTTCTTAACAATAAATAGGCCTTCGAACCTCATTGTAACACAGTTCAGAGGCATGTAGCCACCACATATCTTCTCAGAGATAAGCTACCATCACCCTAGCTGGTTTATTTCCATTGCTGTTTGTAAGCATATTTCGGTATTTTACATTAATGAAATGAAGTATTATTTCCATTGCATATCTGTGATTATGGTTATCTTTGTAATCTGTTGTGTTCCTGTTTAAATCCAGATCAAAATCTTATTGACCCAGCTAAGAATCTTACCGATGAAGAAAATCCAAAGAAGATTTCACCGTATTGAAGGCAAATGAAGGCAAATGAGGTACGCGCACAATCACTTATGAACATGAATCCATGTTAATATAGGAATATGCACTGTGATATTCCAGTAACAAAAGGAATAGAATGAATAGATGTTCAGTGGCAAGAAAGGGCTGAAACTGATGCAATGCAAAATAAGATTCCCAAAGCAGCAATTCAGTGTTGCTTCAGCACTAACAAGCTTACAAATTCCCAAAGAAGGCATAGTTGTGGCATTTGAAAATGCCACCAGTAAATCATTAAATGAAAAAAACCTAGAGACCTGTTCTTTAACCTCCAAAGTAGTATAGGGTTCAGTTGTACCTTTCCGAGGCATAGACAACATCCATGGAGGTTACAGTCTTTCTCCTAGCATGCTTTGTGTAAGTATTGATGTCCCTGATGACATTCTCAAGAAAAACTTCAACACATCTCTCATTTCTTCATATACAAGGATGTTGATATGATTGACACTGCCTCTCTTGGTAAGACGCCTAATGGCGAGCTTCGTAATTCCCTTAATGGTATCATGTAGTACATTACCATGCCTCTTTGAACCTCCTTTTCCCAAATCCTTGCCTCCCTTTCCACGACCAGAAATCTTACCCCCTTCAAATCTCCACAACGAAAAGGCGTAAGATCAAACCTCAGTTTCCAATCACTCTTCTCATTAGCCGCGCAAAGCAATCTTTTCCAAAACCCTTGCCTCCCATTCCATGGTCGGAAATCTTTCCCCCTTGAAATATCCACAACAAAAAGGTGTCGGGATCGAACCTCTATTTCCAATCACTCTGCTGGTTAGCCGCACAAAGAAAAATGAGAAAAGAAACAAATCTCCACAACAAAAAGGCATCGGGATCGAACGTCATTTGCCAATCACTCTGCTCATTAGCTGTGCAAAGAAAATCACTCTGCTCCTTAGCCGCGCAAAGAAAATCACTACAAAATGAGAAAAGAAAAATGAGGGAGGGAAGTTCTCTTAAAATAATATTAAAAATAATAAATAATATTAAAAATTATAAAATATAATTTCTCTTAAAATAATATTAAAAATTATAAAATATAATTGGTAAGGTTAAACTATGTGAAATTTGTTAAAAAAAATGGTCAAACATGAATAATAATAGTTAGTTAAATAAAAAATTGAATGTCGGGATAAAAAGTGCTATATAATAGCTATTAAATTAAGGAGTTGTTTTTAGTGCGAGTTTTTGGACTTTCTAGTGTCAGAATCTTGCAGAAAAATTTGACGTGAAATCTTGATTTATGTTATTTAAACTAGTTTTTTTACTATATATATGGCTTTAGCACGTGAAAAAACTTTAGGGCACTTCGATTGTGTAGAGGTTACTTGTGATTTCAATAAATTCCTGCGAAATTTTAGAGAAATTAGACCCGAAAAGCTTCCAAAAAGTCACACTAAAGACAACTCATTAAATTAATGATTGGTAACTTTATGATATTACTTTATATGGTGAGTAATACAGGGTATCATAGTCTTGTTCTGAGTTCGAGACTAAAATTGTATTGTATAGTCTTTTTAGTTTAGTTTGTTTGTGTGGTAAGGCTTCATACTATATCACACCACAATTAATAATGTTTAAAAAAAAATAAAAAACGCGTTCCTTAAGTTAGAGTCTAAGTTAATATGTGAATTGGAAAAGTCATATTTCGTAAATGCCTAAATGTCAAATTATCTTATAAAAAAATATTTACTTTCTCAAAAAGTTCTTTTTATTTTTTCATGTAAACAAAAAACATGATTATTATACATCACTAATTATTCCCAAAATAAAATCATGTTTAACTTTTGTAAGTGTTTGTAAGACATTCTATGAGAATACTAATTGCATTTGCTTAATAAATAATAAGAGTTGACTCCACGAAAGATAATGTTCTCGATGGAGTTGAGGTGAGAGCGGAAAAAGATGGCTCTGAACACGCATGTCACTTCGATCCTACAACCTCTGCATGACCATGGTTAAGCCTCATCGCTTGTCTTTAGCATGACAGATAGGCTATTGTTCCCCATCCCTCTCCATGGATGTAGCGACGACAACATATCTTGTGGGTTTGAGCGCATCTTCCGTAAGAGTAGGTAGCTATCGAACCCAACATCCTCTTACAGGTCAACTGCATCACTATCGGAGGCTGAGATGGATGAAGAGCTTGTGGACTTTTATGAGGACCCCTATGAATTTGCGTCCATCTGCACTGATCCTCCACATTAGTTGATAATTATGGTTCCACCAGTACTGGAAGACTTACCGGCTACTCTGGTCGGTGCATCTAGGGTTTCCTCGGTACATTACCTTGATAACACTAACACTCCTGATTTCGACTCCTATCAAGCGGTCGGTCATGTGTCTGCGGGTACCCCTTTCCATTGTTACCCTAAAGATCCCTTCCTCTTTTCACTATCGGATTACCCTACACCATCCCCTTCCTTAATCCACTTTATGGAATTCTATCCTGAGCCACCACCTCCTATGGTATCCATTGTTGATCTGAGGACCTATAGGGTTTGCTCCTTGGTGCCATTTGTACTTTCCTTGCCGCTCGTTCGCCCTCCCCATCCCCTAGTCATATGTGTACATCCCTCCTCAGGCTACTTCGAAGGTGGACCTATACCTCAACCTGGTAGCCCTATTGATGTTGCCATGGTTAGTACATCCTCAGATGCCCCATTCACTGAGACTGTTAACCCAAAACCTAGAACCTGTAAGCATGGTGTGAAAAAATCCAAGTGTATCAAGGTCAGCAATAAGGGGAGTTAGCTAATTCTAGGAGAGGAGATGCCAATGGACAAAGTCATAAAAATTGCAAATAGAGTACTGGTTGGTCAGGTTAGTGGTCGGAATTATTCTGCCCCCCATTTGCAGAAATGGATCTCAGAGATTTCGGGCCAACTATTTGAGGTATTACCATTAGTTTTTATGATGCCAAAGGGTTGGTTCACTCTACAATTCCAAAAACCGAAACATATCGATTGGGTCCTCTCTAAATTTTGGCATATTGAATTTGTACCTATGTTACTTAAAAGGTCGAGTCCATTATTTGATCTTGATGGTGAATAGCTAGGTGCAGGTCACATTTGGGTCAGGCTTCCAATCTTTCCACCGCATCTATGGTTGAAGGACATATTCAAGCACATCGAAAGTGTCTTGGAGACATACCTCGACCACAAAAAATCCTTCATTGAGACATTGAAGATGGCATTGGCTCGCATCTTGGTACACCTTGACACCCATAAACGACTGGAGGAAAAATTGAAGATCAAGTGGAGGAACACCTCTAGATTGCAAATAATGGATTATGAAGGGGTGCCATTCTGATGCAAGTGCTGCCAAAAAATTTGGCCATCTCTACAAGGAGTGTCCCCTGATCCCTAAGGACCATCCTCCTCTGGTGTTTATGCATAATACTGGGAAGGTCGGGCAATAATCTACAACAGGTCAGATATATAATATACAATATGTCAGATTAACTTCATAGCCAATCAAATTAATATATATCTATATATCTATATATATATATATATATATATATATATATATATATATATGAAAAAAATTCAAGTTGTAACGTTAAACTATAGAATTTTTGTAAATTTTTTTAGTCAAACCCAATCTAATATGAGTTTGACCAAAAACCTAATGCAATATCTACTTCTTGTGGTAGAGATAATAAAAGTATTATTATTAATTAATCAGCTTAGATCTATTTTAACTATAGATTTATCAAGTGTTGAGAGCGATCAAATCTCTTTTCACTCTAAAAAAGTTTGCACCTCAAGATATTTGATCCCTCTAGGCTCTTGATAAATTTGGAGTTAAGATGAAGCTTGACTGGTGTAAGTATTAATTATAATTATAAATATTAATTTTATTTGTTTTATTTTTATTTTTATGTAATTTGACATGATCAAAATGTTTAAATAACATAAAAGGGCACGACATTACAATATCTATTTCCTACTGAGCTAGAGAGGTTTATGTATCTTTTCATTTGAGCAAAAGGAGGTCACTTGACATAGTGGCTATATCTAATGATCAAGGCCTAGAGAGTGATAATATTGGCCTAAGGGCATCAATAAAACTATAGAAGACCTCTCTAATGCAATCAAGTATGTTGGTATAAGGAGGGAAAGGGGATATGAGGTCTGAAGATAAATTTATACTTCAAATTTGCATTGGAATTTGTGAGAAAGGATGCTCATGCTTCACCCAATGGTTTTCTTAATAAAACTAGACAATCCATTCATTATTTGGAGGCAACCAGAACAAACCAATAGGCATATAATAGCATTAAACAAAATATTTGAAATGTCAAATGTCAATGTCATCCATGGAACAATGCCTCCCTCAAGATAACATCAAACAACTTTGAAAAACCTACAAAGTAGAAGAAGACTTTTGAAGAGAAATGTCTCCCCTCCTCCATGATGGCATGAAGGTTGAGTATATGGTTGATGGTTGGATATTAAAGTCAAAATCCTTCCTTAACCCTTAACCCTTAAGTCAAAATCTCTAATAATATCATGTGAAGAGTCATATAATTTAGCTTAGAAAGTATGACCCACCATGATCATCTAATAATTAATTGACCCAAATTTAGGGATGGGGTGGATCATATGGTAGGACTATTCTAGTGGGAACCCTAAATAAATGACTTGAAAACCCATTTATTTGCTACCTTGTTGGCATTCATCTCCCAAATTTATTGTTGGATACACAAATACTAGAAGACATGACAAGGAAGATGAGAGGGAGTTGACAAGGACATTAGGTTGTCCTAGAACATCACAAAGGGTGTCCACATGGATGAACATGGAATGGGAGTTAAATTCATAAATTAGACTAGAGTGTCGGAGAAATAGGGTGCATCAACAGATTTTTGGAGTGTTCGAAAGGGTAATATATAATTCTTATCTCCTCTAAAATACAATATACATTTCTTGTGGTGATAGTAACCACAAGATTCTTAGAACCAGTGGTACAATGTTTGGTCATGAAGGAAGATGTGGCAAATAAATCTAAAGATTTCCACTCACTGGCATAAAATTAGATCATGGGGCTGATAAAAATTTCAAGGGACATGTCAAGGATCTCCAATAAAATGGGGTTAGAAAACAAAGGATGCCTTCCAAATAATTTAAGAATAGTAGGGCATATTTAGACGAGGTCAACTCAAGAGACCAGAAGCAAGAAAAGGGGGAAAGTATATAAAAAATATGGTTAGAGAAAACATCAAAATCCCATACTTGAATGAGATGGTGGTTTACATGGGTCTCATGAGAGAATATGGGATGTAAGGTAGATTGGCATAGTGAAAAAATGAGAGAAGGGTTTTGTCTACTAAAGGAATATGGGATACCACAAACTAGTAAATATATGAAAGCAGACCCTCAATGGCCAACAAGGAATGCAAATAGAAATAGGAGGGGAAGGAATGTAAATAAGGGGGTAATGGATAGAGAGAAAGATAAGGAGTTACAAAGAGGAGGGTGAGTAGATGAGAAAAGTTCCATTAGATATCTAGGAAAACGCAGGTGGGGAGGTTACATGGAAGTGGGGAGAATTGGAGCGAAGGGGATAGAAGTGAGTGAGGGTTGGGCTAAAGAGGAAAGAGGTCACCCATTGGGTCATTGGATGTTGGGTCATGGAGTCACATGGTCATGAGCATCAAGGGTCTCTGAGGTATGAGGATGACAAGCTACAACTTTGTCATGGAAACACATAAGAACTCAAGGAGAGGGGATGCAAGATCTGTTCATAGCACTATGGGGAAAACCAATGGCAAGAAAGGCATGGGAAATATGTGCATGGGTAGCATTCTAATTCTTCATACCACTATGCAGCCATGAAATATAAACAAGATATAAAAGTGATATTGAAATTAAGCAAAAAATTAGCTTGTAACTTGTAAGACATTATATTTAGTGGAAAAACTTGGAAGACATTATAGGTTGAAATAGAAAAAATACAAAGATAGGTTAATTGTCACAATAAGAAACAATTTGAAAAATAAACTCAACGATGTCCTTTTGAATCTAAAAATTATGTGTTGTCAAACATTGAACTACGTGCCATCCACCTAACAATTAAGTTAGCTTAGCTAAATCAAAGACACAATATGATAATGAAATATTTTCACTTCAATTACCGAATGTTAATTCTTTAGGTATCTCGATCCTTCCTATGTTGATATTAGCCTAAAAATCCTAAGGATCCTTTCCATACATGGTGCAATCAGAGAAAACGCATGTGCCACTCCTTTGTCATCCTAGATAATTCCTTCACCATGGAACTCGGCCTCATAACCCTAGCAATCTCAATGACATTATCGAGGGACACATTTCCATTGTGCTTTATGTTCTCGAGGGAAATGTCTAGTCACATAAGAAATTGAGGATTCTAGGTTGAAGAAATTGAATCCCATTTGATGAATATGCTATTTGTTGAGGTGTTTTTGGCTGATCCCAAAAAGATTCGCCACATTTTATGAATCAAAGGCACAACGTGTTTGGGAGTGTCGTAACAAGTGCCTCTGGAGTCAATAAGCTAGTTTTTCAAGTAGGTAACTTGCTTCATTAAAATAAACCCTTTACCCTTTTTTTACTAGTGCCTTGTATCCACGTTGTAATAATTTAAGACGAAATTGTCTTGAAATTTTTTCCTTAAAATAAATCTTTTACCTTTTCTTTTTGCACTAGAAAAAACCAATAGTATTATATCAGATAGAAGAGACTCTTTACATATATCATAAGTCAGATGTCTATTGCAAAATAATTTTTTCATCAAAATACCTCCATAGTTTAAGAAAGTATCCCAATACTTATATAACTAAAAAGAAACCCAAAATAGAAAAGGTAATTATCATCAGTGTTCCACATGTTCCTCTTACCAAAAAACATATTGTAACCTGACAATACATGAGTTGCAAAAACATGAAACAATTCTCAGTGAATGGAAAAATTTCCACTATGCTGATACATGGAATTTACATAGAATTTGTATTGTAAAATAGCAAAAGGAAACAAAATACCATCCTTGGATAACTTGTCAGAAACCGAATTGAATTCCATGTGTATGTGTAATTGTCAGATCAATGAAGTGTTCCATGATTTTTCAAATTCTACCAAACCATTTGAAAAGGAGTGGCAGGTAGAAAGCATATCTATTAGAAACCCACACAAAAACTGCTTGTGAATCTCCAAAGACTTCTAGCTCTACCAACCCAAACTTGCACCAATAGAAAAAAAGGCCCCAAAGTGCCAAAACTTTAGCTCACGTATATGTCCCATTACCCCCATTCCAACATATATGGTACATAATGCCTGACCGAATGATGATGTAGGCTCCACAGACATAAATCCCATCCTTAGTTGCACCATAGAAGTAATCCCACGGAAAGGGTGTTAAAGTTAGTGGAGGAGAAATTAGTCTCAATGGAAAACTTGGAAAAACAAATATCCCCCTAGACCAATTAGTGACCCCAAGAGACTCCTTCATGGTCAAATTCAAAATTCTAATATGTTACCAACTCCACCAACCAAAATGAATTCACTTACCTAGCAGTAAAGACCCTCGGGAACCCTCCTATTGACCAATCCCAAACCAAAGAGGAGCAAGAAGATCCATAGGAACAAAGGTTCAAAAGAAAGACCACATAAGACAACCAGCTAGTGTGTCTTGGGTACAACAAACAAGACCAACTGGTAGCAACTAAGATCCTTGGAAATCTCCTAATCGAACAATCCTAGACCAAAGAAGGAGCAGGAAGATCCATAGGAGCAAAGGTTCAGAAGAAAGACGACGTAAACAGCCAACTTGTGGATCCTAGATAGACCATGGAGTAGACCAACAAGTAGAGTGGAAAATAAATTTTTATTAGTGTAACTTGAAACAAAAAAACCAGTAGAGATCCTTGATATCATCCAGAATCGGGATACAAACTCAACCTAACCCAGATATGTATGCTTAGTCGTATTTCACCCAACATCAACAATAATTGCATCAATGAAGGCTACATTTAATCCATCTACCTCCACACTTGCAGACAAAAATACTACCCTTGTGAATTTTGTGACTAATGCTTCCACAATCCAATCTTTTATTCTCAACATCTACTTCTCGCAAAAATTCTCATAGATATTTTGATGTAGGAATATTGTCTGCCAATGAATATTCGATAATTTGCCTCCACCATCCTTCAGGTGAATCTAATCCATGTTTTCAATGATATTCAGGAGTTCCAACATAACAATGTGTTGATAACAATAATCGACAAATAGAATTAGCATCCAAAATAAATGAAAAAGTAAAAAAATACAGATTAAATGCAATCGATGAAGACCCTGAAAAGTACTCCAACTATGTTACTTCCTATCCATGTTCATCGACAGTGCCTCCATCGCTCCTCTCACCAAGAACCTTTGTTGTCGGCCTTCATCATCCTAAATCACATTAGTTATTGTCAAACATCATTGCTCTACTTCCTTAAGAACCCATCAACAACATAAAGACAAACCCCTAATCCTTTACCTTTACCTTTTTACTAGTGCCTTGTATCGAAAACTTTATGACAAAATTAAATTTTAAGACAAAATATTTCTTTTGTCTTAAAATCCCCCTCCATGTAGAAGTGTTGAATGCAACGACATACAAGTTGACTATAATTGTACCAACAAAGATCGAAGGGACAAAATAGGGATTGTTGTCAACAAAATCTTATCAGGAAAAGTTGTCGCATTCTTCGGAGTCGTCTACCCCACCAAAATGGAGAGCCCAACAAAAAATTATCTTTATAATATAACGTGAATGGTAAGTAAAATAACAGCCTTCGTATAGGCACGATAGAGTAGTACCCTCCAAGCCGGCAGATTTAGGGAGGACTATCAGGGTCAATTTTGTAGGTGTTAGATAATATTGTCTTAAATTTATATGGTTTTGTCTTAAACTATTTTTGTCTTAGATATAAAATTTTGTCTTAAAATAATTCTATCTCAAACTATTTTTGTCTTAAATATAAAATTGTCTTAAATTGTTTTATCTCAAATTGTTTTTGTCTTAATTAAGATAATTCAATTGATACTAAATTTTAATGTAAAATAACTAAAATAAAAACAACCATTTTAAGACAAAAGATTTATCTTTTCTTAAAAAAAAGTCTTAAAAGTACCCTTCGTGTAGTAATGATGTTTGAAATAATTTATTTCCTTCAAAATATTTTAATGATTTGATTTTTTATTTAGTTATTTATTTATTTTTATTTTTATTTTTATTTTTATTTTTATTTTTATTTTTTTATAGTTTGTTTTGCAAAAGTCAATAAATAATGAAATTTTGATTTTGTTTTTGCAAAAGTCAAGAAATAATGTAATTTTGATTTTTTTTAATGAGCGGTCATATTTACAAAATATTTACATTATTTGTTATTTTTTTCCATCTTTTCATATTGATTATATGAAAAGGATAGTTGACATCAAAAAACATTCAGTTCTTTAACTTGAACTATTGTAATTTTGATTTTTTTTTAATGAGTGGTTATATTTACAAAATATTTACATTATTTGTTATTTTTTCCATCTTTTCATATCTATTATATGAAAATGATAGTTGACATCAAAAACCATTCAATGTTTTAACTTGAACTATTGTACTAAACACCATACCTTGTCTCTTTTGCTCTCCAATATTAATAGGTTGAATTACTATAACACAAAAATAAATGCACATTGTTAATCATTTTTTGTGCTTACACTGAAATTCATGCACATTGTTAATCCAATCCCTTTAAGTTAATGTATCATCATACATTGGTTTACATCAAATCGGAAACCATCATCTACACTGAAATCAATGCATCTAATGCATGCAATCAAATAATATTCCAGAACACCTACGCTGAAATCAATGAATATAATGGAAGCAATAAACTAAGACTAGAAATCAACATCTACACTAAAATCAATGTGTCTAGTGCAAGCAATCAAATAAGATTAGAAATCATCATCTACACTGAAATCAATGCATCTAGTGCAAACAATCAAATACTATTAGAAATCAACATCTACACTGAAATCAATGCATCCAGTGCAAGCAATCAAATATGATTAGAAATCCCCCTGATGCGGGTGTCACCTCGCCAGCTCAAGGCAGGCCACATGCCCCGCATGGGCTGCCACGTGAAGATCAGGAGGCTTTAATGCCTCTCGCCGCCAATATCCCAAGCGGGAATGAGCATTACAGTTGCCTTAATGAAGGCGTCGGGGATGAGAGGGAGCCTGCAGATCGCATTCAATGCGGGAGTCTTTCAAAGGAATGTTGATGGGTTTAAGGCAATGGGAATGTTGGGCTGCGGAGCTCAGTGTGCCGAGGATACTGCCCAGATCTCTGAGCAGAGTTGCGAGTTTGATGCTGAGTGTTGGGACGAGGCTCGCTCCCTGCTGGATTTTTCTGAGTGTTGCCTTCACTCAATTGTGCTCGGGCTCGAGCCAATTTGGGGAAGACAATTATCTGAGGGGGAAAGCGGAGATTGCAGGCCCTCATCTGTTAGGGACGCGGCGAACATCATGGTGCGGGAGAGGATGCTGTGCAGAAGAGGAAGGGGCTCAGGGCGTGCTGGATCCTCTCGTGCTCCTGCAGTGGATACTCACCATCATTGTTGCTGTTGTTATTGCCACCGTAGGGTGGGAGCTTCCCCTGCTCCAGCCAGTCAGTTTATGGAAGCTGGAGGTTCCAGTGATGGGGCACCTACGCTCCCAGCATTTGGCTCTGTTATCTTCACCCTGGGCAGCTCCAGGGATAACGCAGGAATTAATGCCCATATTTCAGTACTATTCACCAAAATCCCTGAGGAAAACGAGGAAGGAGTGCAAAGGCTCCCTGTTGAGGAATGCCAAGAGATTGACAAAGGGAAACGCCCAATGGAGGAACCATCGAATGCAGAGGGCAATCCAGCAAGAGAGCAGCAGCAGGCCTCCATCCGAATTCAAGAACCAAAGCCGCCAGCCCCCGCGCAAAATCCCATGGCTATGTGGGAAGGAATTCCTGAGGGACAAGGCTGGTCCTACATCTATGAAGAGAAACCAGAGGAGTAACCCCCGGCGGCACTCCCACGCATTCTCAGGCAGGGTATGGGGTCTCGGTCGGTTCCTGGTTCACGTGCCAAGTCTTATGTCTTATGTTTCAGTTTGTCTCTTTTCTGTCTCTGGTCCTGTCCTTGGCTACTGAAGATTTTCATGTTATGGGTTTTGTATGCGGTTTACAGTTTGTCTGGGTCATGTGTTGTCTGAAGGTTGCCCCTGCGTGGGCCTTGTTAGCAAATTTTGGAATCATAACTGTGTCAAGTCTGGAAATAGAGTATGGTGCAAATGAAATTTTGAGTCTGATAGAGCTGCCCAAGGAGCCACAGCTGGCCCTGGGCAGCCAGTCCTCTTGAATGTAAGATTTTCCTGTACATATTAATATAAATTAGTTAGTATTGCCGAGAAAAAAAAAATATGATTAGAAATCGACATCTACATTGAAATCAATGCATCTAGTGAAAACAATCAAATAGGATTATAAATCACCAGCTACACCGGAATCATTGCATCTAGTGCAAGAAATCAAATACTAATAGAAATCACCATCTACACATAAATGAATGCAAATAGGGCAATAAATTAAATAGAATTAGAAATCAACATCTACACTGAAATAAATGCATCCAGTGCAATCAATTAAATAGAATTCAAAAACATCTACACTTAAATCAATGCATCTAGTGCAAGCAATCAAATAGAATTATAAATCACCATCTACACTAAAATAAATGCATATAGTGCAAGCAATTAAATAGAATTAGAAATCAACATCTACACTGAAATCAATGCATATGGTGTCAACAATCAAATAGATTTAAAAATCAATATCTAGACTAAAATCAATGAATCTAGTGCAAGCAATCAAATAGAATTAAAAAACATCTAAGTTGAAATCAATGCATCTAGTGCAAGCAATCAAATACAATTAGAAATCACCATCTACGCTGAAACCAATGCATATAGTGCAAGCAATCAAATAGAATTAGGAATCAACATCTACATTGAAACAAATGCATCTAGTGCAAGCAATCAAATAGAATTAAAAAAACATCTACATTGAAATCAATGCATCTACTACAGACAATCAAATAGAATTACAAATCGTCGCATACACTGAAATCAATGCATATAGTGCAAGTAATCAAATAGAATTAGAAATCAAAATCTACATTGAAATCAATGCATCTAGTGCAAACAATCAAATAGAATTAAAAAACATCTTTTTTGAAATCAATGCATCTAGTGCAAGCAATCAAACATCATTAGAAATCAACATCTACATTGAAACCAATGGATCTAGTGCAAGCAATCAAATAGCATTAGAAATCACCATCTACACCGAAATCCCCCCCTCTTTTTGTCTCTTAAGTCATGTCTCCCTTTCTCTCGCTTCCTCTCACTCCCTCCATCACTTTTTATTTGTTCTTCCCTCCCATATATGTCTAGAGTTAATAAATATCATGATATATTAATATATATTATAATATAACAAATTAAATATTGTATTAATCCTAAGTTATTAAATTTATAATATTAATATTATAATGCATTAATATTAATATTGGATTTAATGATATTTTTTTACATGGTAACAAAATTTTCAAATATTATAACTTTCATGTGGAAATATCTATGTCTTTAGATATTTTAATATGTCCATAGGATATGGTTTTTTTTTAAAGGTTCATTTATAAATATTAATTAAAAGAAATATTAAAATATTTTGGAGCTAGATTTTCATCTTTTGTGTTGAATTAATCTTTTTACTTTGTTTTATGAAATGGTATTGAGTTTAGTAAAAAGTAAACATCTTAAAATTTTTCCCTATTTAGAATTTTAATTTTTTGTTGAAAATAAATTTATGATCCATTGAATTAACCTTTTTACTTTGTTCTACGAAATGGTATTGACTTTAGTGAAAAGTGAGCATGTTTACAATTTTATATCATTTAGAATTTTGATGCAGTAATTTTTTTTTGTTGAAGTTTACGACCTAGATAGAAATCTGTCAATACTATAATCTAAGTTACAGGGTTAGTAGATTTGTAATTTTTTATTTATATAATTGTTTAAAGTTTTTTATGAGCTCACATTAAACTTTTATTTATAAGGTTATTTAATTTTTTTTTATGAGTTGATATTAAATATTATTTTGATTACAAATAGACAGTGTTACACATCATACTAGACTGTAAGATACACCTCGCATTTATTGCTTCTATGGTTATTTAAGCATTATGATTGCTAGAAGTGGTTGAGCAAAAGTTTTTGAATGTTCATAAATCGTAATACATTTTTAATCACAAAAATTAAGATGATGCGAAGCCAGGGTTGTGTCTGTGAACGCAGCGTGGTAATATTTCTTAATCTTAGACCCATGGATGACTATATGCATCAAAACAAGCTTCCGGAATCACATTAAGAATGCCACATGCCACTGTAGGGAGTCCAGAAGCCACACCAGTGAGATCCTGCGTTACTGGCATTGGCAAGCCTATATAATTTGCTTGTTATTTTCCTGGAAAACACTACATGAGCTACTGTGTTACCCATGGAAACAATTCTGAGCAGGGCATGAAAATTGACTGCTATTATGTAATACTAGGTAAGCAGGAGAGGAGATGGGTTCGTTGAATTCAAGCATGGAATCTTAGAGGGAGAGCTCTCACGATGCGAACGCTGGTCTATTTTTAGAGGTTGATGTCACTTACTCTTACCTTGGGATTATTCTTTTTTCTTTGACAAATGCAATCCTTTTTGGACGACGGGGACTCCTTGAATTGTGGTAACATGGCGAAACCTAAACGTCACGCTTTCGTTCGATTGATTTAGAGGTTGGATGTGTGAACGAGGGAGTTTTGGTTTGAATATGGGAAATACGTTTTTATTATTATTTGTATTTTTAACTTAAAAATTTGGTTTTCGAATGACTAAATAAATTTAGTTATAGTCACATTTAAGTATGTCAAGTATGTTTTAAAATTATTTTTGTTTAGTTAAGAGTCAGTCATACAAGGAGTTAAGGAAATACGTTAATGGCTCAAGACCTAAACCCTAAGACATAAAGGCAAGCAAATGAGTTAATGCCCCAAGATTGAGAGGCATTTAGAGATAAAAATCAAACATTGAATTAAATGAAGGAGTTGCAGCTCACAGGTGTGTACAGCACCTGGGAGACTGCACTCAAACAAAGAGGAGACTCTCTCTCTCGTTCACTCTACATTACATCAAATGAATATTACAATATTAAATACATCACTGAAAATTAGGTAGTTGTGAACAACCTCCTAAACTCTAGGAACTAATCCTAAATTAAGGAGATGCGTTACAATCATATAACCATTTCTCCATTATTTTGAACTCCCCCCCTTAATGGAGAAAGGGTTATTCTGCACTCCTAACATCCCTCTAAATAACTCAAACTTTACTCGCCCTAAAGGCTTAGTAAAAATATCAGCTAAATTATCACAAGTGTTACAATACTCCACACATATTTCTTTTGACTGTATCTTTTCTCGAACAAAATGAAACTGAGTGTCAATATGTTTAGTATTTTTATGGAAAACTAGATTGTATGCAAGCTTTATTGTGCTCTGGTTGTCAGTTTTGATGCTGGTTGCTTCTTTTTATCCTTCCCCTGCATCGCTAAGAAATCTCCTCAACAAGATGGCTTCGCAAGTGGCTGCACACAACGCCTGGTACTCAGCTTCACATGATGATAATGCTACAATACTTTGCTTTTTGCTACTCCACGAAATAACCCCGGATCCAATACTAAATGCGTAACCTGTGATGGATCTTCGATCATCCAGGTTACCTGCCCAATCAGAATCTGAATAACCTGCTAAAGTAACATCAGAAATGTCAGTGTATAAAATACCATAATTACAAGTACCACTAAGGTACCTCAACACACATTTTGCTGCAATCCAGTGACTTTCAAGTGGTTTGGACATAAACTCGCTCAGCACACTAACAGAATATGCCAGATCAGGTCTAGTTGTCGTGAGATATATCAAACTTCCCACTAGCTGTCTATACAAAGTGGCTTTGTGCCATCATCACTGCTTAACTTGAGATTCTGCTGCAATGGTGTTGCTGCTGTTTTGCACTGTTCCATTCTGAATCTTTCCAACAGGGTTCTGGCATACTTTCCTTGAGTTAGAAAAGTTTGACCAGAATCTTTCCATACCTCCAATCCTAGGCAATAATGAAGATCTCCAAGGTCTTTCATTTCAAATACCTGTGACATTTGCTGCTTGATTTCTTTGATCAAATTATTTGCATTTCCTGTTATAATCATGTCATCCACATACAAAGAAATCAAAATGATTTGCCTCTGTTTATTTATCTTGGTATACAGGTTTGGGTCGTTGAGGCTCCTATGAAAACCATGCTGTATAAAAAATGAATCAATTTTCTCATACCATGACCTGGGTGCTTGTTTCAAACCATAAAGTGTCTTATGCAATTTACACACTAAATGCTCCTGCCCCTTTTTCATAAAACCAGGAGGCTGTACTAAATAAATTTCTTCCTTTAATTCTCCATTCAGAAATGCAGACTTAACATCTAGCTGGTGTAGCTTCCATTTATGTTTTGTTGCTAAAGAAATTAGCATTCTAATTGTATTTAATTTAGCTACAGAGGCAAAGGTGTCATCGAAATCTATTCCTTCTTGCTGTGAGTAACTCTTTGCTACCAGTCTAGCTTTGAACTTTTCTACACTCCCATCTGCATTTATCTTAGGTTTATACAACCACTTGCATCCTATAGGGGTTTTTCCTTCAGGAAACTCAACTAAATCCCAAGTATGATTTCTATATATTGATTCAATTTCCTCATGCATTGCAGCCCTCCATTCATCTGATTTACTTGCTTCTTCATAGTTTGAAGGTTCTACAATGTTTAAAATTTTGGACATTAAAGCATAGCCTTTCAATCTTTCAGGTAGTCTAGTATTCCTACCTGATCTTCTAGGTAGAGGACTTACCTCAACTCTATCTGTTTCAACACTTTCCGGGCCTACATCATCACTTATTACACTATCTGCTGCTACTTCTTCATGTTTCTGCTCCTGCTCCTGCTCTTCATCTTCATCACTGTTCATCGCTATCAGCAATGGAATGTGGCTGTCGTTGTTAGAGTCTTCCCTTCCATCTTTAGTCTGTTCATGAAAAATAAAATCTCTACTTGCAAAAACTTTATGAGTCACAGGATTATATAACTTGTATGCCTTATACTCTGTGCCATATCCTACAAATATACATTTCAAGGCTTTGGGGTCTAACTTCTTTCTATCTGCTTTTGGTATATGAGCATAAGCTTTAGATCCAAATATTCTTAGATGACTAACTGCTGGTTTGAGTCCAAACAATGCTTCAAAGGGGGTTTTGAAGCCTAGACATTTAGTATGACTCCTATTCTTTAAATAAACAACAGTATTAATGGCTTCTGCCCAAAGACCATTCGATAGTCCCTTACCTTGAAGCAATCTTCTCGCACACTCCACAAGAGTTCTGTTCTTGCATTCTGCTACTCCATTCTGCTGTGGAGTGTGTGGCACTGTGAATTGCTGCATAATTGCATGCTGCTTGCAGAAGTTCATGAACTCTCCTAACCTGTATTCTCCCCCTTGGTCTGAGCGGAGAATCTTTATCCTCTTTCATGTTTGGTTCTCTATCATAGATTTGAACTCTTTAAAGTACCGAAAGGCTTGACTCTTTTTACTTAAAAAATACACCCATGAAAACTTAGTGCAGTCATCTGTAAACAACAAAAAATAATATGCACCTCCTAGGGACCTAGTTTGCATAGGTCCACAAATATATGTATGCACTAGTTCTAGGATGTCTCTTTCCTTTCTGTTGACATGTAGAGGGAACTCTTCTCTATGCATTTTCCCTAATGCATATCCATCACATTCCAGCTTGACATTATGAAAAACAGGGAGTCCATCGACCATACCTTTCTTCTGAAGTAAGATGAGGTCTTGCAAATTGAGATGTCCAAATCTCTGATGCCAGAGATTTTTGACTGTTGATCCAGCTACAACCATTGCTTGTCGTGGCATAACTTTTGCATCCAATCTGTACAAATTCCCCACATGCACTCCTGTTGCAATTGTTTCCATCTGGCTATCCTTGATGACACAACCATTCTTAAAGAATTGCACCTGCATGTCCTGGTCTATAATCATTGAGACAGAGATCAAGTTTTTCTTAATTCCTGGAACATATAATACATTTTTAAGATGTTTAATGTCGCCACTAGGTAGCTTCACAGGAATATCTCCATATCCTTTGATCTCATATCCACTGTCATCTCCTAGATAAATTTTTGATCCACATGCAGATTCTTCAAGAAATTCAAAACAGTCCTTCTTACCGGTCATATGTGAGGATGCGCCAGAGTCGACATACCATATGTCGTCCTCATCTCCCTTTGATGCTGAAAGAGCACAATCGACTGTGAATAGTCAAAGATCATGGCTGTGGTCCTCCTCTTCTCCAGTAAAACAACCCTGATGTTTCCTCTGTTTGCCTCTTCTTTCATCCGCCTGCCTCTTATAGCATTCTTTAATATGATGACCAGGTTTCCCACAATAAAAACATCTCTTAACATAATTATCAGTCATACCTCTGAATGATCTCTTTTGAAAAGAGTTGGCTCCCTTCTGCTGCTGCTGCTGCGGTTGCTGGTGCTAATGTTGGTGCTGGTGCTGCTTTCCTCTATACTGTCACCTCTTCGCCATCAGAGCTAGGTCATTGCTCTGAGTTTTCATATTCTGTCATCGCTCCTCCTCCTGGAGCAGAATCGCTGTCAGCTCATCAAATGAAGGGGTTTTCTCCCTCGCTGACAGCCTTGAGATAAACATCTGATATTCATCAGTCATTTTGTTCAATGTGAGTGCGACTAGATCTGAGTTGGACACCTTTTCTCCAATAGCTCCCAATTTGTCACTCAGATCCTTGACTCTGGTTAAGAATCCAACAACAGACTCATTCTCGTCCATCTTCAATGCAAACAGCTTTCCCTTGTGTGCCAGAACACGATTTGTATTCTGAGTCTCGTACAGGTTCTTGATCGTTGTCCATATATCAGCGGCCGACTTAGAATCTCTGATATGTGGGACAATATTGTCCTTAACGAACATCTTCAGTATAACTTTTGCTTTCATTTCTCTTTTATCCCAGTGTTGTTCTTGGGTCGCTGTTCCAGATCTCGGCTCATTTCCCTCAACGATCGCCCATGCATTTACGCTCTCCAGCAAAGTTTGCATTTTGAATTTCCAGTTGGAGAAATTCGTTCCATCGAGTTTTCCAGACTCGTGGAGGTATGATTCTAAACTGTTGTTCATTTTCACCCAACTGAACACTCCAATCGGCCACCACCGGGCAAGTCCGATCTTCTTCCACCGAACAGATCAGGAACTTCACTGTGCCACCAACGGGCAAGTTCGATCTGTTGCCACTGAACAGATCAGGGACTTCACTGTGCCACCACTGGGCAAAACCGATCTGCTACCACCAAACAGGTCAAGAAACAAGCTCCAACACGCCACCACTCGGCAAAGCCGATCTGCTTCCACCGAACAGATCGAGGAGCTGCACTGTGCCACCACCAGGCAAAAAACCGATCTGCTTCCACCGAACAGATCACAGAGCTCTAATTTTCCACCCACCAGGCAGGTCCGATTTGCTACCACCGAGCGGATCACGGAACCCCAATTCACCACCACCGGGCAAATCAAATCTGCTGCCACCGAGCAGAAATCTCCACGTGCCACCACCGGGCAACTCTAATCTGCAACGAAAAATTACAGATTTCCAGAGAGAAAGGGGTTGGCTATGTGGCGCTCAGAACAGCTACGAATCCGCGCCAATTGCAAAAAAGAAAAATTCATGGTGTCCATAGAAATTGACGTGCTTAACAGCCACGGATCCGCGCCAATTCAGTCACCATTTCGTTGGCATGCTTATCAGCCTCAAACCTGCGCCAATGGGTGCGTCTGTTATTTAAAAACTCGCGCCTTTCTGTTTTGTTCTGTATTGGCGCGACTATCTGCAAAAAATCCACGCCAACTGCTCCAACCCTTTCTTTGGCTCAGAGATGATCATTCATCTGAGACCCTTCGCTCCAGGTGTTACTACAGTTCCACCTGATCACACAAATACATTTACATGCACTCCTACCACTACAAATATGTAACTAATGATACATACCTAAAAAAAAAATTGAGGCTATCTCTAGCCTAAGCTCTGATACCAAGATAAAAAATCAAACTTTGAATTAAATGAAGGAGTTGCAGCTCACAGGTGTGTACAGCACCTGGGAGACTGCACTCAAATAAAGAGGAGAATCTCTCTCTCGTTCACTCTACATTACATCAAATGAATATTACAATATTAAATACATCACTGAAAATTAGGTAGTTGTGAACAACCTCCTAAACTCTAGGAACTAATCCTAAACTAAGGAGATGCGTTACAACCATATAACCATTTCTCCATTATTTTTAACTTTTAGTAGAAGTGAAAGCCTTCCACTAGGCCTTGCTTTCACTTTTCATGAGTCATGGTTTGACAAGTGAGTTATGATAAATTTTCCCACTATCCAAGAAAAACACTCATAACACTAAAAACACTTAGTTATACAAAATTCACAAATCAAACCAAATAAAGTAGTAACTTTAACGAATTTCCAATAATTTTAATACATTTCCACTTTAAATTCAAATATATTTAAAGATAAAATAAACCCAAAAAATACCTCCAAATAGGTCAAATGATATCAGATTGTATCGTCAATTGGTTTTTAAAAAAGACTTCCAAATAGTTAACTATGGTCAAACGATATCAGATCGTATCATGCATTGATTTTTAGATACCTGTTATAAAGTGGCTTTTTGTTATCTAGAAAGGAGCAGTATTTAAGTGCAACTTTTTGATGTTTTTGACAGATTTCTAGCTGAAATTGAGAGAAAAATTGTGGCCAAATCATGATTTGTGTTGTTTAAACTTATTTTTTGATTGCATGTATAGATTCAACATCCTCAAAAACCTCTGGGGAACTTTGATTTTGAATAGTTCGCGTCCCAAAATTATGATTTCAATGAATCCCTGCTGGATTCTACACAAATTACATCATAAAATAAACCAGAAAGCTTTCCAAAAACTTGCACTTAAAGACGATTCATATTTGGAAATATGGGACATCAAATTTCGTTGCCGAACTCTTGAGTTGATTGGATGATATTCCAAATGATAACTTTCCCTTTTATGTTTCTTCTCGTTAGAAAATTTCAGGTGATAAATACATTTTATCACAATATAGAACATTATTGTGTCTAGAGGTCCTCCTTTCTGCATTGTCCATGGAAGTAGGTAGAGGTGTCACATTCATGAATCATTAGTTCTAAAAATTTATATAACAAAATTAATATTAGCACAATTACATTAGTATTTGTGTTGATGGGCATCATTTTTATAAGTTGATTGTTGTATAAAAGGTGGAAAATTATTTGGATCCACTTATATGAATCACATTTTCTAATGTAGTTGTGTTAGCTGATGCTCCACATGCATGGGCACAAATGGTAGATTATGGTTGACTATGGTTGACTATGTTCAAGTTATAGTTTAAGAGAGTTTATTATGTTCACTATGGAGTTTACTTTGGATGACCATGATTTTCCACAACTAATTATAGTTGACTATGATAATTATGATCAACTACGGTCAACCATGGTTGTTCATGTTTGATCATGGTAGACCATGGTTGACCATAGTTTTCTATCATAGATTATGGTTAACTATGATTGACTACATTGATTATGGCCAACAATGATTCACTATGGTTTACCATGGTTGAATATAGTTACTTTGGTTAATTGAAGATGATCATGCTTTCTCATGGTTGACCAAGGTCAATAGTGGTTGACCATGGTTGTCTATGTGTTGACTCTGGTTGATTGAAGATGACCATGCTTGCTCATGGTTAACCAAGATTTACAATGGTTGAGTATATTATCCATAGTTGACTATGATTGTCTAAGAATGACATGGATGACTATGGTCAACTATGGTAAAACTTAGTCAACTGTGACCAACCATGGTTTAATTTTTGTTTATCACATTATAGTGTTGAATATTAAATAAACCTTAAGCATTATTAAATATAAATACTAAACTTAATATAAACATTATTAATATTAATACTATTGATATTAATATAATCAACGTTAATAACAATAATAATAAAGTCATTGTATCATCCTTGCCATCATCATCATCGCCTTTTTTATTATTAATTTGCTTATTGTTATTAAACATTTTTAAACCTTGATTATGATTAACCAAGATTTATTTGGTTGACCAAGGTTATTATTGGGCAACATTTATCAACCATGTTCCACAAGGATGATTATGAGTGAATAAAGTTGACTATTGTTAACTATAGTGAAAATAGAGTTCATCATCTTTAATTGTAACCAATTATTAATAATATATTCAACCAAATAATGATGATGATGATGACCATCTTAATATTAATATTAATAGTAATATCATTATTAATATTAATAATATTATTATTCAACTTTATTATAATAATATTATAGAGTTAACCAATTATGATTTATTATTAATAATATATTTAATCATATAATAATAATAATATAGTCAATGTTAATATTATTATTAAGATTAATAGTCATCTTTATTAATATTAATATTTATTATAAATTATAAATGATTAAAACTTATTCACAAATCCTAATATTAATATTATTGATAAACCTTATTATTAATATATATTAATTAATATAATAAATCTTAATAACAATAATAATATTAATAATAAGAATAAGAAGAATAATAATAAGAAGTAGTGGTTAACTTTCATATTATTATTATTATTATTTATAGTCATCAATTTTATTAATATTAATATTATTATAAAAAAATCATTGATTAAGATTGACTCAAGTTAACTATGTTTGATCATGATTGACTAAGACTAATTATGGTTGATTATGGTCAACTAGGATTAACTATAGTTGAATATAGTTTACTACACTCAAGTGACTATGACTACAAAATCAACTTTATTAATATTAATATTTATTAAAAATTAAAAGTTATTCACAAACTGATATTAATATTATTGATAAACCTTATTATTAATATATATTAATTAATATAGCCAATATTAATAACAATATTATTATTATTATTATTATTATTAAGAATAAGAATAAGTAGTTTCCTTTCATATTATTATTATTATTACTATTATTTTTTGTAGTCGTCAACTTTATTAATATTAATATTATTATATAAAAAAAATCTTTGGTTAAGATTGACTCAAGTTAACTATATTTGATCATGATTGACTAAGGCTAGCTATGGTTGATTATGGTCAACCAGGGTTAACCATAGTTGAATATAGTTTACTAAGCTCAACTGAGTATGAGTGACAATGTTATTTTTTCATCATAGTGTGAGATGATTTTTTTGTTTGTCACATTGTAATTTTGATTTTGGTTGATTTTATTGAAATGTTAATTTTTTGTTTGTCACAACGTTGATTTTTTGTTATTATTATTTAACATTTTTATTAGTATTAATATTATTAAACTTTTTTTAGTCATTGACTAAAGTTGACTATGGTTGATCACTATTGACTAAGGATAACTATGGTTGATTATGGTCTAACAAAGGTAAACCATAGTTGAATATTGTTTACTAAGCTTGATTCAAGATGACTGAGATTGACTATAGTTGCCTATATAAATGTGGACTATAAAGGTTGATTATGTTGGACTATGTCATCATGTTGTGACATTGTTATTTGTTCGTCGTAGAGTGAGATTATTTATTTTATTCATCACATTGTGATGTTGATTTTGGTTCATTGTATTGAGATATTGATTTTTTTTGGGTCAAAATGTGACATTGGTTTTTTGTTTGTCACATTACAACATTGATTTTGTATTTGTCATACTGCGATATTTCTTTTGTTTGTCATAATGCATCATGGGTTTTTTCCTTTGACTATGTTTGATTATGTCATCATGTTGTGGTATTGCTATTTTTTAATCGTATTCTATGATCATTATTTTTTTCATCACATTACAATGTTGATTTTGATTTTATATATTGAAATGTTGATCTTTTGTTTGTCACTATGTGACGTTGTCTCTTTGTTTGTCACATTTCAACATTGTTTTCTTTTATATATTGCAATATTTATTTTTGTTCATCACAATACGACGTGATTATTTTTCCATGTTAAATATGACTGCTCTATTAAAAAAAGTTATAAAAATGGTAAAAATTACATATTGAAAAGAGAAACTTAAATATTAATTAAACATTTTCTAATATAAACCGTAAATATTACTAAATGTAAGTCTTAAACCTTATTCATAAAATTTAACACTAGCATTATTAGTAAACTTTATTATTAAACGTTGTTAAAATCTTGTTAATAATATTTTTAAACTCAAATATTAAATAAATCATAAATTTTGTAAAATATAAACTTTAAGACTTTCTATTAATTAAAAAAAAAACAATGATAATAATAATAATATACTTTATTATTGACTAAGGTTGACTATGGTTAACTATCATCAACATATGGTTGACTATGACTGAGGTTAAATAAGGTTAACTATTGCTAACTATGGTTAACTATGGTTAATTGTGGCTCACTATGGGTGATCGTAAGTCAATTTAATAAATCTAGGTCAATGTTTGACAAACATACTTATGCTTGACTAGAATTTTAGATATCGTAGGATATATTTATTGTGGATGGAGATTGTAATCATTAGAGAAATAGTTCTTTTGGTTCAATCACATGAATGTTGTCAATATTTAATATTAAACCTAGTAAACCTAGGTCAACTTAGTAAATCTTGATTAACATACTAAATCTAGGTCAAAGGTTGAGTAAGGATATCTTCTTAATTTTGTATACCTTAAAGGTTGACTATGGTTGACCATGGTAGATTAAGGTCACATGTCGTTGACTATAGTGAATGTAGTTGACTAATCTTGAGTAGGATCACTGAAGTTGACTATGGATCAATAAGATTAACTACACTTTGATTAACGTATGCTTGTCTATGGTTACCTTTGGCCAATTGTGATTCAATATGGGTGATTAATATTACCCATGGTTGTTAATATTTAATATCAAACTTAATAAACCTAGGTAAACATAATAAACCTAATAAACTATGATAGAAGTTGACTATAGTTAACCATAATTAAATAATACTAAATATGACTTGTAAAATTTAACTATCATAATATTTATAAAATGTGTATGTTAAATAATATTAATTTAACATTAATAATGATAAATTTTATATATTAATATATTTATAATAAAAATATAAATTAATAATATATTTAATAAAGATACATATTAAGAATATATTTATGTATTAATAATTAGTATAGTGATATAATAGTGGTCAGAATTATAATAATAATATTTTTTAAATTATAATAACAATAATTATATAAATAATAAATAATTACATAGTGCCCGGAGCTTTCATTGAAGCAATCCCAACTACCCTCCTTAAATATTCATATATTGACTGGTTCAAGTAAGTAAATCCATGAATGTGTTTATAATGACATATATATTAATAATATATTTATCTATTAGTAATTAGCTTAGGAGTGACGATAATTAGAATTATTATTATTTGAATTATAATAACAATACTTATATAATTAATAAACATTTACATGGTCCGACAGGCTTTCATTGAAGCCATCCCAACTAGTCTCTTTAAATATTGATCGGTTTTGTCCCCCCTCTAAATATTGATTACTTCAAGCAAGTAAATACATTAGTAATTTCATAAAAGTATCCTAGGTTGTTCCACCGAAAAAAATAGATTGTTCCATCAAATAAGTAGGGTAGTTATATGGATTTTTTTTAGGTATACTGAATTAGCTAGATGAATACAACCTCGGAAAATCAATCGATTTTTTTTTTAGGTATACTGAATTAGCTAGATGAATACAACCTCGGAAAATCAATCGAATAGGTTTTCAAAATATTATTATTAATATTGTTAATTTTTTTTTTAATAAAATTTTTTAATTATGATTATTTTTATTTAATATTATTATAATTAGTTTAGATTCATTTTAATTATGGATTTATTAAGTGGTGAAAGGGATCAAGTTTTTTTTGGGATAAAATATCTTAGACACAAATATTTGTTAAAGTGAAAAGAGTTTTGATCTTTTTCGACGCTTGATAGATGCGAGGTTAAAATGGATCTACGTTGGTTTTAGACTGGATCCATCTTTCCCTCTCCCTCTCTCTTCCCTCGTGTTCTATTCTCTCTCCCCCTCTCTCTCGACTCCTCTCTCTTCCTTCCTCTCTCCCCCTTTCTTTCCCACCTTCCCTTGCCACTCCCCCATCTCTCTCTACCCTACAACTCTATCACTATATCCCTCTCTCTTTCCTTATTTCTCTCACCCCCTTTCCCCCTCCATCTTTGTGTCTCCATCTTTCTTTTTCCTTTCTCTCCCTCTCTCTCTCCTCTCCTTCTCTTTGTCTTCTCTCCTCTCCTCTCCCACTCTCTACATCTATCCCTTGTTACTCCCTATAACTCCAACTCTATCTCTTTATGTTTTTTTTCTCACTTCACTCTCTCACCCTCTCCAATTCCATCTCTCTCTCTCCCTCTCTCTCCCTCCCCTCCTCTCTCTCTCCATTCTTTTGTTTCCCTCTCTTTTACGCTTCCCTTTCTCTCCCTCCTCCCCATTACTCTCTCTCACCACTCTATATCTATGTCAGTATCTTCCTCCCTCCCTCTCTCCCTCTCTACCATGAATCCATATGATGGAAATTTTTCACTCTATGCAATCAATATATGCAATGTCTAAAATATTTTAGATTTCAATTTTTTTTTATTGTGAAATGATTTATGTTTTTTACATGTAGTATTGGTAAGCCATGGTATTGTAACAAAATTTATTTACAAGTTAATAGTACCCATGGTAAAGTGGGGGTGCATATCCATGGTTAAGAAACTTATTATATTGTAAGTTTATTATAAGTATTAAGTTTTTATGTACTTATTAATTAAATTTAAATATGGTTATGGAATCATTATTAGATATTTGTGTAGTAGTTTTTTATTCTTAAGCTTTGTAGGAAAACCATCCAAAAATAAAATACTTGAATACAACTTATACTCAAGTAAATAATATATCTACCATCAATTACTTCCCACTGGAATTTAAGCAAGCCTTTCCCCAAAAAAATGGAAAAAATAAGATAAAAATATATTTAGAGGAGTTACTTTCCACCATTATTTATGTTTTCTTTATGTAGGAGAAAAAGTGTAAGTGTGTAGACTTACAAGTGGTTACTACCAACTAAAATTTATGCAAGTTCTAATGTTAGAGAAAGAAATTTACTTATCCACTTCACAACTCAATTTATTAATTATTTCCAAAGCAAAACCATATGATAATTTCTCTATCAACGCTTATTAATTTAGCATGACCAATGTAGCTTATAATTATTTATGGAAATTTTTTGTTGGAGCGCTAAGGTGCCTTGCAAAATAAAATTACGATATAGCAAATTGACTTTTCTTATTTTTATTATTTTTATCACACAACAACACATCTCCACCAGTTATACATTAGTTTTAACCTTTCATTTTTTTTAGTTGAGCAGACATATAAATGTTAAATGTTAAACATTTACGCTTAAATATTTATCCCTGTACTACGAGACATTGACATTAGACCTCCTAGGTCCATCTTAACCCCAAAAGTATCAAGCATTGAGAGGGATCAAATATCTCGATTGGTAACCTATTTTTTTAGTACAAAACTCGAGGAAAAGTTTGCACCTCTAGAGATTTGATCCCCTTGGTCCCCCCTCGCACTTGGTAGATCAAGGGTTAAGATGGATCGAGGCTAGTTATATAATACTATACAATATCTATACTTGTGTCTATGTGTCTCTTTCTTGTTTCCTTTCTGTATCTCACCCCAATAATACATACTCTCTTTGTATCTCTCTCTTTCTTTCCTCCCTTTCTTTTTCTCTATCTTTCCCCTCTCTCCCTCTCTCTCTCTTCCCTCCCACTCTCCTCTCTCCATCTCTCCCTTGTCACTCCCTCTCTCTCCCACCTTTCTCCCTCTATGTCTTTCTTCTTCCCTCGCTCTCTCTCCCCATATAAGTCCATCTCTCTCTTCCTTCCTCTCTCGTTCATTCTCTCCCACCTCCCTTTGTCTCTCCCCCCTATCACCCTCTCTCCCTCTTCTCTCTAACTCTCACTATCTCCCTCCCTCTCTCTCTCTCTCTCTCTCCTGCCCTCTCGCACCCTTCTCCCTCCCTTAAATTTAATTTCATGATATTGTCTTTAAGAAAGTATCTAAATGAAAAAAATGTATTGATTCAAAATATTAAACTTATCTATTGGATCAGTCATTTCAAAGAAAATACAATAATGAAAATTTTAGAACAATCACGCACTATATTTCGTATATTATTATCAGTCAATTTGTTTTCTCTCATTGCTTGGATCTTTAGTTAACATTCATCTATGTTGGTTCATAATAATACTATTTATATTATATAAATTTAACATTTTTATATTTAAAGTATTCTAATTTTCAATTGTATAAAAACCTTGATTTAATTTCTATGGGAATCTTTTTAGTAGAGGATAAATGGTTTAGATATATCTCAATAGTGATTATAACATTTTTCCTTTTAGATTTAATTAAAAAAATGATATAAAATTAAAATAAAATATTTGTAATATATTTTGATTGTGAAATAATTTATGTTTTTTGGGCATGTGGTAATGATAAGTCATGTATTGGTCCATCGTATTGTAACAAAGTCTATTTACGTGTTAATAATATTCATGGTAAAGTGATGATGAATATCTCAGGTAAAGAATAGTGCCATATTGTTATAAAATATTTTAATTGTGAAATAAGTTATAGTTTTTGGGCATGTGGTATTGATAAGCCACAGTCATGGCCCATGCTATTGTAACAAAGCGTATTCACAAGTTAATAACAAAATCAAAATATAGCAAATTGACTTTAACTTTAACTTTTTATTATTAATTGAGCCAACATTTAAATGTTTACACATATTTACACGAGCATTAACATTAAATTAAATTTATTAAGTGTTAAAAAATTTACACTTGACATCTATCCCATACTTGACTATAAAGCACCTCCCATAACGATAAAAATATTTATTATTATAAATTTATTATTTTTAACAATAATTTGTTACTATTATTAACATCAATTGTATAAATATAAATAATAATTTTATAATTATTATTAATTTCTTACTATTAACTTTCTATTATTATTAACTTTATATGATTGTTATTTCTTCACATTTTAAATTAAACCATATCAAATACAAATATCTTGCCAAATAGTCTAGAAGGTAAGACAGAAAAAAAGGCCAAATTTCATACTGTTATAAATTCCCATAGCTCAATCCTGTAAAGTTTAGCGATGAATTACTGTGATGCTTTCGAATAAATGCAAGGGACCGCACTAGTTCTTAAGGTAGTTGGCTAGAAAAATATCGCCTAACACCCATTCCCAAAGCATTGGCGCACACTGACTTTGCCTTATTTGCGGTTGTTGGAGTTATCTTAATATTTTTCAAAGTAATTCCCGTGCAGATAATTGTTTAGCTGCCCGAAAAATTCACAACCACATTCACTATGATGTTCTGTAGATGTTTTTGTACGTGACCTCTTGTAGTTGCAGTGTGGATCGCTGCCAACAACATTATGACAGACAATATTATCTATAGAAGAGGAGGAATGACCTGTTAATGAGTTTTGTGAACCCAAAAACTATCATTAACAAGTTATTCTTCCTCTTCTAAAAACTATCTCACCTGTATGGATTCATTATTTAACAATATTATTTATTCCAAACTTCAAAATCAGTTGTCCAAAAATTGAAATGTCCGTTGGTAAATTTAATAAAATAAAAAATTACTAGATTTGCTTAAATAAAAGGGAGGTATATTTGCTTATTACTAGTTGAAGTAGTTGGAATTAATGATCATAATAAGTTAACGGTTAATTACAAATTTCTCAAGTAATCCGAAATGAATGTTGGTGGCAATATCTATGACAAGCACACAGCACGAACTTCAAAGGGATATTTAAAGAACGGGGGAACAAAATGTACATATATTTAATTTAATTTTAAAATTGATAAAACGATTGTGATTTTTCAAAAAATTTGAAGTGAAGTTTTGATATCTTAAATGAAGTTTGGTAGCAATATCTATGACAAATATACAGTATAGATTTCAAATTGATATTTAAAAAATAACGGCAACAAAATATATATTTATTTAATTTAATTTTAAAATTGACAAAAAAATTGTGATCTTTGGGAAATTTTGAGGTGAAATCTTAATTTGTATTATTTAAACTAGTTATTTGACTGAAATTACCTGTCATAATTAAATCTTTGACCACATAATGTGACAGCAGTGAGACATATCTTATGTCCATCTAGTCTCTCGAGGTATTGGGAGGTGGCATGGTTTCAAAAGAGGCAAAATGTTCAATGAAGATTGCCCTTTCATCTTCATACCTTACGGGGTTACCCCCTTCTCATTATCAGAGAATAGAATTGCACTCAGAACATATCTCTTTCATTACTAAACACTGCAATTTATAGAGGTTTTCAGCCACATAGGAGCAATAACTGCACCGAATGACTTTATTATCTACTAACACTAGCTTACTGCATAACAGTGATTGACACCATCTGAAGAGTGAGCGGCGCCATTCGTGATTAATACCTAACACCTCCCCTTAATCACGATCTACATGTTAACTTTCCTGTTGGTCTAAGTCTCAGCTAGGCTTACAATGTAATTTAGATTTTCTACAACCCACAACTTACTTCTACACATTTCAAATTTAGCCTTTCCAAGAGGCTTGGTGAATATGTCAGCCACATTTTCATTTGTATTACAATATGATAAGTCAATTTCTTTTGATTGCAATTTTTCTCTTACAAAATGATGTTGTGTGTCAATGTGTTTTGTCCTTGCATGATATATAGGATTGTTTGCCAATTTGATAATGCTTTGATTGTCACATCTGATTACTATAGGTGCTTGTTGTGTTTCTCCAACATCTTCAAGTATCCTTCTAAGCCATATTGCTTCACAGGTAGTACTGCATAATGCTTTATACTCAGCTTCAGTGGATGACAAGGAAACAATTGGTTGTTTCTTACTGCTCCATGATATTGGTCCTGAACCAATATTGAACACATATCCAGTAGTAGATTTCCTATCATCTAGATTTCCAGCCCAGACAGAATCAGAATAACTTGCCAATTCAACATCAAATTCATCAGCATACATAATACCTAAATTAAGTGTCCCTTTCAGATATCGAAGGAATTTCTTTGCTACTTTCCAATGGCTTTCACAAGGCTTAGGCATGAACTAACTAAGTATGCTGATAGAATATGCTATATCTGGCTTAGTAGTGGTGAGATAGTTAAGACTTCCCACCAGTTGACGATACAAAGTTCCATTCATCTATTTGGTTCCATCATCACTACAGAATTTGACATTCTATTCTAAACGAGTAGATTTTCCCTTGCGTTCAATCATACTGAACCTTTTAAGGATTTCCCTTGTATATTTGCTTTGTGTGATTAGTGTCTTACAAGATTCCCTTCAAACTTCAAGACCTAAACAATAATGCAATTTACCAAGATCCTTCATCTCAAATACATGTGACAACTAAATTTTAATTTCTTCAATCAACTTGCATGCATTTCCTGTTATGATAAGATCATCAACATATACAGATATTAAAGCAACATTCCCACCTTCATCTGCATTGATGTACAAGTTAGGATCATTTTTGCTTCTCATAAAACCTTTCTCGTAAAAGAAAGAATCAATTTTCACATACCAAGATCTTGGTGCTTGTTTCAAACCATATAAAGCTTTCTTTAACCTGCAAACCAGATGCTCCTGTCCCTATTTTACAAACCCTTCAGGCTGAACCAAATAAACTTTTTCTTTTAACTCACCATTCAAAAATGCAGATTTGACATCTAACTGATGCATTTTCCAATTATATTTTGTAGCTAATGCAATCATGATTCTAATTGTGTTCAACTTAGCTACAGGTGCAAAAGTATCTTCATAATCAATTCTATCCTTTTGTGAATATCCTTTTGCAACCAATCTAGCTTTATGTTTATCAATACTTCCATCAACATTAAACTTGGATTTATACAACCATTTGCATCCTATGGGAACTTTATTTTTAGGCAATTCTGTTAATTCCCATGTGTCATTCTTCATTATAGAGTTATATTCTTCATTCATTGCATCTCTCCATTCTTCATATTCTTTAGCTTCCTCATAGCTTGAAGGTTCTACAACATTCATAACAAGAGACATTAATGCATAATCTTTATACCTTACAAGTACCTAAATTTGACGTGATGACCTTCTTGGAGTTTTACTGCTTTCATCTTTCTTTCTGCTTTGTGGAGTCTCCTCTCCTTTTCTCGGAGTATCATGACTGCTTGATGCTCCTTGCTCTTGAACTTGTACCTGTTCCTATGCTTGTTCCTATTCTTATTCAACACTTGTATCTAATTTAACATAATCATCAATATCATGCCATACACCAGTATTATTCATTTTATCACCTTCATTTGCATTCTTATGAAACACCACATCTCTACTTGCAAGAAGTCTATGAGTACTGGGATAAAACAACTTGTATGCTTTCTGATCATCATAATAACCAATAAATATGCACTTAATAGACTTTGCATCAAGTTTTCTTCTTTCATCTTTTGGAATATGAGAAAATGCCTTGCAACCAAAAACTATTAAAAGACTCACTTTTGGTTTGTACCCATAAAATGCTTCAAAAGGTGTTTTAAGCTCTAAACTTTTGGTTGGACTCCTATTTTTCAAATAAATAGCAGTATTAATAGCTTCAGCCCAAAAATCATTAGAAATATTTTTACCTTGAAGCATACTACGTGCACATTCAGCTAGTGTTCTGTTTTTCCTCTCAGCAACTCCATTTTGCTATGGTGTATGTGGCACTGTAAATTGTTGTAGAATCCCATTGCTTTTACAATATTGATTAAATTCTCTTGATTTGTGTTCTCCCACCTGATCAGATCTCAAAATTTTGTTGTAATTACCAGTTTGTTTTTCCACCATACTCTTAAACTCTTTAAAGTACTCGAAAACATCACTCTTCATTCTTATGAAATAAACCCATGTATACCTAGATCTGTCATCCACAAAAATAAGAAAATACCATGCTCCACCAATAGATCTAGTTTGCATAGTTCCACATACATCAGTATGAATTAATTCAAGTATTCCCCTTTGCCTTTTTTCTTTATGTATAGGAAATTCCTCCCTATGTTGCTTGCCAAGTACACAAGCTTCACATTCAACATGATCATTCTTCAAGACAGAAAGACCTTCAACCATTGTGTTCTTTTGAAGTAGCATTAAATCTTTGTGGTTTACATGTCCATACCTTTGATGCCATAAATCTACTATTGATATTGTTGTAGATGCCAACGCTTGATGACTTTTCCTTGTCACATCCAACTTATACAAGCCTTGAACTCTGGTACCTGTGCCAATAACCTTGTACTGATCTTGAATGTATTTTACCACACACTATGATTTAACAAATTCCACCTTCAAATATTGGTCAGCAATAGTAGAAACATAAATTAAATTCTTTTTGATACCAGGAACGTACATCACATTATGGATATGTCTCTCTTGTCCATTAGGCAAATTCACACCTATTACTCCATAACCTTGAACTTTAAGTGATCTATTATCTCCTAGATAAACATATGTTCCATCAATGTTTTTATAATATTCATCGAACCACTCCTTATTACAAGACATATGGAGTGATATACTAGAATCAATGAACCAAGCATTCACATCATCATTTTCCACAAAAAATGCAGCATCAAAAACAAACAATTTAAGATTTTTAAATCCATCACTGATTGAGGTGTCTTTGTCCACAAAATTTTGATTATGCCCTCTGTTTCTTTTCCTAGACCCATTATATTTCCTTTTGTAGCAATCTTTATAATGATGCCTATGTTTGCCACAATAATTACAATCACCATTTCCCTTATCATGGATTGGAAATTTAGACTATGTCATACCTTTTTGTTTTGCTTCAAACTTGCCTCCTTTGTTCTTATCCCACGGCTTGCCTCTGTATGGATGTTTGCCCTTGGCTACCAACACCAGATCTGAACTACTAGAGTCCAAATTAAAGCTCTTCATCCTCTCCTCCTCTTGTAGAAGAATTCCTATCAATTCATCAAATGTAGGGGGCTTCTCTCTAGCCGAAAGTCTTGAAACAAAAATTTTATAATCTTGCACTAAGCTATTTAATGTGATGGTGACTAAGTCAGTACTAGACACCTTTTCACCACTATCTCCTAACTTATCACTTAAATCTTTGACACGAGATATGAAATTTCTTATATTTTCATTTGCTTCCATATTTAGAGATAAAAGCTTAGTCTTCAAAAAAAATATCCGGTTTGTATTTGTTGTTTCATACAAACCATTCAGCTAGGGGTGATTTTAGGGGCGAATGTTCGCCCTTTGGCGAAATTAAGGGGTTTTAAATTTTTAGTGGGCGAATATTTTGTATCATAGTACATTTTTACAAATCACCTCAAATAGCCCACCTTATTTTAAGGGAGAGGGTAAAAAAGGTAAATTTAGCCCTTGAAATTAGGAGTTACAACCTTCCATTCGCCCATTTTCAAGAATAGGTTTTATTTAAGTGAATCCATTCGCCCATTTTCAAGAATAGGTTTTATTTAAGTGAATCCTATGGGCCAAAGGCCCAAATACCATATTTATAAAAGAGGTATGGTAAATTAATAAAAATATAAATAAATGAGAGGTATGGTAAATAAATAAAGCATTTTTTATATTTACTCCATAAGTCACCTTATATACATGCAAGGGTGTAAACAAATAAAAATATAAGTAAAGTGGAGGTATGGTAAATAAATAAAAATATAAATAAACTAGACGCATGGTAAATAAATAAAACCTCTTTTTATATTTAGTCCATAACCCTCATTCTATTTATGAAGGCTCAAGAAAGAGGTTTTATTTAAGTGAATCCTATGGGCCAAATACCATATTTGTAAAAGAGATATGGTAAATTAATAAAAATATAAATAAGCGAGAGGTATGGTAAACAAATAAAACATTTTTTTATATTTATTTTTTTATATTTACTCCATAAATCACCTTGTATTTATGAATGGTATGTTAAATTAATAAAAATATAAATAAACGAGAGGTATGGTAAACAAATAAAACATTTTTTTATATTTACTCCATAAGTCACCTTATATTTATACTATGGGACAAATACCATGGACTAGATTGTTATTAATACCATGCAAAAAACATTATTAACCCTAATATTAGTATTAATAAAAATAAAAATGGCACATGGTATTCACCAAAATGGCACATGGTATTGACCCATGGTATTCACTTGGAATGTAGCCTATTTAAATGGGGGAATTAAACCAGCATAGATCCATCTTTACTCTGGATCTACTAACCCTCGAGAGGTATCAAATATCGTGATATGCAAACTAGCATAGAGTGAAAAAATATTTGATCCGATCAAGAGTAAAAATGGATGTTGTAATTTAATGTATGTTAAACATTTTAGCTTGGTTAAAATAAAAAATAAAATAAAAATCAACTATTAATTTTATTATTTTTTATAAATTACTAAAAGTAATTTTTAAGCTCTAGGTTTATGATAACCCATGGTATTCATGTGAGCATAGACTATTTAAAGGGGAAATTCTTTCGGTAATTTTGATTTCAAAAGATATTTTAAAGAAATGCAATGATTTCATTTGTGTATTCAATAAACACAAGATTTTATAATTGAGAAAAATATTCACCAGGTGAGAGATTCGCCAAAAAATTATATATACATATCATATTATTGATAAAATCGCCTTCCATTTTTCCTATATACCATGGAGATTCGCCCATTTATTATACATGTAAATTTAGGGGGGTATATATACATATCATATTATTGATAAAATCGCCTTCCATTTTTCCTATATACCATGGAGATTCGCCCATTTATTATACATGTAAATTTAGGGGGGGTTCTTAAAATTTTCCCTGCATTCAGCGTATCCCATGTTTCTTTTGATTCCTTTCAATCTCTGATGTGAGGAATAATGTTGTCCTTTATGGACATACGCAACAAAACCTTTGCTTTTGTCTCCCTTCTCTCCCAAGCTGGAATAGAAGCTGCAATAGTGGGTTTGGGCTCATCCCCACTCAAAATGGACCACAAGTTATAACCTTCTAAAATAGTTAGCAACTTGAATTTCCAATTCACATAATTTCCTCCATCAAGTTTGGTGGATTTATTCAAATAAGTATCAGCCAACAAATTTGACATGATGGAATTTTTTTTTTCTCCAATCAACAAAATCCCACCAATTCTAAATCCAAATGCACCCAATTTCACCAAATACCAGAAAACTTTCACCACACATGCACCATAAAAATCTTTACTAACTCCTTTTCACTATAAAAATTCTTTTCACCACTTAAAACAAAAGTGAATATTTAAAAAAAACTTATATCTCCATAAATAAAAACAAACTCAAACATTGAGTTGCCTTCCAACAACGATTTTTGTTTTAATAATAACGTCAAACTTTTAAAGTAAAACAAGGAATGCACCGTGGCAAAAAATATGAAAGGCACCATGAATTACTGCCACAGTAAAACAAGGAATGCACCAATGGACTCGTTCAACGCAGCCGACCCTCCACAGCGATCTGATTGACTTCAACAATGGTCAATTTTGTGGGTGGCAAGAGAAAATTGCAACTCGTTGAGCCAACAACTGGCTGAGCGCACAACTCCACAACTCGATGAGCACACAACTCCACCACATGCAGATAATTGCAACTCCAGCTGAAAATTGCAACTCACTGAGCACACAGCTCCACAACACTCCACCACACGCAGATAACTTCACAACACTCTTCCACAATTCTCCACAACACGCAGATAACTCCACCTGTGTTGAACTCTGCTGCTTCTCTACATAGAGGTGGATCTTAAGCGAGAATCTTCACAACTATTCACGGCTCTAGGTTTACAGAGCCCTCACTGCTCCTCAATGCCTTCTTCCTTACATGGAGCTCAACTCAATGCACAGTGATTCACATGGCTCTAATAGCTTCTCCCATAGCTCAGCTCACCCGAGCTTTGTTTCCTCACAACTCACCTGAGCTCTGATACCATATTATAGAACAGAATTGCACTCAGAACATATCTCTTTCATTACTAAACATTGCAATTTATAGAGTTTTTCAGCCACAGAGGAGCAATAACTACGCCGAATGACTTTATTATCTACTGACACTAGCTTACTGCGTAACAGTGATCGGTGTTGTCCAAATAGTGAGCAGCGCCCTTTGTTTTTAATACTTGACACTCATTCCATTTATCTAACCGGGATGAATATTTTCCATTTGACTACAATAAACATGAGTGGAACCGCGATAGAGTGACCTCCCCATGAGGGGAGGGGGTTCCTTGTTTTAATCCCAACCGTCGATAGAGTGACCTCCCCCTGAGGGGACTGGGTCCTTGTTTTAATTCCAACCATCAATCATTTCGCTAGATGAAGACCGTTGATCTGTAAAGAGGGCAAATGTGTTTCATATATATATATATATATATATATATATTGAATGAGTTATAAGACTTAATTGTGCTATAATTTAAATATTAATTAGCAAAGTTAAATACGCATGTTGAGATATTAATTTTATTATTTGTCAGGTGTTATAATAATTAATTTTATTGTCTAATTATTATAGGCGGTTTTGATTCTCTTGAGTTTAGTCGAGTTTAGTTGGAACTTTTTTAGTCATTTCTTGTAGCTAGTTTCTCTACCTCCTATGTAGTTTTATTTAACTGATTTGGAATGATGAGAAGAGATGTTCACTCTATTCCAATTTAAAGTTATTTTTTTTTTGTATTTCACCTTTTTGCGTTCTTTGTTATTGTATCAGAGCTTCAAGTTGCATAAAACTCTAAGAAAAACAACATTTTAAATTTATTTTTTCTCACAAAAATATAGCAAGGGCAGTGAGAGGTGGACAAGCTTGACAGAGAAAGTGTGACAGCAACTTGACTTTTACACCTATCAAGAAAGAGAAATATGGCAATTTTGTACCTGTGAAGACAACCTGGTGTGACACTTTCATGCCACAGGGAAAAAGAAAGTGCAACACAGGACATTAAACTTACGAAATTGTGGAATTTTTAGGACTATCGCACACTGGCAGTCAATACAGTGTGCAAACTTTCACAGGGTATCAATGTCGGATGGTGTGAAAACGCAGTGAAAAAGAAAACTGCACGAAAAGTCAAATATTGGGAGCAAGAGCACAAGGTTTTTTTTCATTCGTGTTGGGGTCTTCAATTTTCACTTCCTTTTTCTTTCAACAGTGAGATTCTTTTTGAAGTTTCTAAAAGCATAATAAAGTCTCCTCACTCAACTACTTGATATGTGGAAGTGTTTGACTTTCACATAACATTTGTCTCATCATCGCATGAGATTTTAGAAGGTGCATGTGAAGATTTGAAAAAGGAGTCCTCCATTTTAATTTGAAAAAGCGAAATGTCCTCGATTTGATAAGTATTACACTATAATTGCATATAATTTTTTATGCATATAATCTCCTATGATGCAAGGTCTGCTATTTGAGAAGTAGTTTTTCAAAAGGGAGTATTTTCCATTAAAAGGGACGGTTACGTTATTAAAAAAAAATTAAAAGGAGATTATTTTTAAGTTTTGAGAAGAAGATTGTAAAAAAAAATTGTGTATATTTGTATTTATAAAATAGTTTTTTCTAGCACTTTTCCATATACCCCAATTTTGTTTCGCAAAACTATGAATTTTTGTCTTTATGAATGAAGACATTTTTGCAAGCCTAGGAGCGTTGGGATGCCTTGCATAACGATTATGTAAATCCGACCCATGAAGAATTAGCATCCATGAACAATAGTCAGAGGAATGTCGCTACAAAACTAAGAAAGAAAGAATAGAGAGCCAAATGTTAGATATAGAACTATGTTGATGACTTTATCTTCGACAAGATAATTGACACATCAACAAGAAAAGAAGCCTAAGATATTTTTAAGGTTGTGTATCATGGTAATGATACAAGAAAGAGTATTAAATTGGAGACATTTAGAGCTCAATTCGAAACCCTAAAGATGAATGACACAAAGAATGTTGACCATTTCATGACTAGAGTCATGGGCATAGTCAATCAAATCAAACTTATTGGGGAAACCATTACAGATCAAAAGATAGTTGAAAATATCCTTTGAAGCTTGCCTAAGAAATGTGACATGGTTGTAACAACCATTCTAAAATCCAAATATTTTACAACTTTCTCAGTAGAATAGCTGACTGGATCACTTATACCACATTAAAGAAGACTTAACCTGGCAGAGGATTCCATCGAACATGATTTCAAAGCACAACTCTCTCTTGGCAGAAGCGGAGGAGGAGGCAGAGGCAGAGGATATAGAGGTAACAACAAGCGAGGGAGAGGCCGATGAAGAGGTTGATCATAACATCATCATGCAGTAGAGTAGTCGAGACCTTCAAAAAACCAAACACAGAGAAGTTAAACATGGATCAAATCGAATATCCAATGTTATTACTACAAGAAATTCAGGCATTATGAACATGAATGTAGAAAGAAACAATCATATCAACAGGGAGGTAGTGTCTATCTCTCCAAAAAATAAGGAGAATCCTCTAACATCGTGTTTCTTTCCTGCTATATCTCTGAAGACACTCACAATGAGGACCTTTGGTTGTTGGACATTGGCTGCAACAATCATATGACAAGTAACAAATGTTTGCTTTCTATTGTTGATACTTCCGTAACATCAATTTTTTTTTTGGATATTGCTCCTGAATAAAAGCTAAAGGGAAAGATATTTTCCATGTTCTTACTAAATAGAATCAATAGAAATACATACCTAATGTTTATTATGTTCCACATTTGAAGCATAACATCATTAGTGTAGGTCAATTGATGGAACATGGTTATGATGTAATATTTCAAGAGACCACATGTTATATCTACGAAAAACCTCCAAATACAAGACTGATAGCAAAGGTTGAAAAAACCAAGATAGGATGTTTCCCTTGACTCTTAGAAGTCGAAATCTCTCACAATCTTTTGCCCACAATGTGTTAAGAATAGATGAGTTTCAACTATTGAATTCTAGATATGGGAATATTCTATTCAAGAGTCTAAGTATGCTTCTGAAACATTCAATGGTCATTGGTCTCCTTGTTATGAATGGAAAAAATTGTAACTGTGAAATATGCATTCTAGCAAAGCACAAGGAGATAAGGTTTTGACATCTTCCACTAGATCAAAAGAGCCTTTAGAGCTAGTCCATACAAATATGTGTGGCCAATTCTAAACACAGTCTATTGGTGGCAGTCTTTATTTTCTTACATTAATTGATGATTATAATAGGAAGATATGGCTTTATTTTATAAAAAATAAATCAGATACTTTCTCAAGATTCAAAAAATTCAAAGAAGAAGCAGAATAGCATAGTGGAAATGCTTTGAAAGTACTCTAATCTGATTGAGGAGGATAATACAACTCCAATGACTTCAAATATTTTTGTCAACAATAAGGAATCATCATGTAGAACACAGCAGGATATACTCCATAGCAGAATGGAGTAGTAGAAAGGAAAAACCAGGCAATCATGAATATGGCCATATGTATACTGCGTGAGAAGAAGTTGTCTAATGACTATTCGGTTGAAGTAGTTTCAACAATAGTGTATGTTCTCAATAGATCTCCAACAACCACTCTCCAAGATGCAGTACCTCAAGAAGCATGGGATGGTAAGAAGGTGAATGTATCTCACTTAAGAATTTTTTGATCTCTAGCATTTGCACATGTTCCTAAACAACTGTGAAAGAAGCTTGATGATAGGAGTAAAAGATGTATTTTCATAGGCTATAGTGAGCAATCAAAGGCCTATAGACTTTACAACCCAGTTAATAAGAAGTTTGTTTTAAGAAAATATGTTAAATTTGTTGAAAATAAATCTTGGTCTCAACATATTGATGAAGCTTTAAATCAACATGTTTATCCACGAGAGCTACAAATATTGCAAGCTTAAGAAGATCCATACCACTCTAAAAATGGTACATCTTCTAGGAGTGAATCCACTAGTGGTTCAACATTTTCATAAGACAATTAGAAAACAAGAGGCATCAAATAAATACATGAGCATGATCATGAGTTTGATCAACATAATATTTTTTCCTTTCTTTCATCTCAACCAAGCCATTTTGAAGAAGAAGTTACAGGAAAACATTGGGTTGATGCAATGAATCGAGAAATTGTTGCCATAAAGAAAAACCAAACTTGGGAATTAGTTGATCTCCCTAGAGACAAAACCATAACTAGTTTATAGTGGGTATATAAGACCAAGCTGAATGAAAATAGAGAAATTGAAAAACATAAGGCAAGGCTCGTTGCCAAAGGATTCTCACAACAATTTGGTGTCTACTATGGTGAAACCTTTGCTCCAATAGCAAGGTTAGATATTTTTAGAACTTTTTATTCACAACAACTCAACAAAGATGGAAAGTCTATCAAATTGATATAAAATATTATTTCTTAAATGTTATATTGTAGGAAGAAGTTTACGTGGAGCGACTTCCTAGTTTTGAAGTTCCAAGACAAAAGCATAACGTGTATAGGTTGAAGAGATATTTGTATGGCTTGAAAAAGGCTCTCCAATCTTGGTACAGTCACATCACGTATGTCATAAAAAAAACGACTTTTGCAAAAGCAGCCATGAGCCAATGTTGTATACCAAAACTAATGAAGGTAAAATTCTCATTGTATGGCTTTACGTTGATGATATTATTTATATATGCAATATGACGTTAGAAGACTTCAAAGGAACAATGCAAACAGAGTTTGATATGATTAATCTATGGGTCATGAAATAATTCTTAGGCATTGAAATTCAAAAATGTGCTAATGGAATTTTTGTTGGTCAACAAAAATATGCCATTGACATCCTCCAAGTGTTTAGAATTACTAATTGCAAACTAGATGATACACCAAATTCTCAAGGCACCAAGCTGAGCAAACAAGATGTAGCACCACCAGTTGATTCAACATTGTATAAAAGTCTAGTTGGTAGTCTCTTATATCTGACTGCAACTAGACCTCATATCATGTTTGCAGATAGTTTTGTCTTCAGGTTTATGCAATCACCCAAGATTTCTCATTGGAAGGTTTTTAAAAAGGATTTTAAGATATATTGCGGGGACACTAGACTATGGTTTGTTCTACACACATTCTTAAGATTGCTCACTTTCATTTTATACAGAAAGCGATTATGCAAGAAGTTTAGATGATCACAAAAGCACCTCAGGGTAAGTTTTTCATCTTGGAACCAATCTGATTTCATGGGCATCCAAGAAAGAACCAATCATTTCAATGTCTTCAGCAGATGCAGAGTATGTAGTTGCCACTTCAGCGGCTTGTCAAGCTGCGTGGCTTAGAAGACTCTTGGAAGATATTTCAAATGTAAATAAGGAGCCAACTCCTATTTCCTGTGATAATAGTTATGCAATTTCTTTATAAAAAAATTATGTCTTTCACAAAAAAAACAAGCGCATTGACACACATTTTCATTTCATCAATTAGTTTTTAATGATGGAGACACATTATTTTCTTTTTGTGGTTCAAGATATCAACTTCCAGATATTTTCACAAAGCCATTGAGCAAAAATATATTTCAATATCAAAGAGAGAGACTAGGCATTGTAAGGGCCACTACTTGTAGCAGTTGAGATTAGGAGGGGGTGTTGAGTTATTAATATCACTCTTTGCTAGGTGTCATGATATTTAATTCTATTTTCTGCTAGGTGTCATAGTCGGTTTTGATTCTCTTGAGTTTAGTTGAGTTTAGTCGAGTTTAGTTGGAACTTCTCAAGTCATTTATTGTTGCTTGTTTCCCTGTCTCTTATGTAGTTTTATTTAACTAATTTTAAGGATGAGAAGAGTTGTCCACTCCATTCCAGTTTGGAGTTCTTTACCTTTGTATTTCCTCCTTTTTCATTGTTTGTCAGGGTGGACAAGTAAGGACAACAAGATGGTGATGCGACATTATCAAAATGGACAAGCTTGATGAAATGGACTTCCCAAGGGTCGAGGGCTTCCACGGAGGCACCATCTAGGTCCAAATGGGTGCCAAGTGGTAGCACAATGCTAACATGGCAAGAATGAATGGTGTGATTGTAAATGGCTATATTTGGTGATTTGGATGTCAGTTTAAAGAAAAAATTATTGTCAAATCAAACTCAATGGTGATATCTTTGTTAAATTTCGTAAAATTTAAAAATGATGAAATCCGAAATTTAAAAATGATGAAATTCTAAAACCTCATTTCCATGAATCTGGTCAATAATAATATGTTCTTTTACCCTCAATAAATTCTATTTGGTGGATGGAGATGTTAAAAAAGGATTGAAAGATTGAAAATTGGAATTATTCATACACGGGCAAATTTCTTTAGAATGAAAAAAAACACCTCAGTAAGCTTTTATGGATTTAATCTCTCCTAACTCAAAATAAATCTGAAATTAAGATGAATATTTTATATAAATATGGATCGGAGTCCCTATTTCTCAATAACATGGCGGCCAATGAAATGTTTCTTAAGTATGTGTTGATATATCTCTTACTAAGTAAATAAAGTGCGAGTTAGGGTTTGATGGGTTTACTTTACAATGGCGATAGAACAAGCGTTCTGACAGCTTCAATTGGCTGAGAAAATGTCTTTGAATCTCCCTCATATTCAACAACAAGCCAATGATATGTTTCAACAAAGAGTTGGGATAAAGCGTTCTGAGGGCTTGAAGTGGCTGAGCAAAAGTCTTTGAATCTTCATAAATCATGCCTCAACATTTGAAATCAGAACGGTTAAGCTGATGCGAAGCCATGTTCTATCTCTAAACGCAGAGTGGTATATTTCTCAGGAATAGACCCATGGATGACCATCTGCATCAAAGAAACTTCTGAAACGTTAAGAACACTACCTACCACTGTCGGGAGTCCAGAAGCTTCCTCAGTGAGATCCGGTGGTCCGTATGGCGAGTCCACTGCCCGTCTATGTAGACGAGATATCTCCGGACCTGCCCCGAGATTCGAGAATGATGCTATATTTCTTTTTAATACACTTTTTTCTTGGTAATTATCACCGCAATGATTATACAATTGTCTGGTTTTACGATAGTTAATTAGATTTTTAAAATGGTCATTTTAAATATACAAATGGATTTGGTATCTTAAAAATCCCTAAAATAAATACACATCAGATCATAGCGTATAATCTCTAACAAGAAAAATTGAAAACAAGTCTCCTCCTTGCAGCGACTAAAAAAAATTACACTCTAATCGAACCATAACAAATCTAAATGGTGAGAATCGTTAATGGAACACTAATGCTAAAAGTGGGGCGTATTCAAAGAAAATTCAGAAGAAAGTACGTGGTGAGAATCGTAAATGGAATTCTACTTTTAAAACCAGGGGTTCTTTAATGAAATTCAGAAGAAAGTATATTTCTGATTGAACCATGAAAGATAGTTTAGAATGAAATTTAGAAGAAAGTATATTTCGATTGAATCATGAAAGATAGATTGAATCAGGAAAGATAGTTTAGAATGAAATTTAGAAGAAAGTATATTTCTGATTGAATCACGAAAGATAGTTTAGTGAGACAATAAGTTGTTTTTAGTGTGATTTTTTGGATTTTTTGGTGTTGGAATTTAGGAATATTTTTAGTGAAATTTTGATGATTTGTGTTATTTAAATTGGTGTTTTTACTATATATATGGATTCAACATTCTAAAAAACTGTAGTGCACTTTGATTATGCAAGCATTACCCATCAAGCTTCTAATTTCAATAAATTTCTGCCAGATTTTAAAGAAAATAAACTGGAACCCACCGGAAAAACCTAAAAAAATCTCACTAAAAACAACTCAGCAAGAAAATGGTTAGTGAAATAAGCATGTGTACATGAGAAAAAAGTTGTTATGGATTGGATTAGGTAGGTGTACATTGAGAAAAAATCTGTTAGATGTTAGAGTTTTTAAAGTGAGTAATGAAGATTAAATTAAAAAAATTATACATTGAAAAAAAGTTGTTATGGATTGGGTTAGATGTGTGTTGGAAAAAAAGTTGTTAGATGTTAGAGTGTTTAAAGTGTGTATCGAAGATTTAATTAAAAAAATATTACAATTTTTTTTTTATTAGGTTAAATTTATTAAGTGGAATTTGATAATAATTATGGTATAATTTACTAAGTTGAATTTGAGATTACTTATGGTATAATTTATTAAGTTGAATTTTACATTAATTGGGTTTTCAAATAGGTTTTCAATCACAAGGCTAACTTCTAAGTCTAAAATACAAATGATATGGCAACTATGTAGTCGTATTTTTTGTTTTTCATCGGTCTCAAATATAAATTATATTGCACTCTAGTGTAATATTTTTTGTTTTTCAACTGCCTAAAATATATGTTATATTGCCACTTAGTGTAGCATTTTTTGTTTTCGACAGGGCTGCCTTCTAACTTTAAAATGTAAATTCATATAAGCAATATTGTCACACGTACGAGGGAAATGCATGCTTGATTAAATAATAAATACTAACAACATAGACGATTTAAAAATCGTAAACTTGTTTATCGACACTGAGTTTTGAGCAATTGATGTCACATTGCAGACGAAAATATTACAAAATCTAAGTTTCTGTGTTTTAAAATATATTTAGAATTCATAATTGAGGGAAAAAATGGGCATGTTATATTAAGGTGTTTGTTTATATGTAATTTGAGAATGTTATATGAAATTGTGATGAGTTATCACAGTTGCATAAAGATAAATTTGTGATTAATAAGGACGATGGAGACTCTTTGAATGGTCGTAACATGGCGACACAAAAACGTCACGCTTTCGTTCAATTGATTCAGAGGTTGAATGTTGAATGTATGAACCAGGGAGTTTTGGTTTGAATTTGGGTAAACGTTGTTTTGTTTTTTTTGTTGGGTTATTTTTTTTTTAATTTAGTTTTAAATGTATAAATATATTCAGCAGAATATGTTTTAAAATTATTTTTTAAATAAAAGTTAATTTATTTAGGACATAAGAATAAGAATAAGTAAAACTCTTATAAGTAAAACTCAAAACTCAGAAGAATTTAACAAGACCAAAAACTTCCTTATTTAAAAATTACCAATAAATAATTTCAAGTGACCTGACTTCCTTAATTAAATATGATGAGGAGTCAACTTACATTTTTAAATACTAATTTAAAAAGTAACAACGAAAATATACTAGATTTTATTAGTATATAAATAAAAATTTAACTACCTAAAAACACTCCAAAAACTAAAAGACTAACGCTCCAAATATTTGAACAACCCTCAAAACCCTTTCAATTATAACACTCCAAATATTTGAATAACACTCGAAACCCTTTCAATCATGCAAAATAAAAATCAAACTTACATACAAATGAAATTTAAATAAATGCAAAGGTAAAATAATCCCCAAGAAACCTCCAAACATTTAACTCCGGTCAAACGATATCGGATCTTATCGTGGATTGATTTTTAGATACCCGTTATAAAGTGGGTTTCTCTTTGATGTTTATCTGGAAATATGGGACGTCAAATGTCGTCGTGGCACTCTTGAGTTCATGACATGATACTCCAAATCTGTTAGAGATTGATTTTGGCTTTATCTTCCTTTGGGTTAGACAATTCAACGTGATACATACATTTTATCACTATATAGAACATTATTGTGATTCGAAGTCGGTGGAAATAGGCACATGAGTCACGTTTTTGTGACATCATAGTTTAAAAATTTATATAGCAAAATTAACATAGTGAAATTAGAAAATGTGATTAATATAAATTTATAGGTGTCATTGGAAAACTATTTTGATTAACATATATTAACTATTATTTACTAATGTACATAGTTGTGATAGTTGATAGTATGGTCGGCATGTATAATGAGATAAATAGTAGCAGATAGTTAATTATGGCTAAATAAGTCCAAGTTACAATCAAAGAGAGTTTTTAATGTCAATATAGAGTTGACTATGGATGAGCATGATTTTCCACAATTACTTATAGTTGAAATAATGAGTCTAGCTCCATAATGTTTACTATGGAACGTGAAATCAATGACAATCTGCCTTTTCTTGATGTCCTTATTTGAACGAAGGACGATGGGTCATTCTCACACTAGGTCTTTCGGAAGAAAACTCACACGGAGTAGTATCTTCATGCTAAGTCCCATCATTTTCTAGCTCAAAAGGTGGGTGTTCTCAACACTTTAGCTAATCATGTGTTTAGAGTTTTTAATGAAAGTCACCTTGAAGATGAGAAAACTCATCTCCTCAAGGCTTCAAAAATAATGGTTATAATAAGCTCCAATGTCTTAGGGCTTTCCTTAAAGCTCGTAGGTGTTTCAAGATTAAAAAAGAACCCAATGATCGATTTTCTTGAGTGCACATTCCTTCTATACGAGGGACCACTAACAAGATTGCAAGGATCCTAAGAAAGCACGAGGTTCCCTCAACCTGTAGGCCCCTTAGCACCATTCAAATTTCCCTAAGTTCTGTAAAAGACCCAATGGACCGTAAGAATATGAAAGATGTTTATGTCATCCCTTGTTCACGCAAGACACCCTATGTTGGTGAAATTTGCTGATGGGACCAGCCCAACACTGTTTAGGTTAATCACTAATTAAATGATGTAAATAATGATTAAACTGTGGATTAGGTTATAGTTAATGACTTGTCCTTGGATATTTCTTGAATCTGATGTGGTGGCAATTATGAGCGCAGTTATTATGTTGTACTGTGCCTTGGGTTGCGTTTCCCTCTCCTCATTCACACCAAAACCTTCCCTCCTACCATCACTCGTTCATTTCTGCTCTTTGCTCCTTGTTGTCGAGGGTTTGCTCTGATAAGGTTATGCTGCCTTTGCATGTAGCTACGCTGCAACTGTTGGGCGCGCTGGTCAGGGTTACTTTTCCTGAACGTTTAGCTCTTGCATTCACCTTATGGTCTTGGCTCGTTATGCAAACAATGAGGGATAAGTACTCTCTTGTGATTCTTTTGCAGCTGTTTAACTTGTCTTTGCTCCACAGTCTTTGTTCTAATATGAGATCATTTTGCTGGTCAATCTTAGTGGTTTTGGCATGCATCCATGTTGCAAAACAATGGCGCTCTCATGTCTTCGGCTTCATTGCAGCTAACTTCGTCTCTCCATGATTCACTTTGTTCTTTCTGTTGTTCTACTTCTAATGTCATTGCTCCTTTGTCTCAGTCGATGTCTAGAATTCGTGGCTCAATGGCCTGTGCTCTATTCACGCTGCGAACCCTTTAGGTAAGGAAATGTATCCCTTCCTTGTATACATTCATGCACTTCTTTTTTCTCCCATTGTCGACAGTTTACTCATAGTCTGGTCTTGGTTCTTTTGCAGGCTATGGGTTTGCAGTTGGGCATGCCTGGAGTAGTCTCTTCGGCTCTTGCTTGGTAGGCTCTGTCACCGTCACCAATTTTTGGTTTTACAGTTAGGGTCTGTAAGTTAGAGGGTCTGGTTTCCTCAATTCTTGTCGTTGATGTCTTTCGGCTGTAGTCTAACGTCCTGGTTTGTTTTTAATGCAAGATCTCTGAGCCTCTATGCTTATTGTCTGTAAATTTGTGAAAAATAAGAGTCATTTCCCAAAACCATCGTCTAGGGTTTGTTGGCCATCGGTTTTGTGACTGTTCATTGATTATATTTGAGCTCTGCTATGTATATTCAAACATTTTCATGTTATAATTGAATGGAAATTTCAGGGAAAACGTTGGCTTTGAATTACCTATGTTTTAATGGTAATTGTTGACTGTTGTTCCTCTCGTTCTGGCTTGAACGCCCTCGAACGGTGCTTGTTATCTCATGGTTATATTCGTAATTTCTTCAATGGCCCAAAAGTACTGTAGTCACTCTCGTATTTGTTCAAATGGACAAATTCGAAATTGAGAAAATGATATGTGGCTTGTATGACTATGCGTATATGCTTAATTTTCCTGAATTGCTTGCGTTTGTTCCTGTACATTCAATGTTGATTTCTCTTCATGCGTTACAAACCCTCATTTTGGAAATTCGTTACAGTCTCAGCTGTCTGAACTCTGTTTCTTTAAGAAAAGAAAAAAATAGACAAGATAGTCTGCACATACTGTGTCGATTACTCTGATTGTTCGGTGAATTAGGAAGCAATAAAGAAAATGCTATGATTACATAGATGGATTCGAATAAAATTGTCTGCTCTTTTATTATCAATGCTTGTATGCTAAATGCTGAAAATTTTTAATGATTTTCTCATTTACATTTATATCCCTTGTTCACAGTTACCTAAAATGTGTAGTTACTTTTTTAGTTGTAATTCTTATTACTTACATCACTGTGCATGTATTCGGTTCTGCCTATACTACAAGATTTTACATTAGACATATTTGTCTTTTTCCTTTGAAATGACAGAGCAGTTATTAATCTACTGTTGATTAAAGACAAATAAGTTAATGACCCTAACCGACCAAACTATCCTTAACTAATACTGAGATTAAAAAGAAAACAAAGTCCTACATCATACTTTGACAAACTGAATATAAAGAAACCAATTTGCTAATACAGCTTTCCACCTTGGCAGAGACCAACACTCAGTCATGGTGCCCTAGCTGGATGCTCCTGCATCAAGCTCCCGGGGTAAAATGAAATCATGACTCTAGTCTATGAGCTTCTCGACTGAAGAACCTGCCTGCTCAATTTGTCTGGCATCAAGTCACGAACTGTCCTCAATAGGACAGTTCTTCGACTTGACCAAGTATTGCAGATACTCCTTCCACCAAGTTCGTTTGGCCACTTGAGTGTCAAGGATTCTCTCGATCTCGGGAGGCTGAATGTAAGGCATTTGTCTCATCCAAGTTTCTCCTCCATCCTGGGTATTCCGTGTAGGCCGTGTGGTTTTGTCTTCTTCTTCTGGGTCAAGAGTGTAAGGAAACAGGTCTGCCACATTAAAGATGGGTGAAATGCCTATTCCTATTAGCAGTTGTATCTCATAGGCATTCGCTGAAAATTTCCAGAGGACTTTGTAGGGACCTATCTTGTTGTAATTTAGCTTGTTGTATGCACCTCTAGGGAAGCATTCCTTGCACAAATGTGTGAGGACTTCATCTCCCACATTGAACTGCACTTCCCTTCTTTTCAAATATGCTTGTTGTTTATACTTTTGGCTATTGTCCTGCAATTTAATTTTCACCTTCTCATGCAAATCTCTCATCGCATTAGCGAAATATTCCCCATCTGTGCTTCGCCTTTCTTGTTGTTCGAGATCTCGCAACTCATGCACTCCGCGAGGATGCATGTGTTAGAAAATTATATATTACGGAGCAATGGAACACATAAAATATTGCAGAAATATAAACACAGAAAACGCACAAAACAAGAGAGACACAGATATACGTGGTTCACCCAGTTTGGGCTACGTCCACCCCGAACAGCCAGTCCTTCCTTTCTATTATCGAGCAAAATGAAGAGACACAAACTACAACAAATCCGCTGTAATATCCTTTGTTTTCTCTCACAGTCTCACCTCTCTGTTTCTCGCTCACAGAATACACATCTATACCTCAGCCTCAAATACAATGCCCTCATACAAAGAGAGGGGGTTGCCTTCTAGGGCAAAAAACCCTAAACTAAACATAAGTTCTACCGTCATATCATCTGCCTAATGAACGGCCCAGATTGACTAGAAATTACTATACTTTTACAAGGCAATTTTACATTTGTTTTTGGCTTCGGCGGCGCTACCCCCGAGCCCCCGGACCCCCCAGCCCGGGGGGATCGCCCCCCCCCCCCGGACCCCTGCAGGGGGAACAAGTCCCCCCCGCGTGGAGGGGTGTACAAACTTCCTGGAGTATACATCCGGCTGAAACAAAGACCTCTGAACAATCATGCACCACACACAACAATCTCCCACTTGGAGAATGATTGTAGAAACTCCACCGCTGGTTCATTTTCTGGACAATGACTCCTCGTTGGAGCTGGCTGTTTCTCATCTTCATCGTCATCCTTGAAGACCAATTGAAACTGAGCATATTCTCAGTTTCTCCCTGGTTACAACTTTTGTTAACATATCTGCAGGATTCTGGCTAGTGTGTATCTTTTCCAGCTTCAACTCTCCATCTTCCAACACTGATCATATGAAATGGTACTTGAGCTGTATGTGTTTAGTCCTAGAATGAAATGCAGAGTTCTTTGCAAGATGAATGGCACTTTGGCTATCATTGTATAACATGCCCATATCATGCTCCTTACCCAATTCACCCATAAACCTTTGTAACCAAATCATTTCTTTACTAGCCTCTGTAGCAGCAACATACTCTGCTTCTGTTGTTGAAAGTGAAACAACACTTTGGATTTTTGAAACCCAACTGGCCGCTGTTCCTCCAACAGTAAATACATATCCTGTAGTGCTCCTCCTGTTATCTCTGTCACCTGCCATATCTGCATCAACATATCCCTGTAGAGAAATGTTTGAACCACCAAAGCATAATGCTTGATTTGTGGTACGTTTCAAATATCTGAGAATCCATTTCACTGCCATCCAATGTTCCTTTCCTGGATTGTTCATGTACCTGCATACAACTCCCACTGCATGTGCAATATCAGGCCTTGTGCAAACCATTGCATACATTAATCTTCCAACTGCTGATGCATATGGAACTTTAGACATATAATCCATGTCTTCTTGGGTCTTTGGGCACATTTCCTTGCTAAGTTGGAAATGGCTAGCAAAAGTTGTACTAAATGGTTTTTCATTTTGCATATTAAATCTTTTCAACACCTTTTGTATGTACTCATTCTGAGACAATGTTAATTTGCGATTTTTCCTGTCTCTAGTTATTCTCATACCAAGGATTTGTTTTGCAGCTCCCAAATCCTTCATTGCAAATGAATTTGCCAATTTTCTTTTGAGTACATTTATTTCCTGCATGTTAGATCCTGCAACAAGCATGTCATCCACATACAATAGCAATATAATATAGCTGCCATCATTTTGCTTTTTCAGATAAACACAATGATCAGAGTGACATCTAGTATAACCTTGTTCAGACATAAACTTGTCAAATTTTAGATACCACTGCCTTGGAGCCTGTTTTAAGCTATACAAGCTCTTCTTCAACCTGCACACTAGTTTCTCCTTCCCTTTCACATCATATCCTTGTGGCTGCTGCATATATATCTCTTCCTCCAAATCCCCATGGAGAAAGGCTATCTTTACATCTAACTGCTCAAGATGCAAATCTTCAGCTGCTACAAGACTTAAAATAGTTCTGCTTGAAGTCATTTTAACAAAAAGAGAAAATATTTCATCAAAATCAATACCTTTCTTCTGTGAAAACCCCTTCACCACAAGTCTAGCTTTGTACCTTTGTTTTCCTCCATCTTCTTCCTTCAGCCTGTAAACCCATTTATTCTTCAATGTAGTTTTTCCTGCAGGCAACCTGACTAAATCCCAAGTCTGGTTATGCATTAAGGAGTCCATCTCTTCTTCCATGGCTACCTCCCACTTCTTCCTTCTTTCAACCTGCATTGCTTCTTCATAACATTCGGGTTCACCAGAATCAGTCAACAATAAATAATACAATGAAGGAGAGTATCATTCAGGGGGTCTACTTATCCTGGTAGATCTTCTAACACCACTTTCAGGTGTTTGGGGTGCATGTTGTTGTTGTGGTGGTTGCTGTTGTTGATTATTATTATTTTCAGGCACCTTTACCTTTTCAGTGATGTCATGAAGAACTGCGTATTCCTTGTTTTCATTTTCTTTCTTCTTTTCTTGCAACTGATTCTTATACAAGACCTTTTCATTGAATATTACATCTCTGCTCCTAATGATTTTGTGATTTTCATAATCATATAAGCGATACCCAAAATCATTAACACCATATCCAATAAAGGTACATTTCTTTGACTTTGCCTCAAGCTTTGCTCTATTTTCTTTATCAATATGGACAAAGGCCTCACAACCAAAAGGCTTTAAAAAGAGTAGTTTACCTTTTTACCTGTCCATGCTTCCTCCGAAACACCACCATCCAAGGAACTTGAAGGCCCTCTATTTATTAGATAAACAGCAGTATCTACAGCATCTGCCCAAAACTGTAAAGGCAATCCTGCATGCAATCTCATGCACCTTGCATGCTCCATGATTGTTCTGTTCATCCTTTCTGACACACCATTTTCTTGTGGTGTTCTTGGAACTGTCTTCCCTCTGCGAATTCCATGTTCTGAAAAATACCTATCAAACTCTTTGCTGCAATATTCACCTCCATTGTCTGATCTAAGACACTTCAATTTCTTTCCTGTCTCAATCTCAACCAAAGCTTTCCATTTCTTGAAAGTATCAAATACATCATATTTATTCTTAATACAATAAATCCAAGTTTTTCTAGTTGCATCATCAATAAAGGTAACATAATAACGAGAGCCACCAAGAGATGATACCTGAGCAGGTCCCTATACGTCTGTATGCACAAGCTCTAATTTTCGTTTTTCTTTTCTTTCCCAACTCTGAGAAATCTGACTCTCTTCTGTTTTCCATAAATGCAGTTCTCACAGAAGTCCAAATCAACATTCTTCAAACCCGGCAACAAATTCCTTGAGTGAAGAATCTTCATCCCCTTTTCACTCATGTGTCCGAGCCTATGATGCCATAATGCTGCATCTGCTCCTTTGGAAGTTAAAGCATTAACAGAGTTAGAAATACCATTGCATAAATACAATGTACCAACCTTTTCGCCTTTTGCTATTACCAGGGCTCCTTTGGTGACCTTCCAATCTTTATCTGTGAAAGTTGTCACACAACCTTCACCGCCTAACTGCGCTGTTGAAATCGGATTTTTCTTTAGATCTGGAACATGCCTTACCTCCTTTAATAGCCATTGGTTTCCATTCTGCTGGTCTACAAGAACCTTACCCATTCCAACGATTTTACAAGGTTTATCATCACCCACACGAACTTGTCCAAAATCTCCTTGAACATAGTCATGAAAGTATTTCTTATCAGGTGTGGCATGGAATGAAGCCCCTGAATCTACCACCTAGGAATCAGTAATATTTTCGAAAGAAAGAATCAAAGCATCTTGTAACACCTCACCTATCACATTTTCTTCATGATTGTTTTCTTGTTGTGCATCTCCTTCTTTTCCCTTCCGAGATCTACAGTCTTTCTTTAGGTGTCCTTTCTTTCCACATTTCCAGCACACTATCCCCGATCTGGACTTGGATCTACCTTTCCTTGATTTACTGCGATATCCTGAGCTCTTTCCTCTTTCCATTTTTCTTCCTCTAGACTCTGCACTCAAAGCATTTCCCGATGTCTCACCAGAGCTTTTCCGTCACATTTCCTCGCTAAGGATAGCACCGACAACATCATCAAACTTTAAAGTACTAGATCAGGAAACGGAGTTACTAATGGCCATTACCAAACCATTCCAACTTTCTGGTAATGAGCACAAGAATAACAGAGCTCTAACTTCATCATCAAAGTTTACCCCTACAGAACTTAACTGACTTGTAACTATATTAAAATCATTTAAATGGTTTGCAACAGATCCACCTTCCGACATATTCATATTAAATAACCGTTTCATAAGAAATACCTTGTTTGAGGCCGAAGGTTTTTCATAAAGTTTCGACAACGTCTGCATCAAACCCTCTGTCGTGGTTTCCTTTGAAATGTTGAAGGCGACTGACGCAGCAAGGCACAACCGTATTGTTCCGAGTGCCTTTCTATCTAGAAGGTTCCATTCTTCACCTTTCATACCCGTCGGCATCTTTGTTTTTCCGCCCAATGGTAGGTATAGATCTTTCTGATACAGATAATCTTCCGTCTGCATCTTCCACAGCGAGAAGTTTTGGCCGTTAAATTTCTCGACCCTAAAATTACCATCTTCCGCCATTGCTCCCACTCGAACCAGGAACCCTTCTTTCCTGCGAGTTTATCAGCCAAATAGACCTTCGGCTCTAATACTAGTTGTTAGAAAATTATATATTACGGAGCAATGGAACACATAAAATATTGCAGAAATATAAACACAGAAAACGCACAAAACAAGAGAGACACAGATATACGTGGTTCACCCAGTTTGGGCTACATCCACCCCGAACAGCCAGTCCTTCCTTTCCATTATCCATCAAAATGAAGAGACACATCCTACAACAAATCTGTTGTAATATCCTTTGTTTTCTCTCACAGTCTCACTTCTCTGTTTCTCGCTCACAGAATACACATCTATATCTCAGCCTCAAAAACAATGCCCTCATACAAAGAGAGGGGGTTGCCTTCTAGGGCAAAAAACCCTAAACTAAACATAAGTTCTACCGTCAGATCATCTGCCTAATGAACTGCCCAGATTGACTAGAAATTACTATACTTTTACAAGGCAATTTTACATTTGTTTTTGGCTTTGGGGGCACTGCCCCCGAGCCCCCGCGGAGGGACCGCTGGCCCACCCCGGACTCCCGCACTGGGGGGATTGGCCCACTGCGGATTCCCGCAGGGGGGACAAGTCCCCCCCGCACCCTCCCGCATGGAGGGGTGTACACACTTCCTGGGGTATACATCCGGCTGAAACAAAGACCTCTGAACAATCATGCTCCACACACAACAGCATGCCGTACAAGATCTGAAAAGGATTGCAACCCATGCTACGATTGGGTGAGTCATTATAAGCAAACTCTACCTGGGCAAGCACTCGATCCCACATCCGTGAATTCTCGCCAATTAAGCTTCGTAGTAGGTTTCCCAGACTTTTGTTTACGACCTTTGTTTGTCCATCATTTGCGGATGATAAGCAGAACTGTAACTCAACTGTGTGTCCATCTTCTTCCACAGGGTGCGCCAAAAGTGCCCTGTGAACTTCACGTCCCTGTCAGAAAGAATAGACTTAGGCAAACCATGTAGCCTGATAATATCTGTAAAGAACAAGTGGGCCACATGAGTGGCATCGTTGGTTTTTCTGCAAGGGATGAAATGCGCCATTTTCAGGAACCTGTCCACTACTACGATCACCGAGTCATAACCCCGTTGTTTCCTTGGTAGACCCAAGACGAAGTCCAAGCTGACTGAGTCCCATGGTCTGCTTGGAACAGTTAATGGTGTATACAGTCCCGTGTTTTGACTGTGACCCTTCGCTAACTGGCACACCTTACATCTGGTCACAAATCGCTATACATCCCTTCGCATTCTTGGCCAAAAGTAAAAATTGCTGAGCTGCTCGAGTGTCTTGTCCATGCCAAAATGTCTGGCTAGACCTCCACTGTGCTTCTCCCAAATAATATTCTCTCTCATCGAGTAGTTAGGAATGCATAGCTGTCCTCCTCTAAACAACAGTTTCTCTTGCAAGTTGTAGTCCAACCATGGACTATTAACTCTCACCAAGGCATTTCGACATGCCTCATAGGCCTCCTTAAAATCTGTGTCAGTCTGATATAAATATTCCAAGTGCTCAAAACCCAGCACTTATACAATACTCTCCTGCTAAAGTAAGGCCCTCCTACTCAACGCATCTGCCACCTTGTTGGCCTACTCGCTGATGTGTTTCAACACAAAGGTGAAACTATGCAAATATTCCACCCACTTGGCATGTTTGTGGTTCAGCTTCTGCTATTGCATCACATACTGCAGTGCAGAATTATTCGAAAACAACACAAATTCATTTCCTAGCAAGTAGTGTCTCTAATGCTTCAGTGCTTGGATGACAGCATCGAACTCCTTTTTGTAGGATGAATATTTCTGCATGCTTTCATTTAACTTCTCACTAAAAAATGCAACAGGTTTATCCTCCTGGCTGAGTACAGCTCCAATAGCCATACCGCTAGCATCACAACGAACCTGAAAGAGATTTTTAAAATCTGGCAATCTCAGGATCGGTCTCTCTACGATCTTCTTCTTTAGTAGCTGAAAACTCCTCTCCACTACATCAGTCCATCGAAAAGGCTAATTGGCCTTTTTAATAGTGTCCAACATAGGTGCGCAAATTTCACTAAAATTTCTTATGAATTTCTGGTAAAAACTCGGCAGCCCATGAAAACTACGTACCTCAAATAAGCTTTTCGGGGATGGCCAATTAACTATCGTTGCAATCTTCTCCGGATCCATCTTCAGCTCATTTTCTGCTATTACAAAGCCCAAATAAATCAACTCCTTTTGCATAAAAGTACAATTTTTCAGATTTATCAGCAGCTTATTTTGCTGCAATTTTTCCAACACTTTCCCAACATGTCGAAGATGCTCCTCCCTTATCTTGCTGAAAATTAGTACGTCGTCCAGGTACACTGTCACAAATTTTCCGATGTATTCTTTCAGCATTTCATTCATTAACCACATAGATGTACTGGGTGCATTACTCAGTCCGAATGGCATAACCAGCCATTCATACAGTCCCTCATTAGTCTTGAAGGCTGACTTCCACTCATCCCCCTCTCAAATTCGGATCTGATGATACCCGCTCTTCAAATCTATCTTAGAAAAATATGCTGCACCACTTAAGCAATCCATCATGTCGTCCATCCGTGGTATTGGAAACCTGTACCGAATGGTGATTTTGTTGATGGCCCTTGAGTCTGTGCACATCCGCCATTCTCATCCTTTCTTGGGAGCGAGAACCATTGGAACTGCACAAGGGCTCAAACACTCCCTTATCAATCCTTTGTCTAGCAGTCCCTGCACCTGCTTTCAAATATCCTCATTGTCTTAGGGGCTCATCCAATATGCTGCCTTATTTGGCAAACTTGCTCCAAGTATGAAGTCAATATGGTAACTTATGCTTCTTTTGGGGCACACTTTTGTTATCAGGAAATCTAGTGTCCACTCGGAGCTACTAGTCCCACTAAGACTGGTAGCTATCTTAGAAACAAACAAACTAAAACTACTTTCGCTTTCCTTTATGAGAAGTATATAAGAGGGAAACAAAGGACACCAACCTCAGTCTTACGCTTGGTTCCTTGCTTGGTTCCTCTCCCTTCTCGCAGATACTTGCCTCTTTTCCTTCGTCTACCCAGCTTCAAAGAGTACCTGTGGAATCAAAGCAGCATAATACTATCGAAGAACAGAGATCTACAATCATAAACAATACAGGACCAGATATATATTGACCACACAAATGCATATATCATCAAACATACAAGAATGTGGAGGAAAAATTGAATAACTTTATTAATATCAAGAATAGCAAAGAGGATTACAACCAATTGTTCTGACCCAGCATCATCCTCCCAGCATAAAAGCCCTTCTTCACCTCATGAAAAGCTTAGATCACCCAACACTATGATGTTGCACCAGGAAACCAACAACACTTCCTTACAAGATACAAAATTCTAGCCTCTGGATCTCTAGGATGAGGGATCCATATATAGATGATTGTAGGGGGGTGAATCAGCTTCTGGGATTTTGATCAGTGTCCTCTCTCTGATAGTTCTTGATTCCACTCAGAGATTGATGATCTCTTACTCATCCCTGGGCTAACTCAGAGAGGCAAGTGCCACAAGAGAAGTTTCTGGAAGATTCCATGACGATCCACCTTGCAAATTGTCTCTGCCATTTGTCTACTCTCACCCTTCGCACCCTACAGAAGGGCTTTCTAGTATGCATCACACCCTTTACACTAAGCAGGTGGGATGCATCGCACCCTCTGCACTGGGCAGTCTCTATGGTCCAGCTTTGACCAGTTCTGAGCAGTTTTCTGTGGAGAACTTCCCGGAGATGATGTAATCATCTGACCTTGTTCCTTTAGGGTGTGAAGCAACACTTTTAGGGACTTAGGAGCCCTTGCTTTATGGACATGTATGATTGGGGTTGCAGTGCCCAAAAATGTCTATAACATCTACCCCCTAAAGCATGAGGTCATTAACCTTTTGATGTCGGGTGAAATGCTTTATCATGAGGATCCGAAGTTTTTTCGAGCTAGAAGGCGACCTGTAATAAGATACAATACAATACATTATTTCCATAATATTTTCATGATCTAGCTGAGGCGGGCATTCCCATTCTCAGCTTTATAAATTCATTTTCATGTACATAAGACAGACAACCGTCTGTGAGGCAGACTGATGATTCTGATAGAGCCATCATCCTTTGATTCGGATGATCATCTATGCAGCGATGATGTACATTTGATGTCTTTATTTTCCTAAATATATCGCAGCCCAGATGGATGAAACTAGATCCAGGGTCTTCAAACTCGTCCAATATTCACTCGAAGTACAAGTCGATCCATGTGAAAGATGTTTTGGAGTTGAACATGGAAATACATCGCCTGATTACCAGCCAATGATGTAAGCTGTTAACGAGCGCGAGAGGAATCACCGATAATGATGATGACCCTCAAGGTACTACAAAACAATTTGTGTGGTGTGAAAAATGAAATTGGCATCGAACACCACGCAAAGTCTTTCGATCAAAGGCAATTGATGTAAACATGTCGCCGGAAGTGAGAAACTTGCCATTGAGGCATGCAAGCTTCAAAGTACTGAAAATGTTGTTCCTAAGTCGACTTCTTGGATAATGAGCTAATGTCGACAAGAAGTGACCCATCGTAGGAAGGCCTTAACGAATCCCACATCTACGACACAGAATAGAGTAAATGATTTTGGAGGTGAAAACGATCTAATGATACAGGGTTCAGGGTGGCAGTCATGAAAGAATGGAACGTGAATGTATTGCAGCGGATGAGACATAGCTGAATTCTCTGAGTGACTTCCCTTGAACATACCGGCGACACTGACATGGATTGGTAGCGTTAACCCCAGATATGGATGGTGCAATGGACCAATGGTGACATGACCGGTGAACGGAATAACCCAACCCGACTCCGACGTGGAGTGAAAGTGTCATGTTCAAGAGCGACTTGCTACCAATAAAGTTTCTTCAAGTTTTCTTCCCAACTTTTCCCCAGTCATTGTTGACCAGTCCCTCTTTATTTTTATTAAGATTGAGGAGGATAACATATGCTTGTTCTATAATTTTCCCTTTGGGCAAACCCGTCGCTATGTTTTAACAAGCCTAGCGACAGTGAAACTCGTTCTTGTCCATATGGACAAGTTTGTTGCTATTGGTTTTAACGAGTTTAATGACAAAGATAACTCGGTCCTTTTCAATTTTAAAGAGTCTAAAAGGGACGCAAAGGAAACTTCAATGATCCTTTTTCGTCATATACTCCCGCAAGTCCGAAAAAGTATAAAATAATACAAAAGGGATGAATTTTCGATAATTTTAACGAGCCTAACAAAACAAGCGCTCGATCTTTTTGTGTAATAATCCCTCAGGTCCAAAAAGATTAAAATCTAGAGGAGGGATAGCACTCCTGGTAGCTTTAACGAGCTGGAGAGGTCAACTGCTCGGTAATATTTTCATATTTTACGAATCAGACGAAAAGAGCTTAAAGAAGACTCATTTTTTTAGGAACGAGTGATAATTTCGGGTAGCAGCTGATTCCAGGTAAGGTTTGGAATTTTCCAATCACGGCAGTGTCATAAGGATGGCTAACAGGATCACTCTTCGTAGCTATTCCTCAAAAGGGGTAAACAATCAAATGGAGGTGAACGATCGGCTAATTAACTATCGTTGCAATCTTCTCCGGATGTAAATAATGATTAAACTGTGGATTAGGTTATAGTTAATGACTTGACCTTGGATATTTCTGGAATCTAATGTGTTGGCAATTATGAGCGTAGTTATTATGCTGTATTGTGCCTTGGGTTGCATTTCTTGCTCCTCGTTCACGCCAAAACCTCCCCTCCTACCATCACTCGGTCATTTCTGCTCTTTGCTCCTTGTTGTCGAGGGTTTGCTCTGGTAAGGTTATGCCACCTGTGCATGTAGCTACACTACAACTGTTGGGCGCGCTAGTCAGGGTTACTTTACCTGAACGTTTAGCTCTTGCATTCACCTTATGGTCTTGGCTCCTTATGCAAACAATGAGGGTTTTGTCGCCTGTGTATTTATTCACTTGTGATTCTTCTGCAACTATTTAACTTGTCTTTGCTCCACAGTCTCTGTTCTGGTATGAGGTCGTTTTGCTGGTAAATCTCAGTGGTTTTGCCATGCATCCAGGTTACAAAACAATGCCACTCTCCTGTCTTCGGCCCCACTGCAGGGAACTTCATTCGTCCATGATTCACTTTTCTCTTTCTGTTGCTCTGCTTCTAATGTTGTTGCTCCTTTGTCTCAGTCGATGTCTGGAATTCGTGGCTCAATGGCTTGTGCTCTATTCACGTTGTGAACCCTTCAGGTAAGGAAATGTATCCCTTCGTTGTATAAATTCATGCACTTCTTTTTTCTCCCATTGTTGACAGTTTACTCAAAATCTGGTCTTGGTTCTTTTGTAGGCTATGGGTTTGCAGTTGGGTGTGCCTGGAGTAGTCTCTTCGGCTTTTGCTTGGTAGGCTCTATCACCGTCACCAATTTTTGGTTTTAGAGTTACGACCTGTAATTTAGACAGTCTGGTTTCCTCAATGCTTGTCGTTGATGTCTTTCAACTGTAGTCCAGCGTCCTGGTTCATTTTTAATGCAGGCTCTCTTAGCCTTTATGCTTGTTGTCTATAAATTTGTGCAAAATAGGAGCTATTTCCAAAAACCCTCATCTAGGTTTTGTTGGCCGTCAGTTTTGTGACTGTTTATAGGTTATATTCGAGCTCGACTATGTATATTCAGGCATTTTCATGTTATAATTGAAAGGAAATTTCAGGGAAAACGTTGGCTTTGAATTACCTCTGTTTTAATGGTAATTTTTTTATTGTTTTTCCTCTCATTCTGGCTTGAACGCCCTCGAACTGTGCTTGTTATCTCGTGGTTATATTCGTAATTTCTTCAATGGCCCAAAAGTACTATAGTCACTCTCGTATTTGTTTAGATGGATGGATTTGAAATTGAGAAAATGATATGTGGCTTGTATGACTGTGCGTATATGCTTAATTTGCCCGAATTGTTTGCGTTTGTTCCTGTACATTCAATGTTGATTTCTTTCATGGGTTACAAACCCTCATTCTGGAAATTCATTACAGTCTCAACTATCTGAACTCTGTCTCTTTAAGAAAAGAAAAAAGTAGACAAGATAGTGTGCATGTACTGTGTCGATTACTCTAATTGTTCAGTGAATTAGGAAGCAATAAAGAAAAATATATGATTACACAGATGTATTCGAATAAAATTGTCTGCTCTTCTATTATCAATGCTTGTATGCTAAATGCTGAACCTTTTTAATGATTTTCTCATTTACATTTATATCCTTTGTTCACAGTTACCTGAACTGTGTAGTTACTTTTTAAGTTGTAATTCTTATTAGTTACATAAATATGCATGTATTTGGTTCTGCCTATACTACAAGATTTTACATTAGACATATTTGTCTTTTTCCTTTGAAATGACACAACAGTTATTAATCTACTATTTATTAAAGACAAATGAGTTAATGACCCTAATCGACTAAACTGTCCTTAACTAATACTGAGATTAAAAAGAAGACGAAGTCCTACATCCTACTTTGACAAACTGAACATAAAGAAACCAATTTGCTAATACAACTTTCCACCTTGGTGGAGACCAACACCCGGTCATGGTGCCCTAGCTGGATGCTCCTGCATCATTCACCGCTCAATAAATCAGAGGATTTAGGAACATGTTGCAGTCATTAAACATGGGAGGACTCATTCGTCATCATTAGCAAAACATGTGGAAAAGTCAAAACACCACATCTGCATTGTAGACGCTCGGATCATCGCTAGGATAGATCATTTCCATCAGCTCAAGCTTAGAGAGACTATAGAGATTGAAAGGAAACCAAGTGATCTAAATAGAGACGTTGGATGGAAAATTAGCAATTGTTAGATCACTGTCATTTCCTCTTAAGTTTTTATTTATTTCCTTTATATTTATTTATTTATTTCTAGTTTCTTAATTTTTATTATTTATTTGTATTTTTGAACTTTACTCTAATAAGTGATTAATTACTTTATTTTCTTCATTATTGATTTATTTATTTAGTTAATTAATTAATTTTATTTTAAGTTTGACCATTTATTATTTCTATTTATTTTTAAGTTTCTAGAATTAATTTTGTTTATTATTTAAATTTGACCCAAATATTAATTTTATTTTTTAGTGTTTTGATTATTTAGGTTTGACCCATATATTTTTAGTTAAGTTCGACCTTTATTATTATTATTATTTAATTGATTATTTAAGTTAGATCCAAACATTATTGTTATTTTATTAATTGTTTTATAGTTTTGATTATTTATGTTCAAACTAAATATTTTTTTTATGTTAGATATTAATTTCATTAAAATTTTCATTTTGATTAATTATTTTTCTTAATTCAATATTAACTACTATATTCTAACAATTGTTTCCTTACATTTAAATATTATTTATCCATAAATAATATTTATTGAGTCAAATCTAACTTTTATATTATACTGGCTAAAAAAAATTCTCTTCATCTATTTAACTTGATGTCAGAATATGGTTCTTCATCTTGTCTTGGCGATGAATCACACTGGATGGTTGGAAACGTGATGACAAGACTCTGATGTGATTTTTACCGAAAGTTTTCTTACTTTTTAGATTATGATTAGCGATGGTTGACCATGGTTCTTCATATTTGATAATAGTAGACCATGGTTTACCATAATTTTCTATCATAGGTTATAATTAATTATGGTTGACCACATTGATTCTTTCTAAGAACAAATAATTATGGTTGATCATGGTTGATTGTGGTTACTATGGTTAATGGAAGGTATTCATGCTTGCTCACAGTTGGCTGAGGTCAATAATGGTTGACCATAGTAGTTTATATGTTGATTATGGTTGATTGAAGATGACCATGATTTCTCATGGTTGACTATATTGCCCATAGTTGACTATGATTCACGAAGATTGACATGGATTACTATGGCCAACTATGATAAAGTTTAATTAACCACAATTAACCATGATTTGATTTATGTTTATCGAATTACAATGTTGAATATTAAATAAGCCCTTAAAAGCTTTATAAATATAAATATTAAACCTTATTCAAAAACCCTAATGTTAATATAATCAACTTTAATATTAATATTAATATTGTTAATATGATTAATAGATATTCAATATTATTATTATTATTATTATTATTATTAGTAGAAGACAACTTTATTAATAATAATATTATTTTATTTGTTTTGTAATTAGGTTGTGCCTAGTCCAGGGTCAACTTGCTTATTGGTTGGAAGAAGATTGATCTACCCATGATGGGATGCTTATCACGAGGAATGTGCAAGACTTGGTTGAGCCTACAAACCCCTTCGGAATTTTAATTCCCCCAAAATGGATTTCATTCCTCAACCCCTCCCCATTAGGTTTGAACTTTTGACTTGGAAATAACTAAACCCCATGCAAACCAAATAGTCTATGCCTCATAGGTTACTAATATTAATATTATTATTATTAAATATTTTTAAACATTGACTATGACTGATCAAGGTTGACATTGGTTGAATAAGGTTGATGAAGGTTGATGAAGGCTAACTTTGTAGACCATTTTCAAGAGGACTATGAGTCAATAAATTTCATTATTATTAATTATAATAAACATAGGGTTGACCAATTTTAATCATGATTAACTATTAATAATATGTTCAATTATATAATAATAATAATATAGTCAACCTTATTATTATTATTAGTTGTCAACTTTATTAATATTAATATTAATATTGTAACATTATTAAATATTAAACTTTATTCACTAATCCTAATGTTAATGTTATCATTAAATCTTATTAATATTAATGCACATTAATTACCCGGATGCGGGTGCCACGCCGCATATGGATGGCTCGCCAGCTGTTTAGCATGGGCGGTCTCAGGTTCAGAAGCGGCCTTAACTGCTCTCCGCTGCCTTGGATGGCAAGCGTGAGAGCTGAAGGGAGGAAGGACGGCAATTCATTTCCGATTCTGTGCGACATTAACGGTTTCAGATGGGAGTTATGGCACTCCAAAAACGAGGCAAACCAGAGCAGCTTAAGTATGCCAAGAATTGGGAATGTTTTGCAATGGTTCAGGCTCGAGTTGTGGATTCAGGCTTCAGTCCGTCAGGCCTTCAAGCGCTGGCTCACGAGCTCTCCTTGGCAATTGGATGTGGATACAGGGCAGCAAGGGAGGATAAGGGCGGATTCACACCCCTCATATCCCTCTCCACGACTCTGTCACGCTCATCGGTCTTCAAGGAAGGAATGGCGCCAAGACAGAGGCTCATTAGCCGTCGAGGCATTGGAAGGGAAGGTTCTTCACGTCCCCTGGCTGCTAATCGGCCTCCATGTTGCTATCATTGTTTATGTCACCAGTCGACAGATGCACACCCCATTCGGCCGTCTCAATTCATGGACTCTAGGTCTCCGGACTCAAGCTCTGCTCCGCTACCTACGTTCGGAACAGCGGTCTTCACTGTCAGTTGTGCCCAATGTCATTCCAACATTAATGCTCATGTTTCGGTCCTATTCCTGGAGGAACCGAAAAAGGAGGTGGGAGGATTACCCAGCGCCAAAATTCATCATGCTGAATGTTCCAGAGTTGCTGAGGAAAGGGCAGAGGCACAACCTGAACCGAATGCTGTACAACCTTCGTCTCAGCCAGCACCAGCTTCAGGCAAAGGCAAGGTTGATTGGGGACCTCCACCGGAAGGCGAGTACTGGATTTATGAAGAGGACTCGGAGGAAGAGGATTCGGTTGAATAGGAGCCGGCTCCACCATGCTTCTACCCTCAGACAACTCTAAGGTTTTTTTTGTGAACTGTTACTCTTGTTACAAGTGCTCAATTATGTTGTTAATGTCACTGTTTGGCCTCATAATTCTGTTACTCTATGCTCGACTACGCCCGCGCGAAGAACACTGTTGAAGAACCTCTCTTTCTACCCTTGGCCCCTGCGCGGGATTCATAATTTTGTTTTTTCTGTGTCTCAAAAGATTACAGCCCCTGCGTGGGTTACTAGTCTCCGTCATGAAGCCCTTGCGTGGGTCTCGGGTCAAAAGGGTGTTGCCCCTGCGTGGGCGTTCAGTAACTATAAGAAAACCCCTGAAAGTGAAGTCTTTTGTGAGCACTATCAATCCAGAGGACCAGCCTTGGCCCCTGGCGACATGTATTCCTGAATGTAACTGTTTTCTCTTGTAAATAATAGAAGTAGCTTAGTTTTAACGATAAAAAATATTAATGCACATTAATTAATATAGTCAACCTTAATAGTAATAATAATATAATTATTGTTAATGGTATTAATAATATATTCAATCATATAAGACAACCACAATAATAATAATATAGTCGATCTTATTATTATTAGTAGTCGTCAATCTTTATTAGTATTATTATTATTTTATCCTTGACTAAGGTTGATTATAGTTGATCATGGTTGACTTAGGCTAACGATTGTTGATTATGGTCAACTAGGGTTGACTATAGTTGAACATTGTTTATTAAGCTTGACTGAAGATTATTGAGATTGACTATGGTTTACTATATAAAGGTTGACTATATTTGATTTGGTTATCATGTTGTAACATTGTGATTTCTTCATCGCAGTGTGAGATCATTTTTTTGTTCGTCACATTGTCATGTTGTTTTTTTTTGTAACAATGTTACATTGATTTTTTGTTATTATTATTTAACATTTTTTTTAATATTAATATTAATATTATTAAAACTTTTTAATCCCTTACTAAGGTTTACTAAAGTTAACTCTACTTGATCATGGTTGAGGAGGGTTGAGTATGGTTGATTATGGTCAACCAAGGTTAACTATAGTTGAATATATTTTACTAAACTTGACTAAGGAAGACTAAGATTGACCATGGTTGGCTATATAAATGTTTACTATAAAGGTTGACTATGTCATCATGTTGTGACATTGTTATTTTTTCGTCATGGTGTGAGATCATTATTTTTGTTCATCACATTGTGATGTTGATTTTGGTTCATTGTATTGAAATGCTGATTTCTTGTTTGTCACAAAGTGACATTGACTCATTGCGTATCACATTGCAACATTGATTTTTTATGTGTCGTATTGAAACCTATTTTTTTCATCACGACGTGATGAGAATAATTTCCCTTTTTTATTAGCTTAACTTTGTCTTCATGTTGTGACATTATTATTTCTTTGTCGCAGTCTGAGATGATTAGTTTTATTCATTGCATTGCTATGTTGCTTTTCGTTCATTATATTGAAATGTTGATTTTTTGTTTGTCACATTTAGTTTTTGTTTGTCAAATTGCAACATTAGTTTTCTATTTTTCATATTGTAATGCTTATTTTTGTTCATCACAATGCACAAAATTTGTATTTCCATGCTCAATATGCTTTCACTATTGAAAAATGCTATAAAATTTATATTAAAATTAAATACATAAAAACTTAAATATTAATTAAACCTTAAACCTTATCTAATACAAACCCTAAACTTATTAAATATAAATTTAAAGTTTATTAAATATAAACTTTAATATTAGTATTATTAATAGACATTATTATTGCACTTTACTACTATAGTGTTAATCCTTTTTAAACTTACATATTAAATAAATCTTAAATTTGGTAAAATATAAATCCTAAACCTTATTAAAGAGAATTAATAATAATATTAATAATATACTTTATCATATTCATATTATTAGACATTTTAAATTCTTAATTAAGGTTGATTAAAGTTGACTAATCATTGTTGATTAAGACTAACTATAGCTAATTACGCTCAACCAAGTCTAATTATAGTTGAATATGGTTTATAAAGATTGACTAAGGATGACCAAGGCTTATTATGGTTAACCATGGTCAACATATGGTTAGCTGCGACTAACTAAGGTTAAATAAGGTAGATTATAGTTAACTATGGTCAATTGTAGTTCATTATGGGTGAACCTAGATCAAATTAGTAAGCCTAACTCAAAGGCTGACTAAGAATACCTATGGTTGACTATCATTTTGGATACCATAGGTTATATTTAGTATGCATGAACATTGCTAATCATGGTTATCAATATTTAATAATAAACCTAATAATCCTAGGCCAACCTAGTAAATCTATAACTTACTAAATCTAGGTCATAGTTCGACTAAGGATACCTTCTTAATTTTGTATGCCTTAAAGGTTGACTATGGTTGACCATGGTTGACTAAGATCAACCAATGTGGACTATAGCTGAATATGACTAAATAAGATTGAGTAAGCATGACTAAAGTTGACTATAGATGAATAAGGTTAACTATAATTTGGTTAACCTATAGTTGTGTGTGGTTAACTATGGTCAACTTTGGTTCGCTCAAATTGAACATTGTTCACCATGGTTAACTAAAGTTAAAGATGGTTGACTAAAATTAACTATGGTTGACTAAACTTAATAACATGCATTGATTTCTATTTTACAATAATTCAACCATAAATAAAATAATTGAATTATCATTTTAAATAATATGTTCACTTACTTGAAACTTTTGCTTCTTGAAACTGTAAACTATTTGTAATTAACTACATTTTTATTATCTCATTTTCCATAGTTGAACATTGCTAGTCACTTTGCATTCAAATGAGGTAATATAAAACAACTACTATTGAAACTTACTAGGTGTTGAAGACTTCATAAGTCACAATGATAGAATTTGGAGAAAATTACTATTAATATTAGAGATCAAGAGAGACAAGGTTTAATGTTTACTACAATAGCTCAAGTTAAATATTTGAATGGTCTATGATTTCAACTGCTCTTTTCATATGGTTGATATGAAAAAATGGAAAAATTATAGATGTGACAATACAAACAATAGAATAAAATAGTTTGAGATTGGTCACAATGAAGACTGTTTGTAATTGACTGCATTCTTATTATTCACATTTCTTATCATTCAACATTGTTACATTGTCACTTTTCATTCAAACTCTATATTTCATCATTTTTCAACATTCATGTGAGTAATAGTATATATTATCTTAACAAACTGAGTAACTAAGAAAATTTAAAATTAAATGACCAAATCGCTTTTAGACATATTTTGTGTGACCGTGCACAATTTAAACCAGCCTAAATCTATTTTATCCCCACAACAAAAGGGATCAAATCTATGGAGGTGTAAACATTTCCTCCCATTTTTTACTGAAGAAAAAAGATTACACCTCAAGAGATTTGATCGATCCATAAATAGATCAAGATAATATAAAAGTTTCAATGATTTACATTTTTTTAACAATTATAATGGTTATACAATAATTTATGATTGCAATAGCTATACAAATGTTTGTAAAATTTATTCTTAAAAAAGTTTTTTAGTTCTTATTTTAAATATATAAATGAATTTAAAATAAATTTTAATTTTAATTATTTTAAATTTTATTTTAAATATATAAATAAATTTTAAATTTAAAAAATATAGATAAAATTTTGTAATTTTAATAATTTAAAATTATAATTCCAACCTGATGGTAAAGAATATGCACTTGTAATCTATTCGTAACCTAGACTCGAGTGTGAGAATGGTTAAGATAAATGATGGAAGCAGACGGTAAAGGCATCTTTTAGATCTTGCTTTGCTAAACACCAAAATGGAGACAATCTATGAATCCTAGACTTTGCGTATTGGCACTGGGTTCTCAACAATTGATGTCACGTTAAAGGTGGCGTACTGGGTTCTCAACAATTGATGTCATGTTCTGGGGTTTATATCATAGTTACTACATTTGGCCGAATGGGTTTGAAGAATTCGACATATCGATGTGATTCGGCGATTAATTCGCTAAAATTCGGTTCAGTATATATCATGGTCTCTCAAATTTGATTTTTAAATTTTCTTTAATTTGTATTTTTCCAGAAGTCGTCGTCCATTTTTTGCGCATCAGTTTCCAGAAGTCGTCCATTTGATAATTATAGAGCAGTTGTGGCCTTTAATTATTTTGTTTATGATGATGTTTACGAATATTGACGGGTTGAAACATAATTTATATTGGCGGATGTATTGAGTCAGAGGCAATACTGAATAATATGATGTGGATGTACTGAGTCAGACAATACTGAAGAATGAGGCCACAAGAGTTTCTAATAGCATATTCAGAAAACAGAAAACTTGTTATTGACGGTTTGTTCTACAATATAGCAAAATGATTAAAATTTTCATAGCTATCCATCATGTGTTATGTTATTTAAAGGTTAATATAGAAAAGTAATAAATAGGTCTGATATTAAATTTCCATTTTCACAATAAAAAATATATATTTTTGGTTAGTTTTCTTAAATTTTAAACTCTTTTTCATATGATATTTTTTAATCTGAGTAAGGAAATTTGAACTATATATTTATAATAAAATTTGAAATATTTTTTTATTTTATTTCTTTTAACAATTAGAAAGATATCATATTAATTCTAATTAGATGACTCTTCATCTATATTTCATTCAGTTAATAATTAGAAAATTACCCAAAAATCGTTACAAGGAAAAACTTTATTGGCTACTATTTTTTGATTGATCAATTAGCAATTTTAAGAATATAAGACAAAATTACCCAAAAATCGTTACAAGGAACAACTTTATTGGCTACTATTTTTTGATTGATTAATTAGCAATTTTAAGAATATAAGACATGCATTTTTTAATGTATGTTAAACATTTTGTTCTTCTCATTGCATCTCATTCACTTCCATTGAAAAGTTCTTTTTACTAATCTCTTTATTTAATTCTATTTGCAACTTTTATAATATAATTGAAAATAATTTTTGAGAGGTATTTGAGATTTTGAATGTCAAAATTGTTAATTTAAATCATTAAAAAAAAAAAAAATTAATAATAACAATAAGATATATATTGCCAATTTTTTGCCATGATTTTTTTGGTATCAAATCTAATTCAATTAATTTTATAACACAATTGGAAATGTTCTTATACATAAAAATGATAAAAAAAATGAATTTGTGATGAGTTATCAAGGTTACATCTAGATGAATTTGTGACCAACGAAAATATTACAAAAGCTAAGTAAATATCATAGTTATGGCAAAATTTTCAATATTTTGAAAATTTGAGAGTCAAAGCTAATCAGAGAAATTAACTATTTGACTTCACTCTCTCAAATTTCCTAATTATTTATAAACTTGCAATTGAATTACTCAAAATCAAATTTCCATTTCCAAAATATTTTGCAGTTTTCGAAATTGACAAGACAAAAATCTAAAGGACTTGGTTAACAGAGAAAATACCATGAAAATATCATTGAATGGGTTTTACAAAAGAAATATTCAACCTGGAATGCATTGGCAACATGCAAGGATATCCCCAAAAGAAGCCCAGCTATATCATTTTCCTAAATGAATCCTCCCATATCCGCTATATTATATTAATGTTTACATCAGTTTGCATTGGAGTTTAAGGTGATGCCGACAGAAATCAACTACATCACTGCTTATATCAACTCCAGTATCTTGTCCAACTCCATATTTGGTACCATGGAATCCTTGTTTCCCAAAATAGAAGTTACATATTCAAAAGCCACTCTCTCACAGGGAATGGTAAGTCCCATCTGGTGATGGAATCCATACTCTTCCTCGGCCTTCTTGAGCAGCGCTTGAAAGAGAGGATGATTCAAATAAGTTGTAGGAACTATAAACCGAGCGCGCTCGCTCCCAACGTACACTGCAAAATATCCCTTGGGAACATCTATCGAATTGCTGCCGTTGATATACTCAAATTCATTACAGTTTCCTGTGAAATAACTCATTCTCTTTTCTCTTGGACAGCAGCTGCATCCCAGTGCCTTACTGGCAATGGCAAACCTATATAATTTTGTTGTTATTTTCTTGGAAAACACTACATGAGCTATTGTGTTTCCCATGAAAACAATTCTCAGCAGAGCAGACGATTCATACATGGGCATGGAAATTGGCTTTTTATTATGTAAGACGATGGGAAAGTGGGAGAGCACATGAGTTCGTTGAATTCAAGCATGGAATCGTAGAGGCAGAGCGTAGTGCGTGTGCTGACGCGAACGCTGGTCTATTTTTTAGGTTGATGTCAGTTACTGTTATTAGGTAAGATAAGATGCGAGGTGTCATTGTTTTTGCTTTGACAAATGCACTCCCCTTTTTAATTTGGATGACCGTGGATCCTCTTTGAATCGTCGTAACAGGGCGAAAGGAAAACGTCACGCTTTCTTTTGAATTTAGAGGTTCAAATTCGAATTTAGATTCGGATTCAATTGCACTCTCTTAAAATTACCCAAATTTTTTTATCGGAATACATATCTTAAAATTGAAATGAAAAAGAAAAATTATGAATTCTCTAACATTTACTTCTATGTTCAAGATGTTATAGGCATTTTCTGTCTACAATAATTTATATCAAATTTATTAGTATTATGAAATGCTAAAAATATCAACATAAGATTTTATAATATTAATAATAAAATTTTAAAATTAAAGTATAATGTAAAGAATAAAATCGTAAGGGTCTAAAGTATGTTTTAATACCGTTTCTGCTTGACTAAGAACTCGTTTTCCTAGGATGTTAGGAAACAAGTTAATCACTCAAGAGCCAGAGGCATTTCCCGGGAGCGAAAGTCTGCCCTGTTATGGACCACCAACAAGTTATTCCAAGTGGCAGTGATGAGTCAACCCCCGTTATGGACCACCAACAAGTTATTCCAAGTGGCGTGGTTTTCCTTGAATAACAATGATGAGTCAACTTGCATTAACATTCCCCAATAACAATTAGATATAGCTATCATCACTGCTAGTTTGACAACTAAATTATAATAAATTTTCCCACATAAAAAAAATTAAAATCATAAATATAAAAAATAAAATAATTTTAGTATACTATTTTATTTTTTTATTTTTTTTATTTCACCATAAAACAGATCCAAACTGAATAATATTAAATCCATCTCCCTCTGCATACATAACAATCTAGTTATCATCTAATCAACAATAACAATATTGGGATCAACTAACTAACCATTCTTGTTATTATCCAACTAGGTTGGAATCAATAAACTAACCGTTCTTATTATGATTCATTGAAAATGGAACGCACTAATTAAATCCCACACCGTACTCAGACAGGCACATGGTAATTGCCATTTTCCAAAAACCTGTTTAGTTGCTAAACAGGTAGAGGAGTTTTACAGTTGTAATTTTTTTCGAGACAAATTACGTCTTTTACAATTCGTTAAATTCAAAATATTAATCAATTCAATATTCATACTAAACTGAAACTAGGATATTTATAATTGAAAATTCTTATTTTTAAGCCAATTTGGTCAAATTCGATGCAAACTCCTCCCTTTTATATTTTTTTAGACACAAAATATTAATCAATTCAATATTCATACTGAAGTGAAACTAGCATATTAATCTGTGAATATAATGGAATCATTGAAAATTCTTATATTTTTGAGCCAATTGGGTAGAATTGATAACTATGGTGTGAATAAATTTTATATTATTATTTTTAATTAATTTTTAATATAAATGGATTCTTAAGTTTAACACATTAGATAACATTAGGAACGCTTAAATTATGTGAACAAATCAAATTAAACTTATAATTCCGAAAAAGTTTCAACTAAATTTAGATAAAAATAAAGGAAAAACAAAATTTTATATTATCATTTTAATTCATTTTTAACATATAAATAGATTCCTAGATTGAAAACATTAGATAACACTAACAAGGTTTAAATTATGTGAACAAAACAAATTAAATTTATAATTCTAAAAAAAATTCAACTAAATATAAATAAAAATGAAAGAAAAACAAAATTTTATATTATTATTTTAAGCTGTTTTTAATATATAAATGGATTCTTTAACTTGAAAACATCAGATAACACTAACAACGCATGTGAACCAATCAAATTAAACTTATAATTCGGAAAAAAATTCCAGCTAAATTTAGATAAATGTGAAGGAAAAATAAGCCAGGAAAAACCTCCAAACATTTAACCATGGTCAAACTAAATAGTATCCTGCATGGATTTTTAGACACCCATTATTAAGTGGCATTCTCTTTAATGTTTATCTAGAAATATGTGACGTCAAATGTCGTCGCACTTTTGAGTTGTTTCGATGATTATCCCTTTTATCTTCTTTCCCCTTCGAAATTTCCACGCGATAAATGCATTTTATCATTATTAGAACATTATTGTGTCTCGACGTCCTCCTTTCCACAATGTAAGTGGAAGTAGGTAGAGGTGTCACATTCATGACGCATCAAAGTTTCACAAAGCCATATGACATTATTTGTGGTTAATTTTAGAATTACAAAATAATTGGATAGGAATTAAATTTTATACATCACATATATAAGGATTATAGGTTTAAGATTTTCACACTATGCATGATATAGATTATTAATTATTTTTGTTATTGTAATGCATTCATATTGGGATGAGAATGATATGATTTAATTCTACTGTGTCAAATTATGGTATTCCCTTTTATTAATGGGTGGATTATATGGAAAAATGACATAATTTATATTAATATGCTTATATGTTTAATTACATGGTGTGTAATTAATGTAATATTTAAAATAAAATAAACTGATACGATATTACCTAATAATTTAAATTACGCTTTTTAATATTAAAAGATGGTATAAAGTAAGAGGTATATAATAGTAATTATTGAGTAGAGAGGTATATTTTTGAATTGAGAGGTTTATTTTACAATCTAGTATGATGTGTTATTAAATCATGTTTCTTAGTATTAAAAGAGAGTATAATGTAACAAGTATATGACGTGTAACCTTGTCTGTCTGTCATCAAAATTGAATATTGGCCAAAACAAAAAAATCTAAAAATCTAAAAATAAAAATAAATAAATAACTATACAAAACATTTAAATAATGTAGGTTCATAAAATAAATTGCACGTGAAAGAAATTAGATCTCTCTCAGCTCATGTTAGATGGTTATATGAGGGAGATGTGTAAGTTAGGTCCATCCATTTGTGGAGCAGACATGTGCCACTATAAAATAAAAATGAAATATGCTCTAAATAGAAAAATAATGTTGGCTATAACAAAAAAATATGAATATGTTGTAAAGTAATCAGAAGTAAAAAAAATGTGTGAGTAAAATGTTTAAACTTTATACTTTTCAAAAATATTTGAACAAGAGATTAAAATAAACTATTTGAAGATCTATGTTAACTAATCTATGTCAATATCAACTTCATATAAACCTATATATAAAATAAAAAAATAAAAAAAAGAAGAAGTTAAAATAAAACATTATAATATTGTATATAAAAATAAATATTCAATATGGGTTATCAATAAAATATTTTAATATGAATTAATATTGACATATACTTAAAAATATATTAATAATAAAAAAATCATTTTAATTTGGGTTGATAAAATGTCTTGATGTATATATCATGTAAAATATTTAATGACAATTATATATATATATAATGGAAAAAAAAATTATAATTAAAACTTTTATTTGATCTTATATAGATCATATATAACATTTAAAAATACAATTTAAAAAATGAAAAATTATGTATTGTATCTTGTACTTTAAAGAAATTTACAGATGAAAAAAATTAATTTCTTTGGCCTCATACTAAATTCGTAATTGAAATGAATCTATATTAATAATAATATAAAATATAAATTATAGATTTAATATTTCTATTATTAATTATTACTGGATAAAAAATAATATAAATAATAATTCGAAATTATGTGGAAATTTATAAAAAATCATAAAATAAGTAAATTAAAAGAAATAACGATACAATACGTATCTACATAATTATGAGTATTATATGAGGACAGTATGAAAAAATTACGTGGTGAATATAATTATGCACATATGTAAATAAAAAAATATATTTCCCAATTATCTTAGGGCTATAAAAAAACACATTTAAAAGAAGAATATAATGTATTTTGACATATCTCGACTTACATGATAATAATATTATATAGTTATAATGACAACAAATATAATATTGACATATTGTGGATTTACATGATAAGGATAATGTAGGAGGACATTTTGGAGTCACATGAAAACTTCTATTTACATGAAAATGATATAATATAAATATATTAATTCAAAAGAAGATATATGGCTACTGAAAAATGCTCTTCATCTTTATTCATTTATATTTTAAACTTTCTTTATCGAAGATAAATTTTCAATATAAAAGTATGGAAGCTTCCATTCTTGAGAAACTTGTTGGAACATGTGGTTTTTGTTGAAGCCTCACCTTGTTACAATGTGTAGTGAACTGCGAAAACCAAATTAACAATTAAGGGATTTGGTGAGGAAATGGAAGCAAATAATCACTCACTATGCATATGAAATTGATTATGTCTATTTCATTAGTTTAGATCCACATTCTGTAGATAATTTGGGGAATGTAGTTTTATATATTAAGGGTTTTTTCACCTACACAAATCCATATATAGATAATTTCCTAGAATTTTCCACTTTTAGGCCATTGCATAACGCTAGTTGCTATAGTCACTGAATTGTTATATGGAATTATGGCGTGAAAGGTTGATCACACTAATATATTGATTAGAGTATAGAAAATACAACTGATTACTAATTAGTTGGTATTATTACTAATTAATGTAGCAGTGGATTGACTGGGTTAATTATAGATTAAATATTGACTAACTTGAATTTGACTTCACATAATAAATCAATGGTGAAGGTTTCAATAATAACATTTTTCTTGGTGTTTTGCTTCATCAATAAATATTTTCTATAAAATTATTATATTATTTCATGGAAAGAAGTTGAGAGATTAAGGATCATTCTTTTAACAAAGTTGTTATGAAAATATATTTTTGCTCCTTTGGAATTTTGAAATCAATGTTATGTGTTATTTCTCATTGAAGAGTTCATATTTATAATACCATTTTTTTTTTAGGATAATAAGCATGTTTTTACATAAAATTAGTTTTTAGAGGCCATTCTAGTATGCTGGGCTTCTTTGGTATGGATTCCCAAATGTGTTTTTGGATAAATTTGAATATTGTTTTCTTTCTTCCTTTGGGTTGGGAGAAGTAAGAAGGGGGTGTTTCCATGGATCAAATGGGACACTATTTCCAAACCAGAAGCCTTTTTTAAAGAACCTATTCCATTTGTCTAAAGCTTTAGCTGCCAAATGTGGTTGGTTTCTGATATTTAAGCAAAGTCTGTAGATGTTGGTGGTCCTTCAAAATTGAATTGCGCCTATTTCTCTAGAAGACTAGTTAAGAAGGTTGGACAAACCAAGATCAAATATTTTTATCATCTAGTGTGTTGTTCTCAACCCTTTCAATATTGTTGGAAATGGTTTAGTATCGCAGGTTGGTAGAGGTGACAAGGCTCATCTTAGTCTTGATCCATGGCCTAGTAGTGGTATACAACACCTATTTCTCCTTGCTTTAGCTAATATGCTCAGGGACCACGGTTTCTGCAAACTAGTTCACATTGTTAATCCTAATTTTAGAATTATTAAGTGTCAAGGCTAGATATTTATTGAGGAGCTTTGTTTAGAGGGGAGAATCGGACCAAATGGATGGAATAAATTCAATATTTTTTAGATTGTCTTGTTAGATTAACTAGAAGATCCGATGAACACATATGACATATCTCCGCTTCTGGATCCTACTCTCCAAATTTTGGCTTCATTTTTCTCATGGTAGATCAAGTGGAAATGGAGAAAAAATGGTGGTGGAAGTTAGTATGGAAATTGAAATTCCCCCTAAAATTGAAATTATTCATGTGGTGTCTCATGATGAAGAATTTTCCTACCTTGGAAGTTTTGTAAAAAAGATTCATGTGTGGGATTATTTGGTGATTGTTATGCCAAAACTATGGGGAAAGTGTTGCCAATTTATTTATTTCTTTTCCTTTCTATCAATAGGTGTAAAAGGTATGTAGTTATTATTTATGTCACTATATTCCATGGGAAGGGGAGGATATGGAGGCTATTTGGAATTCTTGGTTTGACAACCCTAATTTTTAATCGTTCAAATCTCTTCCCCTCATTGTTTGTTGGGGGCTTTGGTTGGTGAGGAACATGATGGTCTTTCAGGACAACATTTCAGTTTCTGAGCATATTGTTATTGAGGGTTCGACCATCTTGTTGTCGCTAGAGTGATTACTAATGAAAGTAATACTACTTCTAAGTTGTGGTATTTATTTGATGGTGCTTAAATCAACAATGCTTATATCTATGGAGGATTATTCATCTTATCCCTATCTCTGAATGACAACTTCTATCTCAAGATGGGGTTGGGTCCCAACACAAATAATCAAGTGGAACTCTCAGCCTACAAAAACTTTCTCTTGTTTTCTGATGAGCCAAGTGGATATTGGCAGCCATCCACCTATTCCACTTGTATCCTCACCATTGTTTCTTTCAGTTTCCTTAATTCTAGCAAAATTTGCTATTTTTGGCATTTTGAGGCCCTAAACGACATTTTTTTGGAAAACAAGAAAACCTATATCCCGTGGCAGGGTTTGTAGTTGAAAATTTTATTCCTTGGATAAATATTTTTAATGATGTATTGTACGCATCAAAAGAAGATTGTATGCCAAAGTTATGACCCTAGGAAGTTAATGTACCAACTTAACCCAACGAGGCTTGTTATCACTTAGAAATGTCCTCTTGGCTCTGAAAGAGAAATTCCTATGGTAACCTTTTCAAACCAATCCTATAGATTGAACACTAGCCCTTTCAATCTAAAGAGGGATCTCTCTCACAACCTAATCACTAATCTTAGCAATTGCATGTGCCTTTAAATAATGGTTAGACCTTCAGTAGGTTTGTGCTAAAATAGGGTTTGGTTGCGATGAATCAATTAATACATTGGGAAATGGGGTCAACAAATTAGTTTCTAAGTTCAATTACCAAGATCTTGATTGTATGAATCAAGATGGACAAAGGCAGGGTAGATGGAAAATTATAGACATATCGAACATCATTTGAATGGTAGCATAAGGATATAAAAATAAATTATAACAAGGCATGAAACATGAATCCTACAAATTTAGAAGAAAGGGTGAAGATGTTTAAACCATATGAACCAGAGCATTAAGTAATGAACTATGTCACATAATTTTATTTAAACAACAAAAGATAAAACATAAATTGACATCACTCAGAAAGGAAATTGTCACTGAAGAAAACAAACTAAGTCCACCACCACAAGAATCTTTGTATCATTGAGCATAATATTCCACTCATCTTGGCACTTGAAAAAGACAAGTAATTTTACAAACAGGTAGCAAAGAGACCTTTTCTGTTTTAGAGTTCAACCTTTCTTCCTTCTTTTTGATACATTATATAGGAAAATTACATAAAGTTTTCAAGATCCGCCAATTTTGGGAATTTAACTGTAAAATATTAGAAAACCTCATAATAGAATTTACAACATGTAATAAATCCTACTATTCTCGTTGTTCTAGCTATTCAAGTCTTAACTTGATATCTAAACCAAAACAAAAATATCTATGCAAATCGTTATGAGACCTCTATTGATTGTTTGGAACAAATTGATGAGTCACATGCTAGACTTTAGGATCTTGAATTGTTTACTGCTTTGTAGGGTCATTCACCATTTAATCAATGTGTAGATCCTTATTATAGCTATCCATGAGATACACTGAACCTGTAAAAAGATTCCTTAAGTTATGTAGATGAATTGACACCTATCTTCCTTGCCTTAAGGAATTTCCTTTTCATTGAACCTATGACAAAAAACATCATTTTTTAGTATTCAATACATAAAAGCTTGTATAATATCATCGTTAGGCCTTAAAGTATGACTGACCAGACTATCAAAAATCTTCAGCAAAGTTTTATGAGATATATTAGTCAAAATTAGGGTTTTTTACAACAAAACCCATTTCCCATGTTCTTAGCTCAAGGAATTTCTTCAAAAACAAAACTTTGTTATTCTTCCATGGCTTCAATAGCTTGAGCAAACATGCTCAACTTGTCTTGATTTTCTCTTGATCTCGTAATCCTTTTACCTCTTTGTTGACTGCATTTGCTGACTCTTAGGCTTTCATGTTCCTTTGATTTTGTAGATTCTATTTTCCTCTTTTTTGTGGTTCTCTTCTTACCTTTGGAAGATTATGTATATTCCTCTTCATCAATGATTATTGGCTCTTTTATTTTATGGTTAAATTGTGCTTCAAATTTTAGTCTCAAATTATTGGTATCTCTGCTATGAGGCTTTCTCAAGTAATTAACCCTAGACTCTGTTTCTCAGCTTCTATCCTCTAACCCCATTTTTTGTTGCTTTCCCCTTTTATTCTCTCCTTCTATATGCCTTGACTCTTACTCCTTTTTCATTTTTTTTTGTTGTTCTTTTGTTTTTCTCTTATATACCCTAGTTTTTTCTTTAATCATATGGTTTTCTGTGTTTTCTTGTACAAGGATTGATCCAAGTGGATGTTGGTGGCCACCCACCTATCCCATTTGGACCCCATAACTGTCTCTTTTAGTTTTTTAGTTTCCTAAATTGTAGCACGGTTTACTATTTTTAGCACTTTTTCGGGTCATGAACTTCTAGAGTCGTTTTGAGGCCCTAAACGACGTTTTTTGGGAAAACTGGGAGCAACATGGGTCCATGGACTGATGTTGCTCTTATTAAAGTTGTAGTGCTCGGATAGATCTTTCTAACAAGCTATTGTATGCATCAAACAGAGATAGTATGCCAAATTTACGACCCCGAGAAATTGATGTACCAGTTTACCCATAATGGGGCCCACAATTTGGCGTTTCATCTTCTAGGGTTAGGTTTTGGGAGGTTAAGGGTTTTCCATTATTTCTCAATAATAAATAGGCCTTCAAGCCTCATTGTAACATAGGTAAGAGGCATGTAGCCGCCACATCTCTTCTTAGAGATATGCTACCATCGCCCTAGTTGTTTATTTCCATTTTCTATCTGTAAAAATTTCTCAGTATTTTATATTAATGAAATGAAGTATTATTTCCACTGTATCTTTGTGTTTATGGTTATCTCTGTAATTTGTTGTGTTCCTGTTTAAATCCGGATCAGTGGTATCAGAGCGGTCTGCGTTTTCTCTGTTTTTCTTTGCATGTCCCCAATGAGGTTAGGATATAAGGAGTTAGGGCTTGAACTGGTCGAACCTTTGCAAGACCAACCTCACAAATCCCGATGGCCTCCAATGGTAGATGAGAAGAATGACAAGGGGTCAGGAGATCCTACCAAAATCTTGCTCAAAGAAGCCCTCGAGTGACAAAGGAACACGATGATGGACAACTTTGCACAGATCCTTCAGCGGCTACCCGGAGGTGACACATCGGCTTCTAGTAGCTACTCTGGAAATGCCACGCCCTTTAAGGTACAAGTCAATTTTGAAATCCCCATCTTCGAGGGTAAAATAGAGGCAGATGCTATAGATAAATGGTTAAATCTACTAGATGGGTATTTTTCTGTTCATGAATTTTCAAGTCGAGAAAAGATTGTTTTTGCTCTTCTCAAAGCAACCTCCCACGTCAAGGACTGGTGGGAAACCTACTGCGAGCATAAGGATGAAAGTATAGGCTCACTATTTTCAGCCCCACCCACTCTGGATTCATTCTGGGATGCCATCAAGGAGTGATACTACCCTATCAAAAGCTATGAAGATAAATACATAAAGTGGACCACCCTGCGACAGGGAAGGGACCAAGATGTGCCAGAGCTCATAAACATTTTTCATACCCTTCGCACACAGTTGTGTATCAAGGACTATGAGCTACATTTCGTACTCAAATACCATGACTGCCTACACAGATACATCTAGGAATAGATGGAGTTCTTGGACATCTCCTCACTCGGCACGACATACAGATATGTTGTCAAAATCGAGTAGAAGTTGAAACAAAAGAAGCGAGACTTTGGATCTGCAAATCCAAAGACCAAAGGACAAAGCCAAGGCAGCGTGACCCAAGACAACCAGTTGAAGCCGCAAGAAAAGAACAACACCACAATGTCAAAGAGGGACACAGGAAAGTGATGTGAGTTCCACAAGAGTCTCACTCATAACACAAGTGAGTGTCGGACCAAGCAATCGCCGGTGGAAGAGTTAAAAGCTTCTGAATCAAATGCATGTTTCGACCCTGAGCCAGAAGCCGACAAGGGGAATGGTAAAGGGAAGCAGATCATTGATGCAGAGCCCAGCACCACTGTTGTCACCGCCAAGATCCAGAAGAATGAGCTCGAATATCCAGAGGAGGGGGAGCGACTTTTCCACTCACAAATGTGGGTGAAGGGTTCGCCGCTACAATTCAATGTCAACAGTGGCAACAAAAAGAACCTCATTTCAGCGGAGGTCATGAAGGGTTTGGGCCTATCGACTACACCACACCCACAACTGTACAGTATCAGGTGGCTTCACGAAGGACGAGATCTCAAAATTTTCCAACAGTGCTCCCTTCCCTACAACATCAAGCTCTTCACAGACAAGGTATTGTGTGATGTTACACCTCTGGATGTTTGTGATGTATTATTAGGCCAATCATACTTGTGGAGGCAACATGTTGTGTATGAGTCAAGGCCTCGTGCTATCATTATCTCTTTGTGTAATTCATTATAAAGGATACTAGAGGTAGCCCCACCTACCACCTCTTTGATCACTACTAAGAAAGGTAGCAAGCTCATCTCCCAGACTAGAAAATTCATCTGTCTGGTTCACTCCCAAAGTAAGGGGAAGATCATCACCACATCCATGAACCCCACCAAGGTTTCCTCCACGCAGCAGCAGCAGCAACAACAAAGGGATACGATCATGACAGAACATAGGAACAACTTCTCCTCATCCACAGGGGCACCACACAAGCTTCAGGTTGGCAACAAATTCTGGTTGCATTTGCAGAAAGAACACCTTAGAAGAGCCCATTAGAATCTCCGACCACGTCGACATGGTCCTTACACCATTACCAAGGAGCACAACATTCCTCCATTCCTTCGTTTGCACCGAGTGTTCAATGTGGAACGCCCTCGACCATGCTTCCCACCATTCTTGGACACATAAGAGATTGTGGAACAACTCACCAGGGACCAAGTTCAGCAGATGGAGGAACTCAACGCAATGGGGACCATTGCTTCCTAAGGGGGGGAGGAATGATCCAGGTGGATGTTGGTGGCCACGCACCTATCCCATTTGGACCCCCACAACTGTCTCTTTCAGCGTTTCAGTTTCCTAAATTGTATGTTATATACCTAGGGGGGATAATATGGGGTACCAAGGGAGGTACCCAAGGTAATAATGTAATAATGGGATGGGCCATAGTAATAAATAAGGTGGTTAACCCATATCATGTAAGGGACCACAAGTAGTTAATAATAATGTAATGGGCCCATGGTATTAGTTTGATGGTATGAGGGAACCATGGTAATGACCCATGGTATTGTATGTATGAGGCTTATATAGAGGCTAGAGACTCCATGTGAAGGAATAGAGTCAAGGAATATTGTATGAACATGCATATGGCTTGTGTAGTGTTCTCCTTCCTTAAGGAGTGAATGTATGGTGTTACCCTACCTTAAGGGTTTGATCAATAAAGAATCATTTCATATTATCTCTGGGTTCATTTGCATTATCTTATATTTTCATATCAGATCTATAACAAGTGGTACCAAAGCTATAAAAAGTGGTATCAGAGCTATAATTGGGTATATTTGTTGTTTCTCATATATTCTGGGTTAGATCTAAAACAATTGGTATCAGAGCACTTTCTTGGGCACAAAAGTGGAGAATTTTTTTTATTTTTTGCAGGGATTTTTGGGTGGCGAGTTACAGATCAGATCTATAAGTTTTGGTGCAAGATCTGCAAAATATATTTGCATATCTGTATTCTTTTGAAAAAATAGCCGATTTCAAAAAAAAAATCGGTTGAATCGGAGTCCAGATGAAGGAGATATCGCTAATCTCAAAATCAGTGGGGTTGCAGACAATTTTTCAGGACAACGAGTTTGTGGCACAGATCTGGACGTCCTGGTGCAGGATCTACAAATATAATTGTATATCTGGAATCTTTGTGAAAAACACCTAATTTCAAAAAAAAAATCAGTCGAATTGGAGTCCGGATGAGGGAGATATCGCTGATTTAAAATCAGCTCTTTTTTTTTCAGAAATTTTAGGTGACGGCGGGAGAGTATCAGCGCAGATCTGAAATTCTAGTGTCTGAATCAAGATTTCTATCACATGGGCAGATGCAGAATGATTGTTCTAGTTCTGAAAACAGGTCATAATAGGGATTCTAAGCAATATTGACGAAACTGTGACAATTTCAAATTTTCGCCAAGTAAGTGAATTTTTCTCAAACCCTCTTCATGGAGATGATATATTTTACCGGGAAGGATGATGGTCCTACTATTGAAGAATTCATACAGAGATACAAGTACAGACATGGGACACGTTGGAAGATTTTAATGAAGCTTAATTTGAGAGATGCGGCTGAAAAATGGTGATTATCACTTGACCACAAGCTGTTGACCAAACTTTCAGATGCAGAATTTGAAAAACTCTTTTTGGACAAATGGTCTCGGGCTAGAAAAAAGGAGAATGAGACACATAAGGGTTTATTTGCTACAGGTGTCTCCTTATTGCAGGTTTATGGATTGATTCAGAAAGAGAAGATCATTGTTTCTATAAATCCTAGTTGCAAGCATAATTTCATCCATGTTAATTTGGCAAAAAAATTGCAAGTTCGACCAAAACAAATTGAAAATACACAAGTTGATGATGAGGCTGTTCAAATTTATAAGGATTTGAAGCTTTCTATGGATAAGTATGTGTTGCATGGTGATTTTTATACTTCAGAGATGGATGATAGGGATGTTGTTTTGGGATACCCTTGGATGGAATCAGTGGGTACTATCAATATTAATGTACAGAAGAAATTCCTGAAGCTTTGGTATAAAAAGAAGAAAATTACATTACAGGATATTTCCATTAATAAATAGGTAGAGTGCAAGAAGGCTGAAGCAAAAGATGTTCCAGGGTCTGACATATTAGATGATGAGCCAGTGATGATAGACAATCAAACATAAATAGAGGCGGAAGTAGAAAATGTTACAGGTGCTAATACATCAGAGGAGGGCTCAGTGGTTGAAGTCATATTGGAAAAGAAGACACCACAACAGGCACCACAGCAGGGTGAATTAAAGAAAAAGACACCGTGGGTTAAAACTTCAACATATCATCACCCACATCACCCCGCAAGAAAACAACCAACACGATGGCAACCAACTAGCCACATGGACAACAACCCCCGCAGGATAGATAGAGAGGAGCGGAGATCCACCTACTACACATCAACACAGAAGAGCTGCCATGGTCAACTTCCATCTCAAGCGAGCAAGGCACCAGCGAGATCGAGGGTTCACCTTTCTCTTGGATGGCAAGATGCATGTGCATGGTATCAGTGGACTACTCTTTTGAGTAGATCTTATTATTTGTGTTCTTCCCATGTTTTGGGGACGAAACATGCTTAGGGGGTGGAATGTTATATACCTAGGGGGGATAATATGCGGTACCAAGGGAGGCACCCAAGGTAATAATATAATAATGGGATGGGCCATAGTAATAAATAAGGTGGTTAACCCATATCATGTAAGGGACCACAAGTAGTTAATAATAATGTAATGGGCCCATGGTATCAGTTTGATGGTATGAGGGAACCATGGTAATGACCCATGATATTGTATGTATGAGGCCTATATAGAGGCTAGAGACTCCATGTGAAAGAATAGAGTCAAGGAATATGAACAGGGATATGGCTTGTGGAGTGTTCTCCTTCCTTAAGGAGTGAATGTATGGTGTTGCCCTACCTTAAGGGTTTGATCAATAAAGAATCATTTCATATTATCTCTGGGTTCATTTGCATTATCTTATATTTTCATATCAGATCTATAACAAGTGGTATCAGAGCTATAATTGGGTATATTTGTTATTTCTCATATATTCTGGGTTAGATCTACAACATTGTAGCACAGTTTACTATTTTTAGCAGTTTTTCAGGTCTTGAACTTCTGCAGTCGTTTTGAGGCCCTAAATGATGTTTCTTGGAAAACCTGGGAGCAACTTGGGACCATGGGCCGATGCTGCTCTTCCCAAAGTTGTAGTGCTCGGATAGATCTTTCTAACGAGCTATTGTACGCATCAAATGGAGATCCTATGCCAAAGTTACGACCTCGGGAAATTGATGTACCAATTTACCTAAAACGGGACCCAAAATTTGGCATTTCATCTTCAAGAGTTAGCTTTGGGAGGTTAAGGGTTTTCCATTGTTTCTCAACAATAAATAGGCCTTCCAGCCTCATTGTAACACAGTTCAGAGGCATATAGCCGCCACATCTCTTCTCAGAGATAAGCTACCATCGCCCTAGCTGTTTATTTCCATTTTCTGTCTGTAAGAATTTCTCAGTATTTTACATTAATGAAAGGAAGTGTTATTTCCACTGCATCTTTGTGTTTATGGTTATCTCTATAATTTGTTGTGTCCCTGTTTAAATCCGGATCAAGGATCTAATGAATAGGATCCCATGCCTCTATTTATGGAGCTATGGTTTCAACACTAGTTGTAGCCCTAATGTTTCCTTGTCTTTTGGGTGAAGGGTTCACCAAATTTCTTCTTCTCAACTGGTCTATTTTCTTATTCAATTCTTGTATGTACAATATCTTAATTAACCCATGATGGAATATATCATGAGGTAATAACTTTACTATTGTTTTAGCCTTAGTAACTATTTTAAATAATCTTTGATGCAAGAAATAAGGCAGGCTCATTTTATCAAGCCTGGCTAAATGACATAAAAATCTCATATGGTATAGGTATATTTTGGAATACCTACCTTCACATGTGAAGAATAATTGCAACATATTTATAAGGAAGTATACCATCTGGGCTTCAACATCTTTTGAGGGACTCCCATGATCCAATTAAGCTTCTAATACTCTTCCTTTAAGAAGAAATTGAGATCCATATTCTGTGTCAATTTTTTTTGGAGCCATTTCTCACCCTTGGTAGGCAACCTTGTTGCTTATACTATTGAATCTTTGTAACTACAAACTCCACATCTCTTATCCAATCTTTACTGCAATCGAAAGAGTAAATAAAATCATGACACCAAGTTAAGTTATAATCATTAAATTGCTGGAAAATTGGCTCCCATCTTGCATTTTTGAATAAAGGTGAAGTTTGAGCATAGACCTCAAACCATACTCCATCCAGTTCCTATCATCTTACATGGCCTCACTTTCCCATTTCTTGACTAAGAAAAAGTGCAAACTTTACTAGACACTGTAAAAAACTACTAACAATTCCATTGTTTGTTGCGAGCAAATCACCTAGGGTTGATGGAAATAGTTCATTTACGCACAATTTTGGTTATAACACTTTACCTCTCAAAACCTCCTTTAACATTTTGAATCTACCTCAAACATCACAACAAGTCATATCATCATAGAAAAATTTAGGGGAAAATCTTTGCCCATGAGCTAAATTTAGGGGCTTTCTATTTTTAATGGGCGATTTTTTTTAATTACACAATTTTTCTATGGTTTCCCAAGAAATTATGTAAACAGTTAGAGAGAAAAAAAATTAGTTGTCAATATTATGGAAATAGTTAGAGACAAAACATATTTCATCTATTCAAATTTTCGTTCCAAGCCCCGATTTTCCTTGAAAAAATCTTTTGCGGGTGGGATTTTCTTCCAATCATCCCCTCCCCTAATTTCCAGGAATGGATTGTAACTCGTTCGAAGCCTCGATTCGCCTTGAAAAAATAGTTTGCATGCAGCACAATGTAGGTGAGATATTTATTTTCTTCTAAGTAGCCCCCTATTTACAGGAATGACATTGGTTAGGGGCTATTTCGCCCTCGGCTATGGTTGAATTTTTTCTATATTTTAGTGGTTTGCTTTCATTTATAGTCTAATTCCCCTTTATAATTATGTATGATATCCACACTCAGGATACATCCATCCAAATCACCAACACATAGTTATGGGAGGAGCACCTCACATGAGGATACTTCGGTAGTAGACAAAGTGCAACAACTTCGTGATCGATTGATTCTTCATAGAAGTCATTGGGAGTTGGTCTACAGTCTCGGTCTGGTCCATCGATTGGTGGCCTAGACGACTGTAAATTTTTGGATGCTTCAATCTAAGTCTGGTCCTTTCTGTGCAGATCAAATAAAAGGTACATCCATTTTTTTCCTTTTAAAAGACATGATGGGTAGTTTTGGTTTAGTTGTTTTGTCCACTAGCACATAGTTAAGGGAGGAGCACCTCGCATGATGTCCATTCATTGTTCTGGATCAATTGTTTTATGTTTTTTCACACGTGCCTCTAATCATGTTGGTGTAAGAATAATTATTAGCGATGTGATCCTATTAGGATTTAGAGGTGACGTCATTGTTTTCGATGAGTTGTAAATGATTTAGTGGGCTCGATCGAAATTTAACTCTGCGATAGTCTTTAGAGAAGTTCGATGGATGAATTGATCCAACATTGGTATTAGTGTGGGCCTTGCAAAGTGCACGACCATTAATTCTCAAATGTATCACATATGGAGTCTCGCGGAGCCACATGGACACTACTGGTGAATGTGGGTTTTGGAAGAGGCATTAAAGAATGGACTAGTTGGAAAAACCACAATGGTTGTGGACCATTGACCTAGATAGCCTCGATCTCCAACAATTGAATGGTGGACCCACCAATCTTCCCGACACTTGATTTGTTGCATACAAAAGAAGTATAATAAAATTTTATATTTTTTTAAATTTCAACCTCTATCCTTTAGATTTTTTGAAATTTCAATCTCATTGTTAGAGTTATCTGATTTTATAGAAATCCCTAAGTTTTTATTTTATTATTCCTCCATATTCATTCATGTCCAATATCCCTATAGTTACTTCTTGCATCTAACTCATAGTATTGATCTCCTTAATATTTGTAGTATTAATCTCTTGACATGGTTTCTCACTATTAACATTAATATCCTTACATTATGTAGCATCATAATCTTCCACCTTCTCTGTAAATAATTTTTTCCCTATGTTTCCCTTTATTTTCTCATCTCCTTCTCCTTGAGTGTCAATATGGCTTTTACTTCCATTTTCAAATTGTTTGTCTTGTTCACATAAATACATGAACTTCCTTGAGTCAAGTGTCTAAATGTGGGGATATCTCAATCTCTTTGTGATCCAGGTGGCTCTAGGGACACACACAGGGCAAAGAGGGCTTATGGAAGCTCAAAAATCAAAATGATCATAATGTTTTCGTACCAAGACCAAAGCGTAGATCTCGTCGTCTTGATCGCGGCAGTGTGAATGGTTCATCAATCCGAGCTCGTACGAGGAAGAACGAGCTAGTCAAAGTTATGGTCAAAGTTGTAGTGTGGGACAGGTTTAACTGTCCTACAATTTGACTGACCCGGGGCATAAAACCTAAAGTCAGCGAAATTATTGCCTCTTTAATTTGTTTAATAACCGTTATGTTAGACAAAATTAAAAAAAGCACATTATATATAAAAATAATATATATATATATATATATATATATGAGGTAAGAAACCACCATTCCTACCACCCCAAACCACAATATTACAAAAGTTGAATATTAAAAAGCCGACGAGCCATGACCCTCATCGGCCCAACCGCAACCACAAACCAAAGAACCGACTGGTTCGGACCCCGTCGATCCACCCTAACCCAACACAATACATATAACTATGTTTGGGGTGGACGAGCCTCCAGTGGACCCGAGTCACACGCCCCCACCCAAACCACACTATGTTTAAAGCCTATATTAAAAACACCGGAAAGTATCAAGCCCGCGCCAACCACGTGGGCTAGCCCGCCACCGTGCGGCGGCCCATGTCACACCACTAACATACCAACCTTCAAACGCGCCATGGATAATACGGTACCAAACGAAAACGCGCCCCCCCATTTAATGCGCTACGAAGGTTATGGGGCGGGCCGCAAACAACGTTATCACAGACAATATTATTTATTCCAAACTTCAAAATCAATGTGTCCGAAAATTCAAATGTCCTTTGGTAAATTTAATAAAATAAAAAATTACTAGAATTTCTTAAATAAAAGGGAGGTATATTTGCTTATTACTAGATTTGTTATAGTTGAAGTAGTTGGAATTAATGATCATAATAAGTTAACGGTTAATTACAAATTTCTCAAGTAATCCGAAATGAATGTTGTGGCAATATCTATGACAAGCACACAGCACGGACTTCAAAGGGATATTTAAAGAACGGGGAACAAAATGTACATATATTTAATTTAATTTTAAAATTGATAAAATGATTGTGATTCTCAATTTTTATTTAATTTAATTTTAAAATTGATAAAATGATTGTGATTCTTCAAGAAAGGTGAATTTTTGATATGCTAAATGAATGTTGGTAGTAATATCTATGACAAATATACGGTATAGATTTCAAATGGATCTTTAAAAAACAGTGACAACAAAATATACATATATTTAATTTAATTTTAAAATTGACAAAAAAAAATTGTGATTTCTGAATTTTGAAGTGAAACCTTAGATTGATTAAAATTATCTGTCATAATTACATCTTTGACTAGATAATAATGTGACAGAAGGCTGATAACTGGGACTGGAACTATTCAAGTTCGGGAGTTGTGCTAGTCGAGGGCATAGCCACAACGCTTGCTCGGGTAGTCCCAGAGTATCCATTCAGGGCCTCTATCTTCATGGCTTGGACCAGGGATTCCTGTTACGTGGCCCACTTCTACTGCATCAACGACAATCTGGTCAAAGGCAAAAGGCCCTGATCGAACCATTCTTTATGCTGGGTTTCATAAATAAAATAAGATAGTCTACTGATCAGGTCGCAGAACCACTAATCGTACTGGCATCTTTGACCAGATAATGTGACAGCAGTGAGACGAGACATATCCTGTGTCCATCAAGTCTCGGGGTAATGGGAGGTGGCATGGTTTCAAAAGAGGCAGAATGGTCAATGAAGATCCCCCTTTCATCTTCGTACCTTACGGGGTCACCCCTTCTAATTCCATTTGATTACAATGAACATGAGTGGAACCACCATAGAGTGACCTCCCCTTGAGGGGACGGGGTTCCTTGTTTTAATCCCAATCGTCGATAGAGTGACCTCCCCATGAGGGGACGGGGTCCTTTTTTTAATTCCAACCGTCGGATCGTTTCGCTGGATGAAGACCGTTGATCTGTAGAGAGGGAAATTGTGTTTCATATATATATTGAATGAGTTATAAGACTTAATTGTGCTATAATTTAAATATTAATTAGCAAAGTTAAATAGGTGTGTTCGAGATATTAATTTTATTTTCTGTTAGGGTTAAGATATTTAATTTTATTGTCTAGGTGTTATAGTCAGTTTTGATTCTCTTGAATTTAGTCGAGTTTAGTTAAAACTTTTTTAGTGATTTCTTGTAACTGGTTTCTCTACCTCCTATGTAGTTTTATTTAACTGATTTGGAATAATAAGAAGAGATGTTCACCCCATTCCAATTTAAAGTTATTTTTTTTTTCCATTGAAACTCCAAGGAAAACAACATTTCAATTTTTTTTGCTCCAAAAAAATAGCAAGGCTAGTGAGAGGTGGACGAGCTTGACAGAGAAAGTGTGACAGCAACTTGACTTTTACACCTGTCAAGAAAGAGAAATGTGGCAATTTTGTACCTGTGAAGACAACCTGGTGTGACACTTTCGCGCCACAGGGAAAAAGAAAGTGCGACAGAGAACATTAAACTTAGGAAATTGTGGAATTTCTAGGACTGTCGCACACTGCCAGTCAATACAGTGTGCAATCTTTCACATGATATCAATGTCGAAAGGTGTGAAAACGCAGTGAAAAAGAACACTACATGAAAAGTCAAATATTTGTAGCAAGAGCACACGGTTTTTTTCATTCGTGTTGGGGTCTTCAATTTTCCCTTCCTTTTTCTTTCAAAGTGAGATTCTTTTCGAAGTTTCTAAAAGCATAATCAAGCCTCCTCACTAAACTACTTTCACATGATGTGTGGAAATGTCCTCGATTTGATAAGTATTACACTGTAATTGCTTGTAATCTTTTATGCATATAATCTCCAACTGTGCAAGGTCTGCTATTCGAGAAGTAGTTTTTAAAAGGGGAGTATTTTTCATTAAAAGGGACGGTTCCGTTATTAAAAAAATAAAAATTAAAAGGAGATTATTTTTAAGTTTTGAGAAGAAGATTGTAAAAAAAAAAAAAACCGTGTATATTTTGTATTTATAAAATAGTTTTTTTTTAGCACTTTGCCATATACCCCAATTTTGTTTGCCCAATTTTGTTTTGGCAAAATTATGAATTCTTGCCTGTACTAATGAAGACATTTTTGCAAGCCCAAGAATATTGGGATGCCTTGCAGAATGATTATGTAAAGTCGACCCAAGAAGCATTAGCATCCATGAACAATAGTCAGAGGAATGTCGTTGCAAAACTAAGAAAGAAAGAACAGAGAGCCAAATGTTAGATATAGAACTATGTTGATGACTCTATCTTTGACAAGATAATTGACACATCAACAAGAAAAGAAGCTTGAGATATTTTTAAGGTTGTGTATCATAGTAATGATACAATAAAGAGTATTAAATTGGAGACATTTAGAGCTCAATTCGAAACCTTGAAGACGAATGACACAAAGAATGTTGATCATTTCATGACTAGAGTCATGCCCATAGTCTATCAAATCAAACTTATTGGGGAAACCATTACAAATCAAAAGATAGTTGAAAATATCCTTTGAAGCTTGCCTAAGAAATATGACATGGTTGTAACAACCATTCTGAAATCCAAATATTTTACTACTTTCTAAGTAGAATAGTTGACTGGATCACTTCTACCACATGAAAGAAGACTTAACCTGGCAGGGGATTCCATCGAACACAATTTCAAAGCACAACTCTCTCTTGGCGGAAGTGGAGGCGGAGGTAGAGGCAGAGGATATAGAGGAAGCAACAAGCAAGGGAGAGGCTGATGAAGAGGTTGATCATAACATCATCATGCAGCAGAGCAGTCGAGACCTTCACTAAACCAAACACAGAGAAGTTGAACGTGGAGCAAATCAAATATTCAATGTTATTACTAAAAGAAATTTGGCCATTATGAACATGAATGTGGAAAGAAACAATCAGATCAACAAGGAGGTAGTGTCTCTCTCTCCAAAAAAGAAGGAGAATCCTCTAACACCATGTTTCTTTCCTGCTATATCTCTGAAGACACTCACAATGAGGACCTTTGGTTTTTGGACATTGGCTGCAACAATCATATGACATGTAACAAATGTTTTCTTTCTATTCTTGATGCTTCTATAACATCAAAAATTACTCTTGGATATTGCTCCTGTATAAAAGCTAAAGGGAAAGATATTGTCCTTGTTCTTACCAAATAGAATCAATATAAATACATACCTCATGTTTATTATGTTCAACATTTGAAGCATAACATCATTAGTGTAGGTTAATTGATGGAACATGGTTATGATGTAATATTTCAAAAGACCACATGTTATATCTATGAAAAACCTCCAAATACAAGACTAATAGCAAAGGTTGAAAAAACCAAGATAGGATGTTTCCCTTGACTCTTAGAAGTTGAAATCTTTCACAATATTTTGCCCACTACGTGTTAAGAATAGTTAAGTTTCAACTATGGAAGTATAGATATGTGAATATTCTATTCAAGAGTCTAAGTATGCTTCTGAAACATTCAATGGTCATTGGTCTCCTTGTTATGAATGGAAAAAATTGTAACCGTGAAATATGCATTCTAGCAAAGCACAAAGAGATAATGTTTTGAAATCTTCCACTAGATCAAAAGAGCCTTTAGAGCTAGTCCATACAAATATGTGTGGCCAAATCTAAACATAGTCTATTGGTGGCAGTATTTATTTTCTTACATTCATGGATGATTATAACATGAAGATATGGGTTTATTTTCTAAAAAATAAGTCGGATACTTTCTCAAGATTCAAAAAATTTAAAGTAGAAGCAGAAAGTCATAGTGGAAATCCTTTGAAAGTACTCTAGTTCGACTGAGGAGGAGAATACAACTCCAAGGACTTCAATGATTTTTTTCAACAAGGAATCATCATGTAAAACACAACAAGATATATTCCATAGCAGAATGGAGTTGCAGAAAGGAAAAACAAGGAAATCATGAATATGGCCATATGTGTATTGCATGAGAAGAAGTTGCCTAATGACTACTCGGTTGAAGAAGTTTCGACAATAGTATACGTTCTCAATAGATCTCCAACAACCAGTTTCCAAGATGCAGTACCTCAAGAAGCATGGGATGGTAAGAAGGTGAATGTATCTCACTTAAGAATTTTTGGATCTCTAGCATTTGTACATGTTCCTAAACAATTACGAAAGAAGCTTGATGAGAGGAGTGAAAGATATATTTTCATAGGCTAGTTAAATTTGTTGAAAATAAATCTTGGTCCAAGCATATTGATGAAGCTTTAAATCAACATGTTTATCCACCAGAGCTACAAATATCGCAAGTTTAAGAAGATCCATAACACTCTGAAAATGGTACATCTTCCAGGAGTGAATCCACTAGTGATTCAACATTTTCATAAGACAATCAGAAAACAAGAAGCATCAAATAAATATATGAGCATGATCATGATTTTGATCAACATAATATGTTTTCCTTTCTTTCAACTCAACCAAACCATTTTGAAAAAGCAACAAAAAAACATTGGGTTGATGGAATGAATCAATAATTTTTTGCCATAAAGAAAAATCAAATGTGGGAATTAGTTGATCTCCCTAGAGACAAAACCATAACTGGATTATAATGGGTATATAAGACCAAGCTGAATGGAAACAAAGAAATTGAAAAACATAAGGCAAGGCTCATTGCCAAAGGATTCTCACAACAATTTGGTGTCTAATATGGTGAAACCTTTACTCCAATAGCAAGGTTAGACATTTTTTGAACTTTTTTATTCACAGCAGCTCAACAAAAATGGAAAGTCTATCAACTTGATCATAAAATATTCTTTCTTAAATGTTATTTTGCAAGAAGAAGTTTACGTGGAGCTACATCCTAGTTTTGAAGTTCCAAGAAAAGAGCATAAGGTGTATAGGTTGAAGAAAGATTTGTATGGCTTGAAAAAAGCTCTCCAATCTTGGTACAATCACATCAACACGTATGTCATAAAAAAAATGATATTTGCAAAAGTAGCCACGAGCCAATGTTGTATACCAAAACTAATGAAGGTAAAATTCTCATTGTATGGCTTTAGGTTGATGATATTCTTTATATATGCAGTATGATGTTAGAAGGCTTCAAAGGAACAATGCAAACAAAGTTTGATATGATTGATCTATGGGTCATCATATAATTCTTTATATATGCAGTATGATGTTAGAAGGCTTCAAAGGAACAATGCAAACAAAGTTTGATATGATTGATCTATGGGTCATCAAATAATTCTTAGGCATTGAAATTCAAAAATGTGCTACTAGCATTTTTGTTGGTCAACAAAAATATGCCAGTTAACATCCTCCAAATGTTTAGAATGACTAATTGCAAACTAGATGATACACCAATTTGTCAAGGCACCAAGCTGAGAAAACAAGATGTAGCACCACCAGTTGATTCAACATTATATAAAAGTCTAGTTGGTAGTCTCTTATATCTCACTGCAACTAGACCTCATATCATGTTTGCAACTAGTTTTGTCTTCAGGTTTATGCAATCACCCAAGATTTCTCATTGGAAGGTTTTAAACAGGATTTTAAGATATATTGCGGGGACACTAAACTATGGTTTGTTTTACACACATTCTTAAGATTGCTCACTTTTAGTTTATACAGAAAGCGATTATGCAAAAAGTTTAGATGATCACAAAAGCACCTCAGGTTATGTTTTTCATCTTGGAACCAATCTGATTTCATAGGCATCCAAGAAAAAAGCAATCATTTTAATGTCTTCAGCAGAGACAGAGTATGTAGATGCCTCAACATTTGAAATCAAAACGATTAACCTGATGCGAAGCCATGTTCTATCTCTAAACGCAGAGTGGTATATTTCTCAGGAATAGACCCATGGATGACCATCTGCATCTGAAACATAAAGAAGACCACTTACCACTGTCGGGAGTCCAGAAGCTTGTCGGGAGTCCAGAAGCTTCCTTAGTGAGATCCGATGGTCCATATGCCGAGTCCACTGCCCGGCTATGTCGACGAGGTATCTCCGGACCTGCCCCGAGATTCCAGAATGATGCTATATTTCCTTTTAATGATTTTTTAATAGAAAAATTTCAACGTTCTACATTTTTCTTGGTAATTATCACCGCAATGATTATACAATTGTTCATGAAATCTGGTTTTACGATAGTTGATAAGATTCTTAAAAGGGTCATTTTAAACATACAAATGAATTTGGAATCTTAAAAATCCCTAAAATAAATACACATCAGATCATAGTGTATAATCTCTAACAATAAAAATTGAAAACAAGTCTCGTCCTTGCAGGGACTAAAAAAATTACACTTCTAATCGAAGCATAACAAATCTACATGGTGAGAATCGTTAATGGAATACTAATGCTAAAAGTTGGGCATATTCAAAGAAAATTCAGAAGAAAGTACGTGGTGAGAATCGAAAATGGAATTCTACTTTTAAAACCAGGGGTTCTTCAATGAAATTAAGAAGAAATAAAAAGAAAGTATATTTGTGATTGAATCAGTGAGAAAATGACTTGTTTTTAGTGTGATTTTTTGGATTTTTTGTTGTTGCTAGAATCTAGGAATTTTTTTTAGTGAAATTTTGATGATTTGTATTATTTAAATTAGTTTTTTGACTATATGGATTCAACATCTTAAAAAACTCTACTGTACTTTGATTGTGCAGACGTTATCATCAAGCTTGTAATTTCAATAAATTTTTACCAGATTTAAAAAAAATAGACTGGAACCCACCCAAAAAACTTAAAAAAATCTTACTAAGAACAACTTAATAATGAAATAAGCGTGTCTACAACAGAAAAAAGTTGTTATGGATTGGATTAGGTGGGTAAGTTGTTATGGATTGGATTAGGTGGGTGTACATTGAGAAAAAAATCGGTTAGATGTTAGAGTTTTTAAAGTGTGTAATGAGGATTTAATTAAAAAAATTATACATTGGAAAAAAGTTGTTATGGATTGGGATAGGTGTGTGTTGGGAAAAAAAGTTGTTAGATGTTAGAGTTTTTAAAGTGTGTAATGAAGATTTAATTAAAAGAAATATTACAAACATTGTTTTTGATTAGGTTAAATTTATTAAGTTGAATTTGATAATAATTATGGTATTATTTACTAAGTTGAATTTGAGATTACTTATACTATAATTTATTAAGTTGAATTTGAGATTAATTGGGTTATAAAATGGGTTTTCAATCCCACGGCTAACTTCTAAATCTGCGGCTAACTTCTAATTCTAAAATACAAATTGTATGGCAACTATAGAGTTGTATTTTTTGTTTTTCATCGATCTAATTTGTTTTTCAACCGCCTAAAATATACGTTATATTGCCACTCTAGTGTAGTATTTTTTCGTTTTCGACAAGGCTGACTTCTAACTTTAAAATGTAAATTCATATAAGCAATATTGTCACACGTACGATGGAAATGCATGCTTGATTAAATAATAAATACTAACAACATAGACTATTTATAAATCCTAAACTTGTTTATCGACACTGAGTTTTGAGCAATTGATGTCACATTGTAGATGGAAATATTAGAAAATCTAAGTTTCTGTCAAGTTTTAAAATATCTTTAGAATTCATAATTGAGGAAAAAAATGGGCATGTTATATTAAGGTGTTTGTTTATATCTAAGTTGAGAATGTTATGTGAAATTGTGATAAGTTATCACATAAAGATAAATTTGTGATTAATAAGGACGATGGAGACTCTATGAATGGTCGTAACATGGTGAAACAAAAACGTCACGCTTTCGTTCAATTGATTCAGAGGTTGAATGTATGAAACAGGGAGTTTTGGTTTGAATTTGGGTAAACGTTGTTTTGTTTTTTTGGTTTTTTATTTTAAATTTATTTTTAAAAGCATAAATATATTTGGTAGAATAGGTTTTTAAACTGTTTTTTAGATAAGAGAGTTTATTTAGGACATAATAACATGTAAAGTTCAAAACTTAGAAAAATTTCATAGGATCAAAAACTTAATTATTTAAAAATTATCAATAAATAATTTTAAGTGATATGACTTCCTTAATTAAATATAATGATGAATCAACTTACATTTCTAAATACTAATTTAAAAACTAACCAAAAAAATATTTATTAGTATATAAATAAAAATTTAACTACCTAAAAACACTCCAAATACTAAAAAAAACTAACACTCCAAATATTTGAATAACACTCAAACCCCCTTCAATTATACCACTCCAAATATCTGAATAACACTCAAAACCCTTTCAATTATGCAAAATACAAATCAAACTTACTTGCAAATGAAATTTAAATAAATGCAAAGGTAAAATAATTCCCCAAGAAACCTCCAAACATTTAACTCCGGTCAAATAATATTGGATCTATCGTGGATTGATTTTTAGATACCCGTTATAAGGTGGGTTTCTCTTTGATGTTTATCTGGAAATATGGGACGTCAAATGTCGTCGTAGCACTCTTGAGTTCATGATCTGATGCTCCAACTCTTTTAGAGATTGAATTTGGCTTATCTTTCTTCGGGTTAGAAAATTCAACGTGATAAGTACATTTTATCATTATATAGAACATACAATATTGTGACTCGAAGTCGGTGGAAATATGTAGAGGAGTCCCGTTTTTTCGAGATCAAAGTTTAAAAAATTTATAGAGCAAAATTAACATTAGCATAGTAAAATTAGTAAATGTAATTGATATAAATTTATAGGTGTTTTTTTATGTATTGATTGGTGTATAGAAGTTGGAAAACGATTTTGATTAACATATATTAACCATTATTTATTAATATATTTATTAATATATATTATTGTGATAGTTGATGGTATGGTCGGTATGTATAACTAGAAATAGTAGGAGAGGGTTAATTAATGCTAAATATGTTTAAGTTACAATGAAAGAGAGTTGTTTACAGTCAATATAAAGTTGGCTATGGACGACTATGATTTTTCATAACTACTTATAGTTGAAATAATCAGTCTAGCAACATGAAGTTTACTATGGAACATTAAATCAATGAGAGTCTCCCTTTTCTTGATGTCCTTATTTGAAAGAAGGATGATGGATCATTCTCACACCAGGTCTTTCGGAAGAAAACTCACACGGAATAGTATCTTCACGATAAGTCCCATCATTTTCCAATTGAAAAGGTGGGTGTTCTCAACACTTTAGCCAATTGTGCGTTTAGAGTTTTTGATGAAAGTCACCTTGAAGATGAGAAAACTCATCTCCTCAAGGTTTTCAAAAATAATGGTTATAATAAGCTCCAATGTCTTAGGGCTTTCCTTAAAGCTGGCAGGGGTTCCAAGATTAAAAAAGAAGCCAATGGTCGGTTTTCTTCAGTTTATATTCCTTTTATACAAGGGGCCACTGACAGGATTGCAAAGATCCTAAGAACGCACGAGGTTCCCTCAACCTGTAGGCTCCTTAGCACCATTCGAAGTTCCCTAAGATCTGTAAAATACCTAATGGACCCTAAGAATATGAAGATGTTTATGTCATCCATTGTTCATGTGGGACACCCTATGTAGGTGAAATTTGCCGCTCAATAAATCAAAGAATTCAGGAACATCTGGCAACCATCAAACATGGGGAGGACTCACTCCTCATCATTAGAAAAACATGCGGGAAAGACAAAACACCACATCTGCATTGAAGACGCCCGGATCATTGCTGGGATAGATCATTTCCACCAGCGTAAGTTTAGGGAGGCTATAGAGATTCAAAGGAAGCCAAGCAATCTAAATAGAGACGATGGATAGAAAATTAGCAATTTTTAGATCCTTGTCATTTCCTCTTAACTTTTTATTTGTTTCCTATATGTTTTTTTTAATTTTTATCTTTATTTTTATATTTTTTCCAATTTCTTAATTTTTATCATTTATTTGTATTTTTGAACTTTACTCTAATAAGTGATTAATTAATTTATTTTCTTCATTATTTATTTAGTTATTTATTTTAATTAATTAATTAATTAATTTTTATTTATTTATTTTAATTAATTAATTAATTAATTTTTATTTATTTATTTTATTTTAAGTTTGACCATTTATTATTTTTATTTATTTTTAAGTTTTTAGAATTAATTGTTTTGATTATTTAAGTTTAACCCAAATATTAGTTTTATTTTTTAGTGTTTTGATTATTTAGGTTTGACACATATATCTTTATTTAATTTTGACCTTTATTATTATTATTATTTAATTGATTATTTAAGTTAGATCCAAATATTATTGTTATTTTATTAATTATTTTATGGTTTTGATTATTTAGGTTCGAACTAAATATTATTTTTATGTTAGATATTCATTTCATTAAAATTTTCATTTTGATTAATTTTTTTTTTTTATTCAATATTAACTACTATATTCCAACAATTGTTTCCTTATATTTAAATATTATTTATCAATAAATATTATTTATTGAGTTAAATCTAACTTTTATATTATAATGGCTAAATTTTTTTATCTTCATCTGTTTAACTTGATGTGAGAATATGGTTCTTCGTCTTGTCATGGCGATGAATCACACTGGATGGTTCGAAACGTGATGACAAAACTCTGATGTGATTTTTACCGAAATTTTTCTTAGTTTTTAGATTATGATTAGTGATGGTTGACCATATTTCTTCATGTTTGATAATAGTAGACCATGGTTTACTATAATTTTATATCATAGGTTATAATAAACTATTATTGACCACATGGATTGTTGCTTAGAACAAATAATTATGGTTGACTATGGTTACTATGGTTAATGGAAGGTGTTCAAGCTTGCCCACAGTCGACTGAGTTCAATAATGGTTGACCATGGTTGTCTATATGTTGATTATGGTTGATTGAAAATGACCATGCTTTCTCATGGTTGACTATATTGCCCATGGTTGACTATGATTCACGAAGATTGACATGGATTATTATGGACAACTATGGTAAAGTTTAATTAACCACAAGTAACCATGCTTTGATTTATGTTTATCGCATTACAATGTTGGATATTAAATAAGCCCTTAAAACCTTTCTGAATATAAATATTAAACCTTATTCAATAACACTAATATTAATATTATTAATATGATTAATAGATATTCAATAATAATAATATTATTATTATTAATAGAAAACTTTATATATATATATATATATATATATATATATATATATATATATTGTAATTAGGTTGAGCCTAGTTCGGGGTCAACTTGCTTATTGGTTTGAAGAAGATTGATCTACCCATGATGGGATGCTTATCACTAGGAATGTGCAAGACTTGGTCAAGCCGACAAACCCCTTCGGAAGTTTAATTCCCCCAAAGCGGCTTTCATTCCTCAACCCCTCCCCATGAGGTTTGAACCTTTGAGTTGGAAATAACTAAACCCCATGCGAACCAAATAGTTTACACCTCATAGGTTACTAATACTAATATTTTTATTATTAAACATTTTTAAACGTTGACTATGATTGATGAAGGTTGACCTTGGTTGAATAAGGTTGGTCTTTGTTAACTTTGTGGACCATTTTGAAGAGGACTATGAGTCAATAAAGTTGACTATTATTTATTATAAAAAACATAGGGTTGACCAAGTTTAATCATGATTAACTATTAATAATATATTCAATTATATAATAATAATAATATAGTCAGCCTTATTATCTTTTTTTTTTGTTACAGAGGAATCGGCAACTGGAGCAGCCTCGCAACTCGCATAACACGGGGTCGATTTTGACCACTACCAGTATAACCCCTGGGAAACTGCGCCCGCCCCTCTCCACAGCTTCCGGGCTAGTCCAGGGGATTTGAACTCGTGACCTTCAGTACAGAGCTTGCCTTTCTAACAAACTCCACCGCAAGGTGATTACCAACTCGCCTACCCTCGTGCGGCTATAGTCAGCCTTATTATCATTATTAGCTATCAACTTTATTAATATTAATATTAATATTGTAACATTATTAAATATTAGACTTTATTCACTAATCCTAATGTTAATGTTATCATTAAATATTATTAATATTAATGCACATTAATTAATATAGTAAACCTTAATAGTAATAATAATATAATTATTGTTAATGTTATTAATAATATATTCAATCATATAACAACAACCACAATAATAATAATAATATAGTTAATCTTCTTATTATTAGTAGTTGTCAATATTTATTATTATTATGATTATTTTATCCTTGACTAAGGTTGATTATAGTTGATCATGGTTGACTTAGGCTAACTATTGTTGATTATGGTCAACTAGGGTTAACTATAGTTGAACATCGTTTACTAAGTTTGACTGAAGATTATTGAGATTGACTATGGTTGACTATATAAAGGTTGTCTATATTTGATTCAGTCATCATGTTGTAACATTATGATTTCTTCATCACAGTGTGAGATCATTTTTTGTTCGTCACATTGTCATGTTGATTTTTTCTTTGTCACAATGTTACATTGATTTTTTGTTATTATTATTTAACATTTTTATTAATATTAATATTAATATTATAAAACCTTTTTAATCCCTTACTAAGGTTGACTAAAGTTAACTCAAGTCGATCATGGTTGAGTAGGCTTGAGTATGGTTGATTATGGTTAACCAAGGTTAACTATAGTTGAATATAGTTTACTAATCTTGACTAAGGACGACTAAGATTGACCATGGTTGGCTATATAAATGTTTAATATAAACGTTGACTATTTCATCATGTTGTGACATTGTTATTTTTTCGTCACGGTGTGAGATCATTATTTTTGTTCATCACATTGTGATGTTGATTTTGGTTCATTGTAATGAAGGGATGATTTTTTGTTTGTCATAATGTGACATTGACTCATTGCTTGTCACATTGCAACATTGATTTTTTATTTGTCATACTGAAACCTATTTTTTTCATCATAATGTGATGAGAATAATTTTCCATTCTGATTAGTTTAACTTTGTCTTCATGGTGTGACTATTGTTTATTCGTCACAATCTGAGATCATTATTTTTATTCATTGCATTGCTAGATTGATTTTCATTCATTATATTGAAATGTTGAATCTTTTGTTTGTCACAATGGGACATTGATTTTTTGTTTGTCAAATTGCAACATTAATTTTCTATTTGTCATATTGTAAAGCCTATTTTTGTTCATCACAATGCACAAAATGTTTATTGCCATGTTGAATATGCTTTCACTATTAAAAGATGTCATAAAATTTGTTTTAAAATTAAATATATAAAAACTTAAAAATTAATTAAACCTTAAATATTATCTAATACAAACCCTTAAACTTATTAAAGATAAATTTAAAGCTTATTAAATATAAAGCTTAATATTAATATTATTAATAAACATTATTATTACAGTTTACTACTACTAATTTTCAAAGTAGTGTTAAACCTTTTTAAACTTACATATTAAATAAATCTTAAATGTGGTAAAATATAAATCCTAAACCTTATTGAAGAACATTAATAATAATATTAATAATATACTTTATCAATATTCATATTATTAGAAATTTTAGATCCTTAATTAAGGTTGATTAAATTTGACTGATCATTGTTGATTAACACTAACTATAGCTAATTAAACTCAACCGATTCTAAGTCTAATTATAGTTGAATACAGTTTATAAAGATTTACTAATGATGACCAAGGTTGATTATGGTTAACCATGGTCAACATATGGTTAGCTGCGACTAACTAAGATTAACTAAGGTGTACTGTAGTTAACTATGGTTAATTGTAGTTCATTATGGGTGAACCTAGATGAAATTAGTAAGCCCAACTCAAAGGTTGACTAAGAATACCTATGGTTGATTATCATTTTGGGTACCATAGGATATGTTTAGTATGTGTGAACATTGCTAATAATGGTTATCAATATTTAATATTAAACCTAATAATCCTAGGCCTACCTAGTAAATCTAAGTTAACTTATTAGATCCAGGTCAAAGTTCGACTAAGGATACCTTCATAATTTTGTATTCATTAAAGGTTGACTATGGTTGACTAAGATCAACCAATGTGGGCTATAGTTGAATATGACTAAATAAGATTGAGTAAGGATGACTAAAGTTGGCTATAGATGAATATGGTTAACTATGGTTTGGTTAACATATGGTTATTTGTGGTTAACTATGGTCAATTATGGTTCACTCAGATTAAACATTGTTCACCATGGTTAACTAAAGCTAAAGATGGTTGACTAAAATTAACTATGGTTGACTAAACTTAATAACAACCATTGATTTCTATTTTATAGTAATTCAACCATAAATAAATACTTGGATTATCATTTTAAATAATATATTCACTTACTTGAAACTTTTTCTTCTTGAAACTGTAAACTATTTGTAATTGACTACATTTTTTACTATCCCGTTTTCCATCATTCACTACTCAATTTGCATTCAAATGAAGTAATAGAAAAAAACTACTATTGGAACTTACTAGGCATTGAAGACTTCATAAGTCACAATGATAGAATTTGGAGAAAATTACTATTAATATTGGAGAGCAAGAGAGACAAGGTATAATGTTTACTACAATAGCTCGAGTTAAATATTTGAATGGCCTATGACTTCAACCACTCTTTTCATATGATTGATATGAAAAGATGGAAACATTATATATGTGACAATAAGAACAATAAAATTAAAATAGTTTGAGATTGGTCACAATGAAGACTCTTTGTAATTGACTATATTTTTATTATTCACATTTCTTATCATTCAACATTGTTACATTGTCACTTTGCATTCAAAATTTTTATTTCATCATTTTTCATCATTCATGTGAGTAATAGTATATATCATCTTAATGAACTGAGTGACTAAGAAAATTTAAAATTAAATGACCAAATTGATCTTAGACATATTTTGTGTGACCATGCACAATTTAAACCAGCCTAAATCCATTTTATCCCCAGAGCAAGAGTGATCAAATCTATGGAGGTGTAAACATTTCCTCCCATTTTTTACTCAAAAAAAAAAGATTGCACCTCGAGAGAATTGATCCATCCATAAATAGATCTACGTAATATAAGAGTTTCAATTTTCTACATTTTTCTTAACAATTGTCCTTATAATAGTTATACAATTGTTTATGGTTGCAATAACTATACAATTGTTTGTAAAATTTATTCCTTAAAAATGTTAATGAATTTTAATTTTAATTTTTTAAATTCTTATTTTAAATATATAAATGAATTTAAAATAAATTTTAATTTTAATTTATTTTAATTCTTATTTTAAATATATAAATAAATTTAAAATTTTAATTTTAATTATTTTAATTCACATTTTAAATATATAAATAAATTTTAAATTTAAAAATATAGATAAAATTTTGTAATTTTAATAATTTATAATTCCAACTTGATGTTAAATAATGTGCACTTGTAATCTATTTGTAACCTAGACTCGAGTGTGAGAATGGTTAAGATAAATAGGAGGAATAATTGGCTATTGGGCTATGTTAAAAATGAGGTACTGGAAGGAATATGAGTTCTATTGTATGTTATTTATATTTTTTATATTAGAGAGCATAACAAAGGGGGTTAGTGATTTGTAGCATCCTAGCACACCATAGATGTGAGTCCTACTTAACTTCATAGAGAGTTCCTTTTCCAATATACTTGCATTACTTCCATACTAGAGAAAATAGAGTAGATTCCTATCTAGTTAAGTTGAAAATAAAATTAGTAATTAGAAAATTTAAAATATAACTAAATTTAATCTACATATTATAGATTTCAATTTATGTTATGAGAACTATTGTCCTTAACTCTATGTAGAAATTAAAAATTAAAATTGCTCATGCAAACCTCTTTAAGGATTTAAGGAAGAGAAAGAAAGGAAATTAACTAGAATAAATTGATGTTAACATGATAATTTGTTTTTAGAGAAAAGAAAATAAATATTCATACCTTTATAAATTTAATCCTTTTAATTGAAGAAATATAAAACTAAAGTTAAAGTAAATCTCTATAACATGATAGGCTGACGCATTGTTTTAACTATATTTGTTGATCTCCCTCATGCTTAGTAACAATCCAATGAAATGTTTTAACTACAAGTTAGGGTTTGATGATAACAGCCATTGACATGGGCATTTACAATAACAATAGAAAACACTTTCTAGAATTGGTGTAAAGCCTTTGAATTTTCATAAATCACACGTCTAACATATGCTGATGTACCTCATACTCATCAAGTGGTTAGTGAAATATTTTAACTACGAGTTACGATTAGGGTTTGATAACTAGCCTAGATCCATCTAACTCTAGATCTATCATGTGCCAAAATGGATCAAATCTCTTGAGGTGCAAACCTTTCCTCAAATTCCACACTCCAAAAAGAAGGTGTGAACCTCGAGGGATTTTTTCACTCTCGACACATGATAGATCTGAAGTTATATGGATCTAGGTTGGTTCGAGTTGAGGGAAAAAATGACACATTTTTGGATTATTATTTTTATGTATATGATTGAGATAAACTTCATACTTTTAAATTTACATTATGTTTTCTTTGTTTGACATGACTATATCATTCCTAGTGGTTTGTGTGTTTATGTGTTTGGATTTGGATGGTAATATTTTTTTTATATTTCTATGTGTATGTTATTGTTTGTTAGTAATTAGTTGGTGATGAAGAAGAGAGACAATCTTGTCAATAATTTGCTAGAGGATTGATATTGAGCGTTTACTTCATGTAATTTTAGGTATTGCAACTTTTGAAAATTAATAATTCTTAATAGTGCCCCTCCACTTATTAATAAATATATATTGAAGAGTATTTTTGATAACTTATTGCATCAATATTAATCTTGAAATAATTTGTTTCATTGCTAATGCACTACTACATAAAGGGGGGGTTTAAGACAATATTTGAGACAATTTTTGGGTAAATTGTCTTAACTTGAGACAATAAAAAACTTGTGTATTGTCTTTAAGCGAGTGTCTCAAAAAATATTCTCTTAAAAATTATTGTCTTAAAAAATATTGTCTTAAAGATTATTGTCTTAAAAAATTGTCTCTATAAAGACAATATATAACACAAGCATTATTTTCTCTTAGGAGACAATTTCATTTTTGTCTCTCTAGAGATAACACTCAGATTAGAGGCAATATGTCTTTAATACTAGCTATTGTCTCTCTAGAGACAATAAATTTTTTATTTAAAGATCACTTTTGTCTCTCTAGAGAGAATATAAAACAATGAATCTAGAAATATCTCACAATTGAAATAAATCGATATAAAAAATAGTTAATTAAAAATAAACTAGAAAATCATTGATTATTTCATGTTAGCGCACAGTGGAATCAAACCACCGACCTCTTGCTTGTAAGGTAGGCACTCTTCCATTGAGATAGCACACTTTGAAGAATTACATGAAGGTTTATGGCAATCCCAAAAACTACATTTATAGCCATTGATTAAAAAAAAAAAAACTAGCACATGATCTATAATCTTTATAAAAACTATAACCATGCAGGCCATATTTATAACTTACTAAAACTAACAATTTCCCCAAAAGGAGCAAAGAGAGGTGGATTATATCTCTAGAAAAAAATTTCAAAATCTTATATTAGTATATAGTTAAATGTTCATGTATACAGGCATCTATAAAGATAGACTCTATAAAGAGCGCATTGTTAAAGATTTAGGCCACACCAAGAGATAGGTTGCGAGTGCCAAAAGAGGGGAGGATCTACGTAAGAGAGAATTAAAAACTATATCCCAAGAAAAGAAACTCTAATGTAGACCCCATTTATATTATTTTGAGTTATACCACTGGATTATGAAGGATTTATAAAGTGCTTTGAATTTTTGTTGATGAGTGACATCAATTGAGAATTTGCTTCACACCAAAGGAATTTGTTGAAAACTTAAGTGGAAAGATGTACTTTTCATATGCAATTATCCCATAATGAGATCAAAGGCAGTGAAGATGGAATTTTTTGGTAACAAAGTTTACCTGAGGGCTTTGGCTAAGTGCCTCAAGGCATGCAAAAGTTCAATTCTTTGTTGGGATATCAAATGATGTTTCGTCCTCCTCCAAAGAGAACAATATTTGAGGTGGGAGACCACTACTAGTTCAAGATAATTCGTCATGATGTGTGTGAGAGTGATTTTCATTCTTCCTCAAACTACTTGGCAATTTGAGAAGTTCCATGAGATTTTGATCCATAAAAGATTGGAGTAGCGAAGTTGATAAGAGATTCCAACACTATGCCCCAATTGAAATTTTTGCAAGAAGTTAAGCTTTCTCTCCAAGGATAATTAAAGGTGGATTGTAGGCATGAGCTAAGTCAAACACTAGAAATATTCCCAAATGTAGAAGGGCTAAAAATCAATGATACATATGAAGTCATGGAATGACATTGAGAGACAAGTCACATGGCATCAGTCAACCAAATCAAGTAAATGGGTAGACATCAAAATTCTAAGTCCAAGAAAGAAGCAAGGTGGAAGCCAATATGTAGTTAATTAATGTTTGTCAATCATCATGGGAGTAGATAAATTCTATGTCCAAGAAAGAAGCAAGGTGGGAGCCAATATGTAGTCAATTAATGTTTGTCGAGCAACATGGGAGTAGCTGATTCATATGTGGCTCTGAAATTATGCTAAATAATTGACAGCTAAGAATGCATTTCACTTGCCTATGGAAATTAAATATGCCCAAATGCATCCAAATGGCTACCATCTAATTACTTCAGTAGTCCAGAAATATAGGATTTAGTACTTTGAATGATAAATCATCCTTTGTAATGTCATACATTTGTGTTTGAAGTTAAATTGTGTAAGCATTTGAGTTTCCCATTTAAAAAAAAGTTCCCTACTTCAAATAAGTACAAACCAAGATAAATATATTCACTGTTTAATTTTAAATTATGCGAGAGTCTAGTGGAAAATTGTAGAGATGGAATCCCCATAAAGTTTTATCTATGTACATACATGTCTATGTTTGTAGAATTATACCAACTAACGAGATTGTACTGAAGTAGTTTTTAATAAGGTGGGCTTGTGTTATGGATATATTTGGGAACTGCAACCCCAATCTCATATGTCCATAAACCAAGGGCTTCTAAGCCACTAAAAGTGTTGTTTCATACCCTAAAGGAACAAGGTCAACTGATTACATCATCTCCCAAAAGTTCTCCCTGAAAAACTACTCAGAACTGGTCAAAACTGGAACATACAGACTGCTTAGTGCTAAGGGTGCGGTGCATCTCACCTGCTCCATGCAAAAATTGCAATGCAAACTGAAAATCCCTTCTGCAGGGTGCGATGAGCAAGAGCAGACAAATGGCAGAGGCAGTTTGCTAGGTGGAAACCCAGAGAACCTTCTAGAAACTGCTCATTTGACACTTACCTCTCTGAATTCACTCAGGAATGAGATCATGAAATCTCCAAGTGGAACCAAGAACTATCAGAGAAATGACACTAATCAAAATCCTAGAAGCTAACTCACCCACCTGCAAATATCTATATATGGATCCCTCATCCTAGAGATCCAGAGGCTGGAATTTTGTATTTTGTAAGGAAGTGTTGTTGCTTTCTTTGTGAAAAATCATAGTGTTGGGTGATCTAAGATTTTCATGATGTGAAGAGGGCTTTAATGCTGGGAGGATGGCGCTGGGTCAGACCAATGGGTTGTAATCCTCTCTTCTACTACTTCTATCAATAAAGCTATTTGAGTTTTCCTCCATATTCTTGTATATTTCTGAATCTTGTATTAATATATGCATTTGTATGGTTAATATACATTTGATCCTATATCGTTTATGGTTATAGATCTATATGCTTTGATGGTATTATGTTGCTTTGACTCTACAGGTGTTCTTTGAAGCGGGACAAGTCAGGAAGGAGTGGCAAAGCTATGTCAAAGGAGGGAGGAAACAAGCAAGGAGCCAAGCGAAAGACTGAGGTTGGTACTCTCTGCTTCTCTCTTAAAGGAAAACACAAGTAACTTTAGTTTGTTTGTTTCTAATATAGCTACCCATCTTAGTGGGACTAGCAGCTCTGAATGGACACTAGTTTTCCCGATAATAGCTAGCCACTTAAACATTTCACACCATGGAACTCTAAATTCCAATTCCAAATTGAATGAAAACAAAATCCTGAAATTGGCCATAAAAATCTCATGCGTAATAACACTTATTCTATTAGGAACAAAAAGTCTTCGTAATAACATTCTGCATTGCAAATGGAGGCAACCATAACAAGACTTTGACACAAGAGTTTTGCTCAATTACTACTACTTGTATCTTCTCTAGGATAGAGGCTGGTAACTTGGGTGTGCTAGTGTTGAACACAACAAAGTAAAATCAATTGTATCTTCTCATAGTTCTTCTCTAGTACAAACAATTTTTTAAAAGTTATTTAGTTTTTATTCCAAGGAGCTAACTTGAAGCTAGAAGAGATTTTCCAAATCCAACGAAATGAAAAACAACACTCTTGTGTTACAGACATCACTTGAAAAATTCAACAGAACCAATACCAATAAAAATCTTCATAACCAACTTGCAATCTTCATAACCAACACAAGCTTCTAAATAATTAAATAGAACCAATGCCAATAAAAATTTTCACAAAAAACTCACAATGTTTATAACCAACACAAGATTTTGAACCAAGGCATCAGAACCAATCAAATCGTATGCTTCAGACGCACTCATGAACTGAAGACCCTAGCACTGTCAGCTTTGAACCTAATTCTTAGTGCATTGTTGACTAAAAAAGAGTAAAAACCATGTAGATTTAGTGCATGATTACTCAGTAATGTTATTTTCATAAGATTCATGGTTTTACACAATGCATATTTCAATTCCTTGTTAACATTCCCACGAAACTCTGTAACTACTTAGATGAATAATTGGAAATTGAAACTAGTTTACTTTCACCAAGATATAGAATTTCTTAACAATTCATATGCAGTAGAATAAAAGCACAGAGATAAAAACAAATGCACAATTTGACACACTTATTGTTCTCAGGAAACTCAACAAGGAAAAAACTCGTGTGCTTGATGTGGCTATTTTATTGATTATCTTGGTGCAATTGAATATATTACATTAAAAGGATGTTCATCTCCAAGTTTAAACATTAGGCAGAGAGATGTTCCTTATCTCTTTTTATGTTATGTCGATGGAAAGTAATGTAGACTCTTTATGAGTGGCTTGGCCAAGGGCAACCCCCTTTCTTTACTTTTGGACTTTCTTGTGGAGTCTGTATTTGCGGCCCTCCTTTTTCATATTAAAGCCTTGTATATATTATTCTTATTAAAAGTTTATAATGTGTAAAGAAAAATTCATATAACTAATCACAAAACCAGGAAAAGAGTATCGCCTTCTTATTCTTGAGTCTTGCCTAGAAGAAGAGACCATATTCAAGTATTCAAGTACACATTTTCACAATCATGGAGACTTTATGGCCTTGTACAAATTACCATCAACATCAAAATCTCAGAGTAGTCACGCTTGATGAATGAAAACTTCTGATGGAACCTTATTTCCTACATACAAAACAAAATATTTACAGACTATGATCATGGAAAAAATATGTAAGTTCTAAACTTAATTGTAGTCAGACTCAGAAACAATTGATAAGTAGGTGCAGTCCTATCTCACTTGATGAAACACTGTACAGAGGGCTCCCTTGATCTAGTCTGCACACAAGAAGTAAAAGACAACCATTCATGGGAAGACAAAACAACTAATTAACAAATAACCATCATGCCAAAGACTAGAACAATGGCAGAAGTAAAAATTACATAGGAGTAAAAGCTAATATGAAGGAAAATAAACAATGCCCTTGTATCAAATGAGGTGAGTAAATAATCATGTAAATTCAAGAAATGTTATAGCAAAATGAATCTGAAACTTCAAATTCCAAAGAATTCAAAAGCATATTTTATTATTATGTGTCATTGAAGGGCTTCAGATATAGTTACAAAGAAAGTTTCCACTCTCTTTCATATTTTTTTAGTTGAAGATTGTTGCCAATTGCAAATTAATTAATGCAGAAATTTTAAAAATCTTACTAGTACCATATTGACTTCCTTAAAATGGGCTTATGCTACCATTCATGGTCCACCATCCAGAATCGCCACCTAATATAGAGGGTTTCCTCTTTCATTCAAGGTATCTTCTATCAAACTATTGACTGCCTTAACAACATAAAGAGATTGTTTGTTGTCATTCCATTGAATAGCCCACTATACCTAAAATATCCCCTCAACTTGTGAGAGGCTTATCTCTGATGAAAACATTCAATGAAATGAACAATGCAGTCTGCAATACAAAACAGAAGCAGGATTTTCCCTATTTATTTTCTTCAGCTCTGGATATAATTAATCAAAAAAATAATAAAATCACATAACTTCGGAATAACATGGGAAACTTATCAATTAAAATTGAACAGATAAAACGAGAAGGTGAGGTGTCAATACATTGCAGCCAAATTAACAAATCCTTTGGGCATTGGCCTACATATCTACAAATTCCACCGAGGTCAAACTTTTCGTTCATTTCTATTTTGGTTCAATTAGCACTGCATAACCTAAAAATATACAAATTTCACCAAGGTAAAATTTTCCTGTCATTTCTCTTTTGGTTCAATTAGCACTGCATAGGTATTAATTCTCGAACAAAGTTAAGTCTTCCAAACTTTTTCACAAAATAACTTCATAAATAAAATGAAATGATATTAATGTCCTTTCAGGACCAAAGAAAGGTCAATGGAATCAAGAATACAGTCAGTACAACACATCTCTTGAAAAGGAACAAATACAGGCTAACAATAATGTAGGAAGACAAATAAGAAAAAAAATAGGAGGATTTAACCATTGAAGTGGACCCCATACAACGCATATAAGGAATAGTCCTGAATAATAGGAGCACATAGAAAAGGGAAGTTTATAATGTGTAAAGAAAAATTCATATAACTAATCACAAAACTAGGAAAAGAGTCTCGCCTTCTTATTCTTGAGTCTTGCCTAGAAGAAGAGACCATATTCAAGTATTCAAGTACACATTTTCACAATCATGGAGACTTTACGGCCTTGTACAAATACCATCAACATCAGAAATTAATAATAATCATGCTTGAGGAATGCAAACTTATGATGGAACCTTATTTCCTACATACAGAACAAAATAGTTACAAGCTATGGTCATGGAAGAAATATGAAAGCTATAAACTTACTTGTAGTCAGACTAAGAAACAATTTATACGTAGATGTAGCCCTATCACACTTGATGAAAGACTGTACAAAGGGATCCCTTGATCCAGTCTTCACGCAAGAAGTAAAAGACAACCATTCAAAGGGAGACAAAATAGCTAATCAACAAATAAACATGATGCCAAAGACTAGAACAATGTCGCAAGTAAAAATTACATAGGATTAAAAGCTAATACGAAGGAAAATAAAAAGTGCCCTTGTACCAAATCAGTTGAGTAAATAATCAGGTAAATGCAAGAAATTCGACATCAAAACAAATCTAAAACCTCAAATTTCAAAGCATTCCAAAGGATATTTTATTATTATTTGTCATTGAAGGGCTTTAGATATAGTTACAAAGAAAGTTTCCACTCTCTTTCATATTTTTTTAGCTGAAGATTGCTACTAGTTGCAAATCAATTAATCCAGAAATTTTAAAGGTCTTACTAGTACCAAATTGACTGCCTTAAAATGGGCCTATGCTACCATTCATGGTCCACCCTCTAGAATTGCCACCTAATATAGAGTGTTTCCTCTTTCATTCAAGGGATCTTCTATCAAATAGGTTGATCGTTGTCATTCCATTGAATAGGCCATTATACCTAAAATCTCCCTTAACTTGGGAGAGGCTTGTCTCTGATGAAAGCCTTTACTGAAATGAACAATGCAGTCTACAATGTAAAATAGAAGTAGGATTTTCCCTATTAAGTTTCTCCAGCTCTAGATATTATTAATGAACAAAATAATAACATCACATATCTTTTTAATAGCATGGGAAACTTATCAATTAAAACTACACATAGAAAACAAGAAGGTGAGATGTCAATACGTTGGAACCAAATTAAGAAAACTTTTGGGCATTGGCCTACAAATCTGCAAATTTCACCTAGGGCAAACTTTCCTGTCATTTCCCTTTTGGTTCAATCAACACTGTATAGGTATTAATTCTTGACCAAAGTTAAGTCTTCCAAACTTTTTCACAAAATAATTTCATAAATGAAATGAAATGATATTTATGTCCTTTCAGGACCAAATAAAGGTCAATGGGATCAAGAATATAGTCAGTACAACACATTTCCTGAAAAACAACAAGTACAAGCTAACAATAATGCAGGAAGACAGAGAAGAAAAAATAATAAGGAGGATTCAACCATTGAAATGGAGCATGTACAATGCATATAAGGAATAGTCAGGAAGAATAGGAGCATGTAGAAGAGGGAAGTTTATAATGTGTAAAGAAAAATTCATATATCTAATCACAAAACCAGGAAAAGAGTCTTGCCTTTTTATTCTTGAGTCTTGCCTAGAAGAAGAGACCTTATTCAAGTATTCAAGTACACATTTTCACAATCATGGAGAATTTACAGCCTTGTAAAAATACCATCAACATCAGAAATTCAGAATAGTCATGCTTGAAGAATGAAAACCTCTGATAGAAACTTATTTCCTACATACAAAACAAAATAGTTACAAGCTATGATCATAGCAAAAATATGAAATTTCTAAACTTACTTGTAGTTAAATTGAGAAACAATTTATAGGTAGGTGTAGCCCTATCTCGCTTGATGAAAGGTTGTACAGAGAGTTCCCTTGATCGAGTCTGCACACAAGAAGTAAAAGAGAGCCATTCAAAGGGAGACAAAACAACTAATTAACAAATAACCATCATGCCATAGACTAGAACAATGTTGCAAGTAAAAATTACATAGGAGTAAAAGCTAATATGAAGGAAGCTAAACAGTGCCCTTGTACCAAATTAGGTGAGTAAATAATAAGGTAAATGCAAGAAATGCTATAGTAAAACAAATATGAAACCTCAAATTCGAAAGCATTTAAAAGGATATTTTAATATTATGTGTCATTGAAGGGCTTCAAATATAGTTACAAAGAAAGTTTCCACTCTCTTTCATATTTTTTTAGCTGAAGGTTGTTGCCAGTTGCAAATCAATTAGTGCAGAAATTTTAAAAGTCTTACTGGTACCAAATTGACTGCCTTAAGCCATCTAGAATCACCACCTAGAATCTAGAATATCCACCTAATATAGAGGGTTTCCTCTTTCGTTCAAGGGGTCTTCTATCGAACTATTGCCCACCTTAATAACATAAAGTGGTTGACTATTGTCATTCCATTGAATAGGCCACTATACCTAAAATCTCCCCTCAACTTGTGAGAGGCTTATCTCTGATGAAAACCTTGACTAAAATGCACAATGTAGTCTACAATGCAAAACATGAGTAGGATTTTCCCTATTTAGTTTCTTCAGCTCTGGATATAGTTAATCAACAAAATAATAACATCACATAACTTCTAAATAGCATGGGACACTTATCAATTAAAACTAAACACACAAATCAAGAAGGTGAGGTGTTAATATGTTGGAACCAAATTATGAAAACCTTTGGGCTTTGGCCTACAAATCTAAAAATTTCACCCAGGGCAAACTTTCCTGTCATTTCTCTTTTGGTTCAATCAACACTGCATAGGTATTAATTCTTGAACAAAGTTAAGTCTTCCAAACATTTTCACAAAATAACTTTAGAAATGAAATGAAATGATATTAATGTCCTTTTAGGACCAAAGAAAGGTCAATGGGATCAGGAATATAGTTAGTACAACACATCTCCTGAACAAGAATAAATACATTCTAACAATAATTCAGGAAGACAAATAAGAAAAAAAGAGAGGATGATTTAACCATTGAAATGGCCCTTGTACAATGCATATAAGGAATAGCCAGGAAGAATAGGAGCACGCAGAAGAGGGAATTTTATAATGTGTAAAGAAAAATTCATATAACTAATCAGAAAACGAGGAAAAGAGTCTCGCCTGCTTATTCTCGAGTCTTTCCTAGTATAAGAGACCATATTCAAGTATTCAAGTACACATTTTCACAATAATGGATATTTCATGGCCTTGTATAAATTACCATCAACATCAGAAATTGAGAATAGTCATGCTTGAGGAATGTAAACTTTTGATGGAACCTTATTTCCTACATATAAAACAAAATAGTCATAGGCTATGATCATGAAAAAAATATGAAAGTTCTAAACTTACTTGTAGTCAGACTGAGAAACACTTGATAGGTAGATGTAGCCCTATATCACTTGATGAAACACTATACAAAGGACTCCCTTGATCCATTCTATACACAAGAAGTAAAAGGAAACCATTCAAAGGGAGACAAAAAAGCTAATTAACAAATAAACAACATGCCAAAGACTAGAACAATGTCACAAGTAAAAATTACATAGGAGTAAAAGCTAATATGAAGGAAACTAAACAATGCTCTTGTACCAAATTGGGTGAGTAAATAATCCGGTAAATGCAAGAAATTCTATAGCAAAAAAAAATTGAAACCTCAAATTTCAAAGCATTTGAAAGGCTATTTTATTATTATGTGTCACTGAAGGGCTTCAGACATAGTTATAAAGAAAGTTTACACTCTCTTTCATATTTTCTTAGCTGAAGATTGCTACTAGTTGCAAATCAATTAATGCATAAATTTTAAAATTCTTACTAGTACTAAAATGACTGCCTTAAAATGGGTCTATGCTACCATTCATGATCCACCATCTAGAATCGCCACCTAATAGAGAGGGTTTCCTCTTTCATTCAAGGGATCTTGTATTAAACTATTGACCGCCTTAATAACATAAATAGGTTGACCATTGTAATTCCAATGAATATGCCATTATACCTAAAATCTCCCCTCAATTTTTGAGACACTGATCTCTGATGAAAGCGTTCACTGAAATGAACAATGCAGTCTGAAATACAAAATAGAAGCAGGATTTTCCCTATATATTTTCTTCAGCTCTAGATATAATTAATCAACAAAATAATAAAATCACATAACTTCTGAATAGCATGGGAACCTTATCAATTAAAATTGAACACACAAAACAAGAAGGTGAGGTGTCAATATGTTGGAACCAAATTACCAAAAACTTTGGGCATTGGCCTACAAATCTGCAAATTTCAGCAAGGCAAACTTTCCTATCATTTCTCTTTTGGTTCAATCAGCACTACATAGGTATTAATTCTCAAACAAAGTTAAGTGTTCCAAACATTTTCACAAAATAACTTCAGAAATGAAATGAAATGATATTATTTTCCTTTCAGGACCAAAGAAAGGTCAATGGGATCAAGAATACAGTCAGTACAACACATCTCCTAAACAAGAATAAATATAAGCTAACAATAATGCAGGAAGATAAATAAGAAAAAAAAGGGAGGATTTAACCATTGAAATGGCCCTTGTACAATGCGTATAAGGAATAGTCAGGAAGAATAGGGAAGTTTATAATGTGTAAAGAAAAAATCATATAACTAATCAAAAACCGAGGAAAAGAGTCTCGCTTGCTTATTCTTGAGTCTTTCCTAGTAGAATAGACCATATTCAAGAATTCAAGTGCACATTTCCACAATAATTGAGACTTTATGGCCTTGTACAAATTACCATCAACATCAGAAATTGAGAATAGTCATTCTTGAGGAATGCAAACTTTTGATAGAACCTTATTTCCTACATAGAGAACAAAATAGTTACAGGCTATGATCATGAAAAAAATATGAAAGTTCTAAACTTGTAGTCAGATTGAGAAACAATTGATAGGTATATGTAGCCCTATCTTGCTTAATGAAACACTATACAGCGGGATCCCTTGACCCATTCTGCACAAAAGAAGTAGAATACAACCATTCAAAGGGAGACAAAATAGCTAATTAACAAATAAACAAATGCCAAAGACTAGAACAATTTCGCAAGTCAAAATTACAAAGGAGTAAAAGCTAATATGAAGGAAACTAAACAATGCCCTTGTACCAAATTAGGTGAGTAAATAATCAGGTAAATCCAAGAAATTCTATAGAAAAGCAAATCTGAAACCTCAAATTTCAAAGCATTCAAAAGGCTATTTTATTATTATGTGTCATTGAAGGGCTTCAGATATAGTTACAACGAAAGTTTACACTCTGTTTCATATTTTTTTAGTTGAAGATTGCTGCTAGTTGCAAATCAATTAATGCATCAATCTTAAAAGTCTTACTTGTACCAAAATGACTGCCTTAAAGTGGGCCTATGGTACCATTCATGGTCCACCATCCAGAATTGCCACCAAATATAGAGGGTTTCCTCTTTCATTCAAGGGATATTCTATAAAACTATTGACTGCCTTAATAACATAAAGAGGTTGATTGTTGTCATTCCATTGAATAGCCCATTATACCTGAAATCTCCCCTCAACTTGTGAGAGGCTTATCTATGATGAAAACGTTCACTAAAATGAACAATACAGTTTGCAATACAAAATAGAAGCAACATTTTCCCTCTTTATTTTCTTCAGCTCTAGATATAATTAATCAACAAAATAATAAAATCACATAACTTCTTAATATCATGGGAAACTTATCAATTAAAATTGAACACACAAAACAAGAAGGTGAGGTGTGAATACGTTGGAACCAAATTAACAAAATACTTCGGGCATTGGTCTACAAATCTGAAAATTTCACCCAGGGGAAACTTTCATGTCATTTCTCTTTTGGTTCAATCAACACTACTAGGTATTAATTCTCAAACAAAGTTAATTCTTCCAATCTTTTTCACAAAATAACTTTAGAAATGAAATTAAATGATATTAATGTCCTTTCAGGACCAAAGAAAGGTCGATGGGTTCAAGGATACAGTCAGTACAGCACATCTCCTAAACAAGAATAAATAAATGCTAACAATAATGCAGGAAGACAAATAAGAAAAAAAAAAGGAGGATTTAACCATTGAAATGGCCCTTGTACAATTCATATAAGGAATACTCAGAAGAATAGGAGCACGTAGAAGAGTGAACTTTATAATGTGTAAAGAAAAATTCATATAACTAATCAGAAAATGAGGAAAAGAGTCTCGCCTTCTTATTCTTGAGTCTTTCCTAGTAGAAGAGACCATATTCAAATATTCAAGTACACATTTTCACAATAATGGAGACTTTACGGGCTTGTACAAATTACTATCAACATCAGAAATTGAGAATAGTCATGCTTGAGGAATGCAAAATTATGATGGAACCTTATTTCCTACATATAGAACAAAATAGTTACAGGCTATGATCATGGAAAATATATGAAAGTTCTAAACTTACTTGTAGTCAAACTGAGAAACAATTGATAGGTAGATGTAGCCCTATCTCGCTTGATGAAACACTATACAGAGGGCTCCCTTGATCCAGTTTGCACACAAGAAGTAAAAGACAACCATTCAAAGGGAGACAAAACAACTAATTAACAAATAACCATCATGCCAAAGACTAGAACAATGTCACAAGTAAAAATTACATAGGAGTAAAAGCTAATATGAAGGAAACTAAAAAATTCCCTTGTACCAAATCAGGTGAGTAAATAATCAGGTAAATGCAAGAAATGCTATAGCAAAACAAATCTGAAACCTCAAATTTCAAAGCATTCAAAAGGCTATTTTATTATTATGTGTCATTGAAGGGCTTCAGATATAGTTACAAAGAAAGTTTCCACTCTCTTTCATATTTTTTTAGCTGAAGATTGCTGCTAGTTGCAAAAAATTAATGCATAAATTTTAAAAGTCTTACTAGTACCAAATTGACTGCCTTAAAATGGGCCTATGCTACCATTCATGGTCCACCATCCAGAATCACCACCTAATATAGAGGGTTTCCTCTTTCATTCAAGGGATCTTCTATCAAACTATTGACCACCTTAATAACATAAAGAGGTTGACTGTTGTCATTCCATTGAATAGGCCATTATACCTAAAATCTCCCCTCAACTTGTGAGAGGCTTATCTCTGATGAAAACCTTCACTGAAATGAACAATGTAGTCTGCAATGCAAAACAGAAGCAAGATTTTCCCTATTTAGTTTCTTCAGCTCTGGATATAATTAATCAACAAAATAATAACATCACATAACTTATGAATAGCATGGGAAACTTATCAATTAAAACTGAACACATAAACAATAAGGTGAGGTGCCAATACGTTGGAACCAAATTAACAAATCCTTTGGGCATTGGCCTAGAAATCTGCAAATTTCACCTAGGGAAAACTTTCATGTCATTTCTATGTTGGTTCAATCAGCATACATAGGTATTAATTCTCGAACAAAGTCAAGTCTTCCAAAAATGTTTCACAAAATAACTTCCGAAATCAAATGAAATGATATTAATGTCCTTTCAGGACCAAGGAAAGGTCAATGGGATCAAGAATAGAGTCAGTACAACACATATCCTGAAAAAGATCAAATACATGTTAACAATAATGCAGGAAGACAAATAAGAAAAAACAAATAGGAGAATTTAACCATTGAAGTGGACCCTATACAATGCATATAAGGAATAGTCAGGAAGAATAGGAGCATGTAGAAGAGGGAAACTCAATAATGAGATCAAAGATGGTGAAGATGGAAATTTTTGATAACAAATTTTACTTGAGGGCTTTGGCTAAATGCCTCAAGGAATGCAAAAGTTCAATTCTTTGTTGGAATATCAAATGATGTTTTGTTCTCCTCCAAAGAGAACAATATTTGAGGTGGGAGACCACTACTAGTTCAAGGTAATTCGCCATGGTGTGTGTGAGAGTGATTTGCATTCTTCCTCAAACTACTTGGCAATTAGAAAAGTTCCATGAGATTTTGATGCATAGAAGATTGGAGCAGCGAAGTTGATAAGAGATTCAAAAGCTCTGCCCCCATTGAAATTTTTTCAAGAAGTTAAGCTTTCTCTCCAAGTATAATTAAAGGTGCATTACAGGAATGAGCCAAGTCAAACACTGGAAATATGCCCAAATGTAGAAGGGCTAAAAATCAAGGATACATATGAAGTCATGGAATGACATTGAGACACAAGTCACAGGGCATTGGTTAACTAAATCAAGTAAGTGGGTAGACATCAAAATTCTATGTCCAAGAAATGAGCAAGGTGGGAGCCAAGATGTAGTCAATTAATGTTTGTCAACCATCATGGGAGTAGTTGATGCATACGTGGCTAAGAAATTATGCCGAAGAATTGATAGTTAAGAATGCATTTCACTTGCCTATGGGAATTAAATATGCCTAAATGCATCCAAATGGCTACCATATAATTACTTCACTAGTCCAAAAATAAAGGAGCTAGTACTTTAAATGATAAACCATCCTTTGTAATGTCATAGATAGGTGTTTTAAGTCAAATTTTGTAAGCATTTGAGTTTCCTAGTTAAAAAAATGTTCCCTACTTCAAATAAGTACTGACCAACATAAATATATTCACTTTCTAATTTAAGATGATGTGAGAGTCTGGTTGAAAATTATAAAGATGGCATCCCCATAACGTTTTATCTATGTACATACATGTCCTTGTTTGTAGAGTTTTACCAACTAATGAGATTGTACTGAGGGAGTCTTTAATAAGGTGGGCTAGCCACTTAAACACTTCACACCATGAACGACAAGAAGTCCCTGTTATAACATTTTTCATTGCAAATGGAGGAAACCATAACAAGACTTTGACCCAAGTGTTTTGCTCAATTACTACTACTTGTGTCATCTCCAGGATACAGACCAATAACTTGGGTGTGCTAGTGTTGAACACAACAAAGTAAAATTAGTTGTATCTTTGCATAGTTCTTCTCTAGTACAAACAAACTTTTAAAAGTTGTTTAGTTTTTATTCCAAGTAGTTAATTTGAAGCTAGAAGAGATTTTCCAAGTCCAACGAAATGAAAAACAACAATCTTGTATTACAAACATCACTTTAAAAGGTCAACAAAACCAATACCAATAAAAAGCTTCATAACCAACTTGCAATCTTCATAACCAACACAAGCTTCTGAATAATTCAATAGAACAAATTCCAATAAAAATGTTCACAACAAACTCACAATATTCATAACCAACACAATCTTTTGAACCAACGAATCAGAACCAATCAAATCATATGCTTTAGTTGCACTCATGAAATGAAGACCCTAGCACTGTCATCTTTGAACCTAATTCTTAGTGCATTGTTGACTAAAGAAGAGTAACAACCACATAGATTTAGTGCATGGTTACTCAGTAAGGTTATTTTTTATAAGATTCATAGTTTTACACAATGCATATTTCAATTCCTTGTTAAAATTTCCATGAAACTTTGCAACTTCTTAGATGAATAATTGGAAATTGAAACTAGTTACTTTCACCAAGATACATAGTTTATTAACAATTCATATGCAGCGGAATAAAAACATAGAGATAAAAACAAATGCACAATTTGACACACTTATTTTTCTCAGGAAACCCAACAGGGAAAAAACCCGTCTGGTTGGCGTGGCTATTTTATTGATTATCTTGGTGCAATTGAATCTATTACAAAGAAATTTGTCCCTCTTAAGATTATCTTGGTGCAATTAAATCTATTACATTATAAGGATGTTCATCTACAAGTTTAAACTTAGGTATGTAGTTTTTCCTTGTCTCTTTTTATCTTATGTAGATGGATAGTAATGTAGACTCTTTGTGAGTGGTTTGGCCAAGGGCAACCCACCATTTTTACTTTTGAACTTGCTTGTAGAGTCTAGAGTTGTGGCCCTCCTTTTTTGTATTAAAACCTTGTATATATTACTCTTATTAAAAGTTTATAATGTGTAAAGAAAAATTCATATAACTAATCACAAAACCAAGAAACGAGTCTTGCCTAGAAGAAGAGACCATATTCAAGTATTCAAGTACACATTTTCACAATCATGGAGACTTTATGGCCTTGTACAAATTACCATCAACATCAAAAATTCAGAATAGTCATGCTTGAGGAATGGAAAATTCTGATGGAACCTTATTTCCTACATATAGAATAGAATAGTTACAAGCTATGATCATGGCAAAAATATGAAATTTCTAAACTTACTTGTAGTCAGAATGAGAAACAATTTATAGGTAGATGTAGCCCTATCTCGCTTGACGAAACATTGTACAGAGGGATCCCTTGATCCAGTTTTCACATAAGAAGTAAAATACAGCCATTCAAAGGGAGACAAGACAACAAATTAACAAATAACCATCATTCCAAAGACTAGAACAATGTCGCAAGTAAAAATTACATAGGAGTAAAAGCTAATATGAAGGAAACTAAACAGTTCCCTTGTACCAAATTAGGTGAGTAAATAATAAGGTAAATGCAAGAACTGCTATAGAAAAACAAATCTAAAACCTCAAATTTCAAAACATTCGAAAGGATATTTTATTATTATGTTTCATTGAAGGGCTTCAAATATAGTTACAAAGAAAGTTTCCACTCTCTTTCATATTTTTTTAGCTGAGGATTGTTTCTAGCTGCAAATCAATTAATGCAGAAATTTTAAAAGTCTTACTACTACCAAATTGACTGCCTTAAAATGGGCCTATGCTACCATTCATGGTTTTCCATCCAGAATCGCCACCTAATATAGAGGGTTTTCTCTTTCATTCAATGGATATTCTATCAAACAATTAACCACCTTAATAACATAAAGAGGTTGATCTTTTCCATTCCATTGAATAGGCTATTATACCTCAAATCTCCCCTCAACTTGTGAGAGGCTTATCTCTGATGAAATCCTTCACTAAAATGAACAATGCAGTCTGCAATGCAAAACAGAAGCAGGAATTTACCTATTTAGTTTCTTCATCTCTAGATATAACTAATCAACAAAATAATAACATCACATAACTTGTGAATAGAATGGCAAACATATCAATTAAAATTGAACACACAAAGCAAGAAGGTGAGGTGTCAATACGTCAGAACCAAATTAACAAAACCTTTCGGCATTGGATTACAAATATGCAATTTTCACCCAGGGCAAAATTTCATGTTATTTCCCTTTTGGTTCAATTAGCACTACATAGGTATTAATTCTCGAACAAAGTTTATTCCAAACTTTTTCATAAAATAACTTCAGAATTGAAATGAAATGACATTAATTTCCTTTTAAGACCAAAGAAAGGTCAATGGGATCAAGAATATAGTCACTACATCACATCTCTTGAAAAAGAAAAAATATAGACTAACAATAATGAATGAAGACAAATAAGAAAAGAAAATAGGAGGATTTAACCATTGAAATGGACCCTGTACAATGCATATAAGGAATAGTCAGGAAGAATAGGAGCACATAGAAGAGGGAAACTAGTCTTAGTCTCATCACTGGAAGAATCTTTAATATTGTTGATCATAGGGTTATTTTTATTATGGGGCATTTGGTAGAATTTATTCAGTCACTTTCCACAAACAAAAGTAGCAATTTTTGCTTCACAACATCCTATATATAGTTTCTGTGACTACACTCTGCCGCTTGACTTCCTATCACAAATCATGCAGTTTTGGTGCATAGACTCCCTAAGATGTAGTCCATAAATTCTTAATCATAGATCCAAAATACAAATATCTTTGATCTTGACCCTAGACCACATACCATGCACTTGGGGTTGTTGTTCATTCGAATTTGAAATTCTCTTATTGATTTGCATCATTATCAATTTCTCATCTTAACTTTTGTATGATAATTTTTTTTCAAAATCATGAAATTTATTTTGTTAGGAATATTTACTGAATGCTCTTTATCCATGATAAGTTGTAGTTGAATTCATTTTCCAACAAAAATAAATATTCTAATTAAAATCCTGCATTACAATTTCATTTCGACGCACGGAGTAAAATAAAATAAGATTACCATATGGAGAAGCTTCGAAAGCAAATTGAGACCTAATGTTTACCAAATGAATGAAAAATGATAAAACCTATGGTTTGTCCCTAGGGAAGCCAAACTAGCTACTCATATCTGCAATTTCTAGCCTAAATATTAGCCAGAGCCTTCACTCTGGAAAGTACTGAATGAATATTTTAAGCATTATAAGCCAAGTAACAACATTTTATAGCCTGTGCCTCTACAAAATAACAAAAGCCCAGCTAAGAATATGATCCAGGTGGATGTTGGTGGCCACTCACCTATCCCATTTGGACCCCCATAACTGCCTGTTTCAGTTTTTAAGTTTCCGTAATTGTAGCACAATTTACTATTTTTAGCATTTTTTTAGGTCTTGAAGTTCCGGAGTCGTTTTGAGGCCCTAAACGACATTTTTTGGGAAATATGGGAGCAAAATGGGTCAATTTCCCATGTTTCTCTTCCGAAAGTTGTAGTGCTCAGATAGATCTTTCTAATGAGCTATTGTATGCATCAAACAAAGATCGGGTGCGAATGTTACGACCCCGGGAAGTTGATGTACCAACTTACCCAAAACAGGGCCCACAATTTGGCGTTTCATCTTCTAGGGTTAGGTTTTGGAATGTTAAGGGTTTTCCATTATTTCTTAACAATAAATAGGTCTTCAAGCCTCACTGTAACATAGTGCAGAGGCATGTAGCCACCACATCTCTTCTCAGAGATAAGCTACCATCGCCCTAGCTGGTTTATTTCCATTGTTGTTTGTAAGCATATCTCAATATTTTACATTAATGAAATGAAGTATTATTTCCACTGCATCTCTATGTTTATGGTTATCTTTGTAATTTGTTGTGTTCTTGTTTAAATCCCGATCAGTGATATCAGAGCGGTCTGCTTTTTCTCTGTTTTTCTTTGCACGTCCCCAACGAGGTTAGGATATAAGGAGTTAGGGCTTGAACTAGTTGAACCTTTGCAAGACCAGCCTCACAAATCTCGACGGCCTCCTATAGCGGATGAGAAGAAAGACGAGGGGGCTAGAGATCCTATCGAAATCTTGCTCGAAGAAGCCCTTGAACGGTAAAGGAATGTGATGATGGAAAACCTTGCCTAGATTCTTGAGTGGCTACCCAGAGGCGATGCATCAGCTTCCAACAGCTACTCTGGAAATGCCACACCCTTTAAGGTACAAGCTAATTTTGAAATCCCCATCTTCGAGGGTCAAATAGACACAGATTCTATAGATAAATGGTTAAATCTGCTAGATGGGTATTTTTCTGTTCATGAATTTTTGAGTCGGGAAAAGATTGTTTTAACTCTTCTCAAAGAAGCCCCCCACATCAAGGACTGGTGGGAAACCTACTGTGAGAAGAAGGATGAAAGTACAGGCTCACTATTTTTAGCTGCACCCACTTGGAATTCATTCTGGGATGCCATCAAGGAGCAGGTGCTACCCTGTCAAAAGCTATGAGGAAAAATACATAAAGTGGACCATGCTGCGGCAGGGAAGGGACCAAGATGTGCCAGAGTTCACAAAATTTTTTTATACCCTTCACACACAGTTGGGTATGAAGTATCCTAAGCTACATTTGGTACTCAAATAACGCGGTTGCCTACATAGGTACATCTAGGAAGAGATGGAGTTCCTGAACATGTCCTCGCTTGGCACAATGTACCGATACACTGTCAAAATCAAGCAGAAGTCTAAAAAAAAGAAGCGAGACTTTGGATCTGCAAATCTAAAGACCAAAGTACAAAGCTAAGGCGGGGTGACCCAAGAAAACTTGTTAAAGCCACAGGAAAAGAATAACACCACAAAGTCAAAGAAGGACAAAGGAAAGTGGTGTGAGTTCCATAAGAGCCCCACTCACAATGCAAGTGAGTGTCGGACCAAGCAGACGCTGGTGGCTGAGTTGAAGGCTTCTGAATCAGATGCATGTTCCAACCCTGAGTCAGAACCTGACAAGGGGAATGGAAAAGGGAAGTATATCATTGACGCAGAGCCTAGTGCCAATTTTGCCACTACCAAGATCCAGAATAATGAGCCCGAAGATCCAGAGGAGGAGGAGCTTCTTTTCCACTCACAAATGTGGGTGAAGGGTTCGCCGCTATAATTCATTGTCAACAGTGGCAACCAAAAGAACCTCATTTCAGTAGAGGTCGTGAAGTAGTTGGGCCTACCGACTACACCACACGCGCAGCTATATAGTATCGGGTGGCTTCACCAAGAACGAGATCTTCGAGTTCGCCACCAGTTCCGCCTTCCCTACAACATAAATCCCTTCACATATGAGGTATTGTGTGATATTACGCCTCTAGATGTTGGTGATGTATTATTAGGCTAGCCATACTTGTGGAGGCGACATGCTGTGTATGAGTCAAGGCCTCACACTCTTATTATTTCTTTGGGTAATTCATTATACAGGATACCAGAGGTAGCCCCACCTACTGCCACATCTTTGTTCGCTGCTAAGAAAGGCAACAAGCTCATCTCCCAGACTAGGAAATTCATTTTTTTTCTGGTTCGCTCCCAAAGTAAGGGGAAGATCGTCACCACATCCATGACCCCCATGAAGGATTCCTCCATGAAATAGCAGCAGCAAAGGGATGCAGTCATCAAAGAACACAAGAACAACTTCTCCTCACCCACAGGGGTACCACATAAGCTTAAGGTGGGAAACAAAATCTAGTTGCATCTACAAAAAGAACGCCTTACAAGAGCCCATTAGAAGCTCTGACCATGCCAACATGGTCCTTACACCATTCCCAAGGCTGTGGGAAATAATGCTTTGGAGCACATCATTCCTCCATTCCTTCACTTGCACCGAGTGTTCAATGTGGAACGCCCTCAACCATGTTTCCCACCATTACTGGACACATTAGAGATTGCAGAACAACTCACCAGGGACCAAGTTCAGTAGATGGAGCAGCTCAACGCAATGGGGACCATTTCTTCCTAAGGGGGGAGGAATGATCCAGGTGGGATATTGGTGGTCACCCACCTATCCCATTTGGACCCACACAACTGTCTCTTTCAATTTTTCAGTTTCCATAACTGTAGCACAATTTACTATTTTTAGTAGTTTTTCGAGTCTTGAACTTCCGAAGTTGTTTTGAGGCCCTAAATGATGTTTTTTGGGAAATATGGGAGAAATTTGGGTCCATGGACTGATGTTTCCATTCCCAAAGTTCTAGTGCTCGGATAGATCTTTCTAACAAGCTATTGTATGCGTCAAATGAAGATTGGATGCCAATGTTACGACCCTGGGAAGTTGATGTACCAACTTACCCAAAACAAGGCCCACAATTTGGCATTTCATCTTCTAGGGTTAGGTTTTGGGATGTTAAGGGTTTTCCATTATTTCTCAATAATAAATAGGCCTTCGAGCCTCATTGTAACACAGTTCAGAGGCATGTAGCCACCACATCTCTTCTTAGAGATAAGTTACCATCACCCTAGCTGGTTTATTTCCATTACTGTTTGTAAGCATATTTTATTATTTTACATTAATGAAATGAAGTATTATTTCCACTGCATCTTTGTGATTATGGTTATCTCTATAATTTGTTGTGTTCCTATTTAAATCCAGATCAAAATATTATTGACCCAGCTAAGAATCTTACCGATGAAGAAAACCCAAAGAAGATTTCACCGTATTGAAGGCAAATGAGGTCCGCGCACAATCACCTATGAACAGGAATCCATGTTAATAGAGGAATATGCACTGTGATACTCCAGTAACAACAGGAATAGAATGAATAGATGTTCAGTGGCAAGAAAGGGCTGAAACTGATGCAATGCAAGATAAGCTTCCCAAAGCAGCAATTCAGTGTTGCTTCGGCACTAACAAGCTTACAAATTCGCAGAGAAGGCATAGTTGTGGCATTTGAAAATTCCACCAGTAAATCATTAAATGAAAAAAAACCCAGAGACCTATTCTTTAACCTCCAAAGCAGTATAGGGCTCAGTTGTACCTTTCCAAGGCGTAAATAACATCCATGGAGGTTACAGTCTTTCTCCTACCATGCTCAGTGTAAGTATTGATGTCTCTGATGACATTCTCAAGAAAAACTTCAACACACCTCTCATTTCTTCATATACAAGGATGTTGATATGCTTGACACTGCCTCTCCTGGCAAGATGCCTAATGGCAAGCTTCGTAATTCCCTTAATGGTATCTTGTAGTACATTACCATGCCTCTTTGCACCTCCTTTTCCCAAATCCTTGCCTCCCTTTCGATAGCCGGACATCTTACCCCCTTCAAATCTCCACAGCGAAAAGGCGTAAGGTCAAACCTCAGTTGCCAATCACTCTTCTCATTAGCTGCGCAAAGCAATCTTTTCCAAAACCCTTGCCTCCCATTCCACATCTGCCTCCCATTCCATGGTCGGAAATCTTTCCCCCTTCAAATATCCACAACAAAAAGGCCTCGGGATCGAACCTCTATTTCCAATCATTCTGCTAGTTAGCTGCACAAAGAAAAATGAGCAAAGAAACAAATCTCCACAACAAAAAGGCATCGGGATCGAACATCAATTTCGAATCACTCTGCTCATTAGCTGCGCAAAGCAAATTAGTCTGCTCCTTAGCCGTGAAAAGCAAATCACTGCAAAATGAGCAAAGAAAAATGAGGGAGGGAAGTTCTCTTAAAATAATATTAAAAATAATAAAGAATATTAAAAATTATAAAATATAATTTCTCTTAAAATAATATTTAAAATTATAAAATATAATTGGTAAGGTCAAATTATGTGAAATTTGTTGAAAAATGGTCAAACATGAATAATAATGGTTAATTAAATAAAAAATTGAGTGTTAGGATAAAACGTGCTATATAATAGCTATTAAATTAAGGAGTTGTTTTTAGTGCGAGTTTTTGGACTTTCTAGTGTCAGAATCCTGCAGAAAAATTTGACGTGAAATCTTGATTTGTGTTATTTAAACTAGCTTTTCTACTGTATATATGGCTTTAGCAAGTGAAAAACCTTTAGGGCACTTCGATTGTGCAGAGGTTACTTGTGATTTCAATAAATTCCTGTGAAATTTTAGAGAAATTAGACCCGAAAAGCTTCCAAAAAGTCACACTAAAGACAACTCATCAAATTAATGATTGGTAACTTTATGATATTACTTTATATGGTGAGTAATACAGGGTATCATAGTCTTGTTATGAGTTCGAGACTAAAATTGTATTGTATAATTTTTTTAGTTTAATTTGTTTGTGTGGTAAGGCTTCATACTATATCACACCGCAATTAATAATGTTTAAAAAAGATAAAAAAATCATTCCTTAAGTTAGAGTCTAAGTCAATATGTGAATTGGAAAAGTCATATTTCGTAAATGCCTAAATGTCAAATTCTCTTATAAAAAAATATTTACTTTCTCAAAAAGTTCTTTTTATTTTTTCATGTAAACAAAAAACATGATTATTATACGTCACTAATTATTCCCAAAATAAAATCATGTTTAACTTTTGTAAGTGTTTGTAAGACATTCTATGAGAATACTAATTGCATTCACTTAAGAAATAATAAGAGTTGACTCCACGAAAGATAATGTTCTCGACGGAGTTGAGGTGAGAGCGGAAAAAGATGGCTCTGAACACGCATGTCACTTCGATCGTACAACCTCCGCATGACCACAGTTAAGCCTCGTCGCTTGTGTTTAGCATGGCGGATAGGCTATTGTTCCCCATCCCTCTCCATGGATGTAGCGGTGACAACATATCTTGGGGGTTTGAGCACATCTTCCGTAAGAGTAGGGAGTTGTCGAAACCAAAATCCTCTTACTGGTCAGCTGCATCACTATCGGAGGCTGAGATGGATGAAGAGCTTGTGGACTTTTACGAGGACCCCTATGAATTTGTGTCCATCTACACTAATCCTCCACATTAGTTGATAATTATGGTTCCACCAATACTGGAAGACTTACCGGCTACTTTGGTCGGTGCATCTAGGGTTTCCCCGATACATTACCTTGATAACCCTAACACTTCTGGTTTCAACTCCTATCAAGCGGTCGGACATGTGTCTGCGGGTACCCCTTTCCATGGTTACCCTGAAGATCCCTTCCTCTTTCCACTATCGGATTAGCCTACACTATCCCCTTCCTTAATCCACTTTCTGGAATTCTATCTTGCTCCACCACCTCCTATGGTATCCATTGTTGATCTGAGGACCTATAGGGTTTGCTTCTTGGTGCCATTTGTACTTTCCTCGCCGTTCGTTCGCCCTCCCCATCCCCTAGTCATATTTGTACCTCCCTCCTCAGGCTACTTCGAAGGTGGCCCTATACCTCAGCCTGATAGCCCTATTGATGTTGCCATGGTTAGTATATCCTCAGATGCCCCATCCACTGAGACTGTTAACCCAGAACCTGGAACCTGCAAGCATGGTGTGAAAAAATCCAAGTGTATCAAGGTCAGCAATAAGGGGAGTTAGCTAATTCTAGGAGAGGAGCTGCCAATGGACAAAGTCATAAAAATTGAAAACAGAGTACTGGTTGGTCAGGTTCGTGGTAGGAATTATTCTGCCCCCCATTTGCGGAAATGGATCTCAGAGATTTGGGGCCAGATATTTGAGGTATTACCATTAGTTGTTACGATGTCGAAGGTTGGTTCGCTCTACAATTCCAAAAAGCGAAACATGTCGATTGGGTCCTCTCTAAATTTTGGCATATTGAATTTGTACCTATGTTACTTAAAAGGTCAAGTCCATTATTTGATCCTGATAGTGAATAGCTAGGTGTAGGTCACATTTGGGTCAGGCTTCCACTCTTTCCACCGCATCTATGGTTGAAGGACATATTCAAGCGCATTGAAAGTTTCTTGGCGACATACCTCGACCAGAACAAATCCTTCATTGAGATAGGGAAGATGACATTGGCTCGCATCTTGGTACACCTCGACATCCATAAACGACTGGAGGAAAAATTGAAGATCAAGTGGAGGAACACCTCTAGATTGCAAATAATGGATTATGAAGGGGTACCATTCTGATGCAAGTGTTGCCACAAAGTTGGCCATCTCTACAAGGAGTGTCCCCTGCTCTCTAAGGACCATCCTCCTCTGGTGTCTATGCATAATACTGGGAAGGTCGGGCAATAATCTACAACAGGTCAGATATACAATATACAATATGTTAGATTAACTTTATATCCAATCAAATATATATATGTATGTATGTATGTATGTATGTATGTATGTATGTATATATATATATATATATATATATATATATATATATATATATATATCTATACATACACACACACACACACACACACACACACACACACATATATATAGATTAGAAAAAAATTCAAGTTGTAACGTTAAACTATAGAATTTTTGTAAATTTTTTTAGTCAAACCCAATCTAATATGAGTTTGACCAAAAACCTAATGCAATATCTACTTCTTGTGGTAGAGATAATAAAACTATTATTATTAATTAATCAGCTTAGATCTATTTTAACTATATATTTATCAAGTGTTGAGAGCAATGAAATCTCTTTTCGCTCTAAAAAAGTTTGCACCTCAAGATATTTGATCCCTCTAGGATCTTGATAAATTTGGAGTTAAGATGAAGCTTGACTTGTGTAAGTATTAATTATAATTATAAATATTATTTTAATTTGTTTTATTTTTATTTTTATGTAATTTGACATTATCAAAATTTTTAAATAACATAGAAGGGCATGACGTTACAATATCTATTTCCTACTGAGCTGGAGAGGTTTATGTATCTTTTCATTTGAGCAAAAGGAGGTCACTTGACATAGTGGCTATATCTGATGATCAAGGCCTAGAGAGTGATAATATTGGCCTAAGGGCATCAATAAAACTATAGAAGACCTCTCCATTGCAATCAGGTATGTTGGTATAAGGAGGGAAAGTGGACATGAGGTCTGAAGATAAATTTATACTTCAAATTTGCATTGGAATTTGCGAGAAAGGATGCTCATGCTTCACCCAATGGTTTTCTTAATAAAACTAGACAATCCATTCATTATTTGGAGGCAACCAGAACAAACCAATAGGCATATAATAGCATTAAACAAAATATTTGAAATGCCAAATGTCAATGTCATCCATGGAACAATGCCTCCCTCAAGATAACATGAAACGACTTTGAAAAACCTACAAAGTAGAATAAGACTTTTGAAGAGAAATGTCTCCCCTCCTCCATGATGGCATGAAGGTTGAGTATATGGTTGATGGTTGGATATTAAAGTCAAAATCCTTCCTTAACCCTTAAGCCAAAGAGGTCTCTCCTCAAGTATCTCTAATAATATCATGTGAAGAGTCATATAATTTAGCTTAGAAAGTATGACCCACCATGATTATCTAATAATTAATTGACACAAATTTAGGGATTGGGTGGATCATATGGTGGGACTATTCTAGTGGTAACCCTAAATAAATGACTTGAGAACCCCTTTATTTTCTACCTTGTTGGCATTCATCTCCCAAATTTATTGTTGGATACACAAATACTAGAAGACATGACAAGGAAGATGAGAGGGAGTTGACAAGGACATTAGGTTGTCCTAGAACATCACAAAGGGTGTGCACATGTATGAACATGGAATGGGAGTTAAATTCATAAATTAGACTAGAGTGCTGGAGAAATAGGGTGCGTCAACAGATTTTTTGGAGTGTCCCAAAGGGCAATATAGAATTCTTATCTCCTCTAAAATACAATATACATTTCTTATGGTGATAGTAACCACAAGATTCTTAGAGCCAGTGGTACAATGTTTGGTCATGAAGGAAGATGTCGCAAAGAAATCTAAAGCTTTCCACTCACTGGCATAAATTAGAGGCTGATAAAAATTTCAAGGGACATGTCAAGGATCTCCAGTAAAATGGGGTTAGAAAACAAAGGATGCCTTCCAAATAATTTAAGGATAGTAGGGCATATTTAGACGAGGTCAACTCAAGAGACCAGAAGAAAGAAAAGGGGGAACGTATATAACAAATATGGTTAGAGAAAACATCAAAATCCCCATCCTTGAATGAAATGGTGGTTTACATGGGGCTCATGAGAGAATATGGGATGGAAGGTAGATTGGCATAGTGAAAAAATGAGAGAAGGGTTTTGTCTACTAAAGGAATATGGGATACCACAAACTAGAAAATATATGAAAGCAGACCCTCAATGGCCAACACGGAATGCAAATAGAAATAGGAGGGGAAGGAATTTAAATAAGGGGGTAATGGATAGAGATAAAGATAAGGAATTACAAATAGGAGGGTGATTAGATGAGAAAAGTTCCATTAGATGTCTAGGAAAACACAGGTGGGGAGGTTACGTAGAAGTGGGAACAATTTGAGCAAAGAGGATAGAAGTGAGTGAGGGTTCGGCTAAAGAGGAAAGAGGTCACCCATTGGGTCATTGGATGTTGGGTCTTGGAGTCACATGGTCATGAGCATCAAGGGTCTCTAAGGTGTGAGGATGACAAGCTACAAATTTGTCATAGAAACACATAAGAACTCAAGGAGAGGGGATGCAAGATCTATTCATAGAACTATGGGGAAAACCAATGGCAAGAAAGCTATGGGAAATATGTGCATGGGTAGCATTATAATTCTTCATACCACTATGCAGCCATGAAATATAAACAAGATATAAAAGTGATACTGAAATTAAGCAAAAAAATAGCTTGTAACTGTAAGACATATTTAGTGGAAAAACTTGGAAGACATTACAGGTAGAAATAGAAAAAATACAAAGATAGCTTAATTTTCACAATAAGAAACAATTTGCAAAATAAACTCAACGATGTCCCTTTGAATCTAAAAATTATGTGTTGTCAAACATTGAACTACGTGCCATCCACCTAACAATTAAGTGAACTTAGCTAAATCAAAGACAGAATATGATAATGAAAGGTTTTCACTTCAATTACCAAATGTTAATTCTTTAGGTATCTCGATCTTTCTTATGTCGATCTTAGCCTAAAAATCCTAAGGATCCTTTCCATCCATGGTGCAGTCAGAGAAAAAGCATGTGCCAATAATCTCCTTCGTCATCCTAGATAATTCCTTCACCATGGAACTCGGCCTCATAACCCTAGCAATCTCAATGACATTATTGAGGGACACATTTCCATTGTGCTTTATGTTCTCGAGGGAAATGTCTAGTCACATAAGAAATTGAGGATTCTAAGTTGAGGAAATTGAATCCCATTTGATGAATATGCTATTTGTTGAGGTGTTTTTGGCTGATCCCAAAAAGATTCGCCACATTTTATGAATCGAAGGCACAACGTGTTTGGGAGTGTCATAACAAGTGCCTCTGGAGTCAATAACCTGGTTTTGCAAGTAGGTAACTTGCTTCATTAAAATAAACCCTTTACCCTTTTTTTACTAGTGCCTTGTATCCACGTTGTAATAATTTAAGACAAAATTGTCTTGAAATTTTTTGCTTAAAATAAATCTTTTACCTTTTTTTTTCACCAGAAAAAACCAACAATATTATATTAGATATAACAGACTATTTACATATATCATAAGTCAGATGTCTATTGCAAAATAATTTTTTCATCAAAATACCCCCATAGTTTAAGAAAGTATCCCAATACTTATATAACTAAAAAGAAACCCAAAATAGAAAAGGTAATTATCATCAGTGTTCCACATATTCCTCTTACCAAAAAACATATTGTAACCCGACAGTCCATGAGTTGCAAAAACATGAAACAATTCCCAGTGAATGGAAAAATTTCCACTATGCTGATAGATGGAATTTACATAGAATTTGTATTGTAAAATAGCAAAAGGAAACAAAATACCATCCTTGGATAGCTTGTCGGCAACCGAATTGAATTCCATGTGTGTATGTGTAATTGTCAGATCAATGAAGTGTTCCATGATTTTTCAAATTCTACCAAGCCATTCGAAAAGGAGTGGCAAGTAGAAATCATATCTATTAGAAACCCACACAAAAACTGCTTGTGAATCTCCCAAGACTTCTAGCTCTACCAACCCAAACTTGCACCAATAGAAAAAAATGCCCCAAAGTGCCAAAACTTTAGCTCATGTATTTATCCCATTACCCCCATTCCAACATATATGGTACATAATGCCTGACCGAATGATGATGTAGGCTCCACAGCCACAAATCCCATCCTTAGTTGCACCATAGAAGTAACCCCACGGAAAGGGTGTTAAAGTTAGTGGAGGAGAAATTAGTCTCAATGGAAAACTTGGAAAAATAAATATCCCCCTAGACCAATTAGTGACCCCAAGAGACTCCTTCATGGTCAAGTTAAAAATTATAATGTGTTACCAACTCCACCAACCAAAATGAATTCACTTACCTAGCAGTAAATATACTCGGGAACCCCCCTATTGACCAATCCCAAACCAAAGAGGAGCAAGAAGATCCATAGGAACAAAGGTTCAAAAGAAAGACCACATAAAACAACCAGCTAGTGTGTCTCGGGTACAAAAAACAAGACCAACAGGTAGCAACTAAGATCCTCAGAAATCTCCTAATCGAACAATCCCAAACCAAAGAAGGAGCAGGAAGATCCATAGGAGCAAAGGTTTAAAAGAAAGACCACGTAAACAACCAACTTGTGGATCCTAGATAGACCATGGAGTAGACCAACAACTAGAGTGGAAAATAAATTGTTATTAGTGTAACTTTAAACAAAAAAACTAGTAGAGGTCCTTGATATCATCCGGAATCGGGATACAAACTCAACATAACCCAGACATGTATGCTTAGACTTATTTCACCCAACATCACCAATAATTGCATCAATGAAGGCTACATTTAATCCATCTACCTCCACACTTGCAGCCAAAAATACTACCCTTGTGAATTTTGTGACTAATGCTTCCACAATCCAATCTTTTATTCTCAACATCTGCTTCTCGCAAAAATTCTCATGGATATTTTGAAGTAGGAATATTGTCTGCCAATGAATATTCTATAATTTGCCTCCACCATCCTTCAGGTGAATCTAATCCATGATTTCAATGATATTTAGGAGTTCCAACATAGCAATGTGTTGATAACAATAATTGACGAATAGAATTAGCGTCCAAAATAAATGAAAAGGTAAAAAAATACATATTAAATGCAATCGACGAAGACCCTGAAAAGTACTCCAACTATGTTACTTCCTATCCATGTTCAGCAACAGTGCCTCCATCACTCCTCTCACCAAGCACCTTTGCTGTCGACCTTCATCACCCTAAATTCCATTAGTTGTTGTCGACCTTCATTGCTTTGCTTCCTTAAGAACCCATCAACAACATAAAGAGAAACCCCTAATCCTTTACCTTTACCTTTTTACTAGTGCCTTGTATCAAAAACTTTACGACAAAATTAAATTTTAAGACAAAATATTTCTTTTGTCTTAAAATCCCCCTCCATGTAGCAGTGTTGAATGCAACGACATACAAGTTGACTATAATTGTATCAACAAAGATCGAAGGGACAAAATAGGAATTGATGTCAACAAAATCTTATCAGGAAAAGTTGTCGCATTCTTCAGAGTCATCTACCCCACCAAAACGGAGAGCCCAACAAAAAATTATCTTTATAATATAACGTGAATGGTAGGTAAAATAACAACCTTCGTATAGGCACGATAGAGTAGTACCCTCCAAGCTGGCAGATTTAGGGAGGACTATCAGGGTCAATTTTGCAGGTGTTAGATAATATTGTCTTAAATTGATATGGTTTTGTCTTAAACTATTTTTGTCTTAGATATAAAATTTTGTCTTAAATTAATTCTGTCTCAAACTATTTTTGTCTTAAATATAAAGTTGTCTTAAATTGTTTTGTCTCAAATTGTTTTTGTCTTAATTAAGACAATTCAATTGATATTAAATTTTAATGTAAAAGAAAAAAAACAAAAACAACCATTTAAGACAAAAGATTTATCTTTTCTTAAAAAAAATGTCTTAAAAGTACCCTTCGTGTAGTAATGATGTTTGAAATAATTTATTTCCATCAAAATATTTTAATGATTTTTTTTTTTTAATTGGTTTTGCAAAAGTCAATAAATAATGTAATTTTGATTTTATTTATTTATAGTTTGTTTTACAAAAGTCAAGAAATAATGTAATTTTGATTGTTTTTAATGAGTGGTCATATTTACAAAATATTTACATTATTTGTTATTTTTTTCCATATTTTCATATTGATTATATGAAAAGGATAGTTGACATCAAAAAAAATTCAGTTGTTTAACTTGAACTATTGTAATTTTGATTTTTTTTTAATGAGTGGTCATATTTACAAAATATTTACATTATTTGTTATTTTTTCCATCTTTTCATATCTATTATATGAAAATGATAGTTGACATCAAAAACCATTCAATATTTTAACTTGAACTATTGTACTAAATACCATACCTTGTCTCTTTTGCTCTCCAATATTAATAGGTTGAATTACTATAACACAAAAATCAATGCACATTGTTAATCATTTTTTGTGCTTACACTGAAATTAATGCACATTGTTAATCCAATCCCTTTAAGTTAATGTATCATCACACATTGATTTACATCAAATCAGAAACCATCATCTACACTGAAATCAATACATCTAATGCACGCAATCAAATAATATTCCAGAACACCTATGCTGAAATCAATGAATATAATGGAAACAATAAACTAAGACTAGAAATCAACATCTACACTAAAATCAATGTGTCTAGTGCAAGCAATCAAATAAGATTAGAAATCATCATCTACACTGAAATCAATGCATCTAGTGCAAACAATCAAGTACTATTAGAAATCAACATCTACACTGAAATCAATGCATCCAGTGCAAGCAATCAAATATGATTAGAAATCGACATCTACATTGAAATCAATGCATCTAGTGAAAACAATCAAAGAGGATTAGAAATCACTAGCTACGCCGGAATCAATGCATCTAGTGCAAGCAATAAAATACTAATAAAAATCACCATCTACATATAAATCAAGGCAAATAGGGCAATAAATTAAATAGAATTAGAAATCAACATCTACACTGAAATAAATGCATCCAGTGCAATCAATCAAATAGAATTCAAAAACATCTACACTTAAATCAATGCATCTAGTGCAAGCAATCAAATAGAATTATAAATCACCATCTACACTAAAATCAATGCATATAGTGCAAGCAATTAAATAGAATTAGAAATCAACATGTACATTGAAATCAATGCATATGGTTTCAACAATCAAATAGATTTAAAAATCAATATCTACACTAAAATCAATGAATCTAGTGCAAGCAATCAAATAGAATTAAAAAACATCTAAGTTGAAATCAATGCATCTAGTGCAAGCAATCAAATACAATTAGAAATCACCATCTACGCTGAAATCAATGCATATAGTGCAAGAAATCAAATAGAATTAGAAATCAACATCTACATTGAAACAAATGCATCTAGTGCAAGCAATCAAATAGAATTAGAAATCAAAATCTACATTGAAATCAATGCATCTAGTGCAAACAATCAAATAGAATTAAAAAACATCTTTATTGAAATCAATGCATCTAGTGCAAGCAATCAAACATCATTAGAATCGACATCTACATTGAATTCAATGGATCTAGTGCAAGCAATCAAATAGCATTAGAAATCACCATCTACACAGAAATCCCCCCCTCTCTTCTTGTCTCTGAAATCCTGTCTCCCTTTCTCTCGCTTCCTCTCACTCCCTCCATCACTTTTTCTTTGTTCTTCCCTCCCATATATATCTACAGTTAATAAATATCATGATATATTAATATATATTATAATATAACAAATTAAATATTGTATTAATCCTAAACTATTAAATTTATAATATTAATATTATAATGCATTAATATTAATATTGGATTTAATGATATTTTTTACATGGTAACAAAATTTTCAAATATTATAACTTTCATGTGGAAATATTTATGTCTTTAGATATTTTAATATGTCCATAGGATATAGTTTTTTTTTTAAGGTTCATTTATAAATATTAATTAAAAGAAATATTAAAATATTTTGGAGCTAGATTTTCATCCTTTCTGTTGAATTAATCTTTTTACTTTGTTTTATGAAATGGTATTGAGTTTAATAAAAAGTAAACATGTTAAAAATTTTCCCTGATTTAGAATTTTAATTTTTTGTTGAAAATAAATTTATGATCCATTGAATTAACCTTTTTACTTTGTTTTACGAAATGGTATTGACTTTTAGTAAAAAGTAAGCATGTTTAAAATTTTATATCATTTAGAATTTTGATGCAGTAATTTTTTTTTGTTGAAGTTTACGACCTACATAGATATCTGTGAATATTATAATCTAAGTTACAGGGTTGGTAGATTTGTAATTGTTTATTTATACACTTATTTAAAGTTTTTTATTGATAAGGTTATTTAATTTTTTTTATGAATTGATATTAAATATTATTTTGACTACAAATAAACAGTGTTACACATCATACTGGACTGTAAGATATTTCTCTCATTACAATAAGATACACCTTCTATGGTTATTTACTATCACAGTAAAAAACGTTATGATTGCTAGAAGTGGTTGAGCAAAAGTTTTTGAATGTTCATAAATAGTACTACATTTTTAATCACAAATCTTAAGATGATGCGAAGCCAGGGTTGTGTCTATGAACGCAGCGTGGTAATATTTCTTAATCTTAGACCCATGGATGACTATATGCATCAAAACAAGCTTCCGGAATCACATTAAGAACGCCACATGCCGCTGTAGGGAGTCCAGAAGTCACACCAGTGAGATCCTGCGTTACTGGCATTGGCAAGCATATATAATTTGGTTGTTATTTTCCTGGTAAACACTACATGAGCTATTGTGTTACCCATGGAAACAATTCTGAGCAGGGCATGAAAATTGACTGCTATTATGTAATACTAGGTAAGCAGGAGAGGAGATGGGTTCGTTGAATTCAAGCATGGAATCTTAGAGGCAGAGCTCTCACGATGCGAACGCTGGTCTATTTTTAGAGGTTGATGTCACTTACTCTTACCTTGGGATTATTCTTTTTACTTTGACAAATGCAATCCTTTTCGGACGATGGGGACTCTTTGAATTGTGGTAACATGGCGAAACCTAAACGTCAAGCTTTCGTTCGATTGATTTTGAGGTTGGATGTGTGAACGAGGGAGTTTTGGTTTGAATATGGGAAATACTTTTTTATTATTATTTGTATTTTTAACTTAAAAATTTGGTTTTCGAATGACTAAATAAATTTAGTCATAATCATACTTTAAGTATGTCAAGTATGTTTTAAAATTATTTTTGTTTAGTTAAGAGTTAGTCATACAAGGAGTTAAGGAAATACGTTAATGGCTCAAGACGTAAAACCTAAGACATAAAGGCAAGCAAATAAATTAATGCCCCAAAACCGAGAGGCATTTAGTAGAAGTGAAAGCCTTCCACTAGGCCTTGCTTTAACTTTTCATGAGTCATGGTTTGACAAGTGAGTTATGATAAATTTTCCCACTGTCCAAGAAAAGCACTCATAACATTAAAAACAATTAGTTATACAAAATTCACAAATCAAACCAAATAAAGTAGTAACTTTAACGAATTTCGAATAATTTTAATACATTTCCACTTTAAATTCAAATATATTTAAAGATAAAATAAACCCAAAAAATACCTCCAAACAGGTCAAATGATATCAGATTGTATCGTCAATTGGTTTTTAAAAAGGACCTCCAAATAGTTAACTATGGTCAAACGATATCAGATCATATCATGCATTGATTTTTAGATACCTATTATAAAGTGGCTTTCTATTATCTAGAAATGAATAGTATTTAAGTGCGACTTTTTGATGTTTTTGACAGATTTCTAGCTGAAATCCAGTGAAAAATTGTGGCCAAATCTTGATTTGTGCTGTTTAAACTTATTTTTTGATTGCATGTATAGATTCAACATCCTCAAAATCCTCTGGGGAAATTTGATTGTGAATAGTTCGCGTCCCAAAATTATGATTTCAATGAATCCCTGCTGGATTTTACATAAATTACATCATAAAGACTATTCATATTTGGAAATATGGGACATCAAATTTCGTTGCCGAACTCTTGAGTTGATTGGATGATATTCCAAATGATAACTTTCCCTTTTATGTTCCTTCTTGTTAGAAAATTTTAGGTGATAAATACATTTTATCACAATATAGAACATTAATGTGTCTAGAGGTCCTCCTTTCCACATTGTCCATGGAAGTAGGTAGAGGTGTCACATTCATGAATCATTAGTTCTAAAAATTTATATAACAAAATTAATATTAGCACAATTACATTAGTATTTGTGTTGATGGGCATCATTTTTATAAGCTGATTGATGTATAAAAGGTGGAAAATTATTTGGATCCACTTATATGAATCACATTTTCTAATGTAGTTGTGTTAGTTGATGCTCCACATGCATGGGCACAAATGGTAGATTATGGTTGACTATGTTCAAGTTATAGTTTAAGAGAGTTTATTATGTTCACTATGGAGTTTACTTTGGATGACCATGATTTTCCACAACTAATTATAGTTGACTATGATAAATTATGATCAACTATGGTCCACCATGGTTGTTCATGTTTGATCATGGTAGACCATGGTTGACCATAGTTTTCTATCATAGATTATGGTTAACTATGATTGACTACATTGATTATGGCCAACAATGATTGACTATGGTTTACCATGGTTGAATATAGTTACTTTGTTTAATTGAAGATGGTCATGCTTTCTCATGGTTGAAGGTCAATAGTGGTTGACCATGGTTGTCTATGTGTTGACTATGGTTGATTGAAGATGACCATGCTTGCTCATGGTTAACCGAGATTTACAATGGCTGAGTATATTATCCATAGTTTACTATGATTGTCTAAGAATGACATGGATGACTATGGTCAACTATGGTAAAACTTAGTCAATTGTGACCAACCATGTTTTAATTTTTGTTTATCACATTATAGTGTTGAATATTAAATAAACCTTAAACATTATTAAATATAAATGCTAAACTTAATATAAACATTATTAATATTAATACTATTGATATTAATATAATCAAACGTTAATAACAATAATAATAAAGTCATTGTATCATCCTTGCCATCATCATCATCGCCTTTTTTTATTATTAATTTGCTTATTGTTATTAAACATTTTTAAACCTTGATTATGATTAACCAAGCTTTATTTGGTTGACCAAGGTTATTCCTGGACAACATTGATCAACCATGTTCCACAAGGATGATTATGAGTGAATAAAGTTGACTATTGTTAACTATAGTGCAAATAGAGTTCATCATCTTTAATTGTAACCAATTATTAATAATATATTCAACCAAATAATGATGATGATGATGACCATCTTAATATTAATATTAATAGTAATATCATTATTAATATTACTAATATTATTATTCAACTTTATTATAATAATATTATAGAGTTAACCAATTATGATCTATTATTAATAATATATTTAATCATATAATAATAATAATATAATCAATGTTAATGTTATTATTAAGATTAATAATCAACTTTATTGATATTAATATTTATTATAAATTATAAACTATTAAAACTTATTCACAAACCCTAATATTAATATTATTGATAAACCTTATTATTAATATATATTAATTAATATAATTAATCTTAATAACAATATTATTAATATAATCAATCTTAATAACAATAATAATATTATTATTGTTAATGATATATATATATATATATATATATATATATATATATATATATATATATATATATAAAACAATAACGGTTATGGGACGATTGTATTCATCTTGGCCTGAATGCCGAAAAGCTTGTTACATTGGGGAACTCATTGCCCTGATGCCACACTCTGTAGATTAATAATAAGAATAAGAAGAATAATACTAAGAAGTAGTAGTTAACTTTCATATTATTATTATTATTATTTATAGTCATCAATTTTATTAATATTAATATTATTATAAAAAAATCATTGATTAAGATTGACTCAAGTTAACTATGTTTGATCATGATTGACTAAGACTAGCTATTATTGATTATTGTCAACCAAGATTAACTATAGTGCAAAGTCAACTTTATTAATATTAATATTTATTAAAAATTAAAAGTTATTAAAACTTATTCACAAACTGATATTAATATTATTGATAAACCTTATTATTAATATATATTAATCAATATAGCCAATATTATTATTATTATTATTATTATTATTATTATTATTATTATTATGAAGAATAAGTAGTTAACTTTCATATTATTATTATTATTATTATTATTACTATTATATTTTTGTAGTCGTCAACTTTATTAATATTAATATTATTATATAATTTTTTTTTTATTAAGATTGAATGAAGTTAACTATGTTTGATCATGATTGACTAAGGCTAACTATGGTTGATTATGGTCAACCAGTGTTAACTATAGTTGAATATAGTTTACTTATCTCAACGGAGTATGAGTGACAATGTTATTTTTTCATCATAGTGTGAGATGATTTTTTTGTTTGTGACATTGTGATTTTGATTTTGGTTGATTTTATTGAAATGTTAATTTTTTGTTTGTCACAACGTTGATTTTTTGTTATTATTATTTAACATTTTTATTAGTATTAATATTATTAAACTTTTTTTTATCATTGACTAAAGTTGACTATGGTTGATCACTATTGACTAAGGATAACTATGTTTGATTATGGTCTAACAGGTAAACCATAGTTGAATATTGTTTACTAAGCTTGACTCAGGATGACTGAGATTGACTATAGTTGCCTATATAAATGTGGACTATAAAGGTTGACTACGTTGGACTATGTCATCATGTTGTGACATTGTTATTTGTTCGTCGTAGAGTGAGACTATTTATTTTATTCATCACATTGTGATGTTGATTTTGGTTCATTGTATTGAGATATTGATTTTTTTTGGGTCAAAATGTGACATTGGTTTTTTGTTTGTCACATTACAACATTGATTTTGTATTTGTCATATTGCGATATTTCTTTTGTTTGTCTATGTTTGACGATGTCATCATGTTGTGGTATTGCTATTTGTTCATCACACTCTATGATCATTATTTTTTTCATCACATTACAATGTTGATTTTGATTTTATATATTGAAATGTTGATCTTTTGTTTGTCACATTTCAACATTGTTTTTTTTTACGTATTGCAATATTTATTTTCGTTCATCACAATACGACGTGATTTTTTTTCCATGTTAGATATGACTGCTTTGTTAAAAAAAGTTGTAAAAATGTTAAAAATTACATAGAGAAACTTAAATATTAATTAAAAATTTTCTAATATAAAACATAAATATTATTAAATGTAAGTCTTAAACCTTATTCATAAAATTTAACACTAGCATTATTAGTAAACTTTATTATTAAACCTTGTTAAAATCTTGTTGATAATATTTTTAAACTCAAATATTAAATAAATCTTAAATTTTGTAAAAATATAAACTTTAAGTTCTATTAATTAAAAAAAAACAATAATAATAATAATAATAATATACTTTATTATTGATTAAGGTTGACTATGTTTAACTATCATCAACATATGGTTGACTATGACTGAGGTTAAATAAGGTTAACTATGGTTAACTGGGGTTCACTATGGGTGATCCTAAGTCAATTTAATAAATCTAGGTCAATGTTTGACAAACATACTTATGGTTGACTAGAATTTTAGATATCGTAGGATATGTTTATTGTGGATGAAGATTGTAATCATTAGAGAAATAGTTCTTTTGGTTCAATCACATGAATGTTGTCAATATTTAATATTAAACCTAGTAAACCTAGGTCAACTTAGTAAATCTTGATTAACATACTAAATCTAGGTCAAAGGTTGAGTAAAGATATCTTCTTAATTTTGTATACCTTAAAGGTTGACTATGGTTGACCATGGTAGATTAAGGTCACATGTCGTTGACTATAGTGAATGTAGTTGACTAATTTTGAGTAGGATCACTAAACTTGACTATGGATCAATAAGATTAACTACACTTTGATTAACGTATGCTTGTCTATGGTTACCTTTGGCCAATTGTGATTCAATATGGGTGATTATTATTGCCCATGGTTGTTAATATTTAATATCAAACTTAATAAACCTAGGTAAACATAATAAACCTAATAAACTAGGATAAAAGTTGACTATAATTAATCATAATTAAATAATACTAAATATGACTTGTAAAATTTAACTATCATAATATTTATAAAATGTATATGTTAAATAATATTAATTTAATATTAATAATCATAAATTTTCTATATTAATATATTTATAATAAAAATATAAATTAATAATATATTTAATAAAGATACATATTAAGAATATATTTATGTATTAATAATTAGTATAGTGATATAATAGTGGTCAGAATTATAATAATAATATTTTTTCAAATTATAATAACAATAATTATATAAATAATAAATAATTACCTAGTGCCCGGACCTTTCATTGGAGAAATCCCAACTACCCTCTTTAAATATTCATATATTGACTGGTTCAAGTAAGTAAATCCATGAATGTGTTTATAATGACATATATATTAATAAAATATTTATCTATTAGTAATTAGCTTAGGAGTGACGAGAATTAGAATTATTATTATTTGAATTATAATAACAATACTTATATAATTAATAAACATTTACATGGTCCGCCAGGCTTTCATTGAAGCCATCCCAACTAGTCTCTTTAAATATTGATCGGTTTTGTCCCCCCTCTAAATATTGATTACTTCAATCAAGTAAATACATTAGTAATTTCATAAAAGTATCCTAGGTGGTTCCACCGAAAAAAATAGATTGTTCCATCAAATAAGTAGGGTAGTTATATGGATTTTTTTTTAGGTCTACTGAATTAGCTAGATGAATACAACCTCGAAAAATCAATCGAATAGGTTTTCAAAATATTATTAGTAATATTGTTAAATTTTGATTTATTTGTTTATTTATTTAGATTATTTTTATTTAATATTATTATAATCAGTTTAAATTCATTTTAATTATGGATTTATTAAGTGGTGAAAGGGATCAATTTTTTTGGGATAAAATATCTTAGTCACAAATATTTGTTAAAGTGAAGAGAGTTTTGATCTTTTTCGACACTTGATAGATGCGGGGTTAGCATGGATCTACGTTGGTTTTAGACTGGATCCATCTTTCCCTCTCCCTCTCTCTTCCCTTGTGTTCTACTCTCTCCCTCCCTCTCTCCTTCTCTCTTGACTCCTCTCTCTTCCTTCCTCTCTCCCCCTTTCTTTCCCACCTTCCTTTGCCTCTCCCCCATCTCTCTCTACCCTCCAACTCTATCACTATATCCCTCTCTCTTTCCTTATCTGTCTCACCCCCTTCCCCTTCCATCTTTGTGTCTCCATATTTCTTTTTCCTTTCTCTCCCTCTCTCTCTCCTCTCCTTCTCTTTGTCTTCTCTCCTCTCCTCTCCCACTCTCTACATCTATCCCTTGTTACTCCCTATAGCTCCAACTCTATCTCTTTATGTTTTTTTTCTCACTTCACTCTCTCACCCTCTCCAATTCCATCTCTCTCTCTCCGTCTCTCTCCCTCCCCTCCTCTCTCTCTCCATTCCTTTGTTTCCCTCTCTTTTACACTTCCCTTTCTCTCCCTCCTCCCCATTACTCTCTCTCACCACTCTATATGTATATCAGTATCTTCCTCCCTCCCTCTCCCCCTCTCTGCCATGAATCCATATGATGGAAATTTTTCACTCTATGCAATCAATATATGCAATGTCTAAAATATTTTACATTTCAATTTTTTATTGTGAAATGAGTTATGTTTTTTACATGTAGTATTGGTAAGCCATGGTATTGTAACAAAATTTATTTACAAGTTAATAGTATCCATGGTAAAGTGGGGGTGCATATCCATGGTTAAGAAACTTATTATATTGTAAGTTTATTATAAGTATTAAGTTTTTACGTGCTTATTAATTAAATTTAAATATGGTTATGGAATCATTATTAGATATTTGTGTAGTAGTATTTTATTCTTAACCTTTGTAGGAAAACCATCCAAAAATAAAATACTTGAATACAACTTATACTCAAGTAAATAATATATCTACCATCAATTACTTCCCACTGGAATTTAAGCAAGCCTTTCCCAAAAAAAATGGAAAAAATAAGATAAAAATATACTTAGAGGAGTTACTTTCCACCATTATTTATGTTTTCTTTACGTAGGACAAAAATTGTAAGTGTGTAGACTTACAAGTGGTTACTACCAACTAAAACTTATGCAAGTTCTAATGTTGGAGAAAGAAATTTACTTATCCACTTCACAACTCAATTTATTAATTATTTCCAAAGCAAAACCATATGATAATTTCTCTATCAATGCTTATTAATTTAGCATGACCAATGTAGCTTATAATTATTTATGGAAATTTTTTGTTGCAGGGCTAAGTTGCCTTGCAAAATAAAATTACGATATAACAAATTGACTTTTGTTATTTTTATTATTTTTATCACACAACAACACATCTCCACCAGTTATACATTAATTTTAACCTTTAATTTTTTTTAGTTGAGCAGACATATAAATGTTAAATGTTAAACATTTACGCTTAAATATTTATCACTGTATTAGGAGACATTGACATTAGATCCCCTAGTTCCATCTTAACCCCAAGCCTATCAAGCATTGAGAGGGGTCAAATATCTTGATTGGTAACCTCTTTTCTTAGTACAAAAATCGAGGAAAAGTTTGCACCTCTAGAGATTTGATCCCCTTGATCCCCCCTCGCACTTGGTAGATCAAGGGTTAAGATGGATCGAGGCTAGTTATATAATACTATACAATATCTATACTTGTGTCTATGTGTCTCTTTCTTGTTCCCTTTTTGTATCTCACCCCAATAATACATACTCTCTTTGTATCTCTCTCTTTCTTTCTTCCACTTCTTCTTCTCTATCTTTCCCCTCTCTCCCTCTCTCTCTCTTCCCTCCCACTCTCCTCTCTCCATCTCTCCCTTGTCTCTCCCTCTCCCTCCCACCTTTCTCCCTCTATGTCTTTCTTCTTCCCTCGCTCTCTCTCCCCATATAAGTCCATCTCTCTCTTCCTTCCTCTCTCTGTCATTCTCTCCCACCTCCCTATGTCTCTCCCCCCTATCACCCTCTCTCCCTCTTCTCTCTAACTCTCACTATCTCCCTCCCTCTCTCTCTCTCTCTCCGGCCCTCTCGCACCCTTCTCTCTCTCTTAAATTTAATTTCATGATATTGTCTTTAAGAAAGTATCTAAATTAAAAAAATGAATTGATTCAAAATATTAAACCTATCTATTGGATCAATCATTCCAAAGAAAATACAATAACGAAAATTTTAGAACAATCATGCACTATATTTCGTATATTATTGTCAATCAATTTGTTTTCTCTCATTGCTTGGATCTTTAGTTAACATTGATCTATGTTGGTTCATAATAATACTATTTATATTATATAAATTTAACATTTTTATATTTAAAGTATTGTCATTTTCAATTGTATTAAAACCTTGATTTATTTTCTATGGGAATCTTTTTAGTAGAGGATAAATGGTTTAGATATATCTCAATAGTGATTATAACATTTTTCCTTTTAGATTTAATTAAAAAAATGCTATAAAATTAAAATAAAATATTTGTAAAATATTTTGATTGTGAAATAATTTATGTTTTTTGGGCATGTGGTAATGATAAGTCATGTATTGGTCCATCGTATTGTAACAAAGTCTATTTACATGTTAATAATATTCATGCTAAAGTGATGATGAATATCTCGGGTAAAGAATAGTGCCATATTGTTATAAAATATTTTAATTGTGAAATAAGTTATGGTTTTTGGGCATGTGGTATTTATAAGCCACGGTCATGGCCCATGGTATTCTAACAAAGCATATTCACAAGTTAATAACAAAATCAAAATATAGCAAATTGAATTTAACTTTAACTTTTTATTATTAATTGAACCAACATTTAAATGTTTACACATATTTACACGAGCATTAACATTAAATTATATTTGTTAAGTGTTAAAAATTTACACTTGACATCTATCCCATACTTGACTATAAAGCACCTCCCATAACTATAAAAATATTTATTATTATAAATTTATTATTTTTAACTATAATTTATTACTATTATTAACATCAACTTTATAAATATAAATAATAATTTTATAATTATTATTAATTTCTTACTATTAACTTTCTATTATTATTAACTTTATATGATTGTTATTTCTTCAAATTTTAAATTAAACCATATCAAATACAAATATCTTGCCAAATAGGCTAGAAGGTAAGAGAGACAAAAAGGCTATGATTTAATTCAAGTATTTCCTTTTGCCTTTTTTCTTTATGTATAGGAAATTCCTCCCTATATTGCTTGCCAAGTACACAAGCTTCACATTCAACATGATCATTCTTCAAGACAGAAAGACCTTCAACCATTGTGTTCTTTTGAAGTAGCATTAAATCTTTTTGATTTAGATGTCCATACCTTTTATGCCATAAATCTACTATTGATATTGTTGTAGATACCAATGCTTGATGACTTTTCCTCGTCACATCCGACTTATACAAGCTTCGAAATTTGGTACATGTGGTAATAACCTTGTACTGATCTTGAATGTCTTTTCCCACACATTATGATTTAACAAATTCCACCTTCAAATATTGATCAACAATAGTAGAAACAGAAATTAAATTCTTTTTGATACTAGGAACATACATCACATTATGGATATGTCCCTCTTGTCCATTAGGAAAATTCACACCTATTACTCCATAACCTTGAACTTTAAGTGATCTGTTATCTCCTAGATAAACATATGTTCCATCAATGTTTTCATAATATTCATTGAACCACTCCTTATTACAAGACATATGGAGCGATGCACCAGAATCAATGAACCAAGCATTCACATCATCATTTTCCACAGAAAATGCAGCATCAGAAACAAACAATTTAAGATTTTTAAATCCATCACTGATTGAGGTGTCTTTGTCCACAAAATTTCCATTATTCCCTCTGTTTCTTTGTCTAGACTCATTATATTTCCTTTTGTAGCAATCTTTAGAATGATGCCTAGGTTTTCCACAATAATTACAATCATCATTTCTCTTATCGTGGATTGGAAATTTAGACTATGTCATACCTTTCTGTTTTGCTTCAAACTTGCCTCCTTTGTTCTTGTCCCACGGCTTGCCTCTGTATGGATGTTTTCCCTTGGCTACCAACACCAGATCTGAACTACTCGAGTCCAAATTAAAGCTCTTCATCCTCTCCTCCTCTTGTAGAAGAATTCCTGTCAATTCATCAAATGTAGGGGGCTTCTCTCTAGCCGAAAGACTTGAAACAAAAATTTGATAATCTTGCACTAAGCTATTTAATGTGATGGTGACTAAGTCAGTACTAGACACCTTTTCACCACTATATCCTAACTTATCACTTAAATCTTTGACACGAGATATGAAATTGCTTATATTTCCATTTGTTTCCATTTTTAGAGATAAAAGCTTAGTCTTCAAAAACAATATCCGGTTTGTATTTGTTGTTTCATACAATCCATTCAGCGTATCCCATGTTTCTTTTGATGTCTTGCAATCTCTGATGTGAGGAATAATGTTGTCCTTTATCGACATACACAACAACACCTTTGCTTTTGTCTCCCTTCTCTCCCAAACTGGAATAGAAGCTGCAACAGTGGGTTTGGGCTCATCCCCACTCACAATGGACCACAAGTTATAACCTTCTAAAATAGTCAGCAACTTGAATTTCCAATTCACATAATTTCCATCAAGTTTGGTGGATTCATTCAAATAAGTATCAGCCAACAAATTTGACATGATGGAAAAAAAATTCTCCAATCAACAAAATCCCACCAATTCTAAATCCAAATGCACCCAATTTCACCAAATCCCAGAAAATTTTCACCACACATGCACCATAAAAATCTTTACTAACTCCTTTTCACTATAAAAATTCTTTTCACCACTTAAAACAAAAGTGAATATTTAAAAAAAAACTTATATCTCCATAAATAAAAACAAACTCAAACATTTAGTTTGCTTCCAACAACGATTTTTGTTTTAATAATAACGTCAAACTTTTAAATTAAAACAAGGAATGCACCGTGGCAGAAAATATGAAAGGCACCGTGAATTACTGCCACAGTAAAACAAGGAATGCACCAATGGACTCGTTCAAAGGAGACGACCCTCCACAGCGATCTGATTGACTTCACCAATGGTCAATTTTGTGGGTGGGAAGAGAAAATTGCAACTCGTTGAGCCAACAACTCGCTGAGCGCACAACTCCACAACTCGATGAGCACACAGCGGAGCACACAACTCCACCACATGCAGATAATTGCAACTCCAGCTGAAAATTGCAACTCGTTGAGCACACAGCTCCACAACACTCCACCACACGCAGATAATTTCACAACGCTCTTCCACAATGCTCCAACACATGCAGATAACTCCACCTATGTTGAACTCTGCTGCTTCTCTACATAGAGGCGGCTCTTAAGCGAGAATCTTCACAACTATTCATGGCTCTAGGGTTACAGAGCCCTCATTGCTCCTCAATGCCTTCTTCCCTACATGGAGCTCAACTCAATGCACAGTGATTCACATGGCTCTGATAGCCTCTCCCACAGCTCAGCTAACTTGAGCTTTGTCTCCTCACAGCTCACCTCAGCTCTGATACCATATTATAGAACATAATTGCTCTCAGAACATATCTCTTTCATTACTAAACATTGCAATTTATAAAGGTTTTCAACCACAGAGGAGCAATAACTACGCTGAATGACTTTATTATCCACTGACACTAGCTTACTGCGTAATAGTGATCAGTGTCGTCTAAATAGTGAGCAGCGCCATCTCTGATTAATACGTGACACTCATTCCATCGATGTGACCAGGATGAATATTTTCCATTTGATTACAATGAACATGAGTGGAACCGCGATAGAGTGACCTCCCCATGAGGGGAGGGGGTTCCTTGTTTTAATCCCAACCGTCGATAGAGTGACCTCCCCTTGAGGGGACTGGGTCCTTCTTTTAATTCCAACCATCAATCTTTTCGCTAGATGAAGACCGTTGATCTGTAAAGAGGGAAAATGTGTTTCATATATATATATATATATATATATATATATATATATATATATATATATATATATATATATATATATATATATATATATATATATATATATATATATAGATATAGATATAGATATAGATATAGATATATATATATATATATATATTAAATGAGTTATAAGACTTAATTGTGCTATAATTTAAATATTAATTAGCAAAGTTAAATATGCATGTTGAGATATTAATTTTATTATTTGTTAGGTGTTATGATAATTAATTTTATTGTCTAATTATTATAATGGGTTTTGATTCTCTTGAGTTTAGTCGAGTTTAGTTGGAACTTTTTTAGTCATTTCTTGTAGCTGGTTTCTCTACCTCCTATGTAGTTTTATTTAACTGATTTGGAATGATCCTATGTAGTTTTATTTCACTGATTTGGAATGATGAGAAGAGATGTTCAATCCATTCCAATTTAAAGTTATTTTTTTTGTATTTCACCTTTTTGCGTTCTTTGTTATTGTATCAGAGCTTCAAGTTGCATAAAACTCTAAGAAAAACAACTTTTTAATTTTTTTTTTTCTCAGAAAAATATAGCAAGGGCAGTGAGACGTGGACAAGCTTGACAGAGAAAGTGTGACAGCAACTTGACTTTTACACCTGTCAAGAAAGAGAAATATGGCAATTTTGTACCTGTGAAGACAACCTAGTGTGACACTTTCGTGCCACAGGGAAAAAGAAAGTGCAACACAGAACATTAAACTTACGAAATTGTGGAATTTTTAGGACTGTCGCACACTGGTAGTCAATACAGCGTGCAAACTTTCACAGGGTATCAATGTCGAATGGTGTGAAAACGCAGTGAAAAGGAAAACTGCACGAAAAGTCAAATATTGGGAGCAAGAGCACAAGGTTTTTTTTCATTCGTGTTGGGGTCTTCAATTTTCACTTCCTTTTTCTTTCAATAGTGAGATTCTTTTTGAAGTTTCTAAAAGCATAATCAAGCCTCCTCACTAAACTACTTGATGTGTGGAAGTGTTTGAATTTCACATAACATTTGTCTCATCATCGCATGAGATTTTAAAAGGTGCATGTGAAGATTTGAAAAAGGAGTCCTCCATTTTAATTTGAAAAAGCGAAATGTCGTCGATTTGATAAGTATTACACTGTAATTGCATATAATTTTTTATGCATATAATCTCCTACGATGCAAGGTCTGTTATTTGAGAAGTAGTTTTTCGAAAGAGAGTATTTTTCATTAAAAGGTACGGTTACGTTATTAAAAAAAAAATAAAAAAAATAAAAGGAGATTATTTTTAAGTTTTGAGAAGAAGATTGTAAAAAAAAAATGTGTATATTTGTATTTATAAAATAGTTTTTTCTAGCACTTTTCCATATACCCCAATTTTGTTTCGCAAAATTATGAATTTTTGTCTTTATGAATGAAGACATTTTTGCAAGCCCAGGAGCATTGGGATGCCTTGCATAATGATTATGTAAATTCGACCCAAGAAGCATTAGCATCCCTGAACAATAGTCAGAGGAATGTCGCTACAAAACTAAGAGAGAAAGAATAGAGAGCCAAATGTTAGATATAGAACTATGTTGATGACTTTATCTTCGACAAGATAATTGACACATCAACAAGAAAAGAAGCCTCATATATTTTTAAGGTTGTGTATCATGGAAATGATACAAGAAAGAGTATTAAATTGGAGACATTTAGAGCTCAATTCGAAACCATGAAGATGAATGACACAAAGAATGTTGAACATTTCATGATTAGAGTCATGGGCATAGTCAATCAAATCAAACTTATTGGGGAAACCATTACAGATCAAAATATAGTTGAAAATATCCTTTGAAGCTTGCCTAAGAAATGTGACATGGCTGTAACAACCATTTTGAAATCCAAATATTTTACAACTTTCTTAGTAGAACAGCTGACTGGATCACTTCTACCACATTAAAGAAGACTTAACCTGGCATAGGATTCCATCGAACATGATTTCAAAGCACAACTCTCTCTTGGCGGAAGCCGAGGAGGAGGTAGAGGCAAAGGATATAGAGGTAACGACAAGCGAGGGAGAGGCCGATGAAGAGGTTGATCATAACATCATCATGTAGCAGAGCAGTCGAGACCTTCAAAAATCCAAACACAGAGAAGTTAAACATGGAGCAAATTGAATATCCAATGTTATTACTACAAGAAATTTGAGCATTATGAACATGAATGTAGAAAGAAACAATCAGATCAATAAGGAGGTAGTTTCTATCTCTCCAAAAAGGAAGGAGAATCCTGTAACACCGTGTTTCTTTCCTGCTATATCTCTAAAGACACTCACAATGAGGACCTTTGGCTGTTGGACATTGGCTGTAACAATCATATGACAAGTAACAAATGTTTGCTTTCTATTCTTGATACTTCCATAACATCAAATCTTTTTTTGGATATTGCTCCTGAATAAAAGCTAAAGGGAAAGATATTTTCCTTGTTCTTACTAAATAGAATCAATAGAAATGCATACCTAATGTTTATTATGTTCCACATTTGAAGCATAACATTATTAGTGTAGGTCAATTGATGGAGCATGGTTATGATGTAATATTTCAAGAGACCACATGATGTTATATCTATGAAAAACCTCCCAATACAAGACTGATAGAAAAGGTTGAAAAAACCAAGATAGGATGTTTCCCTTGACTCTTAGAAGTCGAAATCTCTCACAATCTTTTGCCCACAATGTGTTAAGAATAGATGAGTTTCAACTATTGAATTCTAGATATGGGAATATTCTATTCAAGAGTCTAAGTATGCTTTTGAAACATTCAATGGTCATTGGTCTCCTTGTTATGAATGGAAAAAATAGTAATTGTGAAATATGCATTCTAGCAAAGCACAAGGAGATAATGTTTTGACATCTTCCACTAGATCAAAAAAGCCTTTAGAGCTAGTCCATACAAATATGTGTGGCCAAATTTAAACACAGTCTATTGGTGGCAGTCTTTATTTTCTTACATTAATTGATGATTATAATAGGAAGATATGGGTTTATTTTCTAAAAAAAAATCAGATACTTTCTCAAGATTCAAAAAATTCAAAGCAGAAGCAGAAAGCATAGTGGAAATGCTTTGAAAGTACTCTAATCCGATTGAGGAGGAGAATACAACTCCAATGACTTCAAATATTTTTGTCAACAATAAGGAATCATCATGTAGAACACAACAGGATATACTCCATAGCAGAATGGAGTAGTAGAAAGGAAAAACCAGGCAATCATGAATATGGCCATATGTATAATGCGTGAGAAGAAGTTGTCTAATGACTATTCAGTTGAAGTAGTTTCAACAATAGTGTATGTTCTCAATAGATCTCCAACCACCACTCTCCAAGATTTAGTACCTCAAGAAGCATGGGATGGTAAGAAGGTGAATGTATCTCACTTAAGAATTGTTGGATCTCTAGCATTTGAACATGTTCCTAAACAACTATGAAAGAAGCTTGATGATTGGAGTAAAAGATGTCTTTTAATAGGCTATAGTGAGCAATCAAAGGCCTATAGACTTTACAACCTAGTTAATAAGAAGTTTGTTTTAAGAAAATATGTTAAATTTGTTGAAAATAAATCTTGGTCTTAGCATATTGATGAAGCTAATCAACATGTTTATCCACCAGAGCTACAAATATTGCAAGTTTAAGAAGATCCATACCACTCTAAAAGTGGTACATCTTCTAGGAGTGAATCCACTAGTGGTTCAACATTTTGATAACACAATTAGAAAACAAGAAGCATCAAATAAATACATGAGCATGATCATGAGTTTGATCAACATAATATTTTTTCCTTTCTTTCATCTCAACCAAGCCATTTTGAAGAAGCAGTTACAGGAAAGCATTCGGTTGATGCAATGAATCAAGAAATTGTTGCCATAAAGAAAAACCAAACTTGGGAATTAGTTGATCTCCCTAGAGACAAAACCATAACTGGTTTATAGTGGGTATATAAGACCCATGGAAAATTTTAGGGGCTAATGTTCGCCCAGTGGGCTAATTTTCCATGATTTTTCCACAAAAAAGATTCGCCAATTTCCAATTTTATAAAAGACGATTCGCCCAAATTTTAGAATATAAAATTATTTTACCTTCAAAATCGCCAACATTATAGAGAGACTATATATAAAATAATTATAAATTTTATTAATTTTACAAATATATCAATAAACATTTATAATTTGCATATTAGGGACTAGTGAGATTCGCCAATGTTTTAAACTTCAAGAAAATTTTCCATAAAATTTTCCTTGATAAGACCACACTGAATGAAAATAGAGAAATTGAAAAACATAAGGCAAGGCTCGTTGCCAAAGGATTCTCACAACAATTTGGTGTCTACTACGGTGAAACCTTTGCTCCAATAGCAAGGTTAGATATTTTTAGAACTTTTTTATTCACAACAACTCAACAAAAATGGAAAGCCTATCAAATTGATGTAAAATAGTCTTTCTTAAATGTTATATTGTAGGAAGAAGTTTACATGGAGCGACTTCCTAGTTTTTATGTTCCAAGAAAAAAACATAAGGTGTATAGGTTGAAGAAAGATTTGTATGGCTTGAAAAAGGCTCTCCAATCTTGGTACAGTCACATCAACACGTATGTCATAAAAAAAATGACTTTTGCAAAAGCAGCCATGAGCCAATGTTGTATACCAAAACTAATGAAGGTAAAATTCTCATTGTATGGCTTTACATTGATGATATTCTTTATATATGCAGTATGACGTTAGAAGACTTCAAAGGAATAATGCAAACAGAGTTTGATATGATTAATCTATGGGTCATGAAATAATTCTTAGGCATTGAAATTCAAAAATGTGCTAATGGCATTTTTGTTGGTCAACAAAAATATGCCATTGACATCCTCCCAGTGTTTAGAATGAATAATTGCAAACTAGATGATACACCAAATTCTCAAGGCACCAAGCTGAGAAACAAGATGTAGCACCACCAGTTGATTCAACATTGTATAAAAGTCTAGTTGGTAGTCTCTTATATCTCACTGCAACTAGACCTGATATCATGTTTGCAGCTAGTTTTGTCTTCAGGTTTATGCAATCACCCAATATTTCTCATTGGAAGGTTTTAAAAAGGATTTTAAGATATATTGCAGGGACACTAGACTATGGTTTGTTCTACACACATTCTTAAGATTGCTCACTTTCATTTTATACAGAAAGCGATTATGCAAGAAGTTAGGATGATCACAAAAGCACCTCAGGGTAAGTTTTTCATCTTGGAACCAATCTGATTTCATCGGCATCCAATAAAGAACCAATCATTTCAATGTCTTCAGCAGATGCAGAGTATGTAGTTGCCACTTCAGCGGCTTGTCAAGCTGTGTGGCTTAGAAGACTCTTGGAAGATATTTCAAATGTACATAAGGAGCCAACTCCTATTTCCTATGATAATAGTTATGCAATTTCTTTATAAAAAATTTATGTCTTTCACAAAAAAAAAAGCACATTGACACACATTTTCATTTCATCAATTAGTTTTTAATGATGGAGACACATTATTTTCTTTTTGTCGTTCAAGATATCAACTTCCAGATATTTTCACAAAGCCATTGGGCAAAAATATATTTCAATATCAAAGAGAGAGATTAGGCATTGTAAGGGCCACTACTTGTAGCATTTGAGATTAGGAGGGGGTGTTGAGATATTAATATCACTCTTTGCTAGGTGTCATGATATTTAATTCTATTTTATGCTAGGTGTCATAGTCGGTTTTGATTGTCTTGAGTTTAGTTGAGTTTAGTCGAGTTTAGTCGGAACTTCTCAAGTCATTTATTGTTGCTTGTTCCCCCATCTCTTATGTAGTTTTATGTAACTAATTTTAAGGATGAGAAGAGTTGTCCACTCCATTCCAGTTTGGAGTTCTTTACCTTTGTATTTCCTCCCTTTGCATTGTTTGTCAGGGTGGACAAGTAAGGACAACAAGATGGTGATGCCACATTATCAAAATGGACAAGCTTGATGAAATGGACTCGCAAGGGTCGAGAGCTTCCACAGAGGCACCATCTAGGTCCAAATGGGTGCCAAGTGGTAGCACAATGCTAACATGGCAAGAATGAATGGTGTGATTGTAAATGGCTATATTTGGTGATTTGGATGTCAGTTTAAAGAAAAAATTATTGTCAAATCAAACTGAATGGTGATATCTTTTTTAAATTTCGTGAAATTTAAAAATGATGAAATTCCAAAACCTCATTTCCATGACAGAGCTTTGGAAATCTGGTCAATAATAATATGTTCTTTTACCCCCAATAAATTCTATTTGGTGGATGGAGGTGTTAAAAAAGGATTGAAAGATTGAAAATTGAAATTGTTCATACACGGACAAATCTCTTTAGAATGAAAAAAGACACCTCAGTAAGGATTTAATCTCTCCTAACTCAAAATAAATCTGAAATTAAGATGAATATTTTATATAAATATGGATCGGAGTCCCTATTTCTCAATAACATGCCGGCCAATGAAATGTTTCTAAGTATGTGTTGATCTATCTCTTACTAAGTAAATAAAGTGCGAGTTAGGGTTTGATGGGTTTACATGGTCGTTTACAATGGCGATAGAACAAGCGTTCTGACAGCTTCAATTGGCTGAGAAAAAGTCTTTGAATCTCCCTCATATTCAACAACAAGCCAATGATATGTTTCAACAAAGAGTTGCGATAAAGCGTTCGGAGGGCTTGAAGTGGCTGAGCAAAAGTCTTTGAATCTTCATAAATCATGCCTCAACATTTGAAATCAGAACGGTTAAGATGATGCGAAGCCATGTTCTATCTCTAAACGCAGAGTAGTATATTTCTCAGCAATAGACCCATGGATGACCATCGGCATCAAAGAAACTTCTGAAACGTTAAGAACACTACCTACCACTGTCGGGAGTCCAGAAGCTTCCTCAGTGAGATCCGATGGTCCGTATGGCGAGTCCACTGCCCGTCTGTGTAGACGAGATATCTCCGGACCTGCCCCGAGATTCGAGAATGATCCTATATTTCTTTTTAATAATTTTTTAATACGCTAATTTCAACGTTCTACATTTTTCTTGGTAATTATCATCGCAATGATTATACAATTGTCTGGTTTTACGATAGTTGATTAGATTTTTAAAATGGTCATTTTAAATATACAAATGGATTTGGTATCTTAAAAATCCCTAAAATAAATACACATCAGATCATAGCGTATAATCTCTAACAATAAAAATTGAAAACAAGTCTCCTCCTTGCAGCGACTAAAAAAAATTACACTTCTAATCGAACCATAACAAATCTACATGGTGAGAATCGTTAATGGAACACTAATGCTAAAAGTGGGGCGTATTCAAAGAAAATTCAGAAGAAAGTATGTGGTGAGAATCGTAAATGGAATTCTACTTTTAAAACCAGGGGTTCTTTAATGAAATTCAGAAGAAAGTATATTTCTGATTGAATCATGAAAGATAGTTTAGAATGAAATTTAGAGGAAACTATATTTCGATTGAATCATGAAAGATAGTTTAGAATGAAATTTAGAAGAAAGTATATTTATGATTGAATCACGAAAGATAGTTTAGTGAGAAAATAAGTTGTTTTTAGTGTGATTTTTTGGATTTTTGGTGTTGGAATTTAGGAATATTTTTAGTGAAATTTTGATGATTTGTTTTATTTAAATTGGTGTTTTTACTATATATATGGATTCAACATTCTAAAAAACTCTAGTGCACTTTGATTATGCAAGCGTTACCCATCAAGCTTCTAATTTCAATAAGCTTCTGCCCGATTTTAAAGAAAATAAACTGGAACCCACCGCAAAAACCTAAAAAAATCTCACTAAAAATAACTCAGCAAGAAAATGGTTAGTGAAATAAGCATGTGTACATGAGAAAAAAGTTGTTATGAATTGGATTAGGTAGGTGTACATTGAGAAAAAATCTGTTAGATGTTAGAGTTTTTAAAGTGAGTAATGAAGATTAAATTTAAAAAAATTATACATTGAAAAAAAGTTGTTATGGATTGGGTTAGATGTGTGTTGGAAAAAAAGGTTGTTAGATGCTAGAGTTTTTAAAGTGTGTATTGAAGATTTAATTAAAAAAATATTACAATTTTTTTGATTAGGTTAAATTTATTAAGTTGAATTTGATAATAATTATGGTATAATTTACTAAGTTGAATTTGAGATTGCTTATGGTATAATTTATTAAGTTGAATTTTACATTAATTGGGTTTTCAAATAGGTTTTCAATCACAAGGCTAACTTCTAATTCTAAAATACAAATGATATGGCAACTATGTAGTCGTATTTTTTGTTTTTCATCGGTCTCAAATATAAATTATATTGCACTCTAGTGTAATATTTTTTGTTTTTCAACTGCCTAAAATATATGTTATATTGCCACTTAGTGTAGCATTTTTTGTTTTCGACAGGGCTGCCTTCTAACTTTAAAATGTAAATTCATATAAGCAATATTGTCACACGTACGATGGAAATGCATGCTTGATTAAATAATAAATACTAACAACATAGACGATTTATAAATCCTAAACTTGTTTATCGACACTGAGTTTTGAGCAATTGATGTCACATTGCAGATGGAAATATTACAAAATCTAAGTTTCTGTGAAGTTTTAAAATATATTTAGAATTCATAATTGAGGGAAAAAATGGGCATGTTATATTAAGGTGTTTGTTTATATGTAATTTGAGAATGTTATATGAAATTGTGATGAGTTATCACAGTTGCATAAAGATAAATTTGTGATTAATAAGGACGATGGAGACTCTTTGAATGGTCGTAACATGGCCAAACGAAAACGTCACGCTTTCGTTCAATTGATACAGAGGTTGAATGTATGAACCAGGGAGTTTTGGTTTGAATTTGGGTAAACGTTGTTTTTTTTGGGGTTATTGTTTTTTAAATTTAGTTTTAAATGTATAAATATATTGATCAGAATATGTTTTAAAATTGTTTTTAAGATAAAAGTTAATTTATTTAGGACATAAGAATAAGAAAAGTAAAACTCTTATAAGTAGAACTCAAAACTTAGAAGAATTTAACCAGACCAAAAACTTCCTTATTTAAAAATTACCAATAAATAATTTCAAGTGACCTGATTTCCTTAATTAAATATGACCTGACTTCCTTAATTAAATATGATGAGGAGTCAACTTACATTTTTAAATACTAATTTAAAAACTAACAACGAAAATATACTAGATTTTATTAGTATATAAATAAAAATTTAACTACCTAAAAACACTCCAAAAACTAAAAAATTGACGCTCCAAATATTTGAACTAACACTCAAAACCCTTTCAATTATAACACTCCAAATATTTCAATAACACTCGAAACGCTTTCAATCATGCAAAATAAAAATCAAACTTACATAGAAATGAAATTTAAATAAATGCAAAGGTAAAATAATGCCCCAAGAAACCTCCAAACATTTAACTCCGGTCAAACGATATCGGATCTTATCGTGGATTGATTTTTAGATACCCGTTATAAAGTGGGTTTCTCTTTGATGTTTATCTGGAAATATGGGACGTCAAATGTCGTCGTAGCACTCTTGAGTTCATGATATGATACTCCAAATCTGTTAGAGATTGATTTTGGCTTTATCTTCCTTCGGGTTAGACAATTCAACGTGATACATACATTTTATCACTATATAGAACATTATTGTGATTCGAAGTCGGTGGAAATAGGCACATGAGTCACGTTTTTGTGACATCAAAGTTTAAAAATTTATATAGCAAAATTAACATAGTGAAATTAGAAAATGTGATTAATATAAATTTATAGGTGTCATTGGCAAAACTATTTTGATTAACATATATTAACGATTATTTACTAATGTACATAGTTGTGATAGTTGATAGTATGGTCGGCATGTATAACGAGATAAATAGTGGCAGATAATTAGTTATGGCTAAATATGTTCAAGTTACAATCAAAGAGAGTTTTTAATGTCAATATAGAGTTGACTATAGATGAGCATGATTTTCCACAATTACTTATAGTTGAAATAATGAGTCTAGCTCCATAATGTTTACTATGGAACGTGAAATCAATGATAATCTGCATTTTCTTGATGTCCTTATTTGAACGAAGGACGATGGGTCATTCTCACACTAGGTCTTTCGGAAGAAAACTCACACGGAGTAGTATCTTCACGCTAAGTCCCATCATTTTCTAGCTGAAAAGGTGGGTGTTCTCAACACTTTAGATAATCATGTGTTTAGAGTTTTTAGTGAAAGTCACCTTGAAGATGAGAAAACTCATCTCCTCAAGGCTTCAAAAATAATGGTTATAATAAGCTCCAATGTCTTAAGGCTTTCCTTAAAGCTCGTAGGTGTTCCAAGATTAAAAAAGAACCCAATGATCGGTTTTCTTGAGTGCACATTCCTTCTATACAAGGGACCACTAACAAGATTGCAAGGATCCTAAGAAAGCACGAGGTTCCCTCAACCTGTAGGCCCCTTAGCACCATTCAAAGTTCCCTAAGATCTATAAAAGACCCAATGGACCATAAGAATATGAAAGATGTTTATGTCATCCCTTGTTCACGCAAGACACCCTATGTTGGTGAAATTCGCTGATGGGACCAACCCAACACTGTTTAGGTTAATCACTAATTAAATGATGTAAATAATGATTAAACTGTGGATTAGGTTATAGTTAATGACTTGTCCTTGGATATTTCTTGAATCTGATGTGGTGGCAATTATGAGTGCAGTTATTATGTTGTATTGTGCCTTGGGTTGTGTTTCCCGCTCCTCGTTCACACCAAAACCTTCCCTCTTACCATCACTCGGTCATTTCTGCTCTTTGCTCCTTTTTGTCGAGGGTTTGCTCTGGTAAGGTTATGCTGCCTTTGCATGTAGCTACACTGCAACTGTTGGGCGCGCTGGTTAGGGTTACTTTGCCTGAACGTTTAGCTCTTGCATTCACCTTATGGTATTGACTCATTATGCAAACAATGAGGGTTCTGCCGCCTGTGTAAGTATTCTCTTGTGATTCTTCTGCAGCTGTTTAACTAGTCTTTGCTCCACAGTCTTTGTTCTGATATGAGGTCATTTTGCTGGTAAATCTCAGTGGTTTTGGCATGCATCCATGTTGCAAAACAATGGCGCTCTCATGTCTTCGGCTTCATTGCAGGTAACTTCGTCCATCCATGATTCACTTTGTTCTTTCTGTTCTTCTACTTCTAATGTCATTGCTCCTTTGTCTTAGTCGATGTCTAGAATTCGTGGCTTAATGGCCTGTGCTCTATTCACGCTGCGAACCCTTTGGGTAAGGAAATGTATCCCTTCCTTGTATACATTCATGCACTTCTTTTTTCTCCCATTGTCGACAGTTTACTCACAGTCTGGTCTTGGTTCTTTTGCAGGCTATGGGTTTGCATTTGGGCATGCCTGGAGTAGTCTCTTCGGCTCTTGCTTGGCAGGCTCTGTCACCGTCACCAATTTTTGGTTTTAGAGTTAGGGTCTATAAGTTAGAGGGTCTGGTTTCCTCAATTCTTTTCTTTGATGTCTTTCGGTTGTAGTCCAGCGTCCTGGTTTGTTTTTAATGCAAGATCTCTTAGCCTCTATGCTTGTTGTCTGTAAATTTGTGCAAAATGGGAGTCATTTCCCAAAACCCTCGTCTAGGGTTTGTTGGCCATCAGTTTTGTGACTGTTCGTAGGTTATATTTGAGCTTTGCTATGTATATTCAGACATTTTCATGTTATAATTGAATGGAAATTTCAGGGGAAACGTTGGCTTTGAATTACCTATGTTTTAATGGTAATTGTTGACTGTTGTTCCTCTCGTTCTGGCTTGAATGCCCTCGAACTGTGCTTGTTATCTCATGGTTATATTTGTAATTTCTTCAATGGCCCAAAAGTATTGTAGTCACTCTCGTATTTGTTCAGATGGATGAATTCGAAATTGAGAAAATGATATGTGGCTTGTATGACTGTGCGTATATGCTTAATTTGCCTGAATTGCTTGCATTTGTTCCTGTACATTCAATGTTGATTTCTCTTCATGCGTTACAAACCCTCATTTTGGAAATTCGTTACAGTCTCAGCTGTCTGAACTCTGTTTCTTTAAGAAAAGAAAAAAATAGACAAGATAGTCTGCACATACTGTGTCGATTACTCTGATTGTTCGGTGAATTAGGAAGCAATAAAGAAAATGTTATGATTACATAGATGGATTCGAATAAAATTGTCTGCTCTTTTATTATCAATGCTTGTATGCTAAATGCTGAAAATTTTTAATGATTTTCTCATTTACATTTATATCCTTTGTTCACAGTTACCTAAACTGTGTAGTTACTTTTTCAGTTGTAATTCTTATTAGTTATCACTGTGCATGTATTTGGTTCTGCCTATACTACAAGATTTTACATTAGACATATTTGTCTTTTTCCTTTGAAATGACAGAGAAGTTATTAATCTACTGTTGATTAAAGACAAATAAGTTAATGACCCTAACCGACCAAACTATCCTTAACTACTACTGAGATTAAAAAGAAAACAATGTCCTACATCATACTTTGACAAACTGAACATAAAGAAACCAATTTGCTAATACAGCTTTCCACCTTGGCAGAGACCAACACTCAATCATGGTGCCCTAGCTAGATGCTCCTGCATCAGGCTCCCGGGGTAAAAAGAAATCATGACTCCAGTCTATGAGCTTCTCAACTGAAGAACCCGCCTGCTCAATTTGCTTGGCATCAAGCCACGAACTGTCCTCAATAGGACAATTCTTTGACTTGACCAGGTATTCCAGATACTCCTTCCACCAAGTTCGTTTGGCCACTTGAGTGTCAAGGATTCTCTCAATCTCGGGAGGCTGAACGTAAGGCATTTGTCTCATCCAAGTTTCTCCTCCATCCTGGGTATTCCGTGTAGGCCGTGTGGTTCTGTCTTCTTCTTCTGGGTCAACAGTGTAAGGAAACAGGTCTGCCACATTAAAGATGGGTGAAATGCCTATTCCTATTAGCAGCTGTATCTCATAGGCATTCGCTGAAAATTTCCAGACGGCTTTGTAGGGACCTATCTTGTTGTACTTCAGCTTGTTGTATGCACCTCTAGGGAAGCATTCCTTGCACAAATGTGTGAGGACTTCATCTCCCACATTGAACTGCACTTCCCTTCTTTTCAAATATGCTTGTTTTTTATACTTTTGGCTATTGTCCTGCAATTTAATTTTCACCTGCTCATGCAAATCTCTCATCACATTAGCAAAATCTTCCCCATCTGCACTTCGCCTTTCTTGTTGTTCGAGATCTCACAACTCATGCACTCCGCGAGGATGCATGCCGTAGAAGATCTGAAAAGGATTGCAACTCGTGCTACGATTGGGTGAGTCATTATAAGCGAACTCTACCTGGGCAAGCACTCGATCCCACATCCGCGAATTCTCGCCAAACAAGCTTCGTAGTAGGTTTCCCAGACTTTTGTTTACCACCTTTGTTTGTCCATTAGTTTGCGGGTGATAAGCAGAACTGTAACTCAACTGTGTGTCCATCTTCTTCCACAGGGTGCGCCAAAAGTGCCCTGTGAACTTCACGTCCCTGTCAGAAAGAATAGACTTAGGAAAACCATGTAGCCTGACAATCTCTGTAAAGAACAAGTGGGCCACATGAGTGGCATCGCTGGTTTTTCTGCAAGGGATGAAATGCGCCATTTTCGAGAACCTGTCCACTACTACCATCACCGAGTCATAACCCCGTTGTGTCCTTGGTAGACCCAAGACGAAGTCCAAGCTGACTGAGTCCCATGGTCTGCTTGGAACAGGTAATGGTGTATACAGTCCCGTGTTTTGACTGTGACCCTTCGCTAACTGGCACACTTTACATCTGGTCACAAATCGCTATACATCCCTTCGCATTCTTGGCCAAAATAAAAAATGGCTGAGCTGCTCGAGTGCCTTGTCTATGCCAAAATGTCTGGCTAGACCTTCACTGTGCTTCTCCCGAATAATATTCTCTCTCATCGAGCAGTCAGGAATGCATAGCTGTCCTCCTCTAAACAGCAGTTTATCTTGCAAGTTGTAGTCCAACCATGGACTATTAACTCTCACCAAGGGATTCTGAAATGCCTTGTAGGCCTCCTTAAAATCTGTGTCAGTCTGATATAAATCTTCCAAGTGCTCAAAACCCAACACTTATACAATACTCTCCTGCTAAAGTAAGGCCCTCCTACTCAATGTATCCGCCACCTTGTTGGCCTACCCGCTGATGTGTTTCAACACAAAGGTGAAACTCTGCAAATATTCCACCCACTTGGCATGTTTGTGATTCATCTTCTGCTATGCATCACATACTGCAGTGCAGAATTATCCGAAAACAACACAAATTCATTTCCTAGCAAGTAGTGTCTCTAATGCTTCAGTGCTTGGATGACAGCATCGAACTCCTTTTTGTAGGATGAATATTTCTGCCTGTTTTCATTTAACTTCTCACTAAAAAATGCAACAGGTTTATCCTCCTGGCTGAGTACAGCTCCAATAGCCATACTGCTAGCATCACAACGAACCTGAAAGAGATTTTTAAAATCTGGCAATCTCAGGATCGGTCTCTCTATGATCTTCTTCTTTAGTAGCTGAAAACTCCTCTCCACTACATCATTCCATCGAAAAGGCTAACTGGCCTTTTTAATAGTGTCCAACATAGGTGCGCAGATTTCACTAAAATTTCTTATGAATTTCTGGTAAAAACTCGGCAGCCCATGAAAACTACGTACCTCAAATAAGCTTTTCGGGGATGGCCAATTAACTATCGTTGCAATCTTCTCCGGATCCATCTTCAGCTCGTTTTCTGCTATTACAAAGCCCAAATAAATCAAATCCTTTTGCAGAAAAGTACACTTTTTTAGATTTATCAGCAGCTTATTTTGCTGCAATTTTTCCAGCACTTTCCCAACCTGTCGAAGATGCTCCTCCCTTATGTTGCTGAAAATTAGTATGTCGTCCAGGTACACTATCACAAATTTTCCGATGTATTCTTTCAGCATTTCATTCATTAACCACATAACTGTACTGGGTGCATTACTCAGTCTGAATGGCATAACCAGCCATTCATACAGTCCCTCATTAGTCTTGAAGGTTTTCTTCAACTCATCCCCCTCTCAAATTTGGATCTGATGATACCTGCTCTTCAAATCTATCTTAGAAAAATATGCTGCACCACTTAAGCAATCCATCATGTCGTCCATCCGTGGTATTGGAAACTTGTACCGAATGGTGATTTTGTTGATGGCCCTTGAGTCTGTGCACATCCGCCATTCTCCTCCTTTCTTGGGAGCGAGAACCATTGGAACTGCACAAGGGCTCAAACACTCCCTTATCAATCCTTTGTCTAGCAGTTCCTGCACCTGCTTTCTAATATCCTCATTGTCTTAGGGGCTCATCCAATATGCTGCCTTATTTGGGAAACTTGCTCCAGGTATGAAGTCAATATGGTAACTTATGCTTCTTTTGGGGGGCACTTTTGTTATTAGGAAATCTAGTGTCCACTCAGAGCTACTAGTCCCACTAAGACTGGTAGCTATCTTAGAAACAAACAAACTAAAACTACTTTCACTTTCCTTTATGAGAAGTATATAAGAGGGCAACAAAGGACACCAACCTCAGTCTTGCGCTTGGTTCCTTGCTTGGTTCCTCTCCCTTCTGACAGATCCTTGCCTCTTTTCCTTCGTCTACCCAGCTTCAAAGAGTACTTGTGGAATCAAAGCAGCATAATACTATCGAAGAACAGAGATCTACAATCATAAACAATACATGACCAGATATATATTGACCACACAAATGCATATATCATCAAACATACAAGAATGTGGAGGAAAACTTGAATAACTTTATTAATATCAAGAATAGCAAAGAGGATTACAACCAATTGTTCTGACCCAGCATCATCCTCCCAGCATGAAAGCCCTTCTTCACCTCATGAAAAGCTTAGATCACCCAACACTATGATGTTGCACCAGGAAACCAACAACACTTCCTTACAAGATACAAAATTCTAGCCTCTGGATCTCTGGGATGAGGGATCCATATATAGATTATTGTAGGGGGGTGAATCAGCTTCTGGGATTTTGATCAGTGTCCTCTCTCTGATAGTTCTTGATTCCACTTGGAGATTGATGATCTCTTACTCATCCTTGGGCTAATTCAGAGAGGCAAGTGCCACAGGAGAAGTTTCTGGAAGATTCCATGACGATCCACCTTGCAAACTGTCTCTGCCATTTGTCTATTCTCGCCCTTCGCACCCCACAGAAGGGCTTTCCAGTATGCATCACACCCTTTACACTGAGCAGGTGGGATGCATCGCACCCTCTGCACTGGGCAGTCTGTACGGTCTAGCTTTGACCAGTTCTGAGCATTTTTCTGTGGAGAACTTCTGGGAGATGATGTAATCATCTGACCTTGTTCCTTTAGGGTGTGAAGCAACACTTTTAGGGACTTAGGAGCCCTTGGTTTATGGACATGTATGATTGGGGTTGCAATGCCCAAAAATGTCTATAACAGCTGCCCCCTAAAGCATGAGGTCGTTAATCTTTTGATGTCGGGTGAAATGCTTTATCATGAGGATCTAAAGTTTTTTCGAGCTGGAAGGCGACCTGTAATAAGATACAATACAATACATTATTTCCATAATATTTTCATGATCTAGCTGAGGCGGACATTCCCATTCTCAGCTTTATAAATTCATTTTCATGTACATAAGACAGACAATCGTCTGTGAGGCAGACTGATGATTTTGATAGAGCCATCATCCTTTGATTCGGATGATCATCTATGCAGCGACGATGTACATTTGATGTCTTTATTTTCCTGAATATGTCACAGCCCAGATGGATGAAACTAGATCCAAGGTCTTCAAACTTGTCAAATTTTCACTCGAAGTACAAGTCGATCCATGTGAAAGATGTTTTGGAGTCAAAAATTGAAAGACATCGCCTGATTACCAGCCAATGATGTAAGTTGTTAACGGGCGCGAGAGGAATCACCGATAATGATGATGACCCTCAAGGTACTACAGTACAATTCGTGTGGTGTGAAAAAGGAACTTGGCGTCGAACACCATGCAAAGTCTTTCAGTCAAAGGCCATTGATGTAAACCTATCGCCGGAAGTGAGAAACTTTCCATTGAGGCATGCAAGCTTCAAAGTACTGAAAAGGTTGTTCCTAAGTTGACTTCTTGGATAATGAGCTGATGTCAACAAGAAGTGAGCCATCGTAGGAAGGCCTTAATGAATCCCACATCTATGACACAGAACGGAGTAAATGATTTTGGAAGAGAAAACGATCTAATGATACAGGGTTCAGGGTGGTAGTCATGAAAGAATGGAGCGTGAATGTATTGCAGCATATGAGACACAACTGAATTCTCTGAGCGACTTCTCTTGAACATACCGGCGACACTGACATGGATTGGTAGCGTTAACCCAAGATATGGATGGTGCGATGGACCAATGGTGACATGACCGGTGAACGGAATAACCCAAGCCGACTCGGACGTGGAATGAAAGTGTCATGTTCAAGAGCGACTTGCTACCAATAAAGTTTCTTCAAGTTTTCTTCCCAATTTTTCCCCAGTCATTGCTGACTAGTACCTCTTTATTTTTATCAAGATTGAGGAGGATAACATATGCTTGTTCTATAATTTGCCCTTTGGGAAAACCCGTTGCTATGTTTTAACGAGCCTAACGACAGTGAAACTCGTTCTTGTCTATATGGACAAGTTTGTCGCTATTGGTCTTAACGAGTTTAATGACAAAGATAACTCGGTCCTTTTCAATTTTAAAGAGTCTGAAAGGGACGCAAAGGAAACTCCAATGATCCTTTTTCGTCATATACTCCCGCAAGTCCTAAAAAGTATAAAATAATACAAAAGGGATGAATTTTCGATAACTTTAACGAGCCTAACAAAACAGGCGCTCGATCTTTTTGTGTAATAATCCCTCAGGTCCAAAAAGATTAAAATCTAGAGGAGGGATAGCACTCCTGGTAGATTTAACGAGCTGGAGAGGTCAACTGCTTGGTAATCTTTTCATATTTTATGAATTAGACGAAAAGAGCTTAAAGAAGGCTCATTTTTTTAGGAACGAGTGATAATTTCGGGTAGCAGCTGATTCCAGGTAACGTTTGGAATTTTCCAATCACGACAGTGTCATAAGGATGGCTAACAGGATCACTCTTCGTAGCTATTCCTCAAAAGGGGTAAACAATCAAATGGAGGTGAACGATCGGCTAAAACAGAGTGGAGGTGATGGTAAGAACATGACCAGGGCTCAAAAGTTGATGATAATGCATTCACAATGGTTATTTACCGAAAATTGGTTCATTTTTTAATGAGCTTAAACTATGGAGGAAACATTTGCTCGTTGCTTAGGTTTAATTTTTAACGAGCTTGAACTTCGCATAAGAACTGCTCATGCTAGTCATATAATAAGGATGTCTCATCGACAGATTCACATTTTTAGGGAGCTTGCACCTTTCGAAGCTATGCTCCGTTGCCTCTCGTATGCAAGCTAGGAATGACCAACTACGCTCCTCTACTTAACTACCAAGATCACTACCAAGGTTAGGTAGGAAAATTTTTCCTTTACTTTGCTGGTGCCATCTGGCCCCTGCAAAGATGAATGGTCGACTCGACCACTCACCTGACTTAGGCAGTTGAAGTTAGTGGAACCATAGAGTTAGTGTTATGTTGGTCACTTTTCACTTGCTCACAAAAGGTTTGCATGCCCCCAGGTATAGTGAAGTAAAGTTTCCAGGTTACCATTTAGAAGTTCTCGCGTTCGCAAGATAGTTTCCATCTGCACAGCAGACAGAAACACTTCCTCGGCTTAGTCCATTTGGACAAAGGCTCCAATCACCTAACCTTGACGAAGGAATCTTATCTCGGTCTAACTCCCTCTTCCTATACGGATGCGCGTCAGACTAGTTATATATCCTTCGCGGAAACTTACCCTATACCCAGAGTTTCCCTGCCGAAACAGACCAGGGTGCATGCCCCCTAGGTTTCAGTCATGTCCCCCTGAATTACTCGCGCTATTCAGGTGGACGGACCGGAGATTGATGGGACATTCCTTACGTGAAAAGACCATTGAGGGATGGAATTTGACTATTAGCTATGTGTGAGCTGAGGAACGAAAGCTGGCCTACGAGCTGGACCACTCGGCCTTCATGCGGAAAACACATTACTCTAAAGAGTGAGAAGACAATGGCTCCCATGCTATAAATATAGTCGCTCCCAAGGAGTAGATTATAATCAAGAGGTCCTTGGTATACCATTACGTTCATATAAACGGTTTTCCTTCTCAACATTATAGGTACATTGGGAAGGATCCCTAACGGTCGACTGGTTCCTTTGTCGAAGCTTGTCAGATTTCTCATCTTAGGTAGAAGCGATGGCGAACCAAGCACTTTCCAAGCAGGTGAGGAAAGGATACTCACAAAAGCCCCTTCATCTATGATGGTACCGACCATGACCATTTTGTAAGCTTGTACAATGATTCGGAATGGTACACTAGTCGGTAAACGGGGTCTACCTAGTAGATTCCAATCGAAGGAAATGACTAGGTTGCTTGGAGGTGGGACCGAATAGACGGCTGGATATGACTTTGACGAACTTCCTTCCTGCAGTAAAGGAACGGGTAGATTGTCCCCATGTTCATCAGAGTCTATGTTTACGAAAAGAATTTGAACGGTGTCGTTCTCATTCTCTTTGGTGATTGTATCATCTGAAGATGGACCTTCCGAAGACAAGACTGGGTTGACTGCCGCCTCAACCTTTTGACTTTTGTTTGGTATGGATTCAGCAGGTTTATCTTCAATGATAGATGCTTCGACCGAACACAATGGCGTGTCAGTCGGATTTTCAACTAGTGATGGACTCGGCAAGAGTTTCTTGTATCCAGGAGGAAGCCATAGCGGTGAAGCAGGACAGTTATCCAAGACTCTTTTAGCTTCGTCTAGGAAGGGACAATGGTGGACGACGTGATCGCCTTCACACAATTTACAAGGAAATTTACATTTCCTTTTTTGTCCAAATGCTTCACTTTCACTAGTTGATGGTGTACTTTCAACATGATCTTTAGAGGTTGATGACACCAGATTGTGCAAACGAGGAGACCAGTCCCTTAAGATCCAAGGGATGCAAGGACAATCTCGATGATAGTGGTCTCCTTTGCAAATGACACATGGAGATTTAGGCTTGGACGGTGCAGTGTGTGGATTTTCACTAGACAATGCCCGGTCACCCCTTTTTGCCTTTGGCTCCTTCTTCTTCTTCTCTTTCTTCTCCTTCCCCTTCCTCTCCTTCTTAGTTACTTGATTTTTGGCTTTATTAGCTTCATTAAGCAAAGAGGAAGGAGGAGAGGGAGAATTGGACGAAGTAGAAGGTTGGGGGGGTAACTTTAGTATCATCTAGTTGCTAACTCGATTGCTTAGGAACCATGGTGTTCTGAACGACGGAGGTCGAGAAGAGCCATATTGGCAAGCTAATCGTCAATCCTGGAAGCGATAATGTGGCCATATGAGGTGCACCAACATCTCCCCAAGAGGAGAAAGGACTAGGATTTCCTCCAAGGGGAAATCCTTGGTTGGTGGACTCTATTTTCCTCAACCTAAGACCAACACAGGAATGGTGATATTATTCCAATTAAAATAAATTTTAGACACTTTGACACAAATTGTTTTTTCAATTTTTAAGAGTCGAGAAAAAAAAAAGATGACTCTATTTGCCTTCGATTTTTAATGAGCTTGAAGTGACAAGTGCTGAGATGGACCTTTTCCTTTAAGGAGTCTAAAAACGAACGAAAGAGACTACTCTGGAAATCTAGACAGAGGGATTACCAAACCAATCGAAAAACTGTAGAATAATTTCTACAGTACGGTAGTCAATCTTCCCAAATGTTGTGTTCAGTGCATTGCGATCGATAGGGTGGCAGACACGGCTTCCTATGGATAAAGGATATAGCCTATTATGGTCTCCCAATATATACTCGATGGTACGTGGGAGCACAAGTCTGTACTGGCACTTGTCATCTCAAAGAGGAGGAATCACCCAACCAACAATGAAAGCGATAGTTACCAGGCTTTACGACACCGGAATACGTCTCTAGCCTAGACTTCTAGACGTTGTGCGTTAGGTTCCAAAGCGTTTTTATGTTCATTAAATTTATTTTACAGTTAATCTTTCTTAAGAAATTTCCCTTTCAGGTTCACTACGTGATGTAGATATATAATTCCTAAAATGCAATCTAAGATGATAAAAAATCGTTTAATCTTCTTTTTGTAATGAAAATCTTAGCTACTAAAGAAAGAGAGATAATATTCTTTCAACATAGAGTAGAGAGCACACACTAGATGCACTATCCTAAATCAAACCAACAAGCAGTCTAAATGCAAATGCACATGCATGTATTTGTTTTTCAGCTTTCTTAATGTGTGAATGACAAGAAGAATGCTAAGTACAAATCTGAATTATCTTTTCAAAGCAACAGTACTAACAAATTTCTCTTCAAAAACGAAAGGAAGATAATGACGACACTTTGCTATTTTGAACTGAGAACTGCTTTCGACACTTGAAAAACTACTAATTAAAATCAAATACAAGAGTAACTGTATAATCGACCATCAGGAACAATAGAGTTCTTTTCTTTGACTGAAAATGACACTTGCGACACTTTCAAATCAAAAGACGACAGTTTGATTATGCTACTTTTTGTAAAAGAGAACTGTAAATGGTGCACAATACATAAAAACATTCATAATTCTTTGTACTATGGAGGTGGAATCATGCAAAGGAAGGGAGTTTCCACAGTGGGATACTGATCACAGATAGAAAAACTCCTAAATAAAGCTGAAGAGAGTGAACACAGAAACCAAAATCTGAGAGCAGAAGAGGTCTTATCTGATCAGCGCACCAGCAACATAGGGAAAGTGCGATGCAACACACCTACTACACACAGGAGGCGTGATGCATCCAGATTACCAAGAGGAGAAAGTGCGATGATCCAGGGACGAGACTTCAACTTGGTTCTTGGTCACATTTTGCAGCTTAGTTCATGGATTTAGGCCGAGCTAATGATAGTCAGTAAATAGAAATCACAGGGGCTGATCTAATGAGGTTACTAGAGCCACCACTAGGGAAATTAGAATGTTTGCAAATCGATTGTTCAGTTTATAAACAAAACCCGGAGATAGACTGAAGCAGCATTGATCTACTTTGCACTTGCATAGCAAATGCAGTTCGAAGGCTAGCTGGCTTAACTTCAGGCTTCAATTATAAGTTTATAAAACAAACAAATATAGATAAGCAAACAATCTATTCGCTCCCCAGTGGAGTCACCATTTTGTTATTGGGAATTCTAGTGTCCACTCGGAGCTGCTAGTCCCACCAAGACTGGTAGCTATCTTAGAAACAAACAAACTAAAACTACTTTCTCTTTCCTTTATGAGAAGTAGATAAGAGGGGAACAAAGGACACCAACCTCAGTCTTGCGCTTGGTTCCTTGCTTGGTTCCTCTCCCTTCTGATAGATCCTTGCCACTTTTCCTTCGTCTACCCAGCTTCAAAGAGCACCTGTGGAATCAAAGCAGCATAATACTATCGAAGAACAGAGATCTACAATCATAAACAATATAAGACCATATATATATTAACCACACAAATGCGTATATCATCAAACATACAAGAATGTGGAGGAAAACTTGAATAACTTTATTAATATCAAGAATACCAAAGAGGATTACAACCAATTGTTCTGACCCAACGTCATCCTCCCAGCATGAAAGCCCTTCTTCACCTCATGAAAAGCTTAGATCACCCAACACTATGATGTTGCACCAGGAAACCAACAACACTTCCTTACAAGATACAAAATTCCAGCCTCTGGATCTCTGGGATGATGGATCCATATATAGATGATTGCAGGGGGGTGAGTCAGCTTCTGGGATTTTGATCAGTGTCCTCTCTCTGATAGTTCTTGATTCCACTTGGAGATTGATGATCTCTTACTCATCCATTGGCGAATTCAGAGAGGCAAGTGTCACAGGAGAAGTTTCTGGAAGATTCCATGACGATCCACCTTGCAAATTGTCTCTGCCATTTTTCTACTCTCGCCCATCGCACCCTACAGAAGAGCTTTCTAGTATGCATCGCACCCTTTACACTGAGCAGGTGGGATGCATCGCACCCTCTGCACTGGGTAGTTTGTATGGTCCACCTTTGACCAGTTCTAGGCAGTTTTTTGTGGAGAACTTCTGGGAGATGATGTAATCATCTGACCTTGTTCCTTTAGGGTGTGAAGCAACACTTTTAGGGACTTAGGAGCCCTTGGTTTATGGACATGTATGATTGGGGTTGCAATGCCCAAAATGTCTATAACAAGTTTATCTGGCAAGTCATCCACCACTATATCGGTAATCTCCTAAAACGTCTGCTGAATTTCTGTGGGTAAATCTGACACCTCTGTATGCAACAGTACCGTCTTTGCTCTCCTTACAACAGCATAGCTCACCTCGTTGTCTTCAACTTGTTTCATAAACTATTTTCTGCTCATTAACAATACTCTTGTCTCACTTGTCCGTGTTGTTTCTTCCTCCTTGATGGGCACAAGCGTGTGCTTGATTCCATCCTTGACAAACTTATAGCAGTTTGTCTTTCTGTCATGTACCACTTCCCTATCATACTGCCATGGCCTGCCTAGCAGTATGTGACATACATCCATTAGCATTATGTCACAAATGACCTTATCCTTATATCTACCTATATGAAATTCCACTTCGCATTGTTCATCTACCAGCAACTGATGTCCTTTTTGCAACCATGAAACTTTGTAAGGGGTGGTATGTTTTAACCGCTTCAACCCCAACTTTTCCACCATCTCTATGGCCACCAAGTTATTTGTACTACTGCTGTCAATAATTAGCTTACAGCACTTACCGTGTGATTTACAAACTGTCTGAAACAAAGCTTTCTGCTAAGTTTGTTCGGTGGTTTCTTTGGCTGGTTTTAACAACACCTTATTCAAAACTAGGGCTTCTCCTATTTCTGGAGCATTTTCTGCTTCTTGGGGAGGTGCCTCTGCTTCTTTTGGATGTGTGACATACGCACCCCTCTATCTAGCTTGGTCTACCTTAGGACACTCAAATGATCTGTGTCCCCACTTGTAACACCTGTAACATTGGTAACCAGCTCCTCTGCCTCATCCATTTCCCCTACCTCGCTGATATGGCCTACCACCTTTCGTATTGTCACCTTTTTCTGCTGATCCAGAAGCTTTAGAATTGCTGCCTTCCTCATTACTGCTAGCAGTTTGCCAACTGCCATAGGACTAGCCTCTTCCTCTGCCTGTTCCTTGTCCTCTCGTGGCATTTTGCTTTCTACTAATTTTCTCTTCAGCTTTCATAGCACTCTGATATGCTTCTTCAATTTTCTTTGGAGAAAGAATACTAATTTCATCTAAAATTTCTAGCCTTAAACCATTTACATACCTGGTTGTCTTCTCCGGGGTATCCTCTGTATAACTGGCCCTTACGTTCACTTGATAAAACTCTTCAGTGTTCTCCCTTACTGTCATTCCTTTCTGTTTCAGATTATGCATTTGCTTGTTCCGTGGAATCTGGTAATCTTTAGGCAGAAATCTGCCTTTCAACTTGGCCACCATCCTTGACCAATTTTTGATCGACAACTTGTTCAGTCTCCTTCTCTCTATTTGGACACTATCCCACCATAGGGATATGTGTCCCTTCAACTTTGTCGTAGCAAACTTAACTCTGCGGTCTTCAATGACCTCCTCACACTCAAAATACTTATCCAGCTCACTGATCCAGTCCAACAAAACCTCTATGGACAAACTGCTGTCATAATTTGGGAGTTTTGGTTTGGGTTTACTACTTTCCATTAAGACCGACCTTAACAGTCTCATTTTCAGACCCTCTCCATCCGATCCATCTGTTGTCGCTACAACTTCCTCTTCGCTATCATCACCTATCTCTAGATCCTTTCTTTTCCTAGCTTCAACTGCCTCCCAACAGGGTAGTAAGAATCCTGATCTCCTCTCTCAGTCCTTCCTCTGCTATCCTCCGAACACCTCTTCCACAGCCTCTCCTTCCTACCTCCATTTCTTTAGCCAATTCCAATGCCTTGCTCTAATACCACTATGATGGGACCAGCCCAACAATGTTTAGGTTAATCACTAATTAAATGATGTAAATAATGATTAAACTGTGGATTAGGTTATAGTTAAAGACTTGACCTTGGATATTTCTGGAATCTAATGTGTTGGTAATTATGAGCGTAGTTATTATGCTGTATTGTGCCTTGGGTTGCGTTTCCTGCTCCTCGTTCACGCCAAAACCTTCCCTCCTACCATCACTCAGTCATTTCTGCTCTTTGCTCCTTGTTGTCGAGGGTTTGCTCTAGTAAGGTTATGCCGCCTATGCATGTAGCTACGCTACAACTGTTGGGCGTGCTAGTCAGGGTTACTTTGCCTGAACGTTTAGCTCTTGCATTCACCTTATGGTCTTGGCACGTTATCCAAACAATGAGGGTTTTTTCGCCTGTGTATTTATTCACGTGTGATTCTTATGCAACTGACTTGTCTTTGCTCCACAGTCTCTATTCTGGTATGAGCTCGTTTTGCTGGTAAATCTCAGTGGTTTTGGCATGCATCTAGCTTACAAAACAATGGCGCTCTCCTGTCTTCGGCTCCACTGCAGGGAACTTTGTCCGTCCATGATTGACTTTTCTCTTTTTGTTGTTCTGCTTCTAATGTTGTTGCTCCTTTGTCTCAGTCAATGTCTGGAATTCGTGGCTCAATGGCCTGTGCTCTATTCACGCTGTGAACCCTTCAGGTAAGGAAATGTATCCCTTCCTTGTATAAATTCATGCACTTCTTTTTTCTCCCATTGTTGACAGTTTACTCAAAGTCTGGTCTTGGTTCTTTTGTAGGCTATGGGTTTGCAGTTGGGTGTGCCTAGAGTAGTCTATTCGGCTTTTGCTTGGTAGGCTCTGTCACCGTCACCAATTTTTGGTTTTAGAGTTAGGGCCTGTAATTTAGAGGGTCTCGTTTCCTCAATGCTTGTCGTTGATGTCTTTCAGCTATAGTCCAGCCTCTTGGTTCATTTTTAATGCAAGCTCTCTTAGCCTTTATGCTTGTTGTCTATAAATTTGTGCAAAATAGGAGCTATTTCCAAAAACCCTCATCTAGGTTTTGTTGGCCGTCGGTTTTGTGACTGTTCATAGGTTATATTCGAGCTCTGCTATGTATATTCAGAGATTTTCATGTTATAATTGAAAGGAAATTTCAGAGAAAATGTTGGCTTTGAATTACCTCTGTTTTAATGGTAATTTTTTTATTGTTGTTCCTCTTGTTCTGGCTTGAATGCCCTCAAACTGTGCTTGTTATCTCGTGGTTATATTCGTAATTTCTTCAATGGCCCAAAAGTACTATAGTCACTCTCGTATTCGTTCAGATGGATGGATTTGAAATTGAGAAAATGATGTCTGGCTTGTATGACTATGCGTATATGCTTAATTTTCCCGAATTGTTTGCGTTTGTTCTTGTACATTAAATGCTGATTTCTCTTCATGGGTTACAAACCCTCATTCTGGAAATTCATTACAGTCTCAACTATCTGAACTCTGTCTCTTTAAGAAAAGAAAAAAGTAGACAAGATAGTGTGCCTGTACTGTGTCGATTACTCTAATTGTTCAGTGAATTAGGAAGCAATAAAGAAAAATATGTGATTACACAGATGGATTCGAATAAAATTGTCTGCTCTTTTATTATCAATGCTTGTATGCTAAATGCTGAACCTTTTTAATGATTTTCTCATTTACATTTATATCCTCTGTTCACAGCTACCTGAACTGTGTTGTTACTTTTTCAGTTGTAATTCTTATTAGTTACATAAATATGCATGTATTTGGTTCTGCCTATACTACAAGATTTTACATTAGACATATTTGCCTTTTTCCTTTGAAATGACAGAGGAGTTATTAATCTACTATTTATTAAAGACAAATGAGTTAACGACCCTAATCGACCAAACTGTCTTTAACTAATACCGAGATTAAAAAGAAAACGAAGTCCTACATCCTACTTTGACAAACTGAACATAAAGAAACCAATTTGCTAATACAAATTTCCACCTTGGTGGAGACCAATACCCGGTCATGGTGCCCTAGCTGGATGCTCCTGCATCATTCATCGCTCAATAAATCAGAGGATTTAGGAACATGTGGCAGTCATTAAACATGGGAGGACTCATTCGTCATCATTAGCAAAACATGTGGAAAAGTCAAAACACCACATTTGCATTGTAGACGCTCGGATCATTGCTAGGATAGATCATTTCCATCAGCTCAAGCTTAGAGAGACTATAGAGATTGAAAGGAAGCCAAGTGATCTAAATAGAGATGTTGGATGGAAAATTAGCAATTGTTAGATCATTGTCATTTCCTCTTAAGTTTTTATTTATTTCCTTTATATTTATTTATTTATTTCTAGTTTCTTAATTTTTATTATTTATTTGTATTTTTGAACTTTATTCTAATAAGTGATTAATTACTTTATTTTCTTCATTATTGATTGATTTATTTAGTTAATTAATTAATTTTATTTTAAGTTTGACCATTTATTATTTCTATTTATTTTTAAGTTTTTAGAATTAATTTTGTTTACTATTTAAATTTGACCCAAATATTAATTTTATTTTTTAGTGTTTTGATTATTTAGGTTTGACCCATATATTTTTATTTAAGTTCGACATTTATTATTATTATTATTTAATTGATTATTTAAGTTAGATCGAAATATTTTTTTTTATTTTATTAATTGTTTTATAGTTTTGAATATTTATGTTCAAACTAAATATTTTTTTATGTTAGATATTAATTTCATTAAAATTTTCATTTTGATTAATTATTTTTCTTAATTATTTTTCTTAATTCAATATTAACTACTATATTCTAACAATTGTTTCCTTATATTTAAATATTGTTTATCCATAAATAATATTTATTGAGTCAAATCTAACTTTTATATTATAATGGCTAAAAAAAATTCTCTTCATCTATTTAACTTGATGTCAGAATATGGTTCTTCATCTTGTCTTCGCGATGAATCACACTGGATGGTTGGAAACGTGATGACAAAACTCTGATGTGATTTTTACCGAAAGTTTTCTTACTTTTTAGATTATGATTAGCCATGGTTGAGCATGGTTCTTCATATTTGATAATAGTAGACCATGGTTTACCCTAATTTTCTATCATAGGTTATAATTAATTATGGTTGACCATATTGATTCTCTCTCAGAACAAATAATTATGGTTGATCATGGTTGATTGTGGTTACTATGGTTAATGGAAGGTGTTCATGCTTGCTCACAGTTGACTGAGGTCAAAAATGGTTGACCATAGTAGTTTATATGTTGATTATGGTTGATTGAAGATGACCATGATTTCTCATGGTTGACTATATTGCCCATGGTTGACTATGATTCACAAAGATTGACATGGATTACTATGGCCAACTATGATAAAGTTTAATTAACCACAATTAACCATGATTTGATTTATGTTTATCGAATTACAATGTTGAATATTAAATAAGCCCTTAAAAGCTTTATAAATATAAATATTAAACCTTATTCAAAAACCCTAATGTTAATATAATCAACTTTAATATTAATATTAATATTGTTAATGTGATTAATAGATATTCAATCATAATAATAATAATAATAATATTAGTAGTAGTAGTAGAAGACAACTTTATTAATAATAATATTATTTTATTTGTTTTGTAATTAGGTTGTGCCTAGTCCAGGGTCAACTTGCTTATTGGTTGGAAGAAGATTGATCTACCCATGATGGGATGCTTATCATGAGGAATGTGCAAGACTTGGTCGAGCCTACAAACCCCTTCGGAAGTTTAATTCCCCCAAAATGGATTTCATTCCTCAACCCCTCCCCGTGAGGTTTGAACTTTTCACTTGGAAATAACTAAACCCCATGCAAACCAAATAGTCTATGCCTCATAGGTTACTAATATTAATATTTTTATTATTAAATATTTTTAAACATTGACTATGATTGATCAAGGTTGAGATTGGTTGAATAAGGTTGATGAAGGCTAACTTTGTAGACCATTTTCAAGAGGTCTATGAGTCAATAAATTTGATTATTAATTATAATAAGCATAGGGTTGACCAATTTTAATCATGATTAACTATTAATAATATGTTCAATTATATAATAATAATAATATAGTCAACCTTATTATTATTAGTTGTCAACTTTATTAATATTAATATTAATATTGTAACATTATTAAATATTAAACTTTATTCACTAATCCTAATGTTAATTTTATCATTAAATCTTATTAATATTAATGCACATTAATTAATATAGTCAACCTTAATAGTAATAATAATATAATTATTGTTAATGGTATTAATAATATATTCAATCATATAAGACAGCCACAATAATAATAATATAGTCGATCTTATTATTATCAGTAGTCGTCAATCTTTATTAGTATTATTATTATTTTATCCTTGACTAAGGTTGATTATAGTTGATCAGCTAACGATTGTTGATTATGGTCAACTAGGGTTGACTATAGTTGAACATTGTTTACTAAGCTTGACTGAAGATTATTGAGATTGACTATGGTTTACTATATAAAAGTTGACTATATTTGATTTGGTTATCATGTTGTAACATTGTGATTTCTTCATCGCAGTGTGAGATCATTTTTTTGTTCGTCACATTGTCATGTTGTTTTTTTTTGTCACAATGTTACATTGATTTTTTGTTAATATTATTTAACATTTTTTTTAATATTAATATTAATATTATTAAAACTTTTTAATCCCTCACTAAGGTTTACTAAAGTTAACTCTACTTGATCATGGTTGAGGAGGGTTGAGTATGGTTGATTATGGTCAACCAAGGTTAACTATAGTTGAATATATTTTACTAAACATGACTAAGGAAGACTAAGATTGACCATGGTTGGCTATATAAATGTTTACTATAAAGGTTGACTATGTCATCATGTTGTGACATTGTTATTTTTTCGTCATGGTGTGAGATCATTATTTTTGTACATCACATTGTGATGTTGATTTTGGTTCATTGTATTGAAATGTTGATTTTTTGTTTGTCACAATGTGACATTGACTCATTGCTTATCACATTGCAACATTTATTTTTTATTTGTCGTATTGAAACCTATTTTTTTTCATCATGATGTGATGAGAATAATTTCCCTTTTTGATTAGTTTAACTTTGTCTTCATGTTGTGACATTATTGTTTCTTTGTCGCAGTCTGAGATCATTAGTTTTATTCATTTCATTGCTATGTTGCTTTTCGTTCATTATATTGAAATGTTGATTTTTTGTTTGTCACATTTATTTTTTGTTTGTCAAATTGCAACATTAGTTTTATATTTTTCGCTTATTTTTGTTCATCACAATGCACAAAATTTGTATTTCCATGTTCAATATGCTTTCACTATTGAAAAATGTTATAAAATTTATATTAAAATTAAATACATAAAAACTTAAATATTAATTAAACCTTAAACCTTATCTAATACAAACCCTAAACTTATTAAATATAAATTTAAAGTTTATTAAATACAAACTTTAATATTAATATTATTAATAGACATTATTATTGCACTTTACTACTATAGTGTTAATCCTTTTTAAACTTACATATTAAATAAATCTTAAATTTGGTAAAATATAAATCCGAAGAGAATTAATAATAATATTAATAATATACTTTATCATATTCATATTATTAGACATTTTAAATCCTTAATTAAGGTTGACTAAAGTTGACTAATCATTGTTGATTAAGACTAACTATAGCTAATTACGCTCAACCAAGTCTAATTATAGTTGAATATGGTTTATAAAGATTGACTAAGGATGACCAAGGCTTATTATGGTTAACCATGGTCAACATATGGTTAGCTGCGACTAACTAAGGTTAAATAAGGTAGATTATAATTAACTATGGTCAATTGTAGTTCATTATGGGTGAACCTAGATCAAATTAGTAAGCCTAACTCAAAGGTTGTCTAAGAATACCTATGATTGACTATCATTTTGGATACCGTAGGATATATTTAGTATGCATGAACATTGCTAATCATGGTTATCAATATTTAATACTAAACCTAATAATCCTAGGCCAACCTAGTAAATCTATAACTTACTAAATCTAGGTCATAGTTCGACTAAGGATACCTTCTTAATTTTGTATGCCTTAAAGGTTGACTATGGTTGACCATGGTTGACTAAGATAAACCAATGTGGACTATAGCTGAATATGACAAAATAAGATTGAGTACGCATGACTAAAGTTGACTATAGATGAATAAGGTTAACTATGATTTGGTTAACCTATAGTTGTCTGTGGTTAACTATGGTCAACTTTGGTTCACTCAAATTGAACATTGTTCACCATGGTTAACTAAAGTTAAAGAAGGTTGACTAAAATTAACTATGGTTGACTAAACTTAATAACATGCATTGATTTCTGTTTTACAATAATTCAACCATGAATAAAATAATTGAATTATCATTTTAAATAATATGTTCACTTACTTGAAACTTTTGCTTCTTGAAATTGTAAACTATTTGTAATTAACTACATTTTTATTATCTCATTTTCCATCGTTGAACATTGCTAGTCACTTTGCATTCAAATGAGGTAATATAAAACAACTACTATTGAAACTTACTACGTGTTGAAGACTTCATAAGTCACAATGATAGAATTTGGAGAAAATTACTCTTAATATTGGAGATCAAGAGAGACAAGGTTTAATGTTTACTACAATAGCTCAAGTTAAATATTTGAATGGTCTATGATTTCAACTGCTCTTTTCATATGGTTGATATGAAAAAATGGAAAAATTATAGATGTGACAATACAAACAATAGAATAAAATAGTTTGAGATTGGTCACAATGAAGACTGTTTGTAATTCACTGCATTCTTATTATTCACATTTCTTATCATTCAACATTGTTACATTGTCACTTTTCATTCAAACTCTATATTTCATCATTTTTCAACAGTCATGTGAGTAATAGTATATATCATCTTAACAAACTGAGTAACTAAGAAAATTTAAAATTAAATGACCAAATCTCTTTTAGACATATTATGTGTGACTGTGCACAATTTAAACCAGCCTAAATCTATTTTATCCCCACAACAAAAGGGATCAAATCTATGGAGGTGTAAACATTTCCTCCCATTTTTTACTGAAGAAAAAGGATTACACATCAAGAGATTTGATCGATCCATAAATAGATCAAGATAATATAAAAGTTTCAATGATTTATAGTTTTCTTAACAATTATCTTGTAATGGTTATACAATAATTTATGATTGCAATATCTATGCAAATGTTTGTAAAATTTATTCTTAAGAAAGTTTTTTAGTTCTTATTTTAAATATATAAATGAATTTAAAATTAATTTTAATTTTAATTATTTTAAATTTTATTTTAAATATATAAATAAATTTAAAATTTAAAAAATATAGATAAAATTTTGTAATTTTAATAATTTAAATTATAATTCCAACCTGATGGTAAAGAATATGCACTTGTAATCTATTCGTAACCTAGACTCGAGTGTGAGAATGGTTAAGATAAATGATGGAAGCAACGGTAAAGGCATCTTGCTTTGCTAAACACCAAAATGGAGACAATCTATGAATCCTAGACTTTGCGTATTGGCACTGGGTTCTCAACAGTTGATGTCACGTTAAAGGTGGCGTACTGGGTTCTCAACAATTGATGTCATGTTCAGGGATTTATAGCATAGTTACTACATTTGGCCGAATGGGTTTGAAGAATTCGACAATTCGATGTGATTCGGCGATTAATTCGCTAAAATTCGGTTCAGTATATATCATGGTCTCTCAAATTTGATTTTTAAATTTTCTTTTCCAGAAGTCGTCGTCCATTTTTTGCGCATCAGTTTCCAGAAGTCGTCTATTTGATAATTATAGAGCAGTTGTGGCCTTTAATTATTTTGTTTATGCTGATGTTTACGAATATTGACGGGTTGAAACATAATTTATATTGGCGGACGTATTGAGTCAAAGGCAATACTGAATAATATGATGTGGATGTACTGAGTCAGACAATACTGAAGAATGAGGCCACAAGAGTTTCTAATCGCATATTCAGAAAACAGAAAACTTGTTATTGACGCTTTCTTCTACAATATAGCAAAATGATTAAAATTTTCATAGAAAAGTAATAAATAGGTCTATATTAAATTTCCATTTTCACAATAAAAAATATATATATTTTTGGTTAGTTTTCTTAAATTTTAAACTCTTTTTCATATGATATTTTTTAATCTGAGTAAGGAAATTTGAACTATATATTTATAATAAAATTTGAAATAGTTTTTTATTTTATTTCTTTTAACCATTTGAAAGATATCATGTTAATTCTAATTAGATGACTTAGTTTTTTATTTTATTTCTTTTAACCATTTGAAAGATATCATATTAATTCTAATTAGATGACTTTTCATCTATATTTTATTCAGTTAATAATTAGAAAATTAACCAAAAATCGTTACAAGGAACAACTTTATTGGCTACTATTTTTTGATTGATCAATTAGCAATTTTAAGAATATAAGACAAAATTACCCAAAAATCGTTACAAGGAACAACTTTATTGGCTACTATTTTTTGATTGATCAATTAGCAATTTTAAAAATATAAGATATGCATTTTTTTAATTTATGCTAAACATTTTATTCTTCTCATTGCATCTCATTCACCTCCATTGAAAAGTTCTTTTTACTAATCTCTTTATTTAATTCTATTTGCAACTTTTATAATATAACTGAAAATAATTTTTGAGAAGTATTTGAGATTTTGAATGTCAAAATTGTTAATTTAAATCATTCAAAATTAAAAAAAATAAAAAATAATTAATAATAACAATAAGATATATATGACCAATTTTTTTGCCATGATTTTTTTTATCAAATCTAATCCAATTAATTTTATAACACAATTGGAAATGTTCTTATACATAAAAATGATAAATAAAAATGAATTTGTGATGAGTTATCAAGGTTACATCTAGATGAATTTGTGATCAACGAAAATATTACAAAAGCTAAGTAAATCTCATAGTTATGGAAGAATTTTCAATATTTTGAAAATTTGAGAGTCAAAGCTTATCACGGAAATTAACTATTTGACTTCACTCTCTCAAATTTCCTAATTATTTATAAACTTGCAATTGAATTACTCAAAATTAAATTACCATTTCCAAAATATTTTGCAGTTTTCGAAATTGACAAGACAAAAATCTAAAGGACTTGGTTAACAGAGAAAATACCATGAAAATATCATTGAATGGGTTTTACAAAAGAAATATTTCACCTGGAATGCATGGGCAACATGCAATGATATCCCCAAAAGAAGCCCAGCTGTATCATTTTCCTAAATGAATCCTCCCATATCCGCTATTTTATATTAATGTTTACATCGGTTTGCATTGCAGTTTAAGGTGATGCTGACAGCAATCAGCGACATCGATGCTTATATCAACTCCAATATCTTGTCGGACTCCATATTTGGTACCATGGAATCCTTGTTTCCCAAAACAGAAGTTACATATTCAAAAGTCACTCTCTCACAGGGAATGGTAAGTCCCATCTGGTGATGGAATCCATACTCTTCCTCGGCCTTCTTGAGCAGTGCTTGAAAGAGAGGATGATTCAAATAAGTTGTAGGAACTATAAACCGAGCGCGCTCGCTCCCAACGTACACTGCAAAATATCCCTTGGGAACATCTATCGAATTGCTGCCATTGATATGCTCAAATTCATTACAGTCTCCTGTGAAATAACTCATTCTCTTTTTTCTTGGACAGCGGTTGCATCCCAGTGCCTTACTGGCAATGGCAAACCTATATAATTTTGTTGTTATTTTCTTGGAAAACACTACATGAGCTATTGTGTTTCCCATGGAAACAATTCTCAGCAGAGCAGACGATTCATACATGGGCATGGAAATTGGCTTTTTATTATGTAAGACCATGGGAAAGTGGGATTGCACATGAGGCAGGGCGTAGTGCGCGTCCTGACGCGAACGCTGGTCTACGTTTTAGGTTGATGTCAGTTACTGTTATTAGGTAGGATAAGATGCGAGGGATCGTTGTTTTTCTTTGACAAATGCACTCCCCTTTTTAATTTGGAGGACAGTGGAGCCTCTTTGAATGGTCGTAACAGGGCGAAAGGAAAACGTCACGCTTTCGTTTGAATTTAGAGGTTCAATGTGTGAACGATACTTATCAAGTTCAAATTCCAATTTAGATTCGGATTTAATTGGACCCTCTTAAATTTACGCAAAAAAATTATTGCAATATATATCTTAATATTGAAATGAAAAAGAAAAATTATGAATTCTCTGACATTTACTTCTCTGTTAAAGATGTTATAGACATTTTCTGTTTACAATAATTTATATCAAATTTACTTCTCTGTTCAAGATGTTATAGACATTTGCTGTTTACAATAATTTATATCAAATTTACTTCTCTGTTCAAGATGTTATAGACATTTTCTGTTTACAATAATTTATATCAAATTTACTTCTCTGTTCAAGATGTTATAGACATTTTCTGTTTACAATAATTTATATTAAATTTATTAGTATTATGAAATGCTAAAAATATCAACATAAAATTTGATAATATTAATAATAAAATTTTAAAATTAGAGTATAATGTAAATAATGAAATCATAAAGGCCTACAGTATGTTTTAAAATTGTTTCGGCTTGGTTAAGAGAGTTTGTTTTCTTAGGCGTAAAGAAACAGGTGAACGGCCCAAGACTCAAAAGCATTTGGTGGGAGCGAAACCCTACGCCGTTATAGACCACCAGCAGGTTATTCCAAGTGGCGTGGTTTTCCTTGAATAACAATAACTGTCTTCACTACTAGTTTGACAACTAAGTTATGATAAGTTTTCCCACAAGTGAAAAAAAAATAAAATCATAAATATAAAAAAATACAATAATTTTGGTATACTATTTTTTTTTTTCACCCATAAAACAAATCCAAACCTGAATAATATTAAGTCCGTCTCCCTCTGAATACATAACAATCTAGTTATCAAATTCAAATCTAATCCATAATAACAACATGAGGATCAACTAACTAACCATTCTTATTGATCAAGCACATACCCCGCTCGCTTAATGATCAGGCAGACCATCTGTCTAAGGATGCTCTATCTCTTGAGCCTGGTGCTTGGTCCTTGTTGATATCTGTGGATGACCGAACATGCTTCATTCAGGATTTCTTCATCCCGGGATTATGATCTGATCTTTTTTGCTATCTTCCCTATCCAGATATATTTCACAGTTTTTCTCTTTTTGGCTTTTAGTTTTTCTACATCTGAAATAATTCCTTACATTTTGTCAGACTATATGCTATACCCATATTTTTTGATCTTCATGATGATGGCCCTATATCTATAGATCTTGTTTTCCATATATTTCGCAAAGATGCTAGTGTATATAGCTCTTGTTTTATCTTATATATACTCTTTATATTTTCTCAATATAATACCATACATATTTTTCTCTCCGGAAAAAAACTAACTATTCTTGGAATCAATAAACTAACCGTTCTTATTATGATCCATTGAAAATGGAACGGGCTAATTAAATCCCACACCGTACTCAGACAGGCAAATGGTAATAGCCATCTTCCAAAAACATGTTCCGCTAAACAGGTAGAGGAGTTTTATAGTTGTATCGTTTTTTTGACAAATCACCTCTTTTACAATTTTTTAAAGACAAAATATTAATCAATTCAGTATTCATACTGAACTGAAACTAGCATATCTATCATTGAAAATTCTTATTTTTAGGCCAATTTGGTCAAATTCGATGCAAATTCCCTCCTTTTATATATTTTTAGAGACAAAATATTAATCAATTCAATATTCATACTGAACTGAAACTAGCATATTAATCTGTGAATGTAATGGAATCATTGAAAATTCTTATTTTTTGGGCCAATTTGGTAGAATTGATAACTATGATGTGAACAAAATTTTATATTATTATTTTTAATTAATTTTTAATATATAAATGGATTCCTAACTTGAAAACATTAGCAACGCTTAAATTATGTGAATAAATCAAATTAAACTTATAATTTCGAAAAAAAATTCAACTAAATTTAAATAAAAGTGAAGGAAAAACAAAATTTTATATTATTATTTTTTATATATAAATAGATTCTTAACTTGGAAAAATTAGATAACACCAGCAACGCTTAAATTACGTGAACCAATCAAATTAAACTTATAATTCCGAAATTTTTCCAACTAAATTTAGATAAATGTGCAGGAAAAATAAGCCAAGAAAAACCTCCAAACATTTAACCATGGTTAAACGATACAGTATCCTGCATTGATTTTTAGATACGTATTATAAAGTGGCATTCTTTTTAATGTTTATCTGGAAATATGTGGCGTCAAATGTCGTCGCACTTTTGAGTTGATTCGATGGTTATCCCTTTTATCTTCTTTCCCCTTAGAAAATTCCACGCGATAAATGCATTTTATCATTATTAGAACATTATTGTGTCTCGAGGTCCTCCTTTCCACATTGTAAGTGGAAGTAGGTAGAGGTGTCACATTCATGACGCATCAAAGTTTCAAAAAGCCATACCACACTATTTGTGGTTAATTTCCAATTAAAAAAATAATTGGAAAGGAATTAAATTCTATAAATCACATTTATAAAGGTTATAGGTTTAAGATTTTCACACTATGCATGATAAATATTATTAATTAATTTTATTATTGTAATGCATTCATATGGAGATGAGCATGACATGATTTAATTTTACCGTGTCAAATTATGGTATTCCCTTTTATTAATGGGTCGATTATATGGAAAAATGACATAATGTATATTAATATGCTTATATGTTTAATTACATGGTGCGCAATTAATGTAATATTTAAAATAAAAAAAATGATATCATATTACCCAATAATTTAAATCATATTTTTTAATATTAAAAAACGGTATAATATAAAAAGTATATAATGGTAATTATTGAGTGGAGAGGTATATTTTTGGTTTAAGAGGTTTATTCTACACCCTAGTATGATGTGTTATTAAATCATGTTTTTAATATTAAAAGATGGTTTAATGTAAAAAGTATATAATAGTAATTATTGAGTGGAGAGGTATATTTTTAAGTTGAGAGGCTCATTTTACAACCTAGTATGATGTATAACATTGTTTGTCTATCATCAAAGTTGAATCACTGTTAAAAAAAAAAAACTCTAAAAATAAAAATAAATAAATAACTATACAAAACATTTAAATAATGTAGGTTCATAAAAAAATTGCACGTGAAAGAAATTAGATCCCTCTCGCCTCATGTTAGATCAGTATATGAGGCAGATGTGTAGGTTTGCCCATCCGTTTGTGGAGTTGACATGTGCCACTTTCAAATAAAAATAAAATATGCTCTAAATAGAAAAAGAATGTTTAACTATAGTAAAAAAAATATAAATATGTTGTAAAGTAATTAGAAGTAAAAAAATGTGTGAGTAAGATGTTTAAACCTCATACTTTTCAAAAATATTTCAACAAAAGATTTAAATAAACTATTTGAATATCTATGTTAACTAATTTAAGTCCATATCAACTTCATATAAATATGTATATAGAAAAAAGATGTTACAATAAAATATTTTAATATTTATTAATATTGACATATACTTAAAAATATATATTAATAATAGAAAAGCTATTTTAATTTGGGTTGATAAAATGTCTTGATGTATATGTCATGTAAAATATTTTAATGGCAATTATATATGTATATATATATATATATATATATATATATATATATATATATAAAAAAAAAATATGATTAAAAAGTTTATTTAATCTTATATATTATATATAACATTTAAAAATACAATTTAAAAAATGAAAATTTATACATTATATCCTGTACTTTAAAGAAATTTAAAAATGAAAAATTTTAATCTCTTTAGCGTCATAGTTGAAATGAATCTATATTAATAATAATACAAAATATAAATTATAAAGTGTTTCTTTTATTAATTATTAATGGATAAAAAATAATATAAAAAATAATTTAAAATTATATGGCAATTTATAAAAATGGATAAAATAAGTAAATTAAAAGAAATAATGATACAATACGTATCTACATAATTATGAGTATTATATGAGGACTGTGAAAAAATTACGTGGTGAATATAATTATGCACATATGTATATAAACAAAATATTTCCTAATTATCTTAGGGCTATAAAAATACGCACATATGTATATATAAAAAAAAAAAATCCTAATTATCTTAGGGCTATAAAAATAACTAAATTAAAAGAAGAATATAATGTATTTTGACATATGGACTTAAATGATAATAATATTATATAGTTATAATGACATTAAATATAATATTGACATAACGTGGATTTACATGATAAGGATAATGTAGGAGCACATTTTGGACTCACATGAAAACTTCTATTTACATGAAAATGATATAATATAAATATATTAATTCAAAAGAAGGTATATGGCTAGTGAAAAATGCTCTTCATCTTTATTCGTTTATGTTTTATACTTCTTTATCGAAAAGGATTGAAGCTTCCATTCTTTACACCATGTTAGTAGTTGGACCATGTGGTTTTTGTTGAAGCCTCACCTTGTTAGAATGTGCAGTCAACTATGAAAACCAAAAGAACAATTAAGGGATTTGGTGAGGAAATGGAATCAAATAATCACTCACTATGTATATGAAATTGATTATGCCTACTTGATTAAACTATTGATTATGCCTACTTGATTAGTTTAGATCCACATTTTGTAGATAATTTTGGGGAGTGTAATTTTATATATTGAGGGTTTTTTCACTTACAAAAACCCACATATAGATAGTTTCTTAAAATTGTCCCCTCTTAGGCCATTACACAATACTACTTTGTATAATCACTGAATTGTTATATGGAATTGTGGTGTGAAAGGTTGATCACATTAATAGATCGATTAGAACATAGAAAATGCAATTGATTAGTAACTAGTTGATAGTATTTCTAACTAATGTAGCAGTGGATTGACTGGATTGATTCTAGACTAAATATTGACTAACTTGAATTTGACTTTACATAAGAAACCAATGGTGAAGGTTTCGGTAATAACATTTTCTTGGTGTTTTGCTTCATCAATAAACATTTTCTATAAAATTATTTATATTATTTCATGGAAAGAAGCTGAGAGATTAAGGATCCTTCCTTTAACAAAATTGATGTGACAATATATCTTTAGTCCTTTGGAATTTTGAAAGGAATGTTATGTGTTATTTCTCATTAAAGATTTCATATTTATAATACGATTTTTTGTAGGATAATAAACATGTTTTTACAGAAAATTAGTTTTTAGAGGCCATTCTAGTATGTTGGGCTTCCTTGGCATGGATTCCCAAATGTGTCTTGGATAAAATTAGAATTATTGTTTACTTTTTTCCTTTGGGTTGGGAGAAGTAAGAAGGGGGTGTTTCCATGGGTCAAATGGGACACTATTGCCAAACCAAAAGCCTTGGGGGATGGGGCTTAAAGAACCTATTCCATTTGTCTAAAGCTTTCGCTGCCAAATGTGGTTGGTGTCTAATATTTACACAAAGTCTCTAGATGTTGGTTGTCCTTCAAAATTGAGTTGCGCCTATTTCTCTAGAAGACTAGTTAAGAAGGTTGGATAAACCAGGATCAAATATTTCTATCATCTAGCATGTTGTTCTCAACCCATTCGATATTGTTGGAAATGGTTTAGTATGGTAGGTTGGTAGAGGTGACAAGGTTCATCTTGGTCTTGATCCATGGTCTAGTAGTGGTATACAAGACCCATTTCTCCTTTATTTAGCTAATATGCTCAGAGACCGTGGTTTCTGCAAACTAGCTTACATTGTTAATCCTAATCTTATAACTATTTAGCAGCAGGATACACATTTATTGAGGAGCTTCATTTGGAGGGGGAGAATCAGGACAAATGGATGAAATACATTCAATCCTTTCTATATGGTAATGTTAGATTAACTGGAAGATCCGATGAACTCATCTGACATATCTCCTCTTTTCGATCCTACTCTCCAAATTTGGGCTTCCTCTTTCTCATGGCAGATCAAGTGGAAATGGAGAAAGTGAAATTCCCCCAAAAATTGAAATTATTCATGTGGTGTCTCATGATGAAGAAGTTTCCTACCTTGGAAGTTCTCTAATCAAGATTCATGTGTGGGATTATTTGGTGTTAGTTATCCCAAAACTATGGGCAAAGTGTTGCTAATTTATTTATTGCTTTTCCCTTCTATCAATAGGTATAAAAGGTACATAGTTATTATTTATGTCACTATATTCCATGGTAAGGGGAGGATATGGAGGCTATTTGGAATTCTTGGTTTGCTAACCCCAATTGTTGATTGTTCAAATCTCTTCCCCGCATTGTTTATTGGGGGGTTTCGTTGACAGGGAACATGATGGTCTTTCATGACAAAATTTCAGTTTCTGAGCGTATTGTTATTCAGGGTTTGACCATCTTGTTGTCGCTAGAGTGATTACTAATGAAAGTAATACTACTTCTAAGTTGTAGTATTTCTTTGATGGTGCTTAAATAAAAAGTGCTTATCTCTATGGAGGAGTATTCATATTGTCCCTATCTATGAATCACAACTTCTATTTGAAGATGGAGTTGGGTCCCAACACAAATAATCAAGTGGAACTCTCAGCCTACAAAAACTTTCTCTTGTTTTCTGATGATCCAGGTGGATATTTGTGGCCATCCACCTATTCCACTTGTATCCTCACCATTGTTTCTTTTAGTTTCCTTAATTATAGCACAGTTTACTATTTTTGGCATTTTGAGGCCCTAAACGACAATTTTTTGGAAAAAAGGGAAACCCATAGGCTGTGGAAGGGGTTTGTAGTTGAAAATTTTATTCCTCGGATAGATATTTCTAATGATGTATTGTTTGTGTCAAAATAAGATTGTATGCCAAAGTTACGACCCTAGGAAGTTAATGTACCAACTTACCCCAATGAGGCTTGTTCTCACTCGGAAATGCCCTCTTGGCTCTGAAAGAGAAATTCCTATCGTAACCTTTTCAAACCAATCTTATAGATTGAACACTAGCCCCTTCAATCTAGAGAGGGATCTCTCTCACAACCTAATCACTAATCTTAGCAATTGCTTGTGCCTTTAAACAATGGTTAGATCTTCAGTAGGTGTGTGCGAAAATAGGGTTTGGTTGGGATGAATCAATTAATCCATTGGCCAATGGGGTCAACAAATTAGTTTTTAAGTTCAATTACCAAGATCTTGATTGTATGAATCAAGATGGACAGAGGCAGGGTAGATGGAAAAGTATAGACATATTGAACATCATTTGAATGGTAATAGAAGGATAAAAAAATAAGTTATAACATGGCATGAAACATGAATCCTGCGAGCTTTAGAAGAAAGGGTGAAGATGTTTAAACCATATGAACTAGAGCATTAACTAATGAATTATGTCACATAATTTTATTTAAACAATAGAAGATAAAACATAAATTGACATCACTTAGAAATGAAATTTCCACTGAAGAAAACAAACTAAGTACACCACCACAAGAATCTTTGTATCATTGATCATAATATTCTAGTCATCTTGGCACTTTAAAAAGACAAGTAATTTTACAAACACGTAGCAAAGAGACATTTTTTGTTTCAGAGTTCAACCTTTTTTCTTCCTTTTGATACATTATATGAGAAAATTACATAAAGTTTTCAAGATTTTCCAATTCTGGAAATTTAACTATTAAATATTATAAAACCTCATAATAGAATTTACAAAATGTAATAAATCCTACTATTCTAGTTATTCTAGCTATTCAAGTCTTATCTTGACATCTAAACCAAAACAAAATATCTATGCAAATTGTTATGAGACCTCTATTGATTGTTTGGAACAAATTGACGAGTCACATGCTAGACTTTAGGATCTTGAATTGTTTACTACTTTGTAGGGTCATTCACCATCTAGGCAATGTGTAGATCCTTCTTGTAGCTATCCATGAGATACACTGAACCTGTAAAAAAATTCCTCAAGTTATGCAGATGAATTTACACATATCTCCCTTATCTTAAGGAATTTCCTTTTCATTGAACCTGTGACGAAAACCATCACTTGTGAGTATTCAATCCACAAAAGCTTGTATAATATCATCATTAGGCCTTAAAGTATGATGACTAGACTATAAAAAATCTTCAATGAATTTTTATGAGATATATTAGTCAAAATTAGGGTTTTTTACAACAAAACCCATTTCCCCTATTCTTGGCTCAAGGAATTGCTTCAAAAACAAAACTTTGTTATTCTTCCATGGCTTCAATAGCTTGAACAAACATGATCAACATGTCTTGATTTTTTCTTGATCTGGTAATCCTTTTACCTCTTTGTTGACTATCTTTACTGACTCTTAGGCTTTCATGTTCCTTTGATTCTATTTTTCTCTTTTTTGTGGTTGTCTTCTTACCTTTGGAAGATTATGTATATTCCTCTTCATCAATGACTATTGGCTCTTTTATTTTATGGTTAAATTGTGCTTTAAAGCCTAGTCTCAAAGTATTGGTATCTCAGGTGTGAGGCTTTCTCAAGTAATTAACCCTAGACTTTGTTTCTCGGCTTCTATTTGATGCCCCCATTTTTTGTTGCTCTCCCATTTTATTCTCTGCTTCTATATGCCCTGACTCTTACTCCTTTTTCATTTTTTATTGTTGTTCTTTTGTTTTTCTCTTCTAGACCCTAGTTTTTTCTTTACTTGTATGGTTTTCTGTGTTTTCTTGTATAAGGATCTAATGACTAGGATCCCATACCTCTATTTTTGGAGCTAGGGTTTCAACACTAGTTGTAGCCCTAACTTTTCCTTGTCTTTTGGGTGAAGGGTTCACCAAATTTCTTCTTCGCAACTGTTCTATTTTCTTATTCAATTCTTGTATGTACAATATCCTAATTAATCCATGATGGCATATATCATGAGGTAATAACTCTACTATGGTTTTAGCCTTAGTAGCTATTTTAAATAATATTTGATGTAAGAAATAAGGTAACCTCATTTTACCAAGCCCAGCTAAATTACATAAAAACCTCATATGGTATAGGTATATTTTGGAATACCTACCTTGACATGTGAAGAATAATTATAAAATATTTAAGGAAGTATACCATTTGGGCTTCAACATCTTTTGAGGGACTCCCATGATCCAATTAAGCTTCTAATACTCTTCCTTTAAGAAGAAATTGAGATCCACATTCTGTGTAATTTCGTTTTGAACCACTTCTCACCCTTGGTAGGAAACCTTGTCACTTTTGCTATTGAATCTTCAGTAACTGCAAACTCCACACCTCTTATCCAATCTTTAATGCAATCGAAAGAGTAAATAAAATCATGACACCAACTTAAGTTATAATCGTTAAATCGCTAGAAAATTAGCTCCCATCTTGCGTTTATGAATAAAGGTGAAGTTTCATCATAGACCTCAAACCAAACTCCATATGGTTCCTATCATCTTACATGGCCTCACTTTCCCATTGCTTGACTGAGAAAAAGTGAAAACTTTACCAGATGCTGTAAAAAACTACTAACAATTCCACTATTTATTGCAAGAAAATCACCTAGGTTTGATGGAAATAATTCATTTACGCACAATTCTAGTTTTAACACTTTACCTCTCAAAACCTCCTTTAACATTTTGAAACTATCTCAAACATCACAACAAGTCATATCATCATAGAAAATTTTAGGGGAAAATCTTCACCCATGAGTTCAATTTAGGGGCTTTCTATTTTTAATGGGTGGATTTTTTTAATTACACTGTTTTTTTATGGTTTTCCAAGAAATTATGTAAACAGTTAGAGATAAAAAAAAATTAGCCATCAATATTATGGAAACGATTAGAGATAAAACAGATTTAATCTCTTCAAATTTTCATTCCAGGCCCTGATTCACCTTGAACAAATCTTTTGCAGGTGGGATTTTCTTCCAATCATCCCCTTCCCTAATTTCCAGGAATTGCTTGTAACTCGTTCCAAGCCTCAGTTCGCCTTGAAAAAATAGTTGGCATGCAACACAATGTAGGTGAGATTTTCATTTTCTTCTAATCGGCCCCTAATTTATAGGAATGACATTGGTTAGGGGCTATTTCACCCTCGGCTATGGTTGAATTTGTCCTATATTTTAGGGGTTTGCTTTCATTTACAATCTAATTCCCTTGTATAAATGTGTATGATATCTACACTCAGAATAGATCCATCCAAATCACCAACACATAGTTAAGGGAGGAGCACCTCGCATGAGGACACTTGGGTAGCAGAAAAAGTGCAGCAACTTTGTGATCGATTGAGTCTTCATAGAAGTCGTTGGGCGTTGGGCTACAGTCTCGATCTAGTCCATTGATTGGTGGCCTGGATGACTGGAAATTTTTGGATGCTTCAGTCTCATTCTAGTCCTTTCTGTGTAGATCAAACGAAAGGTACATCCATTTTTTTTCCTTTTAAAAGAGATGATGGGTAGTTTTGGTTCAGTTGTTTTGTCCACTAGCACACAGTTAATGGAGGAGCACCTCGCATGAGGTCCATGGATTGTTCTGGCTGAATTGTTTTATGTTTTTCACATGTGCCTCTAATCATGTTGATGTAAGAATAACTATTAGCGATGTGATCCTCTTAGGATTCAAAGGTGACGTCATTGTTTTTGATGATATGTAAATGATTTAGCGGGCTTGATCGACAGTTAACTCTGCGTCAGTCTTTAGAGAACATCGATGGATGAATTGATCCAACATTTGGTATTAGTGTGCGCCCTGCAAAGTGCACGAATTTTAATCCTCTAAAGTATCCTGCAAGGAGTCTCACAGAGACACATGGAGACTGTTGGTGAATGTGGGTTTTGGAAGAGGCATTAAAGAATGGACTAGTTGGAAACCCACGATGGTTCTGGACCATTGACCCTAATAGCCTTGATCTCCAGCAATCGAATGGTGGACCCACCAAACTACCCAACGCTTGATTTGTTGCATATCAAAGAAGTATAATAAAATTTTATTTTTTTGAAATTTCAACCTCCATCCTTTAGATTTTTTTAAATTGCAATCTCATTGTGAGAATTATATGATTTTATTGCAATCCCTAAGTTTGTATTTTATTATTCCTCCAGATTCATTCATATCCAACATCCCTATAGTTACTTCTTGCATCTCACTCATAGTATTGATCTCCTTAATATTTGTAGTATTAATCTCTTGACATGGTTTCTCACTATTAACATCAATATCCTTACATTATGTAGCATCATAATATTCCACCTTCTCTGTCAATAATTTTTTCCCCATGTTTCCCTTTTCTATTTTCTCATTTCCTTCTACCTGAGTATCAATATGGCTTTTATTTCCATTTTCAAATTGTTTGCCTTGTTCACATAAACACATGAACTTCCTTGAGTCAAGTGTCTAAATGTGGGGATATCTCAATCTCTTTGATGTGGATCCTCCCTAAACTACACATGTTTGTTTCTAGTGAGCATATTCAATTTCTTCGCCTTGTGCTAGTAAATGGTAGGACTCCCCAGAGGAGGCAAGCTGCAATATATGTTCATTCAATGTTTTTCGAAGGGATGATTTTTTTCAATGTTATATAATTGAATTATTATAATTTATTTCTTAATAGTTTCCCATTACCATTGTTAAACAAGTTTTTTTTTTTGTGAAATTGCATTTTGCCTCAAAATTCAATTTCCGATATATGTTCTTTCAATGTCTCAACAATTCTTTTGCAGAGTAGAATTCTGTTTTCTATGAACAAGTGAATTTATATGGAGAATATCTCATTGAAGTAATTTGGGTACAAATGGGTACACATAATGATGAAAGTAAAATGTAAATATTTTTCTCTAAAATCTTTGAAACAGTAAAAATCTATTATACCTTGTCCCTAAGTGAGTTCAAGACAAAAATGAAAACGAGGCATGGAATGTATATTGGCTCTTTAATTGACGTTTATGTTTATGGGGTATGATTAAATCCTTTTTTATTCATATGTACTTTTGAATTATTCCATATAGTATACTTTGAATACTACCCACAAATCTAGTAATTCTCAACTCTTGGAAACTATTGATGCATGTTTCTAGATCGATTTGAAATTTTACTTGTGGAATATTCAGTGAGATGTCAAAAGTTAATCATGGGAAGAAACGGTCAAGGAAAATGGATGTATATTCATACTTCCACAAGTATCCATCCAATAATACACAGTCTCATCATGCTTCAAGCTCATTTGAATGATCTGTTACTAGGAGAGATGCTAACTCTTGTGAAAATGCATCTGATGTCCATATGATGGACAAAAGAATAGGTTCCTCAAGTGATAAAGGTGAGATAAATTTAGTTTCAACGGAAATTGCTGATGCAAATGTTAAATATTTTTCCTTTGAAGGTGACACAATCCATTCAAGGAAAAGAAAAAAGGCTAGTGGACTAAAGGGATACAATTTTTAGAAGATTGGGTTTCTAGTTTTCCATCTATTAAAGCAATACCTCCTACAAATGATGATGAGGTTTCCTAATAAGTTAGATGTAATTCATGTAGTTGGAAAACTTGCAAGGTAATGAAATTCTAGATGAAGCTAGATACAATACAGAAGCATGCAAGAAAGGTGTATGAAAAGAAAATTATAAATGGTGAAGAGAAATATATTATCATATGGAAATCTTCTGAGGAATGTCGACATATCCAATATGCAGAAGAATACAAGAAATATTTAATAAGTAAGAGGAAACTTGAGGCAAGTGGAGGAACCATCATATCCCTATTTGGAAAGACGATGGAAAGAAAATTGTTATCTAAGACTATACAATTAAGCACTATATGTTGTATCTTAACTAGAGGTCATCCTATCACAGATTACCCAGATTACATGAAAGATATATATTTTATTCAAGTGTCAAACTTCCATATTCTCATTGGTTTGTAACTAGTGGTTGGGAATGGGCAAGATATCTAGCTCAAGTAGAAAAGGATTATTTGAAAGAGAAGATCATGATTGCTATGTTTTTGGAATTGTCTTTGGATGAGGTTACAACTATAGATAATACTTCAAGCATTTTCATGATCATTTATATGGTTAATGACCATATTAGGCATTCCTATATACTTGGGATTATATAGTTGAGAGAGACTTCTACAACTCAAAATATTTATGAACTTGTTACTATTTTGAAGGAAAGTGGTATGGATCATTTAATGATTACAAAAAAATTTGGTATGTGTTGGAGAAGTTGAAGCATCAGTAATGAAAGGACAAAGGAGTGGTCATTGTGTTATACTACAAATATATGTGCTTAATATTCTTTTTATGTAGGACGAATCTTAAATTTAAAATAGTAAGCATGTTTCCATCAGTTTCAAAAGTTGAAGATCTTGTACGTGAGATTCATGCATACTTTTCTCGTAGTCCCAAACAATTTATAGAGTTTCAACATTTTGCAGATGGTGTTACAGATGGAAAATAACTATTGAAAGATGTTGATACAAGATGGATCTCATTGAATGGAACAACTCAAAGAATATTTAGTGAGTTCAAATCTTTGGTAGGGTTGATGTATGAAAATCACTACAATGTAGACAAAGCTCAAGATCTTCTTTTCAACTAACTGATATGTGGTTGATATAGAGACATTATTGACATTGGTTGGAATTATTCCTATGCTACATGAAATGAACGTCCTCATGAAAATGTCTCAGAATCACACAATGTATATTGCAGAATACACAAAGGTGAGAAAGTGAGCATGCCTTGCATTGGATAGTTTGTATGATGCCAAACTCTTTTACTGGTCCATAGTTTACAAGTTAGACTAAGATCGTCAATATATAAAATACTGATTTTATTTTACGTTTGATGACAAAAAGGATACTATGTATTGAGTGTGTGGGTATATGGTTCCCTATCATTATATTAGTAATACGAGATGAATCACCAAATACTTCCCCATGTCAAGAGACCAATTTGATAATATTGTGATTTTAGTGAGACACAATTTGATAGAAATTGAAATATCAATATCATCAGAGATAAGAGAACGATTTCCTCGAGATGAATTGTTGGAAGCCATGTGTGTGCTATACCCTCAATACTGGAACAATTGTCAATGTCCAAGAACTTTAAAAGATGATTTTCAAAAGAGAATAAAACATTTAGTAGACCAATTTTGCAAGAAAGTATCGATACATGGAGAACATATTGAAGGTATTTTAGATTCATCAAAATTGTATCAACAAGGTGGACGCTTTGTTGAAACAATGTGGAAGCAATATCCTTTTTTAGAGAACTGTAATGAAAATGTTACTATAACAAGATTATGGACTACTTTAAGTGCTAGCCAATACGTGCAAGAAAACATATCAGAATATTTCAAATTAGCAGATATGTGTCAAACCATGATTTTGGGATTAGTAGAGGATGAGAGAATGTTCAATGCACTATCATTCTTGAAGTCAAAGTTGAGGAACAACCTTGATAAAAATTTAGATACATGTTTAAGATTATATGTAACAAAGTGTGACATCAATAATTTTCCATATGAAAGAGCATGATGCAAGAGCATTTGGACTTAGCCAGCAATGTGAAAGTCTATTCACATGTTGTGGCTAAACAAGTTGAATTTCACTGACCTGAGTGGTCAAAAGACAGTTTTAACCGAGAGGGTTCGATCTCTCAAGAAATGAGTTGTATTTCATTATTGTAATAAGTAGAAATTGTCTTATTTTAGAGTCAAAGATAAGTTGTTAGCATAGGTGTGTGATAGAGCTAGAATTCAAAGATTTGATTGTTAGATTGTTTAAAAATAGAAATTGAGTTGTTAAGCACAGTTGAAGTAGGATTCGACTCATAAAAAGAAGAAAATGTAATGTAAACAGATGGGTAGAGTTGAAGGAGGATTGAGGAAGTGAGAGTTGAGTAACAGAGCAAGGATTCCCATATTGAAACAAGGGTCTTTCGCATTTCTATAATCGAGCCAAAGGGCTGAGACTCTGTAACGCTGATCGTATTGATTAATTGATGTCGTGTGTTGTTATGTATCAATTGTATTAAAACTCTAGTTTTTCCTCTGTTTACTTGTATTCCAAATGAATCAAATATTTCTCTGTTTTCATACTTTATGTTATAAAACTCTGAGTTCAACCGATGTTGCAGTCCTTAATATTAGTAAATGTTTTGAAGCCCACTTAAATCCCAGCCATCGATCCAGGTTCCAACCAACGGTGCGAAATCCCACCAACTGTTGGATCATCTCATATCACATTGCAATATTTATTTACAAAGGGGCGAACCTCAAGCCTTAAAGAATTGTGATGTGCGATCATCACAATATCACATCGTAAACAAACAGTGGAGTGTGATCATTTTGTGGCCTTGAATAATTGCGATGTGAGATCACTGAAATATCACATCGCAGGAAAGCCTTGTGTGTTATCGGACCCCGGCCATGGAACAATGTGATATGCGATGGTAGTGGGACCATTAACTATATCGTATTGAAACATTCTGGATGTATATACCGAGACCTGAATGCTTGCCCATAGCAACTTGCAATTATGCGATATAATATGGACCGTTGGATCTAAGGTGAGATGATCTACGGAGAATCAAGAGTGGTTCTATTAAAAATGGGAAGAGAAAAACGCGGGGTGATTGTTGAGATTCTCTGAAAAAATTGGTTCTTGCATAATTTTTGGTATCAGACCATAGATTAAGGTTGATTACAGTAAAAATGCCACCAAGGAGAGGAGCTAGCATTGGTCACGAAAGGCTGGAAGAAAATGCAGTTCTACTGGAGGAGATCCGGAGTCTACGTACAAGGATGGACACCATAGAGACTACTCAGAGGAGAACACCTGATGAAGGGGATGCCAGTGCTGCAGAAGAATCTTCTGAGGAAGAAGAAGAGGAGGAAAATGAAACTACCAAAGTCATCAAGATGTTGGCTAAAGTGTTTGTAAAACCAAAGGTGGAAATTCCTATGTGTGAAGGGAGTCTCAACGCAGAAGAGTTAATGGATTGGATCAGTTCAGTGGAAAAATATTTTGACAACGAGGAGGTTGATGATAAGAAGAAGGTGAAATTTGCAATTACCAGATTGAAGGGTCATGCAGCTATTTGGTGGGATGAGCTACAGACATCCATAACAAGGAAAGGGAAGTCCAAGATCAAGCAATGGGACAAAATGGAGAGTAAAATGAAAGCAAAATTTATGCCTAAAGATTGTGAGTTAAATCTTTTTAAACAGTTGCAAAATTTAAGGCAAAAGGGAATGTTTATTAAAGAATACACAAAAGAGTTTTATAGATTGAGTATTAGAGCAGGACATGAAGAAGATGACATGGAGAAGATAGCAATATATATCAATGGCTTACGATATGAAATACAAGACGACATCAGATTGTTAAGTTTGAAGACTATTGAGGATGCCTATCAAGCAAGTTTGAAGGTAGAGGAGAAGATGTTGAGAAAACATAATCAGAGGAATAGAGGAATAAGCTCAATAAGAGGTAGAGGGACTACCAAACCAAGGGAACAGTAACATCAGCATGAAGCAGGCAGTTCAAGTTGTAGACCACCACAAAGAGGTGATTTTAATAGAGGAATATTCGTGCCCAGAGGAAGGGGCCGAGGAAGAGATATTTGGTGCTACACATGTGGAGAATGGGGACATGTATTGTGGGACTGTCCTCATAATAAACTAGAAAGTTAGAGGAATGCAAATGTGGCTTAGGTAAAGCCAAAAACACCTTGACTTATGGAAAATGAAGAATCCCCTGAAGTAGGAGAATCCCTGTTGTAGAGAAGGGCATTGCTTAAGGCAGAGAAAGAGATTGAAGAACCAGCGCAGAGGAAGAATTTATTCAGAACTACATGTAAATCAAAAGGTAAGTGTTGTAAAGTGATAATTGATAGTGGAAGCACTGATAACCTTATTTCTACATAGATGGTGGACAAGCTCGGATTAACAAAGATTGTGCACCCTAGTCCTTACAAACTGTCGTGGTTGGAGAAAGGACATCAGATTATTGTGACAGAACAATGCAAGGTTGAAATACAGATTGGTATGTATAAGGATGTAATATTATGCGATGTAATGCCAATGGATGTATGCATGTATTGTTGGGGAGATCGTGGCAGTTTGGTCGGAAATCTATTCATGATGGGAGGAGAAACACTTATACTCTAGAGAAGGATGGAAATAAACATACATTGCTGCCATTGAAGGATGACACTGACAAAGGAACACCTAGAAATAGTGTTATGCTGATGAGTGGAAAGGAGCTATTGCAAAAGATTAGGAAAGGTGAAGAAATGAATTTTGCTATCATAGGGAGACCCAAGGTAATTTTAACTTCTGCAAACTTAGATGATTTACCTGAAGAAATCAGAACCCTGTTAAATGATTTCGCTGATATTATTGTGGATGAGTTTCCAAATGCATTACCACTAATCAGGAGTATTAGTCATCATATCGATCTAATACCAAGAGCGAGTTTGCCAAATAAAGAAGCATACAGATTAACTCTTCAATAGAATGCATAAGTTGGAAGACAAGTGCAAGAATTGATGGATAAGGGACTAATCAGAGAAAGTCTTAGTTCATGTGTTGTACCAACAGTACTCAGTCCAAAGAAAGGAGGTGAATGGTGTATGTGCACAGATTCCAGAGCCATAAACAAGATCACAATCAGGTATAGATTTCCTTTGCCACGCATGGATGATTTAATGGATTGTTTGAGTGGATCAAAGTATTTTACTAAAATAGATCTGAAGAGTGGATATCATCAAATAAGAATTTGAGAAGGAGATGAATGGAAGACTACATTTAAAACAAATAATGGGTTGTATGAGTGGTTAGTGATGCCTTTTGGACTCAGTAATGAACCTCGCATGTTCATGAGATTGATGAATGAAGTTTTGAAGGAATATACAGGCAAGTTTGTTATTGTTTATCTTGATGATATTCTAGTTTTTAGTAAAAGTAAGGAAGAACATCTAGAGCATATTAAGTTGGTTTTAAGAACTCTGCAGAAAGAGAAACTACTGATAGATCTGAAGAAATGTAGTTTCATGAAAGAAGAATTAATTTACTTGGGATTTGTAGTTTCTAAAGAAGGATTGAAAATGGATCCAACGAAAGTCCAAGAAATTTGGAACTGGCCTGTTCCTTGAAATATATTTGAGGTAAGAAGCTTCCATGGTTTTGCAAGTTTTTACAGAAAGTTTATTAGAGGTTTTAGTTAGATTTTTGCACCAATTCTTGGAACAATTAAGGAGACTAATCAACCATTCAAGTGCACAGAAGCAGTAGATAGGAATTTTAAATTGCTAGAGAGGAAAATCACAGAGGAACTAATTTTAGCTTTGCTTGATTTTGAAAAAGTATTTCAAGTTGAAACAAATGCTAGCAGAGTTGTAGTTGGCATAGTTCTGAGTCAGGAACAAAGACTAAGAGCGTACTTCAATGAGAAATTGAATGAAGCAAAGAAGAAGTATTCTTCTTATGATAAAGAGTTTTATGGTATTGTACAGGCCTTGAAAAAATGGAGACATTATTTGTTGCCAAACGAATTCATATTGTATTCAGATAATCATGCATTACAGTTCATAAATAACCAGCCAAAATTGAACCAGAAGCATGCCAAGTGGGTAGAATTTTTGCAGAGCTTTACTTTTGAGATAAAGCACACAAGTGGTATGTTGAATAAAGTCATTGATGCTTTGAACAGGGTAAGTTTTATTGTGCAATAATTCAAAGTTGGTGATGTAGGATTTCAAGAAATGATTGAAATGTACAAAGATGATGCATATTTCAAAGATATCTATACAGCAGTTAAAAATCCAATAGTTCATAACAAAAGTCAATGGTTAGATTATCTCATCCAAGGAGGCTTATTTTTAAAGGCAACAAGTTCTGTATTCCCAAATGTTCTATGAGGGAAAACATAATAAAGGAAAAACATAGTGGAGGATTATCTGGTCACTTTGGACAAGATAAAACCTTTGCTCAGGTGAATGCTTTTTATTATTGGCCAACAATGCAAAATAATGTTAATAAATTTGTTGAGAAGTGCAGGATATGTCAGCATGCTAAAGGGAGAAGCTAGAATACATGATTGTATCAGCCATTGCCAATACTAGACTAACCATGGGATGCAGTTAGCATGGATTTTGTTTTGGGATTACCAAAAATTCAAAGAGGGAATGATTCCATTTATGTTGTGGTAGATAGATTTTCCAAGATGGCACATTTCATTGCTTGTAAGAAGACTAGTGATGCAACATATATAGCTAATCTATTTTTTTTAGAAATTGTAAGATTACATGGATTGCCTATAAGTATTGTGTCTAATAGGGATACAAAGCTTGTAGCGCATTTCTGGAGGACTCTTTGGAAGAAACTAGGAGCTAACCTCATTTTCAGTTCAGTATATCATCCTCAAATAGATGGATAGACCGAAGTAGTAAATGGGAGCTTGGGAAATATATTGAGAAGTTTAGTGTATCAAAATCCTAAGCAGTGGGATTTAGCACTAACTCAGGATGAATTTTCTTATAATGACACTCCAAACCGAAGTACTGGAATGAGTCCATTTCATATTGTTTTTGGAACGAATCCAAGATGTGTGTATGAGCTCAAAAATTTGGGTAAACAGGACAAGAAGTGCAAAAGCTGAAGAGTTTGCAAAACAGATGCAAAGACTACAAGAAGATGTCAAAGGCAGATTGCAGGAAAGTAGTGGTAAATACAAACAGAGAGTGGATATGAAAAGAAGAGAGAAAGAATTCCAAGTGGGAGATTTAGTGATGGTATATTTGAGAAAAGAAAGATTTCCTGCTAAGACTTACAATAAACTAAAGATGAAAAAGATAGGACCATGTAGAATTGTAAGAAAGTTTTCAGCTAATGCATATGAAATTGAATTGCCAGAAGGGATTGGAATATCACCTATTTTCAATATTGTAGATTTGTATCCATGCAAAGGGACAGAGATAGAGCTATAGGAGGAAACTATAGAAGATGAAGTTCAAACCTTGAACTGGGAAGAACAAATGCCAAAGACCATTAAGAAAGAAGTGGAAGCTATTTTGGAGAAAAGAGTATCCAAAAGAACCAGAGGACAGACTTATTTTCAATATCTAGTCAAATGGAAAGGACAGCCAGTGGAGGATGCTCGCTGGTTAACAACAGCAGAGTTGCGGAAGTATGGAGTAAGCCCTGAAAGTCTGAGGGATGATTCTCGTCTTCCCCAGGAGTTTGATGTAGGAGCATCTAGACTTAGCCAACAATGTGAAAGTCTGTTCACATTTTGTGGCTAAACAAGTTGAATTTCACTGACCTGAGTGGTCAAAAGACAGTTTTAACCGAGAGGGTTTGATTTCTCAATAAATGAGTTGTATTTCATTATTGTAATAAGTATAAATTGTCTTATTTTAGATTCAAAGATAAGTTATTAGCATAGGTGTGTGATAGAGCTAGAATTCAGAGATTTGATTGTTAAATTGTTTAAAAATAGAAATTGAGTTGTTAAGCATAGTTGAAGCAGGATTCGATTCATAAAAAGAAGAAAATGTAATGTAAACATATGGGCAGAGTTGAAGGAGGATTGAGGAAGCGAGAGTTGAGCAATAGAGTGAGGTTTCCCATATTGAAATAGGGGTCTTTCAAATTTCTATAATCGAGCCAAAGGGTCGAGACTCTATAACACTGATCATATTGATCAATTGATGTCGTGTGCTGTTATGTATCGATTGTATTAAAACTCTCCTTTTTCCTCTATTTACTTGTATTCCAAATGAATCAAATATTTCTCTATTTTCATACTTTATGTTATACAGTCCTTAATATTAATAACAATGTTGAAGCTTGCTTAAATCCTAGTCGTCCATCCAAGTTCCAACCAACGGTGCAAAATCCCACCAACTGTTGGATCATCTCATATCGCATCGCAATATTTATTTACAAAGGGGCGGACCTCAGGCCTTAAAGAATTGCGATGTGTGATCATTGCAATATTGCATCGCAAACAAATAGTGGAGTGTGATCAGTCAGTGGCCTTGAAGAATTGCAATGTGTGATCACCGAAATATCGCATCGAAGGAAAGCCTTGTGTGTTATTGGACCTTGGCCGTGGAATAGTGTGATATGCGATGGTAGTGGGACCATTAACTATATCCTGTCGCAAAATTCTGGATGTATATACCAAGACCTGAATTCTTGCCCATAGCGGCTTGCGATTATGTAATATAATCTGGACCGTTGGATCTAAGGTGAGACAATCTACAAAGAATCAAGAGTGGTTCTATTAAAAAGGCGAAGAGAAACGCGGGGCGATTGTTGAGATTCTCTAAAACAATTGATTCCTGCGTCAGAGCACTAGCTCTTTGGCGATCATATTGAGATAGAAGGGGAGGAAACAATATAAAAAAATTATCTAATGAAATTGATACATAACATAATGTTTTGGAGGCTCTATCATAATGTTTTGGAGGCTCTTAATGATAGTTCTTTTAGATAATATCATGTTCAAAATGTACAAAATGAGGACCAAGATGAGATCTAGAAAATTGATATACCTTAAGACATAATCTAATTTGATATATGTGAGGGTAGTATTACTTTGGTATACACTTTCCCTTGATCATGTAATATTACTATATGCCAGTTTCAGGTAAAAATAGGCTCTATATTTTTTATTTTCCATTTTAACATTACAACTACATTTCTTTGATGTCTGCTATTTTAAGATTAATGTTTCATATTTAATCATTACATTGTTTGTTTCTTATCTGTGATGGGAAATGAAGTTGGATTTGATGAAATTGGGACCTATTTCTTTTCACATATATGGTGTTCGATTAGTACTAAATGATAAAGAAATATTTTAACAAGACTATCACAAAGAAACAATGGATTCATTCAAGTACATGAAACTACCTTGATGTCTAGCTTCAATATCTTTGAAAAATTTAATGGTTTATATTTTTCTTGTGTTTGGGGCATTTTGTTGATTTTGAGTTTTGGATTGTTTTTGGTCAAATATTATGTTAGTCCCTTGAATGCTTTTAGTTATTATTCCATGCTTAGATTCATAGAACTTCATCTAGTTTTATAATTATTATTGTTTTCTTAATATATTTGGTGGTTTGAAGAAAGTTGTTTTTATTTTCTTTCACTTTGTGGCATGAATTTAGCATCTTGATTTTAGAATCTAGTAGACCACTATTCATATTTTATATTTTCTTGGAAAACAAGTATTGATATTTGGAAATGGAAATGAGCCATGGGTAGCTAAGCGAAGAGAAAAATGGTTTATATACTAGGTTTATGTTCATTCATCGTAGGAGACCTATTGGAATGAGACCAACATTCTTTTGTATAGAGTCTTGTCTCCACTTTCCCAAATATAAAGCTATATCAATCCTAAAGCTTTAAGCATTGCCAAAGTGGAAGGAAATTCCACATTATCAGAAGTGTTTTCAATTGCATTTTAATGACGGAAGGTTTTGAATTTAATTGTTTGTTTTACATGACATGTCACATACTAAATGATAAATAAAAAATTAATTAAACCAAGTGTGAAACTTTGGAAGTGGAACAAAAACAATTAAACATACATCTTATATGTGTATTTAGTAAAATAAGTGGAATTAAACAATTAAACTAAGTACATAAATGAAGAAAATACACAAATGACTTACATAGAACAAGAAACATGGCATAATCAATAGATAGTTGGAATCATATTTTAAATTTAATTACTTCTCTAAGAAAATCTTGTACGTTGGACAACGAAAATTTTGTCTCTAGGCCAAAGTCAGAAGGCCAAGACTAGTTCCTTGATCTTCTTTTAAAGGAACTTTTACGTTGAAAATATTTATCCAAATTGTCAGTTGTCACAAATAATTCTTAACGATTCGATCCTCATGAAAATTAAAAGACTATACTATTTTAAATTTATAACTCTTATAATTAAAAAAAATGAGAAATTTTCCAAAAATTGAAAATATTTAAAAATAATCATTTGATAACTTGAGACACTTGTGCAACTTCAGGCTCACTTGATGAAGCTCCAGGTTGCACAACTCAAACATTCATTAGTGAAATCAAGCTCTAACACTTCTTTCATAGGGTTAAGTTAGGAATTGGACACACTAACATTCTGTTGAAGGCCATTTTTAAGTTGGTTACCTTGGTGTATGTGTGCTTCTCAATGAATAAAGTTTTGACTAACCATGACAGTTGGAAGTGCCTCTGCAAGTAGTTCACGATTATAGCTCCTTTCAATTTTTTTTTTCTCATGAGATGCATTGATCTTACTTTTTTCTTCCACCAACAATATTTCATATTATTCCCAAGAAAGGAGGTTGCCTTGTTGATCCCAACATGAAGGTAACCCTTCTTTGACTCTCTTGTCAAAACTGGAATTAAAAGTTGCCACATATTCCCTAACTTCTAACAATCTGATTTCTTCATTTTTCTATTACATGTTATTCTGCACCATCTTGGTTATTTATAACACCACAGTTGTTATGTCTACAATTTCTACTACCCTTAATTTCTTAGAAGACTTAGCATTTAGATAACCAATGATTCTTTTATCCAATTGTGTACTTTCCTATGATAGAATTTTATTGGTGTAGATGATGGCTTCAAAGGCCCTAAGAATTTCCTTTTCTTCAGCTATGACTACCATATGATCCCAGACTACTTTGATTTGTTGAATGATATCATTCCAAATGATCTCTCTTTCTTGAATAAGATACATGTTCCCTTTTAGATTTTATTTTAATTCTTTGTTTTCTTCACATGCTGACTTGTATTTATTGCCATGCTCACTTGCATTCTCTCTGGCCATGTTCAGTTGTCTCTTATTATGCTTCAGTTGTTCTTTTACATCATCTAGATTTTTTTTCAGTTTCTTCAATTCATCTTCTAATATATTTAGCTTTGTCATAACACCAGTAAGCTTTTTACTTGGGTCTTCACAATTAGGCTACAATAAATTATGCATACATGCTTCTCTATCTTTTGTTGCATACCCACTTTGAGATCCTTAAGAATTGGTATTTCATTTTTTCTTTCGAGTAGCTCATGAATCAAGATTTCTTTTTCTTTTTAGGTCTAGGCCACTTTTGGAGCTTGAACATGCTCTATTGTATGTAGGACTGGAATTTAGGCTCTGCACTTTAGATCAAGGACTAAAATATTTCTTTATCCTTTGGGTTTACCCCAAGCTTGATTATCAACTTCTTATACTCTTCATTATGAGTATTAAGAGCTTGGGAATTGGCCCTTTCTAGCTTTAATTGATCTATCACCTTTCCCAATAAAGCCTTTATCTTACTTGATACTAGTGATGTTCTGTTGAGATCATTATATTAACTCCCATGTCTGCCTGTGCAGGTTTATTTTATCTAGAAATGGAATGTCTTTAGTGTTCATAGATAAATTAATTATTCTAAAATCTACACCAGAGGAAATTGATTGGGCCATAGGGTGAGTGAAAGAAAATCTCAATTGGTTTCTTTCCAAATCCATAGCTAAAATAAGTCTAGTTTGATAACTAGAAATGGATTGAGCTTCCAGTTTAACCATAACATTATAATTTATCTTCATGTTCCTCTCCTCAATTTTCTAATAGCTATATTTTAAAACATTCAAGGAATTGTGCTCTTCTTCATCTAGAATTGGAGATTATGGTGCACACTTCATCCCTCCCAGCTGCAACTGAAAATCAACCTCACTTGAAGGTTTATACCTGAATTGTTCAAATTATGTCTCACATCCTGTTGTCCTTGCTTTCTTACTGCCCTGAGAAATTTCTCCATCAAGATCTATGACATCAACAACACTTCTTTTCAACCCCTTTTCAGTAGGAAGAGGGGTTTCTACCTCCATACTCTCTCGTATCTCCACCAAGCCACAATTTTCCAATTTCTCAAGTTCAGAATTTAGTTCATGGATATAAGGGGTGCAAGATATTTCTCACCTCCCCTTTGAAATGACGTAGTGTGGATCATAGCGACTTCTCCCTCTGTTGAAAGTTCATTTCTTGTAGCATTTTCTTAGTCTCCTCTACAACTTGTTTGTTATTTACAATAAAGGGGCCAACAGTCCTAGGTAATTTAAACAAAAATCCTTTCCTAGTTGGGACAAAGTGTACTTGATCTACATTCAAGCTTTGTCTAATAAATTCCAATGCAAATATTCTCATGGGAACAAAAGAAGGAAGCCTGTATGGTGGGATATCTGCTCCATATAATCTAATTTCTACATACTCTTCGAACATGAACCAATCTCCAACTTTCAAATCTTTTTTCAATTGTAAAAGATATTGAGCCTTTGGTAAAATTATCGGAGGAGCAATATTATTGATGATTTTATAGAAAATTGACATGAAAGAAGAAATGTAAAAATAGAAGCCTTCATTATTTTGTCTACACCTGATCATGTCAGTCTAACTTGTCATTGTCTTCTTCTACTTATCTATATCGATGAAATTCAAACCCAAATCCATGAATTGGTCAACATGACCATACAAAAATAAGTATACTATCAAGGAAGGAAACCTAAAGCACCCATAAATACTGAATTTGCGAAGTTGTAGATTAATCTAATGTTTCCAAAATGTAGGAATATCCAGCATAATGCCAGGTTGCATCAATAAATAGAAAATCCCAAAGGCTTGAAAATCAATCATTGTGGTATCATCTCTTCCTAAAATTCCCATAATTACATATAAAACTAGCCTAACACTTTAAGAAAAAAAAAAAAAAAAAACTATGAAAAGTTTTGTAGACTCTCGTGGAAGAACTACATTCGAAGGAAAAAATAAGCTATATAGACATAAGGGTTTCATAAAAAAATGTAGTGTATGATTAGATTGGGGAAAATCCACAGTTTTTCGAATCAACAAGGAAGACACGTGCATAATGTTTTCACCAAGGGAATTTATTACATAACATCTATGTGGGTATAAAGTGTTAAAAATAACAACAAGAAAATCATAATTTAATTTTTTCTTCAATTAAATTGGGAATTAAATTTTAATTCTATGCTCATAGCAGCTTGTAGCAGTTAGCTAATTTAAGTTGACTTAGTTGGCAATGCGAGTTGGAATTATATATAGAGTCATGTAGAGTTATCCCTAAATTTTAGGGGCCCGGGTTGAGTTCTTATTGAGTTGTAATTATTTAATTCAATTTAAATGAGTTAAATTCAGTTAGACTAGTTCTAACTGTTGGAGCAAATAGTAAGTGGTCAAGTGAATTAAATTGGATTTAATTCACATGCAGTGATTAGTCAGATAACAAATAATTCACTCAATATATCTCATGCATGTTAGTTTCAATGAAGACCCAATTGAGATTAGAGTTCAGGGAAAGTGTACTATCAATTGTAAAATCATCTAAATTAAATAGGTGATGCATGAAATCAGAGGAAGGCCTATGAATGGATTGTGAAGTTATGAGTGAGGAATTTCCCAATTAAATATTGGCTAACTCCCTTAGAAAATGCGCAATGAAGTAGGAGCTTGGTAGGAAACAAATTTGGCTAAGTATTGGCTTGAGTTGGTTTGTGAAGTAGTGAGATAGATTTTACTTGTCCAGAGATTGATCAGGTTGAACTACCATTGTATTTTCTTCTTAGATATTATAATTAATGTAAGATACAGATAACAAGGTTTTTAGTTGTTTCTTTCCCTAGAAAAATATTATTTTATGTGTGATTGAAACTCTTCCTTTTCTGCTTCATGATTTCATCGATAAATTTTTGTTTCCGTTGATGAGTAGAGTAGATTCGAGTCAATTGTTTTAGCATATCACAATATTTATTTTAAATCTATAGTTAAAAATATACATTGTATAAGAGCTTAAATCACTATAGAAGAGAAGAATACAAGTTTGTTATGCATGTGAAATCAAATTTGCATTTTCATACTTTAGAGTCGGCGGAATGTCATTCCATAGTTTGAGTCTTAAGTATGCCTCGGAGGGAAGCTCAAATTACATTCCTTGGAAGGACATGATGGAGGTAGTTTTGGAAGACAACGAGCTGAAGGAATTCATTGATAATGATATCTCGAAGCCTCCAATATCTGACACTAAAGATATGGCTAAATGGAGAAAGTGTGTGGAAAAGGCGAGAAGAATTATCCTAGAAGGAGTTTGAGATCATATTTTCTCGAATCTCCATGGTAAGGAAACTCCATTTGCAATGTCAAAGGCATTGACAAACCTATTTCAAAACAATAGTGAACATAGGAAGCTGGCACTAAAGGAAAAACTCAGAAAGATCAAGATGGAGAAGGGTGACTCAATTCTGAAGTAGTTGACCAAGTTCACACAATGTTAGGATGAGATTGGAAATGTCGAGGTTACTGTTGCAGAAGATGATTTGGTGAGCCTAGCACTTCTAGGACTTCCCAAGAGTTGGCCCGGCTACTAGGAATCAATTAATGAGAGGGAGAAGCTAACAGAGTATGAGCGATTGTGGTCTGACTTGGTATAGGAAGAGATTTGGTGAAACACCAGAGACAAATTCTCATCAAATCATGAAGGTGAGGAGAATTGTGTCTTAGATGGAAAGGTGAAGAAAGGGAAGAGGATGTCATCTCATTCCAAATCAGATTCCAGTTAGGGCGTCAAGAATAAGGACATGTCAAAAATTAAGTGTCTTCACTGTCATGAGCTGGGGCACTATGCCACAAACTGTCCACACAAGAAGGATGATATGAAGCCCTCAAGAGGAGAGGCGAGTCAAGTTCTTACTTCATAATTCAAACTAGATTTCACCTTGATCACTTACATGATGTCATCAATGATGGGTAGTGTATGGTACATGGATAGTGGAGCTTTATTCCACATGCCCGAAAAAAAGAGACCTTCAGTAACTTGGAGGAGAAGGATCTCCATATGCATATCAAGATGGGAGGTGATGGGAGGTATCATGCAACTAGCATTGTTATTGTTACCTTTCAGAGGGAGTCTGGTTCTCCCCTCACATTGAGAGATGTCATGTATGTTCCAAGATTGAATAAGAGCTTTATGTATCCATGTTGGAGGATCGTGGATATGATGTAATATTTAGTAAGGGAAAGGATTTCCTTCGTCACATAGCCACAAGATAGGTGAAGTGGTTTGGGGTTCGAGTGAAGAACCTCTACAAATTAGAGGTAGAAGATTGCACTTCTTTGAGCACTAAAGCAGAGAAGGTGCAGAGCCGAGACATCAGTGAGTTGTGGCATAGAATATTTGGTCTCTTTCACCACATAACTTTGAAGATCATGTAGAAAATTTCTATAGGACTTCCCAAGGGTACACTAGAGTAGAGAGACACATGCAAAGGGTGTACATAGGGGAAGTACACCAAAGCTTCCTTTCATGATAGAAATAGTCAATTACAAGCGATCCTTGACGAGTTCGCTCAGATGTGTGTATATCCTTCTTGACCACATCCACAGCCAAGCATAGGTGTTAATATTTGTTGATGATTTTTCTCGTAAGTGTTGGATTTTCTTCATGTAGAAGAAACATCATACATTTGCTAAGTTTTGTGAATTTAAAGCACTTGTCGATAAATATATTGGTAGGAAAGTTAAAGCTCTCATAAGCGATAACAATGGAGAATATGTGTCGAATGAATTCAAGAACTTATGTGCATTAGAAGAAAATTGATGGGAGTTGATAACAGCTCATAACCCACAACATAAAGGAGTGGCTGAAAGGAAGAAAAAAAGTATTGTGTGAGTGGAATGGGCAATGTTACATTATTAGGGTCTACCATTACACTTGTGGGATGAAGCATGCAACTCAATTATTTATTTGCAGAATATAAGCCCTCATCAAATTCTTGGGACGAGTACACCAGAAGAGGATTTTTCAGGGAAGAAACCATATGGGGCACACTTTAGGATCTTTGGTTCATCAGTCTACTATCATGTTACCAAGGAAGCACAGAAAAACATAGAGGAAACAACTTAGTTTGGCATATTTTTGGGGTACACTAATACACCTCACAACTATCAAGTGTACCTACCAACCAATAGGATGGAAGTCGTTTGCAGAGATGTGAATTTCGATGAAGAGAAGGCCATGAGATGTTCCCTTGAGAGGGAGGTTAAACTACATGCAGTTTAGGAGCTTTTATCTCCAAACGAGGAACCTTAGGATGATGTGGAGCAGCCACATGCAGAGGAGCAGGCAGTTGAAACACCCACTCATGTAGAGACTTCCATAGATGGTATAAAACACGACCAAGAATAGGTATTATGTAATATTTGTTGATGATTTTTCTCGTAAGTGTTGGATTTTATTCATGCAGAAGAAATATCAGACATTTGCTAAGTTTTGTGAATTTAAAGCACTTGTCGAGAAATATACTAGCAAGAAAGTTAAAGCTCTCATAAGCGATAACAGTGGATAATATGTGTTGAATGAATTAAAGAACTTATGTGCATTAGAAGGAAATTGATGGGAGTTGATAACACCTCATAACCCACAACATAATGGGGTGGCTGAAAGGAAGGACAAAAGTATTGTGTGAGTGGAATGGGAAAGGTTACATGATTAGGGCCTACCATTGCACTTGTGCGATGAAGCATGCAAGAGAGCTGTTTATTTGCAAAACAGAAGCCCTAATCAAATTCTCAGGATGAGTACACCAGAAGAGGCTTTTTCAGGGAAGAAACTAGATGGGGGACACTTCACGATCATTGGTTCATTGGTCTACTATCATGTTAACAAGGATTCATAGAAAAAGATAGAGGCAACAACTGAGTTTGGCATATTTTTTGGGGTACACTGATACACCTCACAACTATCAGGTGTACCTGCCAACCAATAGGATGGAAGTGGTTAGCAGAGAAGTGAATTTATATGAAGAGAAGGCCCTGAGATGTTCCCTTGAGAGGGAGGTTCAGCTACATGCAATTTAGGAGCTTTTAGCTCCAAAGGAGGAACCTCAAGATGATGAGGAGCAACCACATGCAGAGGAGCAGGGAGTCTAAACACCCACTCATGCAGAGACTTCCAGAGATGGTCAAAAGCACAACCAAGCACAAGTATTATCTAATATTTGTTGATGATTTTTCTCATAAGTGTTGGATTTTCTTCATCTAGAAGAAAGATCAGACATTCGCTAAGTTTTGTGAATTTAAAGCACTTGTCGAGAAATATACTGGTAGGAAAGTTAAAGCTCGCAGAAGCGATAACAGTGGAGAATATGTGTCAACTGAATTCAAGAACTTATGTGCATTAGAAGGAAATTGATGGGATTTGATAACACCTCATAACCCACAACCTAATGGGGTGGCTAAAAGGAAGAACAAAAGTAGTGTGTGAGTGGAATGGGAAATGTTACATGATTAGGGCCTACCATTACACTTATGGGATGAAGCATGCAACACAATTGTTTATTTGCATAATATAAGCCCTCATCAAATTCTCGGGACGAGTAGACCAGAAGAGGATTTTTCAGGGAAGAGAACAGATGGGGCACACTTCGAGATCTTTGGTTCATTGGTATACTATCATGTTACCAAGGATACACAGAAAAAGACAGAGGCAACAACTGAGTTTGGCATATTTTTTGGGTACACTGATACACCTCACAAATATCAGGTGTACCTACCAACCAATAGGATGGAAGTAGTTTGAAGAGATGTGAATTTCGATGAAGAGAAGGCCATGAGATGTTCTCTTGAGAGGGAGGTTCAACTACATGTGGTTTAGTAGCTTTTAGCTCCAAAGGAGCAACCTCAAGATGATGTGGAGCAGCCACATGCAGTGGAGAAAGTAGTCGAAACAACCACTCATGCAGAGACTTCCAGAGATGGTAGAAAACATGAACAAGCACATGTATTATGTAATGTTTGTTGAATATTTTTCTCGTAAGTTTTGGATTTTATTCATGCAGAAGAAAGATCAGACATTCAGTAAGTTTTGTGAATTAAAGCACTTGTCGAGAAATATACTGGTAGGAAAGTTAAAGCTCTCAGAAGCGATAACAATGGATAATATGTGTCAATTGAATTCAAGAACTTATGTGCATTAGAAGGAAATTGATGGGAGTTGATTCACCTCATAACCCATAACATAATCGGGTGGTTGAAAGGAAGAACAAAAATATTGTGTGAGTGGAAGGGGCAATGTTACATGATTAGGGCCTACCATTACACTTGTGGGATGAATCATGAAACACAACTGTTTATTTGCATAATAGAAGCCCTCATCAAATTCTCGGGATAAGTACACCAGAAGAGGTTTTTCAGAGAAGAATCCAGATGGGCACACTTCAAGATCTTTGGTTCATCGGTCTACTATCATGTTACCAAGGATGAACAGAAAAAGATAGAGGTAACAATTGAGTTTGGCATATTTTTGGGGTACACTGATACACCTCACAACTATTAGGTGTACCTTCCAACCAATAGGATGGAAGTGGTTTTCATAGATGTAAATTTTGATGAAGAGAAGGCCATGAGATGTTCCCTTGAGAGGGAGGTTTAGCTACATGCAGTTTAGGAGCTTTTAGCTCCAAAGGAGGAACCTTAGGATGATGTGGAGCAGCCACATGCAGAGCTATAGGGAGTCTAAACACCCACTCATGTAGAGACTTCGAGAGATGGTAGAAAACACACCAGAGAGGCTGATAGGTTATTGCATGATGCTGGAGCGAATGTGGGAGCACCCACATCATAGTGCGGGCATAAGAGGTCACCAGAGTGGCTACATGGCTCTAATAAGTGAGAGTGTAGAGATTGAGCCATTGTCATTCATGGAAGAAGTGAAACAACCAATGTGGGTTAATGCCATGATTGAGGAGTATGACTGCATTATCAGAAACAATGTTTGGGAAGTGGTCCCAAGACTAGTAGACAAGTTAGTGGTGAGTTCCATATGGCTTTAGAAGGTAAAGCAAGAAAGATATTGGAGTGTGGAGAAACACAAGGCCAGATTTCTAGGTAGATGGTTCTCTCAGGCCAAGGGAATCGATTACGATGAGACTTTTTCTCTTGTAGAAAGGTACTCATCAATCAAATCTATTCTAACACTATCAATGCAGATGAAATGGAAGATACATCAGATGGATGTAAATATAACATTCCTCAACAACATGATTGAGGAAGAGGTGTTTATTGAGTAGTTAGAAGGATTTGAGATGTTCAACAAAGAGTCGCATGTGCGAAGACTCAAGAAAGTGATGTATGGACTGAAACAAACACACCGTGCTTGGTACACTAGGATTGACAACTATTTCACGGGTTGGGGTTCACCAAAAGTGAAGCAATTCCAAACCTTTACCATATTTTGGTTGAAGTTAGATTGTTGATTATTGTATTATATGTCGATGATTGGATTCTGATAGGTGATGAGAAGATGATCAAGTCTTGCAAAGAGGATCTTGCAATAGATTTTGAGATGAAGGACTTGGGGCTCATGCATTACTTTATTCATATGGAATTATGGCAAGGAGATGAAGATTTGTTTGTCTCTCAGGAAAAACATGCTAATGCAATATTGAAGAAGTTCCACATGGAGAGAAACAAACTAATGGAGACTCCTCTGGTTGGTAATTGGAGAAGGGATGATGCTACTTCAGGTGAAGTAGTGGAGGCTACTATTTATAGACATCTTGTGGATTCACTTATGTATTTGGTGAACACACAACCAGACATATGTTTTGTAGTTAACCAGCTTAGTCAAGCCATGGTTAAGCCAACCAAACCGTATTTGAAGGCAACTAAACATGTGTTGAGATACCTCAGAGGCACCACTTAGTTTGGTCTTTGGTAGAGACGGATAGAGGGAGTGAAGCTTCAAGGCTTCAAAAATGTATATTAGGTAGGGAGTCGATCCGATAGGAAAATCAAATCACGGGGAATCTTTAGTATTGGTTCAACAACAATTTCTTGGTACAATAGGAAGCAAATATCAGTTGCACTCAGTTCAACAGAAGCAAAGTACATGGATGCTAGTCAACAACTTGTGAGGTTATATATATGAGGAATATTCTTGTTGGTTTGTTTGGTCAACAGGTTAATCCAACAGTGATTTACTGTGACAGTCAAAGTTGTATCAAACTCTCTAAGAATCTCGTTTTTCATGATCGTTCCAAGCATATTGACATCCAGTATCACCATCTATGAGATTGTGTCCAAAGGTGAATCATGTTGCTAGAGTACATTCCTACAGAGGAGTAGGATACATATATTTTGAAAAAGGCGTTATCAAGATGAAAATTTAAGTTTCATAGAGGCGGGATCGGGGTAGCAGATAATCCCTTTCTCGTTGAGAGGGAGTGTTAAAAATTGCAACACAAAAATCCTAACTTAATTTGTCCTTGAATTAAATTGGGAATTAAATTGTAATTCTATTCTCATAGCAGCTTGCAGTAGTTAACTAAGTTAAGTTCACTTACCTGGCTCAATAAATTCAATTTCGAAGTCTATCTAGAATCATTTAGAGTGATCCATAAATTTTAGGTGCTCGGGTTGAGTTCTTATTGAGTTGTAATTATTTAATTCAATTTAACTCAGTTAAAGTCATTTAAACTAGTTCTAACTATTGGAGGAACTAGTGAGTGGCCACATGAATAAAATTGGATTTAATTCACATGCAATGATCAATTAGATAACTGATAATTCACTCAAAATAACTCATGCATGTCAGTTCAGATGAAGACCCAGTTGAGATTAGAGTTCATGGATAGTGTACTATCAGTTGTAAAATCATCTAAATTAAATAAGTGATGCATGAAATTAGAGCAAGGCCTGTGGATGCATTGCGCAGTTATGAGTGAGGAATTTCCTAATTAAATATGGGCTAATTCCCTCGGAAACTGCACAATGAAGTAGGAGCTTGGTAGACAATAGCTTTGGCTAAGTATTGGCTTGAGTTGGTTTGTGAAGCAATGAGATTGATTGTACTTGTGCAAAGATTGTTTGGGTTGAACTAGCATTGTATTCTTTTCTCAGATCTTCTAGTTAATGTAATATATAGATAGTGGGGTTTTTATAAGCTCTTTCTTTCCCCAAAATAATATTGTGTTGATTGAAATTATTCCTTTTCTGCTTCATGATTTCATCGATCAATTTTAGTTTTCTGTGATGAGTAGAGTAGATTCGAGTCAATTGTTTTAGCATATCAAAATCTACAGTTTTAATCTATAGTTAAAAGTCTACATAAAGATGAGGTTAACCAACTAATGAATTATGCGAAAAATTAAGTTTGAGGGATAATTAGAGTGAATAAGCTTGATTTAACTATCCTTGAGGAACTTTCCAACTCAACATGATTGGCCAGAATGTTTTGATTGGATTCCATTAAATTTAATGGACAAACAGGTTGAAAATATCATGTTCCATGTCCATTAGGGGTATATGGGTGGAAGAACTAGATAAAGTGGGTTTTTTGGTCATTTTCATATTTACTTTCAAAAGCATGAGGTAGTTTAAGACTCTAAATAATAATTACCTGGTAGTTTGAAAGTTGCATGATGATAGAGTCAATTGTTGACAGTCGTCAAGAGTAGCATCTAGACTCTAGAGAGAATTCAAAAATGGCAGATAAAATAGAAGAAATGAGTGAAATTGGGGTTTTTAAAGACAAATGGTGGAAAAATTATAATTAAGGTAATGGAGAGTCGAGACAAAAGAGTACGAAAGGGTGACATGGTGACCAACATGGTAGGTGACATGGAAGTGTGGTGGGTGAGGTGGTGTGAGGTGGCATAAGTGGAGTAACGTGGAAGTGACGATGTGGAAACCAGCCTCAGGGGCACCCTTGGTGGTAAGTAGTTTCATCCCTTTGTGTCGTCAGGGTTGATCACTGTTGTTGATCAACCCAATGTTGACTTTTCAAAACCGCTTACTTGGGGGCACCCTGTAGTATAAATGTCGAGCTAGATGTGATGTCGGAGTCAGCGTAAGCGCAAGCCCGATGTATGGTATGATGATGTATTTTGACAACTATCATTTTTTAACAATTTTCTCTGCTTGGAACTTGTGAGGTTGGCCAACTCCCTTTAATTTATATTTATATTTTATTAACCCAAACTTTGGGCCTACATGATAGTCTCAACGCAACTATAGTTTGTACTTTCTTTTTTAGTAAACATATATGTCTATTTTATTTTATGATTTATACCTTTTCATTTTTAACTAAAAATAAAAATTACTACAAAATATTCACCATGATTTTATAATATAATATAATCTAGTGAGATATTCACCAAAAAAATTATACATACATATTATATTATTGATAAAATTTCCTTCTATTTTCTTATGTATCACGGGGATTAGTCCATTTTTTATAAATACAAATTTACGGGGGTTTCTTAAAAAAAATCCTGCATATCATATGTTAAATTTCATCGAAGAATTTTAAAGTGTTTAAAATGACCAAGTGATAGCTATAAAAAATTATTTTTTTCAAAATCCTATAGGCGGTATGAAAATATTTCGTTGCGCCATTCATTCTTTTGGCATTTGATTGGTGCAATACATGGGTAAAAAATTTGGCATGACAAAAACAACTTTATTAACATGCTTTTTAACCCTTATTCTACCTTTTCACACAAAAAATTACCTAGTCCAACACTTAATACCACTTTGCTTGTAATAAAACTCTTAACTGATTTTCAAAATATTTTGACCCTTTTTGAAAGTATAAACTTAGTGCTAACAGCTAGATCCAATTGGGATATTGTCTCCCCAAGAGGAAGTAATGAACACGCAAACCTTGTGCTTGATCCATTGAACTAAATAACTCTTTAAAATCTTCTTCAAAGGACTGCAAATTCTCTACTGTTTTATTGAAAAATCAACGTACTTTGAAACTAATAAACCAAACTCGAGTAAAATAAAACTGAAATATGAAAATACTGCAACTAACCAATCTGAAATGAAAGTTGAAAGGATACTCAAAATGAAAGCTTATTCATCACACAAATTCCTACTCTAAATTGTAGAAGAATTGTTAAAATCAGGTAATACAAAAATGCTAGTGAAGCCAATCATGTAGTTGCTCAAATAAGTGGATTTCTTGACTATGCTTGTACCAAATGAAAATTGGACAGTGCAATGGTAGTGGAAACTCATGATGCAGCTAGTTTCCATATTCAAAACATGTTTGAAAATAAAAGCTGAAAAAACATCCCATATAGTGAGCGACAAGATCATAAAAGACATGATCTGTTGGATGATATTCAAGGTATTCAATGACTGGATCATCAAGGTTGAATTTTTCAGATGTATTCTCTATGTCAAACCATGACTTCAACTTTGAATTATCAAAATCATTCCAAAAAATAAAACACTCTTTAATCTTGACCATCGAGGGCAACACTACCTCCTCTTGTCTTGGTTGAAAAGGGCTTTTAAAATATTGATTATGATACTGGGAATTGTGGGACTTTGAAGCTCTAAGGTTTTAAGTTCCTTCTCAAGTTTTATATCAAATTTCCAAGAAAATGAGTTTTATCTATGAAAGAAAATTTGCATGAATTAAAATAAATATATAAAAAGCTTGAAAAATAGTCATCATGTTGGAAATAATACTGAGATGGGGGGTGAATCAGTATTATCTAATCAATTATTTTTCATTTCACAATCCGATTTGTATATGCTACTTCAGTTATGGGAAACTGCGTATATACGCTATTGTGTCTAAGGCAACCAACGTATATTAGTAAACTTATGATTCATTAAATGTTGATCTTTAATCAGTGCATCAGTGTTGGAAATAATACTGAGAGGGGGGGTGAATCAGTATTATCTAATTCTTTTAATAAATCTTCCTTATTTGTTTTTTGAATTATTTTTGCATGTCAGTACCATAAAATAATGAACATGAACAAAGAAAACAGATAGTCACACCAAAGAACACAAGATGTAAGGTGGAAACCCAATGTGGGTGAAAACCACCTGCTGCAATATGTCTCTATCTTCTTTCAAATTAGAAATTCCTTTTACAATGATTTTGTACTGGTGCAGTCCTTTACCAGTATGCAGGCTGCAACCTGTAGAGAGCTACAACTCTCTCTCGTTTTCCAGTCTCTCCTGGAAGGGAGCTACAACCCCCTACTTCTTTTCTTACAAGGACCACTTTTCATAAATTTTCAAACTGGATCCATAAGCATCAAATGTTCATCAAGTATAGGAGAATCACCCAATCAACTATAGTAACCAAATCAGCAATAATAGGACCAAACCCAGAACACAGCAATGATAAACAAAGATTTTAAGAGAAGTAAGCACCCTGCTCAACTGCTGGCCTGCTTACGTAAGCACCCTGCTCAACTGCTTGCCTGCTTACAGTAAGCACCCTGCTCAACTGCTTGCCTGCTTACAGTACACACCCTGCTCAACTGCTCGCATGCTTACGTACGCACCCTGCTCAACTGCTCGCCTGCGTACCTTGCTCTGAGTACGCACCTGCAACCCTTCTGTGCCTGCGTACCTCGCACCTGAAACCCTTTTGTGCCTGCGTATGTACGCACCTGCAACCCTTCTGTGCCTGCGTACCTCGCACCTGAAACCCTTCTGTGCCTGCGTACCGGCGCACCTGAAACACTTTGTTCCTGCGTATGTACGCACTTTTCTCTCACTTTACCTGCGTACCTTCGGGCATAGATGATTTCAAGACTTCAGAAATAACCCAGACAGTCAGATCTACGGATCTGAACATGCGCCGAAGAGATCTAAGTCCATCAGTAGATTCGCCTTATTTAGATCTAGACCAGATCTAGCCCTCATAAGATATTCAACCCAAAAACATGCTCAAGCCAAATGATCTCCTTTGCTTTATATAGGAAAGCTCTTCCTTAAATCATGGATCAATACCACGGGCCGACACCATAATAACAAAATACTGTCGGCTAAATACCAAGAGTAAAACATAAGAAACCCCACGTGTGCTTTTCTTTGCCTTGAAATGTGTGCACTGGGGGTACGCACCTCCTGAACGGCTGACCTGCAGGTATGTACGCACTTTATGTAACATCGGCTTGCGTGTACGCACCTTATGTAAGGTGTACCTGCGTACCCCTTAATTTCTTCAATATTTGATAGCTGATCATCAATTTCTGCTGCTGACTTGAAGTACTGTGATCTATCACCTGAATGGGTTGCCATCAAGGACAACACTTTAGCCATAATGCCAACAATCTCCCCCTTTGGACTTGATGGCAACCTCAAAAATTCAGCTTCATTCTCCCCCTTTGACATCAAGGGCAAAGGGTTATGCTCCCCCTAAGAACATGCTCCCCCTGAATATGAACCAGATCTGCAACGAAGAATCATAATCCACCATGAAAGAGATAGAGACATATTGCAGCTACTTCCAAGATCTCCTTCTGCACATCCTCCATAATGCCAACAATGCATTATATGCTCCCTCTGAACCTGTACCATCAATCAGAAGAGGTTCAGCAATAAGATGATGCATCAACAACCCCCAGCTTTTGCCTGAGGTATTCAAAAGTGTCCCTGGGCAATGGTTTGGTGAGAATATCAGCAACTTGTTCCTTAGAAGGAACATACTCCAACTTGACCTTCTGTTCAAGCACTTGTTCCCGGAGAAAATGATACTTGATTGGTATGTGCTTGGTTTTTGAATGCATAACAGGATTCTTTGAAATGCTGATTGCACTTGTGTTATCACATAAGATGGGGATAGGTGGTGTACAAGTGATTTGAAAATCCTGCAAAGTCTGCATCATCCAAAGGAGTTGGGTGCAACAAGATGCAGCAGCAACATATTCCGCTTCAGCTGTAGACAAGGCAATCGAACTCTGTTTCTTGCTGAACCAAGATACCAGTCTGGAACCCATAAAGAACGCACCACCACTTGTGCCTTTCCTGTCATCCACGCTTCCGGCCCAATCTGCATCTGTATAAGCATGAAGTGTAAGATATGTATCTCTAGGATACCATAAGCCATAATTTTGAGTCCCTTGAAGATATTTGAAAATTCTCTTCACTGCTTGAAGATGAGTCTCCTTCGGATTTGCCTGAAATCTTCCAACTATTCCAACTGCATGCATGATGTCTGGTCAGGTACCTGTCAAATAAAGTAAACTTCCAATCATAGATCTGTAGGTTGGTTGATGTACTGCTGCAGATTCATCATTTGCACTGAGGCTACATCCTGTGACCATGGGTGTACATACTGGTTTTGCATCTTCCATGCCATATTTCTTCAAAATCTGTTTGAGATACTTGGTTTGAGATAAAAAGATTCCTCCTTCCTTTTGTTGGATTTGCAAACCAAGGAAATATGTCAGTTCTCCTAGCAAGGACATTTCAAATTCTTTCTGCATGACCAAGGCAAAGCTTTGACTCATAGCTTCTTCATTGCTACCAAAAATAATGTCATCTACATACACAACAAGTATTAGCAATTTGTCATTTTCAACTTTTATATAAAGATTGCTATCTGCTGATCCTTTTGAAAAACCTTGTTGATGAAGATATTTGTCCAAGCGGTAGTACCAAGCCCTTGGAGCTTGTTTGAGACCATAGAGAGCCTTTTTCAATCTGCATACAAGATTTGGATCATTTCCAAGAATGAACCCATCTGGCTGTTCAATGTATACTTCTTCTTCCAAGTCTCCATTCAGAAAGGTTGATTTCACGTCCATTTGAAATACTTTGAAGTTTTGAAAACTTGAGAGAGCAAGAAACATTCGAATGGCCTCAAGTCTTGCAACAGGAGCAAAGGTTTCTTCAAAGTCTATTCCTTCTTGCTGCGCATACCCTTTACAAACAAGTCTGGCTTTGTTTCTAATTACTTCTCCATTTTCATTCAATTTATTTTTGAAGACCCATTTTGTTCCGATAACATTCTTATCCTTTGGTCTAGGAACCAGCTCCCAAGTGTTGTTCTTTTCGATCTGCTCAAGTTCTTCATCCATTGCTTTCACCCAACATTCATCTTTGCATGCCTCTTTCACATTTTGTGGTTCAGTAGAGGAGAGTAATGACAAATAGCTTGAAGCTTCTGCAACTTTTCTTCTTTTTTGTACACCTGCTTCTTTCTGCCCCATAATCTGAGATTCTGGATGATTCTTCTGAACATATCTGGATGGAGTCCTTTCTTCTATTCTTGTTTGCTCCTCTGGTTCTTCTTGAGGTTCTTCTTGAGGTTCTTCTTCTTCATCATTCTGTCGTTCGGGGTAGCCTTCATCTTCTTCGATGTCTTCATGATGTACTTGCCTAGGAATGTATCCCTTCTCATCAACCACTACATCAATGATGTCAACAATTCTGCCAAGTCTTTTATTGTAGCATTTGTATGCTTTGCTATATGGAGAGTAACCAAGAAGAATGCCTTCATCTGCTCTAGGTTCAAGTTTGCCAAGTTGCTCATCAGTATTCTTGATATAGCATTTGCTCCCAAAGATTTTGAAGTGCTTTACCGAAGGAGTCCTACCACTCCAAAGCTCATGAGGAGTTTGAGTGTTGTTCACCCGGACATTTGTTTTGTTGAGAATAACAACCGCAGCATGTGCAGCTTCACCCCAGAAAGTTGCGGGAGTTCCTGACTCATCAAGCATAGCACGAGCCATTTGTTGGACTGTTCTGTTCATTCTTTCCACAACTCCATTTTGCTGAGGAGTTCTTGCTGTAGAGAATTCTCTTCTTATCCCATGTTCTTCACAGAAATCGAAAAATTCATTTGAAGTAAATTCTCCACCTCTGTCGGATCTAAGGCACTTAATTTTGTGACCTGATTCGTTTTCAACCAAGGCTTTGAAGGATTTGAATTTTTCGAATGCTTCATCTTTGTGCTTCATCAGTCCTAACCAGACAAACCTGGAGAAACCGTCAATGAATAATATCAAGTATTCTTCTCCTCGAGGTGTTCTTTTCCTGAAGGGACCGCATGTATCTGTATGTACTAGCTCAAGAGGCATGCTAGTTGATCCTTCTTTCTCTGGAAAGTTAGTTCTGGTTTTTTTTCCAAACTGACATGATTTGCATATGGTGTTGTCAGGAATTTTGATATCTGCAAGATCACGAACTGCCTGATATTTGCATGCTTTCCTTATTTGTGAAAAGCTTAGATGTCCCAACCTCTGATGCCATAACCAGTGCTCATCATCCTTGCTCAGATAGCATTGTTGTTGTCCTTCTTCAAATATGTACAGATTATTTGGAGTTCTTTTGCCTTTGATCACTGTTTTACCTGTATCAAGATCACGAACAAGACATCCATTTGATCTGAATATAACCTCGTTTCTTTGATCACACATTTGGCTGACACTTAGAAGATTATGCTTCAATCCATCAACATACAAAACATTTCCAGCCTTGACCTTTTCTTTTAACTGAGCAATGCCTTTTCCTTTTATAGTTGCAGGAGTATCATTTCCAAAAGAGACTTTCTTTCCCTTTTCTAGATCAGAATATGACTCAAGTTTTTCTTTATCACCTGTCATATGCTTCGAACATCCACTGTCAATGTACCATAGATTTTCTTGTCCTTCTGCATAAAATGCTATCCCACATCTTTCTGTTTGTGGTTCCTTTATTCTCCATGTTTTGGTGCTTGAGGCTTGTTCCTTTTTCTGCTGAAACCTGCTCTTGCATTCAGAGTCTTCATGACCAAAGTTATTGCAAATAGAACATTCAACTTCATTTTCAAGAACTGAAAAGTTGTTATAGGTCCTTTTTGTAATCCCGGTCATACTTCTTTGTTTTTGAGCTTCCCTAGTCATGATCGTTTTATATGCAACACATTGAGCTGCTTTGTGACCAAAGTTATGGCAAGAAAAGCATTGTCCATTGAAGAAACTTCTGCGGTTATCAAATCTACCAGCCAATTGATTGTAATTCCTATTGTCATCTATTCTTGAATGAAATTGAGAAGATTTTACCTGTGGCTGGTTGTAGCTTTTGTTCACCCTTAAGATGGATTGCCCCTGATAGTTTTTGTTTGCAATTTGTCCCTGCTTTACCTGATGGTCTTCATTGTGCTTTTGCTCATTTCTTTTTGCTGCATCAAGATAACGTTTTGAGGTGGATGCTTGAGAAGTTTCTCCATTATAGCCCAGACCTGTCTTGTTTAGTGGAGACCGCTGCACATTGATAATCTCATCCAAAGTTTCAGATCCTTTGACAAACTTAAGATTAATAGCTTTTGTTTTCTCAATCTCTTTTCTAAGACCAACAATTTCACCTTCTAGTTTTTCAAGATGTTTTTCCTTTTCATCAATTTGAAATTGTAGAGTATCAATGATCACATTCTTTTCTTCTATACATCTCTTGAGTCTAGTAATTTCATCATAAAGGTTATCCACATCTATAGCATCCATATAATCATCATCTTCAAATGCCATTAACAACTTATATTCATTACCTCGTTCATCTTCATCACTGTTCGATAGACCATCACTATCTTCATGAGTGTAGTAGCTTTTCTTATTTGCACTCTGTTTCTTGTTCCATCTAGCAGGTTCCTTTCCTTTATCCTTATAAGGACATTTTGCAGCATAATGACCTACTCTTCCACAAGCAAAGCATTTAAAAGGTAACTTACCTCTGAACCTTCCGGAACCCCTGTGAAGATTTCTGACAAAATTTGATTCTTCTTCCTCTTCTTCTAGGACGTGGCTTGCTTCATAATAATCTTCTTTGCTTGATGCCTTGAAAGAAGCTTCTCTTCTGTCTGATGGACCTCCCTTTCTCATTTCATAAGCAGTTAGAATTCCATGTAGCTGAGACATAGTAAGAATTCGTAGATTTTCCTTTTCTTCTATTGCAGATACTTTAGATTCAAACTTGGGGGACAATTATCTTAGAACCTTTTCAACCACTATAGCTTCTTTTATTTCTTCACCCAAATTTTTCATACAATTAACAATCTCATCTACCCGAAGAAAATAGTTAGCCACACTTTCATCATTATACATCTTGAGAGTTTCATACTGAATCTTGAGAGTTTGAAGTTTAGCACGCTTTACCTGTTCATCTCCTTCATAGCTCGTGACAATTTTGTCCCATATCTCTTTTGCGGATTTGTAGTGCATTACCTTCATGAATTCCGTTTGGGATATACATCCTAATAGGGTACTGACTGCTTTGGCATTTGTTTCATACTTCTTTTTCTCAGCTACATCTATAGGAGTAGCTGAAGGAAAAGCGTAGCCTGTCTCTACGATGTCCCAAACTTCTGTACCAAGAGATTGAAGATAGGCAGTAACTCTTACCTTCCAATCATTGAAGTTTGTCCCATCAAAAACCGGTGGCCTGATTGATGCTTCTCTCTCGTAGTTGCTCATGATGAACGATCTACCTTCAAGCGATCAAGCTTCTTTGAAGGACCTGCTCTGATACCAATTGTTGGAAATAATACTGAGAGGGGGGGTGAATCAGTATTATCTAATTCTTTTAATAAATCTTCCTTATTTGTTTTTTGAATTATTTTTGCACGTCAGTACCATAAAATAATGAACATGAACAAAGAAAACAGATAGTCACACCAAAGAACACAAGATGTAAGGTGGAAACCCAATGTGGGTGAAAACCACCTGCTGCAATATGTCTCTATCTTCTTTCAAATTAGAAATTCCTTTTACAATGATTTTTTATTGGTGCAGTCCTTTACCAGTACGCAGGCTGCAACCTGCAGAGAGCTACAACTCTCTCGTGTTTTCCAGTCTCTCCTGGAAGGGAGCTACAACCCCCTACTTCTTTTCTTACAAGGACCACTTTTCATAAATTTTCAAACTGGATCCATAAGCATCAAATGTTCATCAAGTATAGGAGAATCACCCAATCAACTGTAGTAACCAAATCAACAATAATAGGACCAAACCCAGAACACAGCAATGATAAACAAAGATTTTAAGAGAAGTAAGCACCCTGCTCAACTGCTGGCCTGCTTACGTAAGCACCCTGCTCAACTTCTTGCCTGCTTATAGTAAGCACCCTGCTCAACTGCTTGCCTGCTTACAGTACGCACCCTGCTCAACTTCTCGCCTGCTTACGTACGCACCCTGCTCAACTGCTTGCCTGCATACCTTGCTCTGGGTACGCACCTGCAACCCTTCTGTGCCTGCGTACCTCGCACCTGAAACCCTTCTGTGCCTGCGTATGTACGCACTTGCAACCCTTCTGTGCCTGCGTACCTCGCACCTGAAACCCTTCTGTGCCTGCGTACCGGCGCACCTGAAACGCTTCATTCCTGCGTATGTACGCACTTTTCTCTCACTGTACCTGCGTACCTTCGGGCATAGATGATTTCAAGACTTCAGAAATAACCCAGACAGTCAGATCTACGGATCTGAACATGCGCCGAAGAGATCTAAGTCCATCAGTAGATTCGTCTTATTTAGATCTAGACCAGATCTAGCCCTCATAAGATATTCAACCCAAAAAACATGCTCAAGCCAAATGATCTCCTTTGCTTTATATAGGAAAGCTCTTCCTTAAATCATGGATCAATACCACGGGCCGACACCATAATAACAAAATACCGTCGGCTAAATACTAAGAGTAAAACATAAGAAACCCCACGTGTGCTTTTCTTTGCCTTGAAATGTGTGCACTGGGGGTACGCACCTCCTGAACGGCTGACCTGCGGGTATGTACGCACTTTATGTAACACCGGCCTGCGTGTACGCACCTTATGTAAGGTGTACCTGCGTACCCCTTAATTTCTTCAATATTTGATAGCTGATCATCAATTTCTGCTGTTGACTTGAAGTACTGTGATCTATCACCTGAATGGGTTGCCATCAAGGACAACACTTTAGCCATAATGCCAACAATCAGAACTTCATTAACCATAAGAATAGTAAACAGGTGCAGTAAAACAGAACAGATCATCACACACATGGACACAAGATATAAGGTGGAAACCCATTGTGGGTGAAAACCACCTGTTGCAATTCGTCCCTATATTATTTTAATAAGAAACTTATTTTTACAATATTTCTGTACTGGTGCAGTCTTATACCAGTACGCAGGCTTCTACCTACAGAAGGCTACAACCTTCTCTTGTTCTCCAGCTTCTCCTGGAAGGGAGCTACAACCCCCTTAGCTCTTGTACTAGCTGATGTACTAGTACGTAGGTGCTAACCTATAGAAGGCTATAACATTCTCTTTTCTTCCAGGGACCACATTTCATAAATTTTTAAACTGGATCCATTAATAACAATAGTCAAATATCAAATACATCTGCATCAACCAATCTCCTTTACAGAATCAAACAATTACTTCTCTGAATGCTATAACCAGAATAAATTAACAGTAACCAAAAACCAATCCTGAACCTAGAACACTGCAGCAATAAACAGAAGTAACTAAAACATATTTCATGAGACGTACGCTACTTAAATATGTAGAACCTACGTGCATATGCTTTTGTATTAAGGCCAACTAGCGTATACACAGTTTTGACTTACTGAACCAGGGTGTATACGTGCCTCTGCTTTACCGAACCTACATACAGATCTATAAAAGATAATTTACCCTTTTTACTTATTCAGACATCAGTTATACCCAGATTATCAGATTTATAGATCCAGTCATGCGCCAAATATAACAGATCAAAATCACATAAGGATACTACTATTCAAGCCTTAATATCTTGACCCAACAATAGAACTTATCCTTCTTCTAGCACTCAGGTTCCTCCTTGGTTTAGATCCAACTATGCACCATAACCCAATTCTAGATCTTGCTCTTCATAAGATATTCAATGCTTGAGTGAATGCATTTGCTTAATGATCTCTTCCCGCTTTTATAGTCTTAGGCCTTACTCAATACCATGGTCCAAAACCATAGAGAATCAATACCATGGACTCAATACCTGGGTTCAACACTTCGGACAAGATACCATGGTCGAAAACCATAGGTTCAAATACCAAGGACTAAATACCATGGACCAAAAATAAGTTTTCCCACATGTACGCACTTTTCCTTGCATGAAAGTGCGTGCATACGTATATGCGCCTTTTGATCGTCGAACCCATGTGTATACGTGACTTGGTTAAGAGGAACCTGTGTATATCTCTTTTTCTTTCATTCTGAGAGCCTGAACTGTGATTTGTCATTTGAGTGAGTTGCCATCAAGGACAACACCTGTGTCATAGCGCCAAACCTGTGTCATAATGCCAACAATCTTCCCCTTTGGACTTGATGGCAACCCCAAGTCACTCAAAGTCATTATCCCCCTTTGTCATCAAGTGCAAAGGGTTATGCTCCCCTTGAGTACATGCTGAAATCTCTTCTATGTTGTGTTGTCCATGCTCCCCCTGACTGTAGGCAAGGTCTGCAAGAAGATGCTCTACAAGAAGAAACATGACTTCATACATCATAAATGACCTTCCCATCACCAAAGACTCATACATACATCCATCTTCCAACCAAGTGGGGATATACCAATATTGACTCATCCACCTAGCCAAGTGGGAATACACCAAAAGTTTACACATGATAAAACAAGAACATTACATCATCCATCCCAGACATAGTGGGGAAACCAAAGTAGGCCGTTACATGACCTTGATAAGAAAAGAAATACATGACATAGAGATGAAATATCTACAACAAGACTATGATAGTCATCAACAACTATCATCAGCAGCATCTGTCAATCATCATTCAAACCAACAACCATGTTCTCCTTCTGCACCTATTCCACTTGAAACCAAAAACACTGTGAACTTGGACCAAGATCTTCTAAGATAATGCCAACAATGCATTATTAGAAGTATATATGCTCCCCCTGAACCTATGCCATATGGTCTCTGTCAGACCCATCTCAGACTCTTTTCATCCTAAGCCTGACCCACTATTTGTCTTCAAACCAACACATACGCGACTGTATCCACATAAGCCGGTGTATGTACGCGGATTCTCCTCATGAAACTCGCGTACAACCACTTTTCTCTGAAACAGACAAGTTTCAACAGCAAGATGATGCATCAACTACTCCCAGCTTCTGTCTGAGGTATTCAAATGTCTCCTTGGGAAGTGGTTTGGTGAGTATATCAGCAACCTGTTCCTTGGAGGGAAGATACTCCAATTTTACCTTTTGTTCAAGCACTTGTTCTCGGAGAAAATGATATTTGATAGGCATGTTCTTGGTATTTGAATGCATGACATGATTTTTTGAAATACTGATTGCACTTGTATTATCATATAAAATGGAGATAGGTGGAGTAAGAGTGATTTGAAAGTCTTGCAAAGTTTGCATCATCCAAAGGAGTTGTGTGCAGCAAGATGTAGCAGCCACATATTCCGCTCCAACTGTAGATAAAGCAATTGAACTTTCTTTCTTGTTGAACCAAGATACTAATCTAGAACCCATAAAGAATGCACCACCACTAGTTATTTTTCTATCATCCACGCTTCCTGCCCAATTTGCATCTGTATATGCATGAAGTGTGAGATCTGTATCTCTAGGATACCAGAAGCCATAGTTTTGTGTTCCTTGAAGATATTTTAAAATCCTTTTAACCACCTGAAGATGTGCTTCTTTTGGATTTTCCTGGAATCTCCCAACTATTCCCACTGCATGCATGATGTCTGGTCGGGTACTTGTCAGATAGAGCAGACTACCAATCATGGATCTATAGGTTGGTTGATGTACTGCTGCTGAATCGTCATTTGTGCTGAGGCTGCATCCTGTTACCATAGGAGTACATACTGGTTTCAAATCTTTCATGCCATATTTCTTCAAGATCTGCTTGAGGTACTTGGTTTGTGATAAAAAGATACCATCTTCATTTTGTTGGACTTGTAACCAAGAAAATATGTCAGCTCACTAAGAAAGGACATTTCAAATTCTTTTTGCTTCACCAAAGCAAAGTTTTGACTCGTGGCTTCTTCATTGCTACCAAAGATGATATCATCAACATACACAACAAGTATTAGCAATTTATCATTATCAATTTTTATATATAGATTGCTATCTACTGATCCTTTTGAAAAACCTTGTTGATGGAGGTATTTATCCAGATGATAATACCAAGCCCTTGGAGCCTGTTTAAGACCATAGAGTGCCTTCTTAAGTCTGCATACAAGTTTTGGATCATTTCTAAGGATGAATCCATCTGGTTTCTCAATATACACTTCTTCTTCTAAGTCTCCATTTAAAAAGGCAGATTTCACATCCATTTGAAATACTTTGAACTTTTGAAAGCTAGAAAGAGCAAGGAACATTCTTATGGCTTCAAGTCTAGCAACTGGTGCAAAAGTTTCTTCAAAGTCTATACCTTCTTGTTGAGCATACCCTTTACAAACAAGTCTGGTCTTGTTTCTAATAACATCTCCATTTTCATTTAGCTTGTTTTTGAATATCCATTTGGTCCCTATGACATTCTTATCATTAGGTCTAGGAACCAATTCCCAAATGTTATTCTTTTCAATCTACTCAAGTTCTCCATTCATGGCCTTGACCCAGCATTCATCTTTGCATGCTTCACTTACATTTCATGGTTCAATGGAGGAGAGCAATGCTAGATATCTTGAAGCTTCTGAAATAGTTCTTCTTGTTTGTACACCTGCCTCTTTTTGCCCCAAAATTTGAGTTTCTAGATGATTCTTCTGAACGTACCTAGATGGAGTCTTTTCTTCTACCCTGATCTGTTCTTCTGGTGCCTCATAGGTTTCTTCTTCATCATAAGTCATTGCTTTAATGTTGAAGGATAGTCTTCATAATCTTTGAAATCTTCGGATTTCCCTGCCTTGGATTGTTTCCTTCTTCATCAACCACTACATCAATACTTTCAACAATTTTTCCAAGTCTTTTATTGTAACACTTATATCCTTTGCTTTGGGAAGAGTAACCAAGGAGAATGCCTTCATCTGCTCTAGGTTCAAACTTGCCAGGGTTTTCATCAGTCCTTTTGATGTAACATTTGCTTCCAAAATTTTTGAAGTATTTTACCGTAGGAGTCTTACCATACCAAAGTTCATGAGGAGTTTGAGTGTTGTTCACCTAGACGTTTGTCTTGTTGAGAATAGTAATTGTAGCAAATACAGCTTCACCCCAGAAGGTTGTGGGAGTTCCAGACTAATCAAGCATAGCACGAGCCATTTGTTGAACCATTCTGTTCATCCTTTCCACTACTCCATTTTGCTGAGGAGTCCTTGCAATAGAGAATTCCCTTCTTATTCCATGTTCTTCACAAAAATCAAAAAATTCATCCGAGGTAAATTCCCCTTCTCGATCAGACCTGAGGCATTTTATTCTGCGATCTGATTCGTTTTCAACCAAGGCTTTGAATGCTTTGAACTTTTCGAAAGCTTCGTCTTTATGCTTCAGAAGTCCTATCCAACACATCCTGGAAAAGTCGTCAATGAACAATATGAAGTATTCTTCTCCTCGAGGTGACCTTTTCCTGGATGGACCACATACATCAGTATGGACAAGTTCAAGTGGCTTACTAGTTGATCCTTCCTTCTCAGGGAAATTAGTTCTGGTTTGCTTTCCAAAATAACATGATTTTCATGTATTGTCTAGAATTCTGATGTTAGGGAGATCATGAACCGTCGATATTTGCATGCTTTCCTTATCTAAGAGAAGCTTAGATGCCCCAATATTCTGTGCCATAGCCAGTGTTCATCATTCTTCCTTAGATAGCATTGTTGTTGTCCTCCCTTGAGTATGTATAAATTATTTGGAGTTCTTATGCCTTTGATCACTATTTCTCCAGTATCAAGCTCACGAACAATACATCCATTTGGTCGAAATATTACCTCATTTCCTTGATCACACATTTGACTGACACTCAATAGATTATGCTTTAAGCCATCAACATACATAAAATTTCCATCTTTGACCTTTTCTTTGAAAAGAACAGAACCTTTACCTTTTATGAGTGCAGGGGTGTCATTTCCAAATGAGACCTTCCTTTCCTTTTCTAAGGCACTATATGACTGAAGTTTTTCTTTATCACTTGTCATATGTTTCGAGCATCCACTGTCGATGTACCACTGATTTTCCTGTCCTTCCACATATAAGGCTATACCACATCTTTCTGGTTGCGGTTCTTTCTTTCTCCATGTTTTGGAACTTAATTAAGCTTGCTCCTTCTGAGTTATTTGCCGAAACCTACTCTTGCATTCAGAATCTTCATGACCGAAGTTGTTACAAATAGAACATTCTATTTCATTTTCAAGAGCAGAAAAGTTATTATAGGTCCTTTTCATGATCCTAGTCACACTCCTATGATTTCTTGCTTCTCTAGTCATGATGGTCTTGTAGGCAACACATTGAGTAGCTTTGTGTCCAAAGTTATGACAAGAGAAACATTGGCCATTGAAGAAATTCCTGTGATTATCAAACCTATTGTCCAGGTGATTGTAGTTTCCATAGGAAAATTGAGAATGATTTACCTGTGGTTGGTTGTAACTTCTGTTCATCCTTGAAGTAGATTTCCCCGATTTACTTGGTGATCTTTGTTCATCCTTGAAGTAGATTGACCCTGATTTATCTGGTGATCTGCTTTATGCCTTTGTTGTCGATTGTCAACCTGTTCACTTCTCCTTGCTGCATCTAGATAACGTTTGGAGGTGGATGGCTTCTGTGCTTGATATGCTTCTTCAGAATATCCAAGACCTATCTTGATTAGAGGAGAACGCTGCACTTTGATAATCTCATCTAAAGTTTCAGATCCTTTAGCAAATCTAAGATTAAGAGCTTTTGTTTTCTCAATATCTTTTCTAAGTTCCACAATTTCACATTCTAACTTTTCATTGTGTTTTTCCCTTTCAGCAAGTTGGAATTTTAGAGTATCTATGATCATACTCTTTTCTTCTAAAAAGATTTTAAGTTTAGAAATTTCTTCATAGAGATCATCTTCATCTATAGTATCCAAGAAATCATCATCTTCAAAAGCCATAAAAAGTCTATAATCATTACATTGTTCATCTTCATCACTAATTGAAAATCCATCACTGTCTTCATGTGTATAATAGCTTTTCTTACTTACATTATATTTTATGTTCCATCTAACTGGTTCCTTACCTTTGTCAAGCTTATGAGGACACTTGGCTACATAGTGACCGACTCTTCCACAAGAAAAACATTTGAAAGGTAGCTTACCTTTGAATCTTCCAGAACCCCATTGAAGGTTCTTGACAAAGTTTGATTCTTCCTCTCCTTCTGACATATGTCCTGACTCATTGTAATCTCCTTTTCCTGAAGCTTTGAATGCGGCTTCTCTCCTATCTGATGGTCACCCTTTTCTCATTTCAAAAGTAGTTAGGATTTTGTGCAGCTATGACATGATAATGTTCTGTAGATTCTTCTTTTCTTCTATGGCAAAAACTTTTGATTCAAACTTTGAAGACAAAGATCTTAGAACCTTTTCAACCAAAGTAACTTCTTTTATCTCTTCACCCAAGTTTTTCATACGATTAACAATCTCATCTATACGTAACAAATAATTAGCCACACTTTCATCATTGTGCATTTTGAGATTTTCATATTGAATTCTGAGAGATTGTAGTTTGTCACGTTTTACCTGATCATCTCCTTCATAGCTTAGAATGAGCTTGTCCCATATTTCTTTTGCAGTTTTGAGCTGCATAACCTTGACGAATTCTGATTGAGATAAACTCGCTAATAGAGTATTGGCAGCCTTTGCATTTGTTTCATACTGCTTCATACCAGTTGTATCTGTAGGAGTTGCTGATGGAAATGTGTATCCTACTTCCACGATATCCCAAACTTCTGTACCAAAAGATTGAAGATAGGTTGTGATTCTTACCTTCGAATAGACGAAGTTGCTCCCATCAAAGATTGGTGGCCTGATAGATGCCTCCTTTTTGCAGTTGCTCATGATGATAGATCTTCCTTCAAGCGATCAAGCTTCTTCTAAAGGACCTGCTCTGATACCAATTGTTGGAAATAATACTAAGAGGGGGGGTGAATCAATATTATCTAATCAATTATTTTTCATTTCACAATCAGATTTGTATACGCTACTTTAGTTATGGGAAACTGCATATATACGCTATTGTGTCTAAGGCAACCAACGTATATCAATAAACTTATGATTCGTTAAATGTTGATCTTTAATCAGTGCATCAGAACTTAATTAACCATAAGAATAGTAAATAGGTGCAGCAAAACAAAACAGATCATCACACACATGGACACAAGATATAGGGTGGAAACCCAATGTGGGTTAAAACCACCTGCTGCAATTCGTCTCTATCTTCTTTTAATAAGAAACTTCTTTTTACAATATTTCAGTACTGGTGAAGTCTTATACCAATATGCAGGCTTCTACCTGCAGAAGGCTACAACCTTCTCTTGTTCTCCAGCTTCTCCTGGAAGGGTTGCTACAACCCCCTTAGCTCTTGTACTAGCTGATGTACAAGTACGTAGGTGCTGACCTACAGAAGGCTACAACCTTCTCTTTTCTTCTAGGGACCACGTTTCATAAATTTTCAGACTGGATCCATCAATAACAATAATCAAACATCAAATACATCTGCATCAACCAATCTCCTTTGCTGAATCAAACAATTACTTCTCTGAATGTTGTAACCAAAATACATTAACAGTAACCAAAAACCAATCCTAAACCCAGAACACTGCAGCAATAAACAAAAGTAGCTAAAACATATTTCATGAGATGTACGCTACTTAAATATGTAGAACCTGCATGCATACGCTTCTATATTAAGGCCAACCAGCGTATACGTAGTTTTGACTTACTGAACCAGCGTGTATACGCGCCTCTGCTGTGTCGAACTTGCGTACAGATCTATAAAAGATAATTTACCCTTTTTACTTATTCAAACATCAGTTATACCTAGATTATCATATTTATAGATCTAGTCGTGCGCAAAATATAACAGATCAAAATCACATAAAGATACTACTATTCAAGCCTTAATATCTTGATCCAAAAATAGAACTTATCCTTCTTCTAGCATTCAGGTTCCTCCTTGGTTTAGATCCAGCTATGCACCATAACCCAATTCTATATCTTGCTCTTCATAAGAAATTCAATGCTTGAGTGAATGCATTTTCCTAATGATCTCTTCCCCCTTTTATAGTCTTAGGCCTTACTCAATACTATGGTCCAAAACCATAGAGAATCAATACCATGGACCCAATACCTAGGTTCAACACTTCGGACGAGATACCATGGTCCAAAACCATAGGTTCAAATACCAAGGACTAAATACCATGGACCAAAAATAAGTTTTCCCACATGTACGTGCTTTTCCTTGCATGAAAGTGCATGCATAAGTATACACACCTTTTGATCGTCTAACCCGCGTGTATATGCATCTTGGTTAAGAGGAACCTGTGTATATCTCTTTTTCTTTCATTCTGAGAGCCTGAACTATGATCTGTCATTTGAGTAAGTTGCCATCAAGGACAACACCTGTGTCATAGTGCCAAACCTATGTCATAATGCCAACACATCAATCTAATCATCATAAAAAATTTCCAGTATTCCTTAAAACCTTCAATAGCTTTGCCACATACCTTGTCATCTTGATTAATGAGCCAAATGGATCTATATTTTAAACTCTGAATTATTTGGATAATGGGGTTTCCATGGACGGATTGAATTCTGGATTGTTTGACAATGGATTAACTGGGGCAAATTGAACAACCAATCTAGCTATCTGATTTTATTTTTTCCCTCAAAAATTAAATCTCATCAGTAAAAAAAGTTCCGGGGAATATGTACTTTCGTTTCCCAGTGTGTTCACCAAGTTGTTATCACTCAGAAATGTCCTCTTGGCTTTGAAAGAAAAATTCCTATGGTAACCTTTTCAAACCAATGTTATAGATTGAACACTAGCCCCTTTAATCTAGAGAGGGCTCTCTCTGACAACCTAATCACTAATCTTATCAATTCCCTATGCCTTTAAACAATGGCTAGATCTTCAGTAGTTTTGTGCTAAAACAGGGTTTGGTTGGGATGAATCAATTAATCCATTGGACAATGGGTTCAACAAATCAGTTTTTAAGTTCAATTACCAAGACCTTGATTGTATGAATTGAAATGGACAGAGGTAGGTGTTTTGGGCAGATTTAATGTTTCTTCAAATGCCTAACCGTCTAGACATAGTAGCTAGTCTAGAAACAATAGACAGAGTAATTCGTTGCTTTTCCTATAGTTGACAGAGAAGAGAAAGAAGAAAAAAGATACCAACCTGTAGCTTTCACTCGATCCCTCTCTCCTTGTAACGATTTTGCCACTCCTTTCCATACTTAACTTGCTTGGAAACTACTTGCACACAAGCCAAGACAGAAACCCATCAAAGCATACAATAATGATGATTTGTTAACTAAACATATCATAGAATCAAGAATATGATATACATCATATAAACACATGAATGTAAAAATCTTAGAATCATTTATTGATAGAAGGAAAGATTACAACCCATGTAGATGCATGCTCGATTCAGTGTCATCCTTCCAGCTTCAAACCCGTCTCTCCTTATGAAGCAACAATTCGACATCATTATAATACTCTTACTAATCTCATTCAAACAACATTTCCTTAGCTCAAGAAATTCCAACCTAGATCAGCCTTTGAATGCTTGGTCAATTTATAGCTGAATGGAGGAGGTTAAGCCATTAATGGCCCTCACGAATGCTTTGCCAAAATTGGGAAGTGGTTCAATGGAGGAAGGGATAATGGATTAAGGTTCACTCATCCTCTTCCTCATCCAAAAGCGAGCTCAATCCATCTAGGAACTTCCAGAAGGATCCATTGGATGAGGAATCCAATGGATTCATTTTAAAAATTCGATGAACCTCGCTCATCGCAGGTGAAACAAAGGCTAGGTGCAATGCATCACACCCAGTCATTGTAGTTTCTACATTGCAATGCAGCCAGATAGAAGGTTGCCTACGATTATCTCCTTAGGGACACTTTTTGGATGAATGGTATCATGAAACTCTTGGGAGGAAATCATGATGTAGGTTGACTTCATTATGGAATGAAAACAACTGAATTAGGCATTAATGGACCCTAATAGTACGGATCTGGAAGTTGGGGTTGATGTGCCCAAATTGACCTGTAACAGTTGCCCCCTAAAGCATGAAGTCGAAAATAAACATGTTGAGTGAGATGCTTTAATATTTGGAGAGAAGGTTTCGCAATGGAAGGAGACCTGAATCAGTTACAATACAAATATCATGATACTTTGATTTTTTCTCACGAACTACCTGAGGGACGACATGCCCATGCTCAGCTTATAAAATTTCATTACATGTACAAATATATTCATCTACAGATATAGACCCATGAATGGATGACCATGAATGTAAGGCCATTTGTACATTTGATATAGTAGTCCTGAAAATATATCATAGCCCAGATGGATGAAACTAGATCCGAGTTCTTCAATCTCATCCAATCTTTCGCTTGATGTACAATTCTAACCATGTGAATAGATGATTTGAAGTCGAACATAGAGAGACATCATCTGATTACCAGCCAATGATGTAAGTTGTTAACAGATGCGAGAGGAGTCACCGATAATGATAATGACCCTCAAGGTACTGCAGTACATTTCACAAGGTGTGAATAAATGATTTGATGTCAAACACCATACGAAGTCTTTCAGTCGAAGGCCAATGATGTCAACCTATCGCCAGAAGCAAGAAACCTGCCATTGATGGCAAGCCTCAAGGTACTGAAGGGGTGTTTTTAAGTCAACTTCTTGGATGATGTTGATGTCGACAAGAAGCGACTCATCGCAGGAGGGCCTTGATGTATCCCACATCAACGACACGAAACGAGGTAAATGATTTTGGAGATGAAACATCAACTGATGACACAAGGTTCAGGAATGGCGAGCATGAAAATGAAGGTTTACAGTATTGTAAAGGATGAAGTTTTGAGTTGAATGACTTCTCTTGAACATATCGGCGACACTGAAGTGAATTGGTAGCATTGACCCAAAAAAAGCAATGGATGGTATGATAGACCAACGGTGTGATAACCATCAAGCTGAATGACCCAACACACATAGTCACAGTGATGAGGATAAAGTGTCATGCTCAAGAGAAACCTGCTGTTAGGACTCCAAATTGACCATTTTTGACCTTGTATTTTTGCTATAATATTACCCTTTTTCAGTTCATAAGTTGAAAGCTTTGATTACATAATGACCTAATTACCCCAAGGTATGAGGTAACTCTCTGCATGACTATGTGTTTAATTATTCATTACATATTCATGTTATCTTTATATTTATCTTTGGAAAAGATAACCAAGTTGCTAAGTAACCGTTGAACTATCTAAAGTCTGCAGAAATTATAATTCATAGTTGTTGTAACACCAGAAATGACAACTACGCAGTTGCTGCAACACCAGAAACAGCAACTACGCAGTTGCTACAGCCAGCAACAACAACTATCTAAAGCAGGGAAATGTTATTTTGCAACAACTGGAATAACGAAAATAACAAATGGCAACTATCAGAAGATCGCCAGAAGTCCATGCTGACACAACACGATCAACAATTGTCCAAAAAGGGCAAAACACGGTTACAGTTGCTAAAAACATCAGAAACATCATGAGTTTACTAAACAAGCAACGATGGGGAAGCGCAAAAGATAGTGCGAGGATTCCAAGAAGACGGTTGAAGTTCGGTTACCAGCTGTGTAACAGTAAGAAACCCAAGAAAGAATACACTGTCACATTGTTGTAACAGCATCCTGTAACAAGGATGGATTTCTTATTTTTGACAGAAAGGTTTAACTGAATGAACTATGACAGTCTATTGTAATAGATGTCTGCTCTATAAAGACGAGCCATCTACATTAGAGGGGGGGGGAGAAAAACAGTTTGTAAGGGAAATTTTGAAAGACAACAGCAAAGTCTGAAATTTTATTGTAACTGGATCTTTTGGCAGATGAATAGAAGATTGTTCTGAGCACCTAATCCATCATTTGTGTTCTGGGGAATCTTGTGAGAGGGACAGGGCCCACCTTCCTCACAAGATTCACCCATTTACTTTTTTGTCAAGTGTGTAGTGTGTTTGGTAATTTATTTTTACTGGTACTCTGTTTTGGATTCTGTAGCATTACCTCTGATAATTTCCTTTTTGTTGGTACACTGTTCTGTTAATTGCTTGAAGCTGTAAAAGGATACTTCACCGATGAATTAGAATTGCAGTGTGTATTAGAAATCTGGTTACAGGGGCAGGTGTTGAACGTCCTTACCTGGAGGATAGGGTCCTAATCCTCTGCTAACAGAGCATCCATCACTTCTCTTCTCAGATTTGTATTCTTCGTTAACTGCTTTCATTTTATCTTTGCAATGCACTGTTATAACATAGAGTGAGGAGTTTTTGACATAAACAGAATCGTGTATACTACAGATTTTTTTTTAATGCTTTTAGAATTAAGTACATACAGTACGCGATAGCCTTTGAAATAAAAGACTTTCCCAGGTTGACAAATTAATGTGGTACTTGACTGTTTAATCAATAAACAATTCAATTAGCCAACATTTTGGCGCCGTTGCCGGGAAGGCGACTAGAGATTTCTAAAAGCATTAATGATTTCTTTTTAAGAATAACAGGTGCATGAGAGGACACAGGAAACCTAATTTCACGGGCGGCAAAGGCGGAGGAGGAAGAAAAACCTTTATTGACGAAATTATCTCCAAGGCCAAGACATCACAGAGGACGAGTTCCCGGAGGCCTCAGATCCAGCATTCCTCACAAACAGATCGACAGACGGAGGAAGTACTAGGACCTGAAAGGAAGCTGGAAGTACCAGAATATACTGAGGAACCGGTAGAAGAACCTGAAGAAACAGAAGATACAGAAGATAAAGCAAGTGATTCAGGAAAAAGACCAATGGAGGATAACAGAGCAGAAGGAAGAGGGGAAAACTCACTCTCTACTCTAGAATTTCCTATTGGGGAGCTCCCGAGAGGAGCAACCCCCATGAAGAACATTCCACTCTCAGCATTACCCAACTTTCATGGGTTATCCTCTGAAGACCAGGATGAATTCCTCTTTGAATTCGATATACTATGTAGAAGTTATGATTATGTGAGCCCTAATCAGAAACTAAAACTGTTTCCAGCAACATTGAAAGGGAATGCGTTAAGGTGGTTTATGAGCTTAGGAGCTTAGGCAATCACTACCTGGGATCAGATGAAAAAAAGCTTTCTGGCCAAATATAAAGATTACTGCCGAACAAGAGAAAGGAAGGAAGAATTGTTTAAAATGGTTCAGAAGGAGGACGAGAGTCTGGAAGACTTTTTGGAAAGACTACAGTATAATCTGCAGTGGTCTGACCACCCTAACATGAGTAAAGATATTCTGAAAACAATATTGCTGAAAGGGGTACGAGATGACTGCTTGAACATGTTGAATATGCTGGGAAAAGGGGACATTTCCAAGGAACCATTTGATGAAATTATCAACCTTTGCATGAGATGTTCAAGAGGAGCAGTAAGCAGATCAAAAAGCAGGGACAATGTATATTCAAGAGTTCAGAAGTCAGCAAGTGGAGGAGCAACAAGGGCTGAAATAGGTAATTTGTTAGAAGAATTTAAAATTGAGATGTTAAGCTCTTTTGCTTCACAAATTGATGCCCTGCAGGTAAAGAAGAAACAGGCGGAAGCAGAAGCTGCCCTAGCTATTTTTTGTTCCAAATGCAGAGAAAAACACCCACTCAGGGAATGCCCACTAGATAAGGTACCAATCTGCACGATCTGCGAAAAGGACCATGAGACCCAACAATGCCCCTCTCTGCCTGGAATTAAAGCAGCATTGCAGTCAACTGAAGAAGAGGCTGAAGCAGTGTATCTGATGACACAGAGGAGGCAATGGCCACAAAGATAAGGTATGAATTCTAACACAGCATTTAGTCGTTGGAATAATCATTCTCCTTTTCAAACAAATTACCCACCCATGAACCAAATGCAGTACCCACCCTTTAACACAATGAATTTTCCACCTATGCAACAACCAAATCTTCCTTTTCCTGATCCTACCATATGGAATCCTTGGGCTCCCCAGCAACCGTATTTTAATCAATGGAATCCGAACTGGGCAGACCAACAGATGCCATTTCCTCAGCATCAACAGTCTCTTTCCTTACCATCCAATACTCCTCCAAATAACCAGGCAATTAGACGCAGCTGCCTGTGCAACCTAACCCCAACCCAAATAATAATAAAGCTTTGCAAGCAATTGATGTTCAAAATCAGCCTGTCTCCCCCATGCAATGTAACGATATCCATCTTCGCTCAGGGAGAATTGTTGAACCAATCATTGATGACATTACTGACTCTGATAAAGAGGAAGTTACAAAAGAAAAACCAGCTAACAATAATGCTGAAACAATTGAATCAGCATCTAACAACAATGATCAAACAGCAGATCCACCATTCCCTGAACGTCTGGCTCTCACTAAAACACTTGAGCAACCTGCTTTTAACCTTTTAGGCGAACTACAGAATTTATACGTTAAAATTCCATTATTGCAAGCATTAAGAGATGTTCCCATTTATGCTAGGACTGTTAGAGATATTTGCATAAAAAAACCTGGAAGAAAAGCTAAGGACCCCCTCACAGTTCATGTGATGGGAGAACTGACTGCTTTAATGACAGAAAAAGATCATCCTGTGAAATATGGTGACCCTGGTCACCCTACAGTAACAGTTCAGGTTGGAAAAACCTTTGTCTCTAAAGTTCTAGTAGATTTAGGTGCTGCAATAAATATTATGACACTTGAAACAACACAATTGCGTCAGTTAAAAAACTTTATTAGGGAAACTCCAACCATCCTAGAATTGGCTGATCGCTCTACAATTAAACCTGAAGGGGTCATTGAAGATTTAATAATCTCTGTAGAATCCTGGAATTACCCAGTTGAATTTGTGGTGTTGCAAACTAAAACAAAGTTGGGGGGTCATCCGCTGATTCTAGGAAGACCTTGGCTAGCTACAACAGATGCTTTCATCAGCTGTAGATCAGGATCGATGACCATCTCTAATGGGCACGAAACCAAACAGCTTACCCTTTATCCTCATGCTACACCCATGATTAATAATGACAATTTTGTATGGGTAGATTATGAGGATGGAGAAACCCAACCTATCTTGACTATCGGACAAGCTTTAACTTTCAAAGACTCTACCGAAGATGAATTAATCAGCAGCTTCATTTCTGAACCTTCTTCGGTCAGCCCTGAAATGTATAATCACCTCACTACAATCTTGGAATCTGAATCTCAGCAGAACGTGAAAGATAAAAATTTGTTTCAGACAACAGTAGGGAGCCCCTCCAAAAGTACAACAATAGAAATTGAGCCTGGCAAAACATTAAATATAAATCCTAACTTAAATGATAATGAAAAACAACAGTTAATAAAGTTACTCCGGGAAAATAAAGAAGCATTTGCATGGGACTATACAGACATGAAAGGGATCTCTCCTGAGCTATGCACTCAACGTATTTATATTAAAGAAGGATTCTGCCCAGTCTGTCAACCCCAGCGGCGGATGAATCCCAATCTAAGGGAAATTGTGAAGGAGTAACTTCAAAAACTCTTGAATGCAGGATTTATATACCCTATATCTGATAGTGAGTAGGTTTCCCCACTTGTAATTGTACCCAAGAAAAATGGAAAATGGAGAGTATGTGTGGATTAAAGAGCTCTGAATAAAGCCACCCAAAAAGACCATTTCCCTTTACCATTCATTGATCAGGTATTAGATAATTTGGTAGGTAAGAAATTCTTTTCATTTTTGGACGGATTTAGTGGATATAATCAGATTAAGATTACACCCCAAGACCAGGACAAGACCACGTTTACTAGCCCATGGGGGACTTTTGCTTACAAGGTACTTCCATTTGGGCTATGTAATGCTCCAGCAACATTTCAAAGAGCAGTGATAGGGATCTTTTCTGATATGCTAAATGATTCATTAGAAATATTTATGGATGACTTTACTCCTTATGGAGTGACTTTTGAAGATGCACTACAGAATCTTGAAAAAATACTTAAGCGATGTATAGAAGCACACCTTGCCTTAGGCACTGAAAAATGTCATATGATGATGAATCAAGGTATTGTATTGGGTCACTTCATCTCATTCCTAGGAATTCAAGTCGATCCAGCCAAAATACAGGTAATTCAGACCCTCCCTATCCCCAAAACACAAACTAATGTAAGAAGCTTTTTAGGACATGCTGGATACTATAGAAGATTTATTAAGAATTTTTCCAAAATAGCTTCTCCTCTATTTGTGTTATTAACAAAAAATGTTGAATTTAAGTGGACTGATGATTGTGAAAAAGCATTTAATGAACTTAAACATCAGTTGTCTACAACTCCCATTTTGAGAGGACCTGATTGGGCACTACCCTTTCATATATCCTCTGATGCCTCAGATACTGCAATTGGAGCTGTCTTGGGCGAGGAAGAAAATAGTCTTCCCTATGCCATTTATTTTATAAGTAAGAATATGACACCAGCTGAATTGAATTATACAGTCACTGAGAAGGAATTCCTAGCAGTCATTTATGCTATCAATAAATTTCGACATTATATTACTGGCTACACTACTTTTGTGCATACTGATCACTCGGCCATTAAATATTTGATAAATAAATCAGTTACAAATGCTCGAGTCACCAGATGGTTATTATTATTACAAGAATTTGACATCACAATTATAGATAGGCCAGGAAAAGAAAATGTAGTTGCTGTTTTCCTTTCTCGATTAAAAACTAATGAAAATGCTCCAGTAGATGATTCTTTTCCTGATGAATATTTATTTGCAGTATCTGCTCACTCACCTTGGTATGCAGACATTGCCAATTACTTAGTTGCAGGAAAATTACCATCGCACCTATCACACAGGGAAAGAAGAAAGATCATCCAGCAAAGTTCTAGGTACAGCTGGATAAGCGGGTGTCTTTTCCATACAGGAATCGATTAGGAAATCCGGAGGTGCATTGGTGAAGATGAAATTTATGATGTACTAAAAGCTTGTCACGATGGCCCTTGTGGAGAGCATTTTGCAGATAAAAGAACAACACACAAGGTACTCATAATGGGTTATTATTGGCCCTCACTCTTCAAAGATGCAAGGAAATATGTGAAGGCCTGTGATAGCTGTCAAAGAATGGGCCAGCCTAATCATAGGGATGAAATGCCACTCAATCCCCAGGTAATTCTTGAACCTTTTGAGAAATGGGCATTAGATTTTATAGGTCCCATTAATCCCCCATCCAATCAAAGAGTGTACATATTAGTATGCACAGATTATATGACTAAATGGGTAGAAGCTAAGGCACTCCTTAAAGCTAATGAAGAAGCAGTACTAACATTTTTATTTGAAGAAATCTTTGTTAGATTTGGATTGCCCAGAGAATTAGTCACGGATGGAGGACCTCCTTTCAACTCTCATGGCTTCAAAAATACGCTTTAGAAATATCATATTAAGCACAAAATGACTACACCTTATCACCCCCAAGCAAATGGGCAGGTAGAAAGCACCAATAAAGTCATAGAAGCCATCCTAACAAAAACAATAAAAGAGAATAGAAGGGACTGGTTTCAAAGGTTGCCCGAGGCATTATGGGCCTATAGAACTACTTGGAGGAATACTATGGGCTTTTCACCTTATGAATTAGTTTTTGGAAAGAACGCTATCTTCCCTGTAGAGTTTGAAATCAAAACTTTAAGAACTGCTTTAGTTGTTAACCTTGATTTGACTGATGCACAAACAGCCAGGTTGCAACAACTTCAAGAGTTGGACGAGAAAATACTGGATGCCATCCATCAAACAACCATGATACATCAACATAGAAGCAGGTGGCATGACAGAACCATCAAGAAAAAGCAGTTCCAGAAAGGTAACTGGGCTCTACTCTATGATTCCCGTTTCGAGAATTTCCAAGGTAAGTTAAGAACAAGGTGGTTAGGGCCTTATGAAGTGGATGTTGTTTTTCCAAATGGGACAGTCATACTTTTAACAATTGATGACAGCAGAACACCACTACTAGTGAATGGATATCGACTCCATTTATATCACCGGCCTGTTTCTAAAGAAGATTTTAAAGCCACTTGCATGGCAATTAAACAGTATGCTTTTCCAGGGGAACTTGCTGTCCCTCAAGGCACTTAAATTTCTATTTATTTATGCATTTTTAGATTAGATATTCTTTTCAACTAATAATCCCTGCCAAGGGTTGCCATATTACATTTCAGTATTTTGCAGATTTTAGCTTTGGAAAATAGCTGAGAACAAAAGCTTCAAAGGAATCACTTTGCGGACTTGGGAGCCCTGTTGCTGCAACACCAATCCCCGTTGCTGCAACACCAATTCCTGTTGCTGCAACACCATTTCCCGTTGCTGCAACACCAATTCCTGTTGCTGCAACACCACTTTCCCGTTGCTGCAACACCACTTCCTGTTGCTGCAACATCTTTTCCCGTTGATGTAACATCACTTCCAGTGGCTGCAACACCAATCCCCGTTGCTGCAACACCACTTCCCGATCCCGTAATACCTTTTTCAGCAATTCTCTCATTTATAAAAGCACCAGTCTCTCCACTTCAGCCCCCCAAGAAACGAATTTTTATAAAATAAACCATTTCCTATGATGATTACAATACTCCACTATTACTTCCCGTCATTATTATTAAAAATCGCCGGTATTCTCATACTCTTAGACCCGCTTTAATCATTATGGATCCAGCAAAAGATAAGACAAGACTTTTCGACGCAGCAACCAAAAAGGTAAAACATAAAGGTACGCATGATTATGTATGGACATTAAATAATAGTTAATGTGGAGATGTTGATAGGACTACCGAATAATTGTACTTCCAATCATATCACTTACGCATAGCTTTTGGGGGGGATTACCAAAGCGCTCTCATAATTGCATAGTACGCCAACTGCCGCCGCCCTTAACTCTCCTGGTAATATGTAAAAGTCATCCCATCACGGCATGTTACCATTTGCAATAGTTTACTCTGAACTGAACTTGGAAGCTCGGCTCTGAACTGAGAATTTCACTGAAACAGCAGCTATGGGAGGAAATCTCATCACATATGAACCTGGCACAATAGCACTTCTTGAGCTCTATCTCGAGGTTTATCAAATATTTCTGCAAGCGGGATGGCTAGATTATTTTAGGAGACTTCCAGACTTTGACGTGCAGCAAGTCCTCGAGTTTGCATGCAATTTAACAGAGGTATTTTTTGTCATTCAGGGAGTTCAAATCCCAGTCACGGAGAAAGTCATAGCCCAAGTTACCGGGCTACCAGCTAATGGCATACGGTGGTTCAGTAGGAAGCACTTGATCCTTAATGTGCAGCAGGATTATCTTCAACCAGGCGAGCAGGTGGAACCCAAGGGCAGAGGCGTAGCACTTCAGTCATTGCCTCAACCGTGGCCAAAAGTTGCTGAATTTGTGAAGCAATACCTGACGTGCGAAGGCCGGTACCAGGTAATTTACCAGCATGATTTCGTCTTGTTGAATCATTTGAGGAATGGTCAGTTGATAAATATGCCATATTATCTATTGGGATGTCTTAAAAATGTCACGTTACACTGTCAGCGCAAAGCGTCCACTTCTTTCCTTGAAACACCACCGTCTAGCTCAATTGTTGATAAATAGGGGCCTCACCTTAAATAACCCCCCACCCCCCATTAATTCCCATCAAGAGGCAGAAATCCCTCAGCCAGAACAGGAAATTCCTCATCAAGAAGAGGAAATTATTCACCAAGCTGAGGACATACCTCAGCAAGATGAAGAAATCCCTCAGCAAACAGAGGACATTCCTGAGCAAATAGCCGAAGAAATCCAGGACATTCCTGAGCAAATACCCGAAGAAATCCCTCAGCAAACAGATGACATTCCAGAAGAAATGCCCGAAGAAGTCCTCCAGCAAACACCCCCACAAGTTGCTGAAAATGTACAATCAGCAGTAGAAATACCCACGGAAACAACTCCATCCCCCAATAGAACCAATCCATCCATTCCCATACTTGGTATTTCTACCAATGACTCTGATGATAACATCCCTATTACCCTGCTCAAATGAAAAATGCAGCAGAAAAATGAAACCCCACCAAAAAGAAGAAGAACTAGGGCTTCGGCTAAAGCAGCTGTTATTTCTGCCACTGTCCCTATTTTAAAGAAAGCCAACCTGAAAAGAAAAATTTCTGAATTCCCTGCTTCTCTACCCAAGCAAAGGACTCGGTCATCTATAATAGTTGAATCTCCTAGCCACACCCTCCCCAGCTCACCACCCATCACGTTAAAAACCTGCATTCCCACCAGCCCTGGAAACTCCTCTCCCTCACCCTCAGAGGGTGAGATGCAGAGTGTTCACAATATCACAACATCATCTTTTAAGGCAGCTGTCACACAAGAACCAGCTGCCGAAACCCAAGGTAATATTGGCCAAGAAGCTGCAACACAAGAAACAACCACTAACCCAGGTGACACACAAGAACCACCTATTGAGGGTATAAGTGATCAAATCAATGTTGAAGCACAACCTCTGCCTCCACTGGAACCTGCCGCTCCACAAGCTCAGCCTACCATATCTGCCCTGCAGGAAGAAATTGAATTTCTGAAGTCCCAAATCCAGGATTACCAGGAGGAAATAATAAGGGTCAAGGAAGCCTACCAAAATGAATTTAGCCTGCACATTTTAGCACGAGTAGCATCTGCAGCAGAGAAGAGTAAGGAGAATGAATATATGTGTGCCAATTGTGGTGAGATATATACTCAAGCAGGATACAAAGTAGTTGCAGAACCAATGACTGAAGTCTCTGCTGTTGTGGTTGAAACAAAAGAACCTGTTGTTACACAAACTACAGAAGCAAAAACAGAAACACCACAACCCTCTGCTGAAACAGAAGAACCTGCTGTCACACAAGAACCAACAGGCTCTCCAGAAAAGGTGCAAGAGCAGACAGAAGAACCTGCTGTCACACAAGAACCAGCAGGCTCTCCAGAAAAGGTGTAGGATCAGACAGAAGAACCTGATGTCACACAAGAACCAGCAGGCTCTCCAGAAAAGGTGCAGGAGCAGACAGAAGAACCTGTTGTCACACAAGAACCAGCAGGCTCTCCAGAAAAGGTGCATGAGTAGACAAAAGAACCGGCTGTCACACAAGAACCAGCAGGTTCTCCAGAAACTGCAGAGGAGCAAACAGAAGAACTTGCTGAAACACAAGAACCAGCAAGTTCTCCAAAAACTATACAGGTGAAAACAAAACAACCTGCTGTAACACAAGAACCAGCAGGATCTTTAAAAAGTGTGAAGAAAGAACTAGAAGGATTTGTTGTAATACAGCAATCAGCAGGGAATGAAGAGGAAGATATAAAGTCACCACGACCTACCCAAACTATTGTGAAGAAAGAAAAAGAAGCAGTTACACAGGAATTAACAGGGAATAAAGAAGAGGATATAAAGTCACCACGGCCTACCCAAACTGCTGTGAAAAAAGAAAAATAAGTATTGGTTGTAACACAGGAATCAGGAGGAAATGAAGAAGAAGACATAAACTCACCCCAGTCTACCCAAATTGCTATGGAACAAGAGGAGGAAGCAGTTACACAGGAATCAGTACAGAATGAAGAAAAAGACATAGACTCACCCCGGCCTACCCAAATTGCCATGGAACGAGAAGAAGAAGCAGTTACACAGGAATCAGTACAGAATGAAGAAAAAGACATAGACTCACCCCGGCCTACCCAAATTGCCATGGAACGAGAAGAAGAAGCAGTTACACAGGAATCAGTACAAAATATAGAACAAGAAGAAGAAACAGTAGCTGGAAATGGAAAGGAAGACATCGGATCATCCCGGCCTACTCCAATTATCACATAGCAAATTATCCTTGTTGATGCCTTTACACAAACAGAACCTCCCTCTGTTAGTGATGCATGCACAGAAACCGCTAGTTTTCAAGAATTAAAAGGAAAATGGTGGAGAGAATATGAGCTGTCACAAGGCAAAGCATTCCAATAGCAAAAGGGGATCTGGTTCAATTATGCATATAAGAACTGGGAAGCACTTGAGCAGTCTAGAGCTCAGTACAAAGAAATTAAGGAACTAAAAGCCAGACTGTCCCAGATGTTTGAGTTATTCCAAAGAATACTTGCCACAAGGAAATCATCTTTCAACTATGCAACATTTTTGAGGGAACGACTTACATTCTTACAGATAAAGGCAGTTAGAGAAGGTAGACCTCATCAGGTGGTTACATCAGAACAATTTATTCAAACCTTTGCAGAGGCACCTAAAAATGATCAAAATCTGTTATGCGAGCTTTATCTCCACAATGAAGCCATGTCCGAAGAGAGAAACATGAACATACTCCCTCTTGTTGGCGATATACAGCTCAGAGCTTTCATTTCCTTTTTAGCCAACCAACTTACTTGGCAAAACGCTTTTATCTCAGCACAACATAATGAACAGAACTGCCTTCTGTGGATCAAGGTTGAACATCAAAATGCAGCCACCTTCATTGCACAACACCAAAGAATGTTAAGTGAACCTGCAATGAAGGATCACATTAGGCAATTACAAGCAGTGGTCCTGCGAGATTGCCAACACTATGTGAGAACCAAGGCACCTTTGGCTATTAAAGCCAACAACCTATTCTGGGAAAACTGTCCCAAGGAGAGGCAGGAATATCACCCCTATAATCCACCTAATTTACAGGCAACAATCTCAAGGGTACCTTACTATGTTAGATGCATGCAACAATGTGCTGAAAATTGGATTGGCTACAGATTTAAATTTCCACTTCTATGGTTATCTGGTCAGCAATACAAGGGCCAGTTTGGATTATCCAAAAAGGAAGAGGCGGCAGCATGGAGGCAACTACAGACTGTCTGTGGGTTCAGAGACAAGTTTGATACCACTTTCTATAACTACTGTCTCAGTAATTTACACTGTTCATCCCAGTACTCCGACTCAGATTCAGAGTAAGCATTGCATGAGGACATGCAATCTCTTCAGTTGGGGGGGATGTTAGGACTCCAAATTGACCATTTTTGACCTTGTATTTTTGCTATAATATTACCCTTTTTCAGTTCATAAGTTGAAAGCTTTGATTACATAATGACCTAATTACCCCAAGGTATGAGGTAACTCTCCGCATGACTATGTGTTTAATTATTCATTACATATTCATGTTATCTTTATATTTATCTTTGGAAAAGTTAATAAGTTGCTAAGTAATCGTTGAACTGTCTAAAGTCTGCAGAAATTATAATTAATAGTTGCTGTAACACCAGAAACAGCAACTACGCAGTTGCTGCAACACCAGAAACAACAACTACGCAGTTGCTACAGCCAGCAACAACAACTATCTAAAGCAGGGAAATGTTATTTTGCAACAACTGGAATACCGGAAATAACAAATGGCAACTATCAGAAGATCGCCAGAAGTCCATGCTGACACAACACGATCAACAACTGTCCAAAAAGGGCAAAACACGGTTACAGTTGCTAAAAACATCAGAAACAACATGAGTTTACTAAACAAGCAACAATGGGGAAGTGGCAAAAGATAGTGCGAGGATTCCAAGAAGACGGTTGAAGTTCAGTTACCAGCTGTGTAACAATAAGAAACCCAAGAAAGAATACACTGTCACACTGTTGTAACAGCATCCTGTAACAAGGATGGATTTCTTATTTTTGACAGAAAGGTTTAACTGAATGAACTATGATAGTCTATTGTAATAGATGTCTCCTCTATAAAGAGGAGACATCTACATTAGAGGGGGGGAGAAAAACAGTTTGTAAGGGAAATTTTGAAAGACAACAGTAAAGTCTGAACTTTTATTGTAACTGGATCTTTCGGCAGATGAATAGAAGATTTTTCTGAGCACCTAATCCAGCATTTGTGTTCTGGGGAATCTTGTGAGAGGGACAGGGCCCACCTTCCTCACAAGATTCACCCATTTACTTTTCTGTCAAGTGTGTAGTGTGTTTGGTAATTTCTTTTTGCTGGTACTCTGTTTTGGATTCGGTAGCATTACCTCTGATAATTTCCTTTCTGCTGGTACTTTGTTCTATTAATTGCTTGAAGTTGTAAAAGGATACTTCACCGGTGAATTAGAATTGCAGTGTGTATTAGCAATCTGGTTACAGGGGCAGGTGCTGAACGTCCTTACCTGGAGGATAGGGTCCTGATGCTCTGCTAACATAGCATCCATCACTTCTCTTTTCAAATTTGTATTCTTAGTTAACTTCTTTCATTTTATCTTTGCAATGCACTGTTATAACATAGAGTGAGGAGTTTTTGACATAAACAGAATCGTGTATACTACAGATTTTTTTTTAATGCTTTTAGAATTAAGTACATACAGTACGTGGTAGCCTTTGAAATAAAAGACTTTCCCAGGTTGACAAATTAATGTGGTACTTGACTGTTTAATCAATAAACAATTCAACTAGCCAACACCTGCTACCATAAGGTGTTCTCAGCTTTTTCCCATTTTCCCCAGTCATTTCTGACCAATACCTCTTTATTTTTTATCAAGATTGAGGAGGATAACGTATGCTTGTTGTATAATTTCACCCTTTGGGTGAATCCATCACTATTTGATGCTTTAACGAGTCTAGCGAAGGTGAAACTCAACCTTGTCTATATGGACAAGTTTGTCGCTATTTGATTTTTTTAACGAGTTTAATGACAAATATAACTCGGTCCTTTTCACATTTAGAGAGTATAAAAAGGAACTAAAAGGAAACTCCATAGGTTATTTTTCACAAAATAATCTCTCAAGTCTGAAAAAGTGTAAAATAATACAAGAGAGATGTCATTTCCAATCCTTTAACGAGCTGGAATAGACAAGTGCTCAACAATATTTTCATATTTAGAGAGTCTGAAAAGAGTTTAAAGGGGACTCCATTTTGAGGAACGAGTGGTGTCTAGGGTAGCAACTCATTTTGATGATGTTGGAACTTCTCAAAACATGTTGATTTATGTGAAGAGGCTGGCTAATAAGACCACTCATTGCAACTGTTCCTCAAAAAAGGATAAAACAACCAAGTGAAAGCGTATGATCGGCCAAAGGGATGGTGGCAATGGGATAAAAACAATCAAGGCTCATCTAACAAAAAGGTTGATAGAATGGCAATCACAAGGGTTAAAAAAGGAAATGGGTTCCTTTTTAGACAAGATTGAACCATCAGGAACTATGCTTGGATTCACTTTCATTTTTACACAAGCTTGAAATGAACAACTATGCTTGAGATTGGTTTACATGCCCCCAACATGATGAAAAGGAGAGTCTCCTGTAACTAGATGGAAGTTGTTGCGATGAAGTAGGACGGTTATCCAACACCTTTTTCCTTCGTCCAGATAAGGACAAAGGTGAATGGGGTGATTCCATTCACATAACCTACAGGGAAACTTAACTTTACCACTAGGTGCATGCCCCCAAGCTTCATTACATTCACCTAAGTAGACTACTCATCACTATCAAGTGGATGGAATGAAGGTTATTTATGAGATCAAGTGAAAGACTCGATTGGGATTTTACGAGATCTAATCAAAGACTCGATTTAGAACTTGGGACCTTGTTTCATTTTTTAATGAGCTTGACACAAGACAAGGAACTCTGCTCAATGACCCTTGTTTCATTTTTTAACGAGGTTGACACAAGATGAAGAACTATCCTTGGATTCCTTAATTTCATTTTTTAATCAGGTTGACACAAGACAATGAACTATCCTTGAACCTATTTCATTTTTTAACGAGGTTGACACAGTAAAAGAACTATCCTCTTATTCCTTGTTTCATTTTTTAAATAGGTTGACACAAGATCACGAACTATCCTCTAAGTTAATCACAACTCATAAGAGGTCATGAAAGAGAGATCTGGTTCCAATGCCCCCAGTACATGTTGTACAACATCACTGAATTGATCGTTAGTTGATGTAGGTATGGAACAGGTTGCCACATAATTAACCCATGGCGGGGATGATACCACTGGTATAAAAGGACCAGTTAGGGAAGATGATTGACTAGGAGCCATATTTGGACTGGAAAATGAAAGCTAGTCAACAATGAAAATTCTACCTTCATGTGGAAAAAAAATCACTCGAAATAGTGTTGAAACAATAGCTCCCATGTCTTAAACATAGTTGCGCCCAATAAGTAAATTGTAAGCTAAGGGTCCTGGGACTACCATCACGTTCAGATAAACGATTTTTTCTCCCAAGGTAATGGGTAACTGAGGGAGGATCCCTAATGGCTGACTTGTTCCTATGTTAAAACCAAACAGATTCTGGGTAACTAGCACAAGCAGTGGCGAACCAAGCGCTTGCCAAGCAGTGTAGGAAAGGATACTCACAGATGCACCTTCATCTATAATAGTGCCAAATACAATCATATTACAAACTTGTACTATGATCTAGAAAGGCACATAAGAAGGAAGGCGGAATCTTGCCAGTCGATTCCAATCAAAGGAAGTGACTAGACTACTTGGAGGGGGTACCGTAGAAACGGGAGAATTAACCCCTTGAGTTACGAGAGCAGGAGGATTTTCCTCCTGTCTTGATGGAACAGGAGGACTGCCCCCAAGCTCATTAGAATCTGAAGAAACAAAAAGAACTTGAGTGGTATCATGTTCACTCTCTTTGGGAAAGGTACAATTGACTGAAGGTGAAATCGAGTCAACTATTACCTTGACCTGTTGATTTGGGTCGGGTATAGAGTCATAGGATTCACTTTCAGAGAGAGTGGTTTCGAGCAACGGTTGATTTTGGTCAGTGAATTCATCAACTAGTGGAGGATTTAGGGAGAGTTTCCTGTAACTAGATGGAAATTTCTGCGGTGAATCAGGATGGTTACCCAACACCTTTTTGGCTTCATCCAGATAGTGACAAAGGTGAATGGGATGATTCCCTTCACATAACCTACATGGAAACTTAACTTCACCCTTTTTTCCATGATCTTTATTACCACTAGTTGATGGTGTGTCACCAACATGATCTCAAGAAGTTGATGACACAGGATGACGTGAACAAGATGACCATTCTTATAAGATCTGAGGAATATTAGGACAACTCTGAAGAAGATGGTCTCCCACACAAAGTTTGCATGGATATCGAACTTTGTGAGGCTTGACGGGCAATTTCTCATCAGATGTTGCATTCAAAGCAATGGTTGCTTGGTTGCCCCTCTGTTGAATTTGCTTCTTCTTCTTCTTCTTCCCCTTCTTCTTCTTCTTAGCCGCCTAGTTACTAGTACCAATACTTTCACCAGGCGAAGAGGAAGAAGGGGAGAAAGAAACAACCGAAGAAGAAGGCAAAGGGTCAACTTTAGGATCAACTGGAGGTTGATTTTGTTCAGTTGGAGGTGTACTCGATTGCGGAGAAATCACAACATTTTGAACCAAGGAGGTTGAAAACAACCATACTAGCAAGCTAATGGTAAATCCCGGAAGGGACAATGTAGCCATATAAGGAGCACCAATATTTCCGAAAGGAGGAAAAGGACTAGGATTCCCATCAAAAGGAATTCCTTGATTGGTGGAATTCGGATTTGTCGCCATATGTTTCAACCTAAGATCAACTTAAGGAGTGAGCGTGGAGGATGTTATCTGCGGTCAATTAATTTTTACGACATTGGAACACAACTTTTCTTTTTCATTTTTAAAGAATCAAGAAAAAGCAAAAGATGACTCTAGTCGCTTTTGATGTTTAATGAGCCTGAAAGGACAAGTGCTTAGATGATCCTTTTACTTTTAAAGAGTCGAAAAGGAATGAAAGTGATTGCTCTGGAGATTCTAGACAAGAGGGTTTACCAAATAAATCACAAAACTGCAATATACACCTTGGTAATAAATGAAAGAGAAATTACCAAGTACTTTACATATAGTAGTCAATATTCCCGTACGCTGTGTTTGGTGCATTGCGATCGGTAAAGCGGTAGACTCGGCTTCCTAGGGATAAAGGATTTCAATCTATTGGGGTCTCCCACTATATACTCGACGGTATAGGGAGCACAAGTCCGTACTAGTACTTATCGAATTAGAGACGAGGAATCACCCAACCTCAGTGAAAACGACAACCACTAGGTTTAAAGACACCGGAACACATCCCTAGCCTAGACTTCTAGATGTTTTTCGTTAAGTTCCAATGCGTTATTAGATTAATTGATGTAAATTTTAGGTTGATATTGCTTAAAATTTGCCTTTGAAGGTTCACCACGAGATGTTTTCCGAAATTCCTAAGAATGCAACTAGAATGAGAAGCACTCTTTCCATTTAATTCCAGTAATGACAATCCTAGCTATGAGGGATAGAGCATATAAGTACTTTTTTAACAAACAACAAAGAGCACAAACTAATGCAATTCCCTAAACCATTCCTTTCAGGCATTCACAAACTTTAATATGCACAATGCATGTTTTTATTTTCAGTTTCTCTTAGTGTGAATAATGCAATAAGAAAAACTAATGCACAAACGATTCATAACTCTTTTCATACAAAATGATGATTTGTGACAATTTCTTTTAAAGGGAAAGGAAGACTGTACGACACTTTTTATTTTAAAGAAATGAAGATTTACGACACTTTCAACGAAAAGACAAACCATATGCACAAATAAATCAACTGAGCTTTTATGAATGAAGAATTCATGACAATTCAATTTTCGAAGGAAAAGACGACTTTACGACAATTTATTTCGACAAAGATCAATCGACCATATTATAAATTTGACTACAGACTGATAATGAAAAAGAAAACATTAAAGAAACATTAATCAATCCAATCAAAGTAAGGCTGGCTGGCTAAGGAGATGAAAAGACTGTTTTCAGAGATAAGACATCATTGATATTCAACAAGCAAGCAATCAGAATAATTTTGGCAAAAACTCAATCCAAAGGTGGGAAATCAACCTAAGGTTGATCAACACAGGTCACAGAGGGGCTAACTGTGCTGTAGTGCACTCGATCTCACTAAAGGCTACACTGATTTCAATGATTTCAAAACTGATCAGTGCAGGGCAAAGAGGGCCAATCTGCATTAATCAGCGCAAGCCAAAAAGGGAAAAATTGTACTGATTAAAATTTTCCTTTGTTTATCAGTGTAGGTCAAAGAAGGTCTAAGTGCGATGCATCACACTGTCTCTAAGGCTAGCCTGCACTGATTCCTGTGAGGCCACTCAAGAGTCATCTAACCTCAAATTTTGACCAAAATTCAATGCAAAAGGCTAAATTACAACAAGTAAAGTATGTCAAAGTGTCTACAGAGGTTGATTAGCTACTATAAGGGTAAACGATCCCTAGTGGAGTCGCCATTTTGTTTTGGGAAAATTTAGTGTTTCTTCAAATGCCTAACCCTCTGGACCTAGTAGCTAGTCTAGAAACAACAGACAAAGTAATTCGTTTCTTTTCCTATAGTTAACAGATAAGAGAAAGAAGAAAAAAGGTACCAACCTGTAGCTTTCACTCGATACCTCTCTCCTTTGACCGATTTCGCCATTCCTTTCCGTACTTGACTCGCTTGGAAAGTACCTGCACACAAGCCGACACATAAACCCATCAAAGCATACAATAATGACAATCTGTTAACTAAACATATCATAGATTCAAGAATACGATATACATCATATAAACACATGAATGGAAAAAGCTTAGAATTCTTTATTGATAGAAGGAAAGATTACAACCCATGTATATGCATGCTCGATTTAGTGTCATCCTTCCAGCTTCAAACCCTTCTCTCCTTATGAAGAAAAAATTCAACATCATTACAATACTCTTACTAATCTCATTCAAACAACATTTCCTTAGCTCAAGAAATCCAACCTAGACCAGCCTTTGAATGCTTGGTCAATTTATAGCTGAATGGAGGAGGTTAAGCCATTAATGGGCCTCATAAATGCTTTGCCAAAATTGGGAAGTGGTTCCATGGAGGAAGGGATAATGGATTAAGGTTCATTCATCCTCTTCCCCATCCAAAAGCGAGCTCAATCCATCTGGAAACTTCCAAAAGGATCCAATGGATTCATTTTAAAATTTCGATGAATCTTGATCATCGAAGGTGAAACAAAGGCTAGGTGTGATGCATCGCACCCAGTTACTGTAGTTTCTGCACTGCAATGCAGTGTGACAGAAGGCTGCCTATGATGATCTCCTTAGGGACACTTTTTGGATGAATGGTATCATGGAAACTCTTGGGAATTTAGGAATTAATCCTCATAAAACATATCACAACTCTTGATGTTGGGACAATGCAAACTCCATGCGAATCTAAGTTTGACTTTGAGATTGTTGATGGGGAATCTGAGAAACTAGGGTATGCTTATGTTAATATGGTGGTGGTGCACTCATAATTGATTATGAACATAATAGAATAGTTTCAGACAACTTATAAGCTATAATAAAGCACAATGTACATCATTTATTATTCTCTCTGATGGCACTAGATTGGATGAAAGTCACAGTAAAAGCTACCACAGTTGGGGGAAACACTCATGGAAAATCCTTTGAATTTGCTCTTCATTTATATTTGTACATTCTTTTGCATGCATTGGCAGTTTCTCCAACTTCCTAGGTGTTTGGCATAGAAAAAAATATTTTGGGTGCTCATTTATTCTATGCTCAAGGTATTACATGGGGTTTTCTAAACCTTCTTGAAACATGAGATGAATGTCACAACTGAAAACAGGGGATTTACTATACATTTTCACCCTTCTACCATGTTAATTTCCGAGACAATTTCTCAGTAAACAAGGATGAGCTCTAAAAATATGAGAGAGATTATGATCAATCACGGACTAAGGAACATTAACCTTTTTCAGTTTCCCAAAGGTGTTATAGATTGCGAGAATCTAATGAATCTTTGAGCCCTAGTTTTCAAGATTCAAAATTTTCCTGTTTAACACATATTTTTCAAATGCAGATCCCGAGTAAATAGAGACGAATCTCAAAATCCTGAGAGAGGTTTTTTCTTAGAACAAGCTGATATACAAAAAATTCCTCCAAACTTTACACATCTATCATGATTTAGGAGATACAAGCTCCTAAAGTGACCCCTAGGTTTCAACAGTCTGGTCCATTTTTCATGGCACACAGTTCTAAACTTCAATTTAACTATTGCTATATTGGAAATTTAGTTATATTCGACCTCTTGAATCTACGGGAGAATTATTTCCTATATATTATTGTAATTTTAATATGTAAAGGGTTGGATTTGGGTGAATTGTAGCACTGTTCCGAGGTCCTGGAGTTGTTGTAATCATTTTCTTGAAATTTAATAAAATTGGGTTTTGCAAGATTGGATTCAATCTGTAGAGATTCCTTTGATGTATTGGCTAGTGTTTTTCTTCTCTGTGTATGTATTTCTTTATTTTCCAGGTCTTTCATGTCTATTTAGATGTTTAGATTGAGAAATGTGTCAGAATAGATTCTCATAATGCTCGGATTTCTTCCTTCTAACATCTATCTATAAAGTCTTTTGCATGGTTTCAAGGTGTTCTACAACTAAGACCTTGATGCCCCACTGAATGTTTCTCTTTCCATCCCACTACAATGACAACCCTCTGATTTTGGCATAGTCCATATGTCTATCTTGCCTCTGTTGACGAATTCCAGAGTGGATTTCCCATATTTGTTTTCATTTCAGACCTCTTGACTCCATGCCCAATGGATCTCTTGGCTTGTGTTGCAAGGAACCAAATTCAATCATTTTACTTTTTAATCCCTAATCTATCCCCCTGAGTCAAATAGAGGTCAGATCTAGTATTTGATCCAGAGAGAGCCCTCTCTTAGGTTGGAAGTGGCTAGTTACCAACCTAGAAGTGGTTTGAAATGGTTACCTTTGTGGTTCCTCTCCTCAGCTTGGAGGCAATTACAAAGAATTAACGCATTCCACCCCCAGACTGATGGCCAGACAAAGGTCATCAATAGAATGATTGTGCACCTACTTTGTACGTACAAATCTAAGCATCCACAAACATGGGATGAGAGTATTCCCTATGTACAATATAACTACAACAAAGCTCTCCATATCTTGACTGACCACAACCCCTTTGAAGTGGACCCAGGATTTTAACCATTATGTCTACTTGATTTTAAACTTCCTTTTGTAACTACAGAGGAACAATTTTCCCATGTTCAGTCTGAAGCTTTGGTGGCTTGTGGGGGCCTTTCCCAGGTTCAATGTTAGTTATCCAAACAAATCCCTACACTACTAGCCCTTTCGGCATCAGCCCGTAGACTGCAGACCGAAGTCTCACCCGAAGTAGTATGGGGGGATGTCGGAACCAAGTTTCTGCACCCTGAGATGGTTGTGATGTTGGTTTATTCCTTCTATTCCTGCCTTTGCTCATGTCACTTAGCTCTAGGTCTTGCCTAACTAGCCCTTTATTCTGCCCTTCAGTACCTCCGCGAAAGGGTTATATTGACCTTCGCATAGCCCTAGCCTACGGCTTAGGTACCTTCACGCTGCTATGGCAATGTACCATGCAGATTCCCAAAATAGTTTAAGTGTCTTACTTATCATATTAAACAATCATAGTTAGCATTGCGTAAATAGATGTTCTTACTTGTGTTCACTTAACCAACGTAATTGCATACATTCGCGCATTATATAAGCATTATAAATGAAATTCATCCATAACATGTCAAGATGCAATAACTGGAAAAAAACACATAGAATGGCAGAATACTTTCTTTTATTGATATTTTTAAGTGGTTATAGACATTATTCGCCCTGCGCATACAACTGTAGGGTTCCGTGCACTCAGCTGTGGACTTTCACCCTAGGCCTCTGTGCGCTTAGTTGCAAAGCCTTTACCTACGCTATGACTCGAAACTTAGACTTCTTACTTCAGAGCTATGACTATTTGACTCAAAACCATTAATCTAAAATACTTGGAGCTTAGCTCTTTTTATACTCTCCCATGGTACACGTACCATGGGTAGATCTCTTACAGCCGACTTTACTTTACAAAAATAAGGATAGAAAACACTTTATATTCATGACACCTATGCGCTCCGTGACCATAAAATGCGGAGTCTTTACAAGTTTATTACAAAATTTGACCCAAAACATGGGATTTTGGCCCCAAAACTGTCGTTGGGGGATCTCGTTCCTAACAGGCCCCCAACACAAACATTGTGACTCACCCTCGAGTCACTCGGTAGGCGTAGATATATTTGCATGAAGCCCTTCCAGTTCAACTCGTATGACCACAACCTCAGTTGTGCACTGTGCGACTGCCTGCTTCGTGTCTTCGCCATCAAGTAATAGTATTACCCTATTGGTAGATATGAAGATAATTACAGAAAGTGGATCACATTGCAATAGGGAAGGGACCAAGATGTGCCAGTGTTCACAAATATTTTTCATACCCTTCACACAAAGCTGAGTATTGAGGATTTTGAGTGGCATCTAGTTCTCAAGTACTATAATTTTCTACACAAACACATTCAAGATGAGATGGAGTTCCTGGACATCTCCTTGCTTGGAACTACTTATCGTAAGTTGTCAAGGTCGAGCAGAAATTTAAATAAAACAAGTGAAACTTTGGATTTGTGAATATGGAGCAGGGGAAAGGCACCCCCAAATCACAAAAAAAGGACAAATCCAAAGCGAGGTGACCCAGGAAAACCTAACAAAGCTGTAAGTAAATAATAACACCACGAAAATAAAGAAGGAAACAGGAAAGTGGTGTGAGTTCCATAAGAGCCCCACTCACAACACAAGTGAGTGTCGAGAAAAGTAGTCATCGATGGTCAAGATGAAGGCTTCAAAGTCAAAACCCGATAAGGAGAATTACAAAGGGAAGAAAATTATTGATGTGGATCCCAACACCATTGTTACCACCACCAAGATCGAAAATATTAAGCCCAAAGATTTATAAGAATCGGAGTCTCTCTTCTACTCACTGATGTGGGTGAAAGGGTCTCCATTGTAGTTCATTGTTAACAGTAGGAGCCAAAATAACCTCATCTCAAAAGAGGTCCTTAAGCGGTTGGGCCTACTGACCACACCACACCCACATCCATACACCATTAGCTGGCTCCACCAAGGACGAGATCTTCACATGAGCTATCATTGTCTTCTTCCTTATAACATCAAACCCTTCACGGATGAGGTACTATGTGACTTTGCTCCTCTTGAACTTTGAGATGTATTATTAGGCCGACCATACTTGTGGAAGTGTCATGTTGTGTATGAGTTGAGGCCTTACACTGTTATTATTTCTTTGGGTAATAAGTTGTACTAAATATTAGAGTTATCCCCACCTACCACCATCTCTTTGATCATTGTTAAGAAATGCAGTACGATCATCTCCCGGACAGGGAATTTTGGTTTTCTTTATACTCTCTCGAAGGGGAAGATCGTGGCCACATCCATGGCCCCCGGGAAGGGCTACTCTATGCAACAGAAGTAGGTGGATAAGGTCATTGAACAGTGAAGGTACATCTTCCCCTCACCCTCAGGGGTGTCCTTGCACTGTTAGGTCAATAATTTAATCGATCTGACTCCCAGAGCAGTCCTAACCAATGGGCCAATATACCGCCCTTCATTCCAGAAAATGAAGAGATCAAGTGACATATCCAGGAATTGTTGCAAAAAGGGCACATCTGACCAAGCTTCTCACTTGGTGGGAGTGCAATTGTACTTTTATAGAAGAAGGATGGGACTTAGAGGCATTGTATTGATTATAGGGCACTGAATGAAATCACTATCAGGAACAAATATCCAATCCCACGAATTTATGACCTTCTTGACAAGCTCAAGGGGGCTAAGTATTTTAGCAAGATCAATCTGAATTTGGGCTATCACCAAATTCTAGTAGATCCCACTGATGTATGGAGACCACCTTCAAATCCAAGGAATGCCTTTTTGGATCGTTGGTAATGCCCTTCATGTTGAAAAATTGCCTTGCTAATTTTATGAGGGTAATGGATGACATTGTGCATCCCTTCAACAAGTCGCTCGTGGTTGTTTATCTGGATGACATCCTCATCTTTTTAAAGATTTGGGAAGAGAACTTGAAACACATTTTGTAGGTCCTTCAAACCATGTGGTAGCAAAAACTATGTGCCAATTTGGAGAAACAAACATTTGGCATGGGCCAGGTCCAATATCTGGGCTACATCATTGATGAGCAAGGCATGCATGTGGATTCGGCTAGGATCCAAGTCATTCAGGATTGGCCATCCCCGACCACTCTAACAAAGCTTCGCATCATTTTGGGCCTTGCCAATTTTTATTGGAGATTCATGTTGGGATTACCTCATATCACTTGGCATTTTGAGTCAAGTTACCAAGGGCAGAGCGAAAGAATTTTTTTTCTAGTGTGAGTACCAATAGAAGGCATTTTTTCAGTTGAAGCACCACCTTTGCTTTGCACTAGTACTCACATCACCAAACCTAAAAAAACCATTTGAAATTGAGACAAACGCCTCTAACTATGCTATTGGTGTAGTTCTCACCCAACAAGGGCATCTAGCGGCCTATCACGGTGAGACACTTTCCAACACCATTCATAAATACCCCATCTATGATAGGGAGATGCACTCCATCATGCAGGATTTCCAACAATGGAGACATTACATTCTAGGGGAGGATACGGTCATCCACATAGGTGACTGACCCCTAAAGTTTATACATACCAAAGGGAAGTTGTAGAATGATTTCCATAAGAAGTGATTCACGTATCTGCAACAATTCCACTTGAATATCAAGTGTAAGAAGGGAAACAAAAATCATGTTGTATATTTCCTTAATTGGCTAATGTTTGCAGCACTGAACATTGTTCTCAACTCTTGTGGCCACGAGACATCTAGATGTCCGCAAGTATATAAAAATGATCCAGATTTCGCCACCACATACCAAATTCTAGTGAATGGCCAAAATTTCTAGACTTCCACCTCCAGGATGCATTATTATGCTACTTGGGCCACCTGTTTGTTCCTTCAAGCAAGCATGCCAACCTAGTTTTTGAGGTTCACTATAATCGGGTCACAAGACATTGGGGTGTGGAAAAAATTGTGGCCATACTGCATAAGCATTTTTATTGGCCAAATTGATGATAGGATGTTGGAAAATACATCATATCTTACACTTCCTCTTTCATTTGCAAGCCAACTCTTAAGAAGCAAGGCTTATATACTCAGCTCACCAAGTCGATTACATTCTGTTGGCACTCTATAATTTTTGTGCCAATTCATGAGCGTATTGAGCTCATTTCATGGTGTTCCCAAATTTAAGGATTTCATAGCTCATACTATTTTATTAGTAGCAGGTTTTGGGTAAGGTTGCAATTGAACCAAAAGGCTTGTCATGACAATCAAGAGCATTGTCTTCATGGTGAACAACTGGAGAATTACTTGAAAATAGAGGAGGCAAAGGTTGAAAACATATCTAAACTGTTGTTGATTTTAGTACCAAAGTTATTGTGAATAGTGAAGGTGGTGAAAGACTTCCCCAAGTAGTAGAAGGACTTCTTTTCCTATACCTAACAAAGAAATTCCAATTTAGGAATTAATCCTCATAAAACATATCACAACTCTTGATATTGGGACAATGCAAACACCAGGTGAATCTAAGCCTGACTTTGAGATTGTTGATGGTGAATCTGAGAAACTAGGGTATGCTTATGTTAATATGGTGGTGGTGCACTCATCATTGATTATGGACATAATAGAATAGTTTCAGACAACTTATAGGCTATAATAAAGCACAATGTACATCATTTATTATTCTCTCAGATGGCACTGGATTGGATGAAAGTCACAGGAAAAGCTACCTCAATTGGAGGAAACACTCATGGAACATCCTTTGAATTTGCTCTTCATTCATATTTGTACATTCTTTTGCATGCATTGGCAGTTTCTCCAGCTTCCTAGGTGTTTGGCGTAGAAAAAAATATTTTGGGTGCTCATTTATTCTATGCTCAAGGTATTGCATGGGGTTTTCTAAACCTTCTTGAAACATGAGATGGATGTCACAACTGAAAACAAGGGATTTACTAGACATTTTCACCCTTCTACCATGTTAACTTCCGAGACAGTTTCTGGGTAAACAAGGATGAGTTCTAAAAATATGAGAGAGGTTATGATCAATCACGGATTAAGGAACATTAACCTTTTTCAGTTTCCCACAGGTGTTATAGATTGGGAGAATCAAATGCATCTTTGAGCCCTAGTTTTCAGGATTCATAATTTTCCTGTTTAACACATATTTTTCAAATGCAGATCCCGAGTAAATAGAGACGAATCTCAAAAAACTGAGAGAGGTTTTTTCTTAGAACAAGCTGATATACAAAAAACTCCTCCAAATTTTACACATCTATCATGATTTAGGAGATACGAGCTCCTAAAGTGACCCCTAGTTTTCAACAGTCTGGTCCATTTTTCATGGCAAACAGTTCTAAACTTCAATGTAACTATTGCTATCATTGGAAATTTAGTTATATTCGACCTCTTGAATCTACGGGAGAATTATTTCCTATATATTATTGTAATTTTAATATGTAAAGGGTTGGATTTGGGTGAATTGTAGCACTGTTCTGAGCTCCTGGAGTTGTTGTAATCCTTTTCTTGAAATTCAATAAAATTGGGTTTTGCAAGCTTGGATTCAATCTGTAGAGATTCCTGTGATGTATTGGCTAGTGTTTTTCTTCTCTGTGTATGTATTTCTTTATTTTCCAGGTCTTTCATATCTATTTAGATGTTTAGATTGAGAAATGTGTCAGAATAGATTCTCATAATGCTCAGATTTCTTCCTTCTAACATCTATCTGTAAAGTCTTTTGCATGGTTTCAAGGTGTTCTACAACTAAGACCTTGATGCCCCACTGAATTTTTCTCTTTCCATCCCACTACAGTGACAACCATCTGATTTTGGCATCCTCCATATGTCTATCTTGCCTCTGTTGACGAATTCCAGAGTGGATTTACCATATTTTTTTTCATTTCAGACCTCTTGACTCCATGCCCAATTGAACTCTTGGCTTGTGTTGCAAGGAACCAAATTCAATCATTTTACATTTTAATCCACAATCCATCCCCCTGAGTCAGATAGAGGTCAGATCTAGTATTTGATCCAGGGAGAGCCCTCTCTTAGGTTGGAAGTGGCTAGTTACCAACCTAGAAGTGGTTTGAAATGGTTACCTTTGTGGTTCCTCTCCTCAGCTTGGAGGCAATTACAACGAATTAACGCATTCCACCCCCAGACTGATGGCCAGACAAAGGTCATCAATAGAATGATTGTGCACCTACTTTGTACGTACAAATCTAAGCATCCACAAACATGGGATGAGAGTATTCCCTATGTACAATATAACTACAACAAAGCTCTCCATATCTTGACTGACCACAACCCCTTTGAAGTGGACCCAGGATTTTAACCATTATGTCTACTTGATTTTAAACTTCCTTTTGTAACTACAGAGGAACAATTTTCCCATGTTCAGTCTGAAGCTTTGGTGGCTTGTGGGGGCCTTTCCCAGGTTCAATGTTAGTTATCCAAACAAATCCCTACACTACTAGCCCTTTCGGCATCAGCCCGTAGACTGCAGACCGAAGTCTCACCCGAAGTAGTATGGGGGGATGTCGGAACCAAGTTTCTGCACCCTGAGATGGTTGTGATGTTGGTTTATTCCTTCTATTCTTGCCTTTGCGCATGTCACTTAGCTCTAGGTCTTGCCTAACTAGCCCTTTATTCTGCCCTTCAGTACCTCCGCGAAAGGGTATGATTGACCTTCGCATAGCCCTAGCCTACGGCTTAGGTACCTTCACGCTGCTATGGCAATGTACCATGCAGATTCCCAAAATAGTTTAAGTGTCTTACTTATCATATTAAACAATCATAGTTAGCATTGCGTAAATAGATGTTCTTACTTGTGTTCACTTAACCAATGTAATTGCATACATTCGCGCATTATATAAGCATTATAAATGAAATTCATCCATAACATGTCAAGATGCAATAACCGGAAAAAAACACATAGAATGGCAGAATACTTTCTTTTATTGATATTTTTAAGTGGTTATAGACATTATTCGCCCTGCGCATACAACTGTAGGGTTTCGTGCACTCAGCTGTGGACTTCCACCCTAGGCCTCTGTGCGCTTAGTTGCAAAGCCTTTACCTACGCTATGACTCGAAACTTAGACTTCTTACTTCAGAGCTATGACTATTTGACTCAAAACCATTAATCTAAAATACTTGGAGCTTAGCTCTTTTTATACTCTCCCATGGTACACGTACCATGGGTAGATCTCTTACAGCCGACTTTACTTTACAAAAATAAGGATAGAAAACACTTTATATTCATGACACCTATGCGCTCCGTGACCATAAAATGCGGAGTCTTTACAAGTTTATTACAAAATTTGACCCAAAACATGGGATTTTGGCCCCAAAACTATCGTTGGGGGATCTCGTTCCTAACAGGCCCCCAACACAAACATCGTGACTCACCCTCGAGTCACTCGGTAGGCGTAGATATATTTGCATGAAGCCCTTCCAGTTCAACTCGTATGACCACAACCTCAGTTGTGCACTGTGCGACTGCCTGCTTCGTGTCTTCGACCATCTGCTCAGTCATTGTTCCGGAACTGTTGACCTGAATCTTTTTCTGTGTGGCTTGTAGAGTCACAAGCTTTCCTTCAATAGAACTTGTCACTGTGTAAGCCTCATCCAGCTAGGGCTTCAGTCTTGCCTTCATCATTGCTTCCTTGTGCAACACTGCATCCACCTATTCCTTTAGTTGCTTGGCCTCCTGCAGATTTTCTAGTCTTAGTGTTAGTGCGACGATTCACATTGTGCCCTTGACCTCATCATAGCATTGTTGTAGCTCGCACACTTCCATCTCTAGTCACTGGACATTGGGGTCCTCTTGCAAGCTTGTCAGGACCTCAAACAACTGCTCAAAAAGTTGTGTGCAGTCTGCTACTGCACTATCCACCACCGCTATTGCTTCTATGACAGTGGTCGCCCGCTGCTCCTTCACTTTTGGCGGAGTTGAAGGTTGGGCCTTCAACTGTAATTCCATGATTTGCAGGTTCAACTCCAACTGAACCCTCACCATCTTAGTACGAGTGCCATGCAACCCTGTGGCCAACGTGTGGATGTGCACCTTGAATGGCTCCTCCTCGAGAATGGCCAACTCTGGGACAATTCGGCACACCTCCTCAACGACATGCATAATGCGCTTTCTCTGATTGGTCGCCTCAATCTCAACGGTGATGGCAGAATATTGTTGTTGTGCCATCTGCTCATTGCTGATCCGTTGTTCACTAATCACCTGGAGGGTGTAGTGCTCACGGGCCCTTAGCTCTGTAATCACTCCATCCTGGAAGAGGTGGAGTGCTTCACGCAGGAGTGCTGCCAGATTCAACCCTACTCCCTTTAAGGTGCTGACAGTGGGTCTGTCAGCCTCATTCTCTATGGTCAGTGCTCCATCAGGCAACACTATTGCACTGGAGGTCTTTGCGCACAACATCTCATCAACTTCTGAAGTTCCGATAGCCAGGCTGGTAGACACTGTGCCAGTTGGCGACGTGTTGATCTGCAGCTCCTGCAACCTTATCTGGATATCCCCCAAGATGATCTGTTGTTGTTGATCAAATTGTTGCAGGGCCTCCATGGTGACATCCCTCACTATGTCAATGATATCATGCAAGTCACCTTCTGTTAGCATGATAGGGTCCAGTGATGTCTTGGTAGCCTTTGATATCTTTCTAGACCCTCCTTTCTCCTGCTCCCTTGGGCGCTTGATGTGGATAGACATCTCTTGAGGGTCTGCACTGTGTTGTTTTATCTCCTCTTTTGTCTCAGGTGAAGGAAACCTTGCACCATTATCAGAGTCCCACTCTGTCCCACCTATGTGCTTCATTGTCTGCTACACAGCCTTGTGCTCCGCCTAGGCCTTATCAACGACCTCCTTTTTCCTCTTTTCGGCCAACCGTGTCATCTTAAGCTTGGCCTCCTCCTTCTTTCTCTGCATGGCGGACTTGCTCCCTCCCACCGCCAAGTCTATTGTAGCGCACCACTCTGTCGGCCATTGATCAAGTACTGCATCAATGGTGTCGTCCATTTCCAGATAAGGAAAGTCATACCATTTTTGCACAAGGTCCTTCCCCGCCCTGATGGATACATGATGAAATTTTGCTGTAAATTCTGCATAGCCTTGAAGGTTAGCATACACCATAGGTGACAATCACAGTTTGTGATTGATAGCCATGCAGATGTTCATCTCCATCAAGATCCAGAAGAGCTTGTTGTCCTTGACTCACTGTGCATCCTTAGTTTCCCACAACGAAGCATACTTCGCTGCTTCTGGGAGGTCTAGCGCAACTGAAGGGAACTAGTTGTCCTCTGGTAGCTCCCATGCTACCAGCACAATTCATACCAACAACCACACATAGTGGAATGTCTTACTGAGCTCCTATGCTTCATGGCAGTTTGCTAAGAACTATCTGCGAAGGTAGTCTAACCAGTTGAACTGGACTCCTTCGGTGCACTGGGCTATTAGCAGGACGACAAGAACCGGCACCTCATCGGCGACACTTCCTCATGACTTTCCCTACTAATATCTGTGTGGCTAACTTCATAGCATGGTCGCAGATGCTGGATATAGCATATTCACGTGGATTTTTCACCAGTTTAAACTTTTCCTTCATAGACTCCACGAGAGCCTGTTCACCACCTTTTCCACAAAATATCATGGCCCAATTCTTTCCTGTGTAAGAAAATCACATTATTTGGTGAATCAATCTATCTGTGATGGGTATTGTCTCCTCCAGCCATAGACACCCATCATGCACCAAGCACAACAAATTCTTGATGACCAACACTGTCACCGTGGTGCGGTTGTAGTGCGGTACCCAAAGCAGGTTGAGCAACCCTTCCTTGTCTACTCCTCTGAGCCACCCCCGTGGCTCCAATGCATTCATTCCAGTATTCATATCAATGATGTGGCACATCAGCTACTTGGTCACCAGGTGTGGGAAGTTCTCATGATCAACCAAGTCCTAGTCCTCAAGTTTTAGCAGCGGCACCCACGTCAAATGCTGTCTGTCAAAAACAATCGCGTCTGGAAGTAGATGGGTTTGCAAGGGGGTCTTACTCTCATCAATTTCCTTCAGCACCTTGGTCTTGGGCTTGCATGGAGGGATGTACTCAGGCAACCGAGTAATAAGGTCTGCACCCTGGGGTTCAACCTCCTCCACTTCAACTCCCACATCCTCATCATCCATCGGGATGCCTTCATTGTATTCCTCCTCCAGCTCCAAATTTATGGCGTTTCCTTTCCCCTATGCGATGGGTTTTGGTGGGTTTATACTTGGTGATGCATGCACCAGTATTGCAAACTACTTTCCCTTTTTATCCTTGGTGGTCCTCAGTGTTCTCGGTGATTTAGGGACTTCGACTAGCACTTTGGCGACCTCTGGAGTAGTTACTTCTGCCTCCATCTCAACTTCTGGCACCGACTCCTTTACTTCAGTGTCTATAGCTTCTGTGTGTACCAACATAATGCTTTCCAATAGTGCTCATGATGTCTCTGGTAAGTTTTCAAATGCTGTAGTCTCTTTCAAAGCCTCGAAGAATTCTCGGTTCATGTGTGCCTGAGAGCTCAACAACTTAATTGTCATAATGCCAAGTATTTTTCGCTGGAGAGCCACTTGTAATTTATAAGGCATTTCGAATTCAAATCCGATCGTTCCCTCCAAATTCGGTTCATTAATGTCAGATTGGCAATAGATTTTTAAGGATCTGAGCCATAGATTTCGTCTTAAATGTCAGTTTCCTGCTCCATTTGGCCATACTTTACCGTCAAATCATGAAAAGTGACCTTAACTGTCACTTTTCGACCGACCTGCGCGATTTCTCCCTGGGTAGCGTAGCTCCCTTCGCTCTTCCGTGAACCCTGTGACACTTCCTTGCTTCGCATAGTCCTCAAATCGAATAGCTCCCTAACCCGAGTAGTGTAGTTTATAGTCTCGCACCTCCTTTCAGCTGCCTAGAGCACTAAGACTGTGCTACCTTCATCTAGCCACATGGCCGGACCGCCGGTGTATGGCTTCAAGCGACTACCATTCACCTTTCCTAGGAAGGGCTCTCCATTCAATTTGACTAGCTGTACCACTCCTCCGTCAGTAATTTCGTTAAAGACATAGGGCCCTAACCAGTGAATTCTGCAATTCCTGGAAATTTATCAAACTTACTGTCATATAACAAAACTAGGTCATTTACCTTAAAGGTGCGCAACTTAATGTGTCGATCATGCCATGCTTTTTCGCACTGCTTTTGAACCTATTGGTGAAATCAAACCAGCAATATCTCTTCTCAATCTCATCCAGATGTGCGAGCCTTTCCTCCAGGGCTCTACGATCCATCATACCCGTGAGTTCTGGTATGCGCATACTAGGCACAATATACTCCATAGGCATTACTGCTTCAACACCATAGACAAGCCTAAAGGGGGTTTGTCCAGTCAACTTCTTGCATGTTCTTTGATAAGCCCATAGTACTGTAGGTATGCATAGGTCCCATCCACTTTGTTGAGCATTTCAAACCTTGGTCAGCATGTTCTCCAACACTTTATTGAATACTTCCACTGTCGCATTAGCCTACAGGTGATAAGGCATGCTCTTCTAGTGATATGCCTGAAATTCCTCTATCATCGCGTTGATTGTCTCATTCAGAAAGTGTGTACCATGATCACTCAACAAGATCTTTGGATAGCCAAATCGCGTTAGTACATACTTAAAGAAGAACTTTTCAGCAGTCGCGCCTATGCAATCCTTCACAGTTTGTGCTTCTGCCCAATGAGTCAAATACTCCATGGCGGTGATAATGTACCTCGCCCCCATCTTTCCTTGGGATTGAATGGGTCCCACAAAATCTATCGCCCATTTCTCAAAGGGTTGTAATGCCATCTGTGGGTTTAGAGGCATATCATCCCTCCGTGATGGTCTGCCAGTCCTTTGACACGCATCACACGCCTTGCAATACACTTTTGAGTCCTGATGGAGGGTTGGTCACCACAATATTGCGCGTAGAATCTTCTGTGTGGTCACTCTCCCTGCATAATGTCCTCCCATGTGTTGGGCAATTAATATGCCATTATTATTATCACTTTTGAACACTTATTCCACCCATTTCTATTATTCTTCATCATGTCATCTATTATAATTTTATTATATAAATCCATTTTATGATGATTTATGCTTCTATGAATGAATATTATTTATTCTCCTTTATTTCTAATAAATTGATGATTATGCATGATTTTATCAATGATAGTTTTAATAAATCAGTTGTAATATTATTCACCATTTTTAGCCTCCAAGATAATTTCCAGATTGAAGATTTGATCATTAAAAGTGCCAACTTAGAAATTTGCTGGAATAAGAAGTGACGGTTTTGCGGTTGAGATTCTGAGCAAATGAAGCATAATATAGAAAATATGGAACATGGGTTTTGTCCAGAACAGACCCAATTAACTTTATTAAAGGACGATTTGCCCAAATTCGGCTTGTACTGAGAGAAACGTAGGGTTCTTTGAGCATGATTTTCTCAGATTTGTTGTTGCGGCCGTCCTCCAAATCTCAGTTGCAAAGCCAAATTCATCTTGCTCTTGTTGAAAGCTGGATGGAAATATATCTTCTTGTTGATCAATTGGTTAGAAGCAAACCAATTTTGTAATAGAAATCATATTGTACTTATCTTTATTGTAACTGCTCTCTGATCTCTCTTTATTTAAATCAGAACAGAGATCAGAGATGGGGATGATTTGGGGATTCGAATGATGGAAAAATGATGGAATTGAGGATTTAGAATTAAGAATTCATGATAGGATAGGAGGAAAAAAGGATTGTTTGAGGCTGTAAGTCTCAAAGCTGTTGCTGTTGTAATGATTTTACCATTTAATGATTAATACCTGATTTGGGAGATGTTGTTCATTCTTTTCATCTGAAGTAGCCCAGCAGCATCCGCTGGCGGCTAAGGGCCCAGCCTCTGGTAGAGTACGCTGCTGCTGTGTATCATATCTTTACAATTGTTGCTGTGTGATGGTTTGATTTATTTCCTATTCTTTTGAATTGCATTATTTTACAGTTTCATGTTTTTATAGTGTGCTGTTAGAATATTTTATGGAATTGTTTTATTGCACTAGTTGAGATTGAATCGCGTGGCTGTTATTTTCCATCATAACAGAGATTATTATCCTTTTCAACTTATATTGTTATGTTGTTCATTTCAAATGTAAAGATTCGCTGTTCATTTCAGATTGTTGGTTATTCGATTCGACTAATCAGAGCTTGCTGTTCAGATTTATTAAATATGATTCATTGTTTACTTCCTTTAATTATAAGTTTGTTGTCTATTTACTTTGTCGTTCAGTTTGGTTGATTAATTGTAAGAGTTTGCTTTTAAAGAGTTTTCCCAGTTTACTTTCAATGGCAGCTTTAGTTCAATTTCGATTTCCTTTTAATTACTTTAAAGCAGGACCGTCAACTGTAGAGAACATTGGTTATTGCTTCCTCATTCCCAGATTGATTGTCTTGTTCTGGTTTGGTTTCAATTGCATCAATATCAAGAGGAATGAGTTATTGCTACTGTATCCTCGATTGATGGTTGTTTGAGTGAATGATTTAGTTTAAGAACATTTCAGTTTCTTTCTATTCCATTTCTTAATTGTTGTTTCATTTCTTATCTGCCATTCCATTTCCTGTTATTCGCATTATCTTTGATTTGGTGTGAAGAACTATCTGAAACTGTAGTGGGCATTGGCATTTGCTATCTAGTCCCCAGATTGATGATCTGTTCCTTGATTACTTTTGGTTACATCAGTTTGCAAAGGGATGAGTTATTGCTACTGGACCCTTGACTGATACATTGCTTATTTTTCTGAATGCATGATTTAAGTCTTAAAGTGCTTTGTTGTAAGTAGATTTTATTTCCAGCTTTCATTTACTTTTGGATTTTGAGCACTATACTAAAAAACATTACTCTTGAGTAAATAGCCGCCTCAGACTGAGTACACTCTTGAAATAAAAAGTCGTCCCTGGGTTGATAATTAATGTGAAGGTAATTAGGAGTTCAAAAGACACCTTTTTATCGCTCCACATTTTGGCGCCGTTGCCGGGGAGAGTGTAGCCATTTCTAAAGAGTAGTGTGAATATGATGAGTGCCTGCTAGGGAAGAGTTGGATCTTAAAAACGGAAGGTAAGAACCTGCGTGCGGAGCATGTAAAAGCCCTGCTCTACTGTCCGCTTTCCTAATAGATTTGTTGTTGCTTTGTTGGGTAGAAATAGATGTTTGAATTTTTGTGTGAATGAATTAAAAGAAAAAATAAAAATTTTGAAAAACAAATCTCATGATTTCTCTCAAGTGGTGATGTAAGCACCACCAATTTCCCTAACCGATTGACAGGAACATTTGAAGAAGGGGCCTTGACGAAACACATGAAGAACATCTTCTATTATGGTAAGAAATGGATCACATTTTTACTTTTGAATTTCCTATCAAAGATCTAGGAAGAGTGACACAAATGCACATAATTGCCCCATTGTCTCTACCAAATTTTCATGGCTTGACAAATGAAGATCCAGATACATTCTTATTTGAGTTCAAAATACTTTGTAGAGAATATGATTATTGCACTAATGATCAAAGATTGAAAGTGTTTCCTCTTACTCTAAGAGGAGAAGCTCTCTGATGGTTCATGAGCCTAGGTGGGAATTGCATCCAAACATGGGAGGACATGAAGAACATATTCTTGAAGAAGTACCAAGACTATTGCAAATCCAATGAAGATAATTTCGGTATGATACAAGGGGAAGATGAAAGTTTGGAGGATTATGTAGATCGATTTCATTATAACCTTCAAAAATCAAAGCATAAGCATTTGGAAAAAGAGATCTTAAAAACACTCCTTCTTAAAGGAATCAAAGGTAAATTTTTAGAACTCTTAAATCTGATAGGAAAAGGTGATGTTTTTCAGTTATCATATGATGATGTTTGTGAATTGTGCATAAGGTATTCAAGAGGAATCTCCAAGGCTGGTAAGAATTCTAGAGATGTTTGTTCTTTCTTCTCCAAATCTGCTACAAGAATAGGAGACATAAGAGCTAAAATCAATACTTTATTTGAAAATTTTAAAGTTGATTTTATTAGCTCTCTAAGTTCAAAATTGGATGCTTTGCAGGTTCGGAAAAATCAAGAATTTGATGAAGTGTTTTCCACTGATGACCGAAAGGAGCAGTCGACAGATAGTTGTTCTTCCTTATCTAGGATGGAAGTAGCATATCAAAGAGATGAGGAAGCTGCAACAAGGTCAAAACCATGGAAATCATGGCCTACAGGTATCATTCAAAACACTTCTTCTCCATTTTCTTACTTGCATAATCCATTATGGAATATTAATGTGTTAGGGCAGCCATGTCAATCTCAATATAACCACCACCAATATTGTCTACAAGTTTGGCATGGTTCGTCTTATGATTGCATGACTACTCTCCCTCATCTTGTAGCACAAACATATTCTCCATATTCTCCACCAGCTCTTCCACAACATCCTGCTTGCATATCATATTCATCCACTCAACCCAATCAACCACATCATCACAATGCTCCATTCCTTACACATTTTCCTGCTCAACTAATTCCACAGCCTCACTATAATAAACCAGTACAACATGCTTACAGTGTTGAACTGCCAAATTTACCCACCCTTCCCACCCATTCTATCTCACATGCACCATTAGAGAAAATTTACAATGAGATTCAGAATGTTTCAAATTCAAAAATTGTAGAAGTTATGGGAAAAAATGAGTTTATTTTATTATGCATCAACAAGTCATTTTAAAAGCCCAAGAACATCATGGTATGATGGCTATGGGAAATCAAGAAAGTAAAGGATATATTGAATATTGGTTTCACTCCATCACTTATTTGCAACATCACTCCATACTTCAACAATTTTAAACAACATCTTTTCAAGGGAAGTTGGCTTCTCATACCCTAATATTCATTAATATGCATTTTTCAAATTTGGGTATGTGCATACATGAAGCCTTATTTCAAGAATGGTTCCACTGGAAGTACTCATATACGTAGTCATATTCATTTTTCAAATCAAAATAGGTTAGTGTAGAAAATAAAATAAGTAAGGGAATAAATAAATGCATGTAAAACTAGTTCTTTTTTGTTGCAACATGCTATGCAAATCAACATTGGTGATAATTTTTTTTATTCATATAGTCGAATTATAATGGAAATAATATTTCTACAAACACTCGTATTCACTTTTATCACCAATATGAAAAAATGCTTGAATATCATTTTTTTTTTGGCTTGATGAGATTTCTGGAAAAATAGTCGGGACAGTCATGTTTTGAGGGACCAAAAGTGAATATTTTTAAAACCCGTTTCTACTCTAGGTAACCCTTGATGTCTACTTTCTAACCCAATTTGAACCACTCAATTTGGATTTGAAACGAAAAATGTAGAAACAAAACATTGACAGGGTGTCTAGTGGGCAACTCAGGAATAGAATTGGGACAGTCCATTTTTGGAGGCCTAAATGAATGAATTTTTAAAACCTGTTTCTATGGTAGATTCTCCTATGAATCTAGTTTATAATTCAATTTGAATCACTCATTTTCGATATCGTATGGGGAAGTTATGATCAAAATATTGACTGTCTATTGTTAATCAGCACTCTTAAAACTCTATCTTTCCCACTGTTCCTTACAGTATTTGACCTATCAATTCTTCTTGTCTTAAAAACTTGTTTCTATTGGATATAAATAAATCAATCTATTCTCATTTCCAATTTGAATCATTCGAATCCGACATCAAACGAAAAATCTATACTTAAAACATTAACTGTTGTTCTAAGTGGGGTAATCGAAAATGACTCTGTAATGCAGGTTGTTCTAACTAAAATTGACATATCATATCATTGAATTTTTAAAACATGTTTCTATTGGAGATAAAAATTTGAATTAGCTCTCATTGGCTTTGGAATCACTCAATTTGGACAAAAAAAGAAGAAGTTGTGATTAAAACACTGCTAGTTAGTATGGTCGACCACTGCTCTCTCGCAAGTGACAAATAAATTTTACTTTGTTATTTTCTCAATGGATTTGTTATACAGAGTAACAACTTGTTATTTTTTTGCATAATTCTTGGATTATGGGAGCCTCATCACCTCTCTTTCTCCATGATTTAATGTTTTATTGTAGGTAGACACTCGTTTTTTTGCAGGTCCTGGGAAAATAAGGAAGGTCAATTTATGGACAAGTGATTCTTGAAAGAAATTTTAATGAAACAAAGGAATTTCATCCAAGTCATTACCCAACGGATTCATAATAGAAGAAATGAAGAATTGATTTCGATTTGAAGATTCATGTCTTGTCACTACTGCCAAAACATTTTTCAAAAAGATCATTTTTTTTTACATAATATTATAGCTGTTGTAACTTAATTTACATATTGTTTTTAAATAAAATTTTGTTTCTTTTCTAATTTCTCTTATATTTTGTGTTTCAGGTGTTGCTTCATTCAAAGTGTAACTCATCCTCAGCATCAATGTCGTGAACAGCTAATTTGTTTTTTTGCATGTTTGCATTTTATGATTGTCCATTTTGTTGTTCCTTTCTGAATGGAACAACTCTTCTGCACTTTCATGTTTTGTTGTTCCTTTCTGAATGGAACAACACTTCTGTGATTTCACGTTTTGTTGTTCCTTTTCGAACGGAACAACACTTCTGCACTTTTCATTTTTTCTGTTCCTTTTCTAAAGGAATGACACTTGCGTTTTTGTTATTCCTTTTCCAAAGGAACGACACTTTTCATTTTTGCTGTTCCTTTTCTAAAGGAATGGCACTTGCGTTTTTGCTGTTCATTTTCCAAAGGAACGAAACTTTTCATTTTTGTTGTTCCTTTTCCAAAGAAACGACACTTGCGTTTTTGCTGTTCCTTTTCCAAAGGAACGACACTTGCGCTTTTGTTGTTCCTTTTCCAAAGGAACGACACTTGCGCTTTTGTTGTTCCTTTTCCAAAGGAGCGACATTTTTCTTTTTTGTTGTTCATTTTCCAAAGGAACGACACTTGTGTTTTTGCTGTTCCTTTTTCAAAGGAACGACACTTGCGTTTTTGCTGTTCCTTTTCCAAAGGAACGACACTTTTCATTTTTGTTGTTCCTTTTCCAAAGGAACGACACTTGCGTTTTTGCTATTCCTTTTCCAAAGGAATGACACTTTTCATTTTTATTGTTCCTTTTCCAAAGGAACGACACTTGCATTTTTGTTGTTCCTTTTTCAAAAGAATGACACTTGTGTTTTTGCTGTTCCTTTTCCAAAGGAAAGGCACTTGCATTTTTGCTGTTCCTTTTCCAAAGGAACGACATTTTTAGTTTTTGTTGTTCCTTTCCGAAGGAACAACACTTTCACATTTTTGTTGTTCCTTTTCAAAGGAACAACATTTTCGCATTTTTTTTTGTTCCTCTTAAGGAACAACACTTTTTCACATGCATTTTCTTCGCTGTTCGCTACACATAACACCACTTTATTTTTGAGTGTTTTTGTTGTTCCTTCAAAAAAACAACATTTTTGGAATATTTTCAAAAGAAACCCTTCCTTCCTCTTGTGGGATTATTCCTAATTGATCTCAACAACATTTTAACTGATTCCATTTTATGGCATGAAGTACACTACTTTTATGAGGACAAGAATTATGGATTCTTTTGAAGCGAGTTAATATCATTCACATTATGATCTTTAAGAGGACAGCTCCTTGATGATAGATTCTTTTCAAAAGGGACACAATTATTTATATATTACTTTACTGGATTGTTTTCTGCTATACATGATACTGATTGATCATCTTAATACCATGCTGGTTCCATCCTCCCTGGTTATAATCTTCTCTCTCTGTAATAAATGAGATTATGGGTATATTTTTTTTCTATTGACATGTTCAACTTCTTCCACCATCCCAACTCTTAAGGAGTACTAAGCCTCCCTCTTTTTATCATAAAAATGTGTAATAACAACAAAATTTTGTTCGTAGATGGAGGATAGGGGGTCTCATTACGAGCCAGCCTACCATGTTCATAAGGTTGTAAGAAAGTGACATTCCCATTATGGCCACCACACCAGGGTTATGATCCATTGGATAGCCAAATTATCCTTGGAACAGGAGGTCTCATCACGAGCCGACTTGATCACTTTTGCTACATCCCAGTGAATGGCAGTGTGATTATCTAGTTACCATGCCAGCACACTGATCTCTTCTGTAGAACAACATTGTAACTCTCCATTTATAAATTGAGGATCCTGGCTCATATGTGTTAAAAAGCAACCCTGCCGAGGCTATGGACGCCTACTGGCAGCAGCGGCTCTGCTTATGGTATTGAAGTTATATCTTATCGTCAATTATTATTATAATACCCTTTTCTTATTTTCTTTCCTTTTATCAGAGAAATTATTTCCTTAATTGTTTTTTCCATATTTTGAACCTTTATGCATGAGAAATTGTTTTATGATCAATCGCATCATTTTCAGCTAGCATACTATTAGTAAAGCATATTTTTGGCATATTGTTGTTCTTTTTATCTTTTTCATAACCTATCATCAATCCTAAGCGTCCTATCTCTTATTCATAACTATCTTTACATACACTACTCTCATTATAACCATAACTCTCGCTGGCCTATCATTGATCAGTGTACTCTGCTTCATTTACTGATATATTGTTCATTTCTGTGCCTTGCCGTCCACATAACCCCTCTCATACGCTTTATGGTCATGGAATTCATTTTCCAATTGGGGGGGGGGGGAATGTATGCATTATGGGATTGCATGCGATATGATTACTGCACTCTGCCATAACTTGTTGATTTGACACAATATTAATATTGCATGTATACAAAAGTGTTTATGACTGAAAGTTTTGCATGCATCTTATCTATTTCTCTTCAAAGCTAACACTATGGATTCAAGAACATTGTATGCAAAATAGTGATTTGTTTACAAGAGAACAACAAGTATGGGGGGAAACTCTATTCGCAGCATGACCACACTATTGCAACTAACAGAAGAGGCTCGAGCAACTCGTGAACGTGAAAAATTCTTCAGACATGATGTGCTTACCTGGATTCCACCTTTTGCATCACTTTCAGTGCCAACTCTGCCTACATCAGTTTCAACAAAGGCCAGTACATATATGTCATTCCACATTTTTCTTTTTGGAGGTAAAACTTGAGGTAAAATAGCATAATTTTCTGATTTATTATGAATTTAGGAGAATTTAATGAAATCCATTTTGAACATTATTTATCATCCTTCATTCCACATCTTTACCACTTCCCCTTTTTCAGCGACATATCATCTTTCAGTTTGGGGGAGTGTTGCTTTCATTCATTTCTTTCTTATGACCATGTCATTCATATTCTTTATCATCCATTGCTTTTCTTATTAATTCTCAACACCTCCCTTATTCCATGTTGTTTTACACCAAGCATAGACTTCAACAAATAGTAGCAACCACCTCTATTTGTTTTCTAGCATCGCATGAGGGCATGCTAATTTTTCAAAGAGGGGGAGGAATGGCTACACGTGATGGATGTTTTCTATTTTCTTTCTCAATGTAGAAATTGATTTCCATAATATTTTTAAAGCTATGAACTCAATTCTTGTGATTTTTGGAAAACACGGATGTATCATTAATACAAACCCAAACAATTTCAAGATAAATTGGTTCATAAAATTTTGGAAATCATGCACTCTCACATACAACCATTTTGTTTATATCTCATGATCCGTGCATCAAAACAGTCTAATTTTTTGGATCATAAAGGAATTCATAATATTATAAATTAACTTGCCAAATTTCAACAAAAGCTAGTTTGTAGTTTTTGAGAAAATGGTTAATGAAGTTTGTTGTTACTTATATCATATTTTGTTGCAACTTCATATATACATATAGTTGAATGTCAATGTAAAAATTGTTATGCCTTCATCAAAATTACTAAAAGTGAATATTCATTAATTAAGGAAGAATTCATTTGTTCTATCCATTTCATGAGCTGAGATGAACATATTTTTTATTGTATGGTTAACACATGGGTTTTTGTCTTTGGGTTGCATGAGGACATGCAATATATTCAGTTTTCGTTGCATGAGGACATGCAACATATTGAGTGTGGGGGTATGTTGAGCCATTAATATGCCATTATTATTATCGCTTTTGAACACTTATTCCACCCATTTCTATTATTCTTCATCATGTCATCTATTATAATTTTATTATATAAATCCATTTTATGATGATTTATGCTTCTATAATGAATATTATTTATTCTCCTTTATTTCTAATAAATTGATGATTATGCATGATTTTATCAATGATAGTTTTAATGAATCAGTTGTAACATTATTCACCATTTTTAGCCTCCAAGATAATTTCCAGATTGAAGATTTGATCATTAAAAGTGCCAACTCAGAAATTTGCTGGAACAAGAAGTGACGATTTTGCGGTTGAGATTCTGAGCAAATGAAGCATAATCGGGAAAATCCGGAACATGGGTTTTGTCTAGAACAGACCCAATTAACTTTTCTAAAGAACAGTTTGCCCAAATCCAGCTTGTACTGAGAGAAACGTAGGGTTCTTTGAGCACGATTTTCTCAGATTTGTTGTTGCGGTCGTCCTCTAAATCTCAGCTGCAAAGCCAGATTCGTCTTGCTCTTGTTGAAAGCTGGATGGAAATATATCTTCTTATTGATCAATTGGTTAGAAGAAAACCAATTTTGTAATAGAAATCATGTTGTACTTATCTTTATTGTAACTGCTCTCTGATCTCTCTTTATTTAAATCAGATCGGAGATCAGAGATGGGGATGATTTGAGGATTCGAATGATGGAAAAATGATGGAATTGAGGATTTAGAATTAGAGATTTAGAATTAAGAATTCATGATAGGATAGGAGGAAGAAAGGATTGTTTCAGGCTGTAAGTCTCAAAGACGTTGCTGTTGTAATAATTTTACCATTTAATGGTTAATACCTGATTTGGGAGTTGTTGTTCATTCTTTTCATCTGAAGTAGCCTAGCAGCATCCGCTGGCAGCTAAGGGCCCAGCCTCTGGTAGAGTACGCTGCTGCTATGTATCATATCTTTATAATTGCTGCTGTGTGATGGTTTGATTTATTTCCTATTCTTTTGAATTGCATTATTTTACAGTTTCATGTTTTTATAGTGTGCTGTTAGAATATTTTATGGAATTATTTTATTGCAAAAGTTGAGATTGAATCGCGTGGCTATTATTTTCCATCATAACAGAGATTATTATCCTTTTCAACTTATATTGTTATGTTGTTCATTTCAAATGTAAAGATTCGCTGTTCATTTCAGATTGTTGGTTATTCGATTCGACTAATCAGAGCTTGCTGTTCAAATTTATTAAATATGATTCATTGTTTACTTCCTTTAATTATAAGTTTGTTGTCTATTTACTTTGTCGTTCAGTTTGGTTGATTAATTGTAAGAGTTTGCTTTTAAAGAGTTTTCCCAGTTTACTTTCAATGGCAGCTTTAGTTCAATTTCGATTTCCTTTTGATTGCTTTAAAGCAGGACCGTCAACTGTAGAGAACATTGGTTATTGCTTCCTCATTCCCAGATTGATTGTCTTGTTCTGGTTTGGTTTCAATTGCATCAATATCAACAGGAATGAGTTATTGCTACTGTATCCTCGATTGATGGTTGTTTGAGTGAATGATTTAGTTTAAGAACATTTCAGTTTCTTTCTATTCCATTTCTTAATTGTTGTTTCATTTCTTATCTGCCATTCCATTTCCTGTTATTCGCATTATCTTTGATTTGGTGTGAAGAACTATCTGAAACTGTAGTGGGCATTGGCATTTGCTATCTAGTCCCCAGATTGATGATCTGTTCCTTGATTACTTTTGGTTACATCAGTTTGCAAAGGGATGAGTTATTGCTACTGGACCCTTGACTGATACATTGCTTATTTTTCTGAATGCATGATTTAAGTCTTAAAGTGCTTTGTTGTAAGTAGATTTTATTTCCAGCTTTCATTTACTTTTGGATTTTGAGCACTATACTAAAAAACATTACTCTTGAGTAAATAGCCGCTTCAGATTGAGTAAACTCTTGAAATAAAAAGTCGTCCCTGGGTTGATAATTAATGTGAAGGTAATTAGGAGTTCAAAAGACACCTTTTTATCGCTCCACACCATGGTGCCCCCATGAGTATCCGCGAGGATGCTACTTATTTCAAACTTAGGTACATATCGTCACAATATCTCATCATACCTCATTTGGTACAGATTCACAACAATGACAAGGAAATTTTCTGCGTGCACCACTAACTGCTTCTTCTGCTAGACAGTGCATCCTTCCAAAGCAGTTCCTGTCATTAGGAAGTGTACTATATCCTCAAAATGAGCATCCACGATGCTCACTACAAGTAGCCGCGTGTCAGGCAATCCTTCTTCCAAATTAGTGGGTTGCGCGACAGATGGTTTGGTCTCATGTTCAATCGTCCATGCTTCACAATAACTTCAAAATCATATTCCTGGAATAGTAACAGCCACCTGCAAATTATCCCCCCCAACACAGGCTTATTGATCAGGTACTTCAACATGGAGTGATCTATATACATCTTAAAATGGCCACCTAGCAAGTAATGTATAAACTTTTGGAGCGTGTATACCATGGCTAACCCTTCGTGCTTGGTGCCTTGGATAACCTTCTGCTTGCAAACATGATATGATGGTCCAAGTCTCCTCCACCATCCTGTATCAGTACTGATCCCAGCGCTATACATGATGTGTCGACATGTACATGAAACTCCTTCTTCCAATCTAGGAAGACTAGGATTGGTGCAGTGACCATCTTTTCTTTCAATACATCCAGGCTCTTCTTACAGTCCTCATTCCAGTAGAACGTGACATCCTTCTTTAACAACTTCTCCATAGGCGCGGTGATCTGGGCATAGCCTTTGATGAACTTTTGGTAATAGCCTGTGTGTCCCAGGGTAGCGCGCAACTGTTTCACACTCCTTGGTGCTTCCAAATTTATTATCACTACGATCTTCGCGGGGTCTACCATCAGTCCTTGTCTGTAAAAACCATGACCCAGCAAGGTCCCAAAAGGAACACAAAACAAGCATTTCTTCAGATTGAGCATGATCTGGTATCTTCGATAGGTATCCAACATAAGGCACAAGCTTGCTACATGGCGTTTCACCAGCCCAAACACATTCCAATCATCAAAGTATACTTCCAGGAACTTATGAATAAAATCCTTGAACGCAGAAACGATTACGCACGAGAAAATGGCAGGCACACTCTTCAATCCGAATGCCATTACAGTGTACTGGAAACAACCCCACTCAGTCGTGAAGGTTGTCTTGCTCCTATCCTCCAGTGTGATTTTGATATGATGGTACCCAGAGAACCCATCAATGAAGGAATATGCTTCCTGACCACCTGCATTTTCCAACACTTCGTCAGTGAACGAAGGCAGGAAAGGATCATGTACGCAAGCGTCATTCAACTTCTGAGATCCACACATATCCTTATTTCATTATTCTGCTTCTTCTCCTGTACCACCATTGGGCTTAGCCAGTCAGATTCTTCAACAGGCTCAATGATGCCTGCCATGAGCATCTTGTCTAGCTCTAAGCGGAGCTTCTCCTTATACTTCGGCTTGAGATGCTAAGGTATTTTCTTAACCGGCTTTGCGTTGGGCTTCAACATGATCTTCATAACACCTAGGTCTAGGATTATCCCTTTTAGATCCGTAAACTTGGTGGGGAATAAATCCTGGTATTCACGAAGCAATTTAGTGACCTTATCCATCGTCGCATCGTCCCAGTAGTGTCCAATCTTCGTGAATTTGGGCTCTACCTCCGTACCAATATTTACTTGTTTCATTTTCAGCGGCACGTTTATATCAGGATTCTCAATCTGCGGTCCTTCAACCTCGCGGTGGCCTTCTATTTTAGGGATGTTAATATTTTGTGGATCCTCATCTTCTTCTTCAGCGGTTACATTATAGCATTCCAGTGCGTGACTCAACTGAGTAGCCTACTCAGGATGAATCAGGTCCAAAGGGTCCTACGGTATCCTAAAGTTTGATGTTTTCACCTCTTGTAGTGCCTCCTTAATACATTCAAACCCATATTCAAAACTGAATGTCATTATGAATCCTTCGCGCAGAATATCCCATTCACTTGTACCATGGCGGAGCTCCATTTCTACGTACTAGTTCATCGGGATGACATCCAGGGTGTGACAGAACAAGTGCACCCATTCAGGTTGGGGCTTCTCTCCATAAGCCTGAGCCTATTTGGCCAAGTGCGTGTGCGGATCATCCTGCCCATCATACCTGTATATAATTTTCACCTTCGACGTCCCAAAGCATGCTCTCATCATCCTTCTACATTCGCACCAATCATCAAAGCTTCCCTTGTGCATACTCCATCTTGCAGGCATAGCACACAATGCTTAGTCCAACGCCTGGAAGCGCTGTTTTTCTAGTACCTCCCTCTCAAATGCATCCAAAACGATATCTACATCACTCAGGCCATCATAAGTAGGCAGATTTCTTACCTCCGACGACACGCAGTGCAGCGACAGGGTCATCATGTTACTTCAGTGTAGTTACTTCATGTAACCGATTCTGCCAACGCTCTAATTCTTCATTAGAGTCTGAGGTGTAGGAACGCTTGCGATCCCATGTAATCCATCCATTTGTTGTTGGATTCACCCAACCTTGGTCTCATGTTGTTATCTTATAGATACAGTCCAAATCGTCATCGCTCTCACAATCTTGAACTGGTTCAGTATAGCGTGATCCTTCAACAGGATCTAGGGGTACTATTACGCGTATCGATTTCTTCTCAAATATCATATTTTGCTTCTTTATATTGATTACCCTGTCTATATCAGTAGCCCAATAAATTCCCAGGAGCGCAAGGTAGGGGTTGCTATCATCCAAAATTTCTATTACCTCGAAGTCAGTCGGCGCGCTTGCACCTTCAATATCTACAGTCACCCCTTGTAGCCGCCCCATGGGGATGATCTTTTGCTGGTTCGCCATCCTTAGCTGAATCAAAGACCATTGCAGTGCGGGTCTTCCCATCCGTTCCCAAGTCTACTTCGGTAGGACGTTCACGTCTAACCCTAAGACAAAAATAACCTGATCCATTTCATACTCTCTTATCTGTGCGGTCAGCCTAACCTCCCATCCCGTCCTTGTTTTATGCTTACCAATCTTTCGTACTACATGCGGCTCACCCGGGGTGTTTCCAACGCATTTGTTTATAATCTCCTATAGTCCCTTCATAGCCTTGATATCGTGCAGTAACTTCATATAGGTTTCCAGGAAGGTTGTAAGCATAGAAGGGTCCATCTCCTCACCAGGCTTATCCTTGCTCCTTGAGGTGGAGGCCTCAATGTAGCTCTTTTTCACTTCCATGAAGGTTTCACATGCATGTTCCAAATCGAACTCAGTCTCCTTCACCAGAGCTTTGCGAACCGATGTACTATCTTCGGGCTACTTCCCCTTGTCATCTCCTGTTGTGATTCCTCTTCGGAGCACTATATTCATGTTCGGATCCTCTTCGCGTGGCTTAGACCTCATCATCTATAGATTTTGAGTTGACTGAGGTGGTAGCACCCCTTTGTCACATATCCTTCCTATTAGCGTAGGACAGTCTTCCGTTTCATGATCAAACAGAGTGTAATATTTGCACGATGGATGTGTTGGGTCTGTGCAATCGCGGGCGTAGTGTCCTGGTCCTCCGTAATTATAGTAGATCAGTTGTCCCCAACCTCTACCATGTCTTTCTCTGCCTTGTCCTCGTCCGCGCCCTGAAAATCTTGTCTGCACCATCCCCATGCTCTGGTCAGGGGGCCACATTTCTTCCTGAGCCCTATAGGCGGGATTTCTATCCATCATTAGTTCATAGCTTCTGCAATTACATTCATCATGCCCTACCGACCTACAGAAGTTGAAAAAAAGTTGTTGCGGTGTCTGTACAAACTTCTGTAGTAGATGAAAGTTATATGTGGCATGTTTTCCTGCTACCTGAAATATAACACACCATAATGCAAGCCTCGCGCTTGGTCCTGCCAAAGTTTTCAGCCTCAAAGGCATTGGTCCTCCTCCTGCAATATAGTTCGCAAAGACCAGGCAATGGTCTTTTTCATGCCCTTGACCCTTGCATTTCAGGCACCATACCTCTTCGTGCACCTCTGGTCAAACTGTTCTGTCTTGCTTCAAGCTTTTCATCTCAAGGCAAAGATTTTTCAACTACACATGGATCTGCTGAACCCCCAGATTTGGATCTTGCATCGGTGTTTCATGCAGTCTCATTGCAATCTCCAAGGCCTCTACCTGAGTTGTTATCTTCTGTTGTGATAGTGCAACCCTTAGGTGTGGTAGGAGCGAAGCCACAAACCACTCGCGATGTTGTCCATCTGTTAAGTTCATGTTAGCTTCACGGATTTTACACTTCAACCTTTGATCTAATTCCCAAGGTGTCTCGCCTAGTTGCATCGCAATTTCCTTGAACCCCACAATCGATTGTGCCTTAGATTTAGGCCTACTAAATTCTCTATTCAGTGTTTTTTGGATGTCTGCTACTCCAGCATTCGGGTTATCATTAAAGTACTTGATATACCAAGTTAGCACGCAATCCTGCAGAGCACTAACCAAAGTCGCCTTCTTCTTGTGATTATCTGTAATGCCCTGAGCTTCCCATATGGCTTTCACAACGAACCAGAATTGGTTCGAGTCCTCATTTCCCAAGCCTTTGAACAAAGGAAACTTCAATTAATTTTCCATACTGAATTGTGGTGGAGGTGGAGGTGGTACAAGCGAAGTCGCAGGCGATGGTGGTGAGGCTGGAGAGGGAGTGGGTTGAGGTGGTAGTTGTGGGAATCCTTGTCTTATTAACTGAATAGCACTTCGCGGAGAAGCATGCACTACTCCTTCTTTGTCACTTTGTGGAGGTGAAATCAATGGACTATATTCAGGACCCTTTCTTCCTTCATTTCTCTAAGTTTTTCCACTTTGCGTATCTCCAAACATCAAGGTAGCTGCAGAACCCAATTTTCACACAATAAAGTTTTAATCCAAGAATTCAAAGATTTCAAGTACTTACCTCGCATTCCTTTGAAAAATCTTCGCTCTGCCTCGCTGTAGCTGACTGAGGTATCAATTGCAAATTCAGTTACAAATCCTCCTATGACGCAATCAAGCCAATGACCGATAGCACGGGTGATCTTATTCTTGGATGCTTCCAATTTCGGTACAAGCTCTCGGGTCCAAACAATAGGACCATCAAGTTTCCACCTTCTTTGGTTATCTGCTAGCTTCATGATCCACTCGTATAGTTCAACCAGAAAGGAACAGAAGAAGATCTCTTGGATATTTGTATATAGGTACCTATCTAGCCACTATTCCTTTATTAGTCGCGGGTTTCTGTTCTCCTGTACTGCGAATTCATGGATCTTCATATCCAACCAGTCTCCAATCTCTTTCTTAGTTGGATTCCAGTTATATGACATCACAGATCTCTTATGCAGATTCTAGTCCCGGCAATGGAACCATTTGTTGACTTGTGGGGGCTTGACCCAGGTTTAGCGTTAGTTAGCCAAACAAATCCCTACACCATTGGCCCTTTCGGCATCAGCCCGTAGAGCGCAAACCGAAGTCTCACCCCAAGCAGTATGGGGGGGATGTTGGAACCAAGTTTCTGAACTCTAATATGGTTGTGATGTCGGTTTATTCCTTCTATTCTTGCCTTTGCGCAGGTCACTTAGCTTTAGGGCTTGCCTGACTAGCCCTTTATTCTGCCCTTCAGTACCTCCGAGAAAGGGTACGATTGACCTTCATGCATCCCTAGCCTACAGCTCAGGTACTTTCGCGCTGCTATGGTAGCATACCGTGTAGATTCCCAAACTAGTCTAAGTGTCTTACTTATCGTATTAAATAATCATAGTTAGCACAGCGTAAACAGATGTTCTTACTTGCATTCACTTAACCAACATAATTACACACTTTTGTGCATCATATAAGAATTATAAATTAAATTCATACATAACATGTCAAGATGCAGTAATCGGGAACAAACACACAGAATGACATAATACTATCCTTTAGTGATCTTTTTAAGTGGTTATAGACTCTATTCGCCCTGCGCACACAGCTGCAGGGTTCCGCACACTCACCTGCGGACTTCCACCCTAAGCCTCTGTGCACTCAGCTATAAAGCCTCTACCTACATTATGACCCAAAACTTAGACTTCTTACTTCAGAGCTATGACTATCTGACTCAAAACCATTACTCTAAACTACTTAGAGCTTAGTTGTTTTTATACAATCCCATGGTCTGCACACCATGGGTAGATCTCTTACAACCAACTTTACTTTACAAAAATAAGGGCGGACAACCCTTTATTACTCATGACACCTTCGCGTTGCACGACCACAAAAAGCAGAGTCTTTACAAGTTTATTACAAAATTTGACCCAAAACATGGGCTTTAGCCCCAAAACTATCCTTGGGGGATCTCATTCACAAAAAGTTGATAAAAGCACCAGGTTTACTGAGCACATTTAGCACATTCACTAGTAGGTTCATGACATCTTGGAGAAAGTTAGTGTTAAATACAAACAATGATATGATCAACATCAGGTGCCCCATAAGTTTTAGGCGGACGACAAAGTTAGGTTACATATGTAGAAAGACAGCCTCACTGGAGTGTATCATAAAATTTGACCACTTGGATAAACACCTTACGCCATTACCAATGTTGTGGGAGACAATTATTTTGATCTCAGTATCCCCCCATTCCATGGCTTGCACCCAGTATTCAATGTGCACTACCTTCAGGCATACTTTCTACCATTGTTGGACACATGAGACATTGTTGAGAAGTTGACACCAACAAATCTAAACCTAGACTACATTGAACAAGCCAGAACTGATGGCGTCATGGAAACACATATCAATATCACTCACAAATAGAGGATCCAACTATATCGAGTTGTCAAATCTAGCCAACTGTCAGGTCCCTATAATACTAGTGTATTCCCATATTATTATTGTCATTACAACCCCTTATTGTTATTGTTGTGCCCATGTTGTCCCCATATTGTTATTATTATGCCCCATAGAAGCCCACTATTGTTATTATTGTGCCCATGTTGTCCCCATATTGTTATTATTGTACCCCATAGAAGCACACTATCGTTATTGTTGTGCCCTCACATTATTATTGTTGTGTCATCTATGATTATATTGTGACCCCCTAGACTCCTATATATAGAAAGGAGGTTTTGTCATTTGAATCATCGAAGAATTTTTCATTTGTGTAATGTAAAGAAGGTTTCCATCTCAAAGTGGCTGATTTTGAAGTCGTTAATCTATATTTTCTTCTATTTGTGAGTTGGTTGCATAGCATTTAGTATCAGAGCTTTGGATTCTATGGTTTCACTACTTCAAACAGGTCATCATTGAATTTGCGGTATAATGTTTTTGATACAAAGCTTTAGAAGTTGAAATGGAAACCAATTTGAGCTGAAATCTTTATTAATCTTGTGTACAAATTTCAGATATTGTTTTACTATATTTTCGGAGATATGATCCAAGGAATTTAGGTTTATTGCAGGCTCTCGATTTCAATCTCAAACATGTGAGCTTGGGAAAATCGTCATAACTTTCTCTTTGAGCATCAGATTAAAGTTTCCTAAAAAGTGACAGAAATAGAACGGAATTTAGTTTGTTTGGTATCGTTTCCCAGGTCGAAGGTTGAAAACATGACACACGACACTCCATACAAGTTTTCTCTACTTGTTATCGAGAAAAGTTTCTATTCAGAACGACCCTATCCCACTGAGTTGTGACAGTGACCTCAGAAACAAACAGGGAAAACTACTCTTGTATTATCCTTTATGAACTATAAACGAAGAGGAATAGGATGAACCAACCTGTGTCTTGCACTAGTCCTTTGATCCAATCTCTCTCCTCTTTGACAGCTTCCAGCTACCTGCTCCCTTACTTGCCCAACGTCACCGAGTTCCTGCAAGATCACAGAAGAAGGAAACTACACAAAGACATGGATTTATGTTCATAAAAAGCTTAGGATCAGATTTAAGCTAAACATACAAATATAACAAACATCAATGATATACAAGCATGTAGGAGAAACTCAAATAGTTTTATTGATAAAACAAGAAGATCCAGGAGGAGTTACAACCGATGATTCCTGATCCAACATCAACCTCCCAGCATAGAATCCCCTCTTCACCTCCAACAAAGCATAAATCACCCAATACTCTGATATCTATCTCAAAACCAACAGCAATTCTCTGCAATGTACAAAATTCCAGCCTCTGGATCTCTTGGTGAGGGATCCATATATAGATGTATGCAAAGAGGATGAGTCAGCTCATGAATTGATTAGTGGCCTCTCTCTGTCAGTTCTTGCTTCCACTTGGAGACTGAGAGCCTCTTACTCATCACTGGTCGAATTTAGTGAGGCAAGTGTCATTGGAGAAGATTCTGGAAGCTTCCATTGTCTCTCCACCTCGTGGAATGACTCTGGCACTTGTCATTTCCCACTGAACGCACCCTAGTAGTGCATTCAAGTGCGTTGCAACGCACCTAGCTAGTGCATTTGGGTGCTTTGCAACGCAGCTAGCTAGTGGAGCAGCTGAAATGATCCTGATTTGACTAGTTCTGAGCAGTTTTTGGTGGAGAACTTCTGGGAGAAGCTGTAATTTGTTGACCTTGTTTCTTTAGGAGCTGGAACAACACTTTTAGGGACTTAGGATCCCTTGGTTTATGGACATTTCATGCTTATAGTTTTAAGGCACAAAAATGTCTATAACAGTTGCCCCCTAAAGTATGAGGCCGTTTATCGGGTGAAATGCTTTATTAGGAGGATCCGAAGTTCTTTCAATGCTAGGAGGAGACCTGTAATAAGATACAATACAATACATTATCTTCATACTGTTTTCATGATATAGCTGAGGCGGGCATTCCCATGCTCAGCTCTATAAATTCATTTTCATGTACATAGGACAGACAATCGTCTGATGGTAGACAGATGATTCTGATGAAGTCATCATCCTTTTGGTAGGATGATTATCTGTGCTGCAATGCTGTACATTTCAATGTCTTTATTTTTCCTGAATATATATCGCAGCCCGGATGGATGAAACTAGATCCGGGGTCTTCAATCTCATCCGATCTTCACTCGAAGTACAAGTCGATCCATGTGAGAAATGTTTTGAAGTCGAACATGGAAATACATCGCTTGATTACCAGTCAATGATGTAAACTGTTAACAAGTGCGAGAGGAATCACCGATAATGATGATGACCCTCAAGGTACTGCAGTACAATTCACGTGGTGTGAATAAAGGACTTGGCGTCGAACACCACACAAAATCTTTCGGTCGAAGGTCATTGATGTATACCTGTCGCCGGAAGTGAGAAACTTGCCATTGAGGCATGCAAGCTTCAAAGTACTGAAGGGGTTGTTCCTAGATCAACTTCTTGGATAATGAGCTAATGTCGACAAGAAGCGATCCGTCAAAGGAGGGCCTTAATGAATCCCACATCAATAACACAGAACGGAGCAAATGATTTTGATGGAGGTGAAAACGATCTGGTGATATATGGTTCAGGGTGGCGGTCATGAAAGAATGAAATATAATGTATGGTAGTGGATGGGACACGGGTGACTTCTCTGGATGACTTCTCTTGAACATGTCGGTGACACTTATGTGATGGATTGGTAGCATTTACCCCAAATATGGATGGTATGGCGTGACCATGGTGATGTGACCGGTGAATGAAACAACTCAACCCAACTCAGGCACGGAGTGGAAGTGTCATGTTCAAGAGCGACTTGCTACCAATAAATTTTCTTTGAGTTTTCTTCCCAATTTTTCCCCAGTCATTCCTGACCAGTACCTCTTTATTTTTGTCAAGCTTGAGGAGGATAACATATTCTTGTTCTATAATTTGCCCTTCGGGCAAACCCATCGCTATGTTTTAACGAGCCTAGCGATAGTGAAACTCGTTCTCTCCTAAAGACAAGTTTGTCGCTATTAATATTTTTAACGAGTCTAACGAAAAAGATAACTCGGTCCTTTTCATTTTTAGAGAGTATGAAAAGGTACGTAAAGGTAACTCCGAAGTTCCTTTTTCGTCATCCTTAAGTCCGAAAAATTATAAAATAATACAGAAGGGATGAATTTTCGATTAGCTTTAACGAGCCGAACAAAACAAGTGCTCGATCTTTCTTTGCAATAATCCCTCAGGTCCAAAAAGATTAAAATCTAGAGGAGGGATAGCACTTCCCGTCGCTTTAACGAGCTGGAAGGCCAAAACTCGGCAATCTTTTCATATTTTACAAGTCAGTTGAAAAGAGCTTAAAGAAGACTCGTCTTTTGAGGAACGAGTGATAAAATGGGTAGCAGCTGATTCCAGGTAAGGTTTGGAATTTTCCAATCACGGCAGTGTCACAAGGATGGCTAGTGAAATCACTCTTCGCATCTTGTTCCTCAAAATGGGTAAACAATCAAATGGAGGTGAATGATCGGCCAATGGAAAAGTGGAGGTGACGGTGCAAACACGACCAAGGCTTTAATGGCTGAAAATGCTTCATTCACGGTGGTTATTTACCAGGGGAATAGTTCATTTTTTAACGAGCTTAAACGTGGGTGGAAACATTTGCTCGGTCTTATGTTTATTTTTTAACGAGCTTGAACTATGCACTAAAACTGCTCGATTAATCCAGTCATATGATAAGAATGTCTCATATAAAAGCGGCAATCTTTCGAGTGTTGCCTCATATCCTTTCTTTATGCAAGCTAGGAAACGACCAATCCTACGAGTTTAAAGGGTTAGAGGCCCTATAAATTTAAAAAATAAATAGTCCTTCTTCGTTTGCATTCCAAAAGGTTTGCATGCCCCCCGGTATAAAACAGAGTTTCAAGGTTACCTCTACTTCTTTCCGTCAAAACATTTGTTTTACCAGGAGAGGCCTACCTCTTACAGGTTACCCAAAGATTGTTCTATTTACGGTGTAAACAAAATACTTCTTCGGTGATGTTGCTCGAAATAAACAAAGGTGAGCGACGATGCCCGCCAACTCACATAACTTTGACAAGAGAATCTTATTCTAGAATAACCCCTCTTCCAATCACGGACGGGTTACAGACTAGTCATATTCTCCCACGGAAACCTACTCTATACCCGAAGTTTTCTTGCCGAAGCAGACCAGGATGCATGCCCCTTGGGTTTCAGTCATATCCCTCCGAATTACGCGCGCTCATCGGGAGGATGGACTGGGGGTTGAGACATTTCTTGTGTGAAGAGACCATTTAGGGACGGTATATGACTATTTGCTATGCGTGATCCGAGAAATGAAAGCTGGTCCACGAGCTTGACCACTCTTCCTTCGTGCGGAAAACACATTACTCTAAAGAGTGAGGAGACAATGACTCCCATGCAATAAATATAGTCTCATCCAAGGAGTAGGTTATAATCCAAGGGTCCTTGAATGACCATGACGTTCATGTGAACTGTCTTTCCTCTCAATGTTATGGGCACATTGGGAAGGATCCCTAAAGATCGACTGGTTCCTTTATCAAAGCCTGTCAGATTTCTCATTTCAAGCAACAGCGATGGTGAACCAAGCGCTTTCCAAGCAATAGAGGAAAGGATATTCACAGAAGCCCCCTCATTTATGATGGTACCAGCCATGACCATTCTATATATTTGAACGATAATTCAGAATGGTACACTTGCTGGTAGGCGGGGTCTGCCTAGTAGATTCCAATCGAAGGAGACAACTAGGTTGCTTGGAGGTGGGACCGAGTAGATGGCCAGGTATGGCTCTGACAAACTTCCTTCCTGCGGTAAAGGAATGGGTGGATTGCTCCCATGTTCGTCGGAGTCTGTGTTGATGAAGAGAATTTGGATGGTGTCATCCTTATTCTCTTCAGTGACTGTATCATTCGAAGATAAAACCTTTGAAGGCAAGACCGGGTCAAATGCCGCCTCGACCTTTTGACTTTCTTCTGGTATGGATTCAGTTGGTTTATCTTCAATGACAGGCGCTTCAGCCGACCACTTGAGCGGGCCAGCTGGGTTCTCAACTAGTGACGAACTCGACAAGAGTTTTTTATATCCAGGAGGAAGTCGTAACAGTGAAATCGGACGATCATCCAAAACTCTTTTAGCCTCGTCTAAGAAGGGACAACGGTGGAGGGCATGGTCGCCTTCGCACAGTTTACAAGGAAATCTAACTTTCTCTTTCTGTCCTGGGGCTTCACTTTCACTAGTTGACGGTGTGATTTCAACATGATCTCCAGAGGTTAATGACACCGGATTGTGCAAACGAGGAGACCAGTCCCTTAGTATCTGGGGGATGTAAGGACAATCTCTGTGAAAGTGGTCTCCTCTGCAAATGACACATGGCGATTTAGGCCTGGTCGGTGCTGTCTGTGGATTTTCGACGACACACGTTTTCCTCCATTCGCCTTTGGATCCTTCTTCTTTTTCTCTTTCTTATTCTTTTCCTTTTTCTCCTTAGGAACTTGGCTTTTAGCTTTACCAGTCCCATCAAGCGAAGAGGAAGGAGGAGAGGAAGAATTGGAGGAAGTAGAAGGCTGGGGGGTAACTCTGGACTCGTCTAATTTTTGATTCAATTGTTCAGGAATAGTGGTGTTCTGAACGACATTGGTTGAGAAGAGCCATACTGGCAAGCCAATTGTCAGTCCTGGAAGCGACAATGTGGCCATATGGGGCGCACCAACATCTCCCCAAGAGGAGAAGGGACTAGGATTTCCACCAAGGGGGATTCCTTGGTTGGTAGACTCCATTTTCAACCCAAAGATCAACGTAGGAAGAGGGTATGAATATTCCGTTTAAAATAAATTTTAACACGCTTTGACACAACTTGTTTTTTCAGTTTTTAAGAGTCGACAAAAAACAAAAGATGACTCTAGTCTCCTTCGATTTTTAATGAGCCTGAAGTGACAAGTGCTCAGATGGACGTTTTCTGTTAAGGAGTCTGAAAAGGAACGAAAGGGACTGCTCTAGAGGTCTAGGTAGAGGGAGTACCAAACCAATCGCAAAACTGCAGAATACTTTTTACGGTACGACAGTCAATCTTCCCGAATGCCGTGTTCGGTGCATTGCGATCAGTAGGGCGGCCGACACGGCTTTCTATGGATAAAGGTTTTATGCCTATAGGGGTCCCCCAATATATACTCGACGGTACGTGGGAGCACAAGTCCGTACTGGCACTTATCGTCTCAAAGTGGAGGAATCACCCAACCATTAGCGAGGACAATAGTTACCAGGCTTTACGACGCCGGAATACGTCTCTAACCTAGACCTCTAAATGTTGTGCGTTAAGTTACGAAGCGTTGTTAAGTTCATTGAATTTATTTTAGGTTGATCTTTCTTATGAAGTTTGCCTTTTGGGTTCACCACGAGATGTAGATATAATTCCTAAAATGCAATTTAAAGATGATAAGCAAGCTTTTATCTCTTTTTAGCAATGAAAATCCTAGCTACAAGGGGAAAAGAAAGACACAATCTTTTCTCAAAGAGCAAAGAGCACACTGTAAATGCACTTTTCCTGAATCAAGCCAAACAGACTGTCAATATGCAAATGCACATGTGCATGTATTTGTTTTTCACTTTCTTAATATTGATGCCTAAAAAGAAAGTTGGTGTACAAATTTGAATTCGCTTTCAAGTGAAAAACACAAACAAGCTTCTTTTCGAAATCAAAAGGTAGAGACGATTACAACACTTTATGATTTTGAAGTAAACACTTGTTTTGACACTAGAAATTCACAAATTCAAGCCAAAGGAACAAGTAAAAGCATAATCGACTGTCAACAACAAATAAACTTTCTCCTAAGATCAAAATCGACACTTACGACAGATCTAAATCCAAGGACGACAATATGACTAGTCTACTTTTGCAATGGGAAACTGTAAATGACGCAACAAACACACAAAAACAAATACAGTTTCTTTTATACAACTAAGGTGGAATTAAGGCAAAGAAAAGGGGCTTCTAAACAGACACACACACTAATCACAGGCTGCAAAAATCAGAGGCAAAACTGGAAAAATGAGCAAAGAACCTCAGCTGCACAGGGCTAAGCTGATCAACGCACCTGGTACACAGAGAAACTGGATTGCAACGCAGGTTTCCTTCTCGGGAACTGCGCTGAAATGCAGGAACTCGTCACAGCAACTACGCTGGGGCAGAAACGAGAATTCTATCCAGGTTCTGGGTCACGGTTTGCAGTTTAATCTATGGTTTTTGGCCGGGTAAAAGCAATCAGCAATGCACAATCAGAGGGTTGATTTAAAAGAGGTTTAAGAGCTATCACAAAGGGTAATCAGATCATTTTTGAATCAGCTGTTCAGATCATAAACAGATCCAGTGAATGGATTGAAGTAGAAGATGTCTACTTTGCATTTGTAAATGGCAAATGCAGTTCGATTCGCTACTTCTAAGTTTATGAAACAAACAATCAAGAGAAACACAAACAAACTAACTAGACACGTTCCCCAGTGGAGTCGCCATTTTGTTATCGGGAAAACTGTCTATTCAGAACGACCCTATCCCACTGAGTTGTGACAGTGACCTCAGAAAAAAACAGGGAAAACTACTCTTGTATTCTCTTTTATGAACTATAAACGAAGAGGAATAGGATGAACCAACCTGTGTCTTGCGCTAGTCCTTTGATCCAATCTCTCTCCTCTTTGACAGCTTCCAGCTACCTGCTCCCTTACTTGCCCAGCATCACCGAGTTCCTGCAAGATCATAGAAGAAGGAAACTACACAAAGACATGGATTTATGTTCATAAAAAGCTTAGGATCAGATTTAAGCTAAACATACAAATATAACAAACATCAATGATATACAAGCATGTAGGAGAAACTCAAATAGTTTTATTGATAAAACAAGAAGATCCAGGAGGAGTTACAACCGATGATTCCTGATCCAACATCAACCTCCCAGCATAGAATCCCCTCTTCACCTCCAACAAAGCATAAATCACCCAATACTCTGATATCTATCTCAAAACCAACATCAATTCTCTGCAATGTACAAAATTCCATCCTCTGGATCTCTTGGTGAGGGATCCATATATAGATGTATGCAAATAGGATGAGTCAGCTCATGAATTGATTAGTGGCTTCTCTCTGTCATTTCTTGCTTCCACTTGGAGACTGAGAGCCTCTTACTCATCACTAGTCGAATTCAGTGAGGCAAGTGTCATTGGAGAAGATTCTGGAAGCTTCCATTGTCTCTCCACCTTGTGGAATGACTCTGCCACTTGTCATTTCCCGCTCAACGCACCCTGGTAGTGCATTCAAGTGCGTTGCAACACACCTAGCCAGTGCATTTGGGTGCTTTGCAACGCAGCTAGCTAGTGGAGCAGCTGAAATGATCCTGATTTGACTAGTTCTGAGCAGTTTCTGGTGGAGAACTTCTGGGAGAAGTTGTAATTTGTTGACCTTGTTTCTTTAGGAGCTGGAACAACACTTTTAGGGACTTAGGATCCCTTGGTTTATGGACATTTCATGCTTATAGCTGTAAGGCACAAAAATGTCTATAACACTACTGAACTAGTCTATAATAAGGTCATCGTGGGAAATTAGGCATAACGCTTTCTTGGAGAATCCAATATTGATAAGACTTCTAGGATTGGAAAGAGGACGTAGAGGTATACAACCAAACGTAATTTCAAACCTTTGAGATTCGAAATTACAACGATACAATAGATCCAATATGGAGCTCCTACAAAGTGAAAAATGGTGTGTAATCGTTTTAAAAAATTGCATAAGTTTGGTTTGAAAAAGCAGTTTGAAGTGATTCAAAGGGAATAGTGAAGCATAATTATCATTAATTGATGCTCTGAAGAAAGAAGATGGAAAAACCTAGTAAGATACTTGAAATCTCTACCATGACTCATGAAGAAGAGGAAGAAATGCAACATGATATATCAAAATTACGAGACCAAGTGAAACAAATTTCGCTCTCAAAGTAATTGAAGCTAAGAAGGATGGTATAAAGAATGGAATGGAGGCTAAGATGTATGGCATGGAAGCTAATATGGATGGTATAGAAACAAAATTTAAAGGAAACATGGAAGATGTGAAGATAGATTTGACAACGTTGCTACAAGAAATGCTTACTAATGGTGAAAGGGTAGTAAAGGAAGCTCATGATGAGAACATAATAAATGTTAATCATGATTTCATAGAATCTAACGTTGGATTTAAGACCCACCACATTTCAAAGATATATATATATATATGAGTAAGTTTTATGGCAAGGATCTCGTAACATGGATACTACAAATGGAGCAATATTTCGATCTCCATAATGTGAAAAACGCACCAAATGTATGCATTGCAACTTTATATTTGGAACCCAATCAGTTTGTATGGTATCAATGGATTTTATCTGATAAACAAATTTTCACTTGGTCAATTTTTATGGAGGAAATGAGACAAAATTATGAGGATACAAAAAGAAACACCTTATTTAGCCAATTGAAAAATCTTAAAAAAAAGGGTTCAATGGTGGAGCACATTGAGGACTTCCAAAAATTGAATATAACGGTAAAAGATATTCGATAGGAGTATAGGATTGATGTGTTCATCAGGACTTTAAAGGATAACATCCAACATGAGGTTCACCTTTGGCAACCTAATTCATTGGAGAAGGCTTTTAGGTTGTCAAAAAAAATTGAAAGAAAAATTATGGCAACAAGGAAGCCTACCACTCACAACTATAAAGATGGAAGCATTGTTTCCTCTAGCCTTCCACAACCTACAAGGTTGACACCACAAAAATTGGAATAAAAAAGAGAAAAATAGCTTTGTTACAGTTGTGATAGAAAATACACTAAAGGCTATAAGTGTGATGAGAAGAAATTATTTTACATAGATTATGAAGAGGAGGAAGAAAAGGAACAAGAAACATCAAAAGAAGAGGATATACACTAGGAACCAACCCTAGAGAAAGAACAAATGAATCTGACCATATATTGTAGTGAATTGGAAGGAATTACCACTCCACAAACTCTCAAGATGGAAGGACATATCAAGAAGAAAAATGTAATAGTGTTGATTGATTCGGGTATTACCCATAATTTTATTCATTGTAATATAGCCAAGGAATTGAATTGCTTCCTATATCCAGCACCAGAGTGTCAAGTGATGGTTTCCAATGGAGGAACCATAAATTTCTCTGGAAAGTGTCGTAATATCAATCTATCCATGGGAGAATATGTATTTAATAGTCAAATTCTTTCCATTCCAATGGGTGGTCCTGATGCTGTACTAGGAGTTCAATGGCTACTATATTTGGGTACGATTTCTTTTAATTTTCAAGAAGCTTTCTTGAAATTTTTGTGGGAAGGAAAGGAAGTTGAATTAATGTGTATCATAGGGAAATCAGGAAAGATAATAATCTCTAACAACATGAAAAAACTTGTAAATAACGAATGAGGCGTAATTGCACAATTATGTTCACTATAGGTTCCCGCATTGAAATAATTTATTTATCCATATCTCCAAATAGTCTTGAAAAAACATTCCAAGCTATTTGAGACTCCCAAAGGCCTCCCACCTATTCATGATCATGATCATGTTATTCATTTGATTTTAGGAAGTGTTCCTCCAAACATCAGGCGTTACAGATATCCATATGACCAAAAGAGTGAAATTGAATGTATGGTTGCATAAATGCTAGAGGCTGGTATAATTCAACCTAGTCAAAATTATTTCTCTCCTCCAGTAGTATTAGTGCACAAGAAGGATGGATCATGGTGCATGTGTCTGGATTATAGGGATATATACAAGCTCATTATTAAAGATAAATTTCCCATTCCTGTCATTAATGAATTATTGGATGAATTGAAAGGAGAAATTTACTTCACCAATTTGGATCTCCATTCAGGATATCATCAAATCGCAATGAGGACTAAAGACATTCTGAAAACAACATTTATAACCTATGAGGTTCATTATGAATTTTTGGTCATGCCTTTTGGCCTTACCAATGCACCTTCTAGATTTCAAGGTTTGATGAATTCCATTTTCAAACCCTTCCTTAGAAAATTTGTGTTAGTATTTTTTGATGTTATACTAATCTACAGGAAGTCTTGGAAGGATCATATTCAACACATTGATAGGGTACTCAAACTATTGGAGCAGAAACAATTATATGCAAAAACCTCAATCTGGAGTTTAAGAGGTGGAATATCTGGATCATATTGTATCTCATGAAGGCATTAAAGTAGACCCTAGCAAAATTAAAGCCATTAAGGAAATGAAAATCCCCACATCCATAAAGTATTTGCGAGGATTTCTCAGGTTGACAGGGTATTATTACAAGTTTGTTAATAATTATGGGAGAATAATAGCACCTCTAACAACATTACTGAAGAAAGAGGCATTTTCTTGGACTCTGGAAGCAATGAAGGCCTTTAAACATCTTAAAGAGGCAATGTGCCAAGCACCAGTATTAGCTATGCCAAACTTCACAAAAAACATTATTGTGGAATGTGATGCCTCAGGAAATGGAATTGGTGTTGTTTTAATGCAAGAAGGAAGACCCATTACTTTCGAAAGTCCTCCAATCAAAGGAAATTATTTACACAAAACAATTTATGAGAAGGAAATATTGGAAATACTACATGCACTTAAGAAATTATGACCTTACCTAATGATAGTCTTAAATAATTTTTATAACAAATATTATCTTCAGAAGAGTAGCAAAAATGGGCCACAAAGATGTTGGATTATGACTTTAAAATCATCTACAAAAAAGGGAAGCAAAATTTTATTGCATATGCACTCACAAGAAAGGATGAGGATGTGGAAGCATTGTTTTGTACCATTTCTATTATCCAACCAGATTGGATAAACAAAGCAAGGGATGAATGCAAGAATGACAAAGAAGTGTGGGTACTCATTCAAAAGTTGCAGAAAGATCCCAGTACATCTGATAAATTTAGCTGGAAAAATGGTTCATTATGGTACAAAGATCGCTTATACCTCTGTAAGAATTCCCAACTCAACAAAAGATTCTTCAGGCATTGCACACCTCTCCCTTAAGAGGGCACTCGGGATTTTTAAAAACTTACCATAGGGTTAAGAAGGAATTATTTTGGGATGGCCTTAAATCTGATATTCAAAATTTTGTGGCAGAATGTTTGGTTTCCCAACAAAATAAAGGTGAGACAATTAAGACCCTCGGTTTATTACAACCTTTATCCATTCCAAGTCAACGTTGGGAGGAGGTTTCAATGGATTTTATCACAACTTTACCCAAGTCCAAAGGAAAGAGTGTCATCATGGTGGTGAGTGATAGACTTACCAAGTATGCACACTTTTGTGCATTATCTCATCCATTTAAAGCCAGTATAGTTTCTACTACGTTTATGGAAACAATTCAAAAGCTACATGGAAACCCAAAGATTATTGAAAACAACAGAGATCCCATTTTCACTGGAAATTTTTGGACATAATTATTGTCTTGTCTGGGTACATAGTTAGCTCATAGCTCATCTTATCATCCTCAATCTGATGGGCAAACTGAGATAGTAAAAAAATGTTTGGAAGGATATCTTCGTTGTTTGTATCTGATAAATAGACACAATGGGTCAAGTGGTTTCCTCTGGTTGAATGGTGGTATAAAAATTCATTGCATATTGCACCAAAAATGACCCCATTTATGGCACTTTATGGATATCATCCATCGTCCATCACATCATCTTTAAGTGAAAATTATAAGGTTCAAGCAGTGGAAGATCACATCGAGCATCAACAACAAGTTCTCCAACTCTTAAAGGATAACCTCACTTGGGCTCATAATAGAATGAAACAAAAGGAAGATCAACATCACAATGAAAGAAGTTTTGATGTAGGTGACTGGGTATTTCTATGACTACAACCATACAAAAAAACGTCACTCAAGAAAGCTAAGAAGGATAATAAATTATCACCAAAGTATTATGGTTCATACAAGGTGTTACAAAAGATTGGTACTATGGCATACAAATTTGAGCTTCCTACATCTTCTTGAGTGAACCAATTTTTCCATGTTTCATGCTTAAAGAAGGTTATAGGTGACAAGCTCCTAGTTCAAAGAATATTGCCAGAACTTGACAAGGAAGGAAAATTCATATTGGAACCTGAAGCAGTCACAGAAACAAGAACTTGACAGCTACAAAATTGAGAAATTTCAGAGTATCTCATCAAGTGGAAGAACTTACCCGTTGAAGATTCCACATGGGAGGATGAAAATTTTATATCGAAGAATCCAGAACTACTCGAGCATTGAGGAATTTTTTTTTTTGAAGGAGAGGATCATGTTAGGCCCCTATATTACTAGTGTATTCCCTTATTATTATTGTCATTATAGACCCTTATTGTTATTTTCCTGCCCATGTTGTCCCCATATTGTTATTATTGTGCCCCATAGAAGCCCACTATTGATATTGTTTTGCCCTTACATTTTTATTATTATGTTGGCTCTGATTATATTGTGACCCCTTAGACTCCTATATATAGAAAGGAGGTTTTTTCATTTGAATCATTCAAGAATTGTTAATTTGTGTAATGTAAAGGAGGTTTCCCCCTTGAAGAGGCTGATTTTGAAGTCGTTGATCTATATTTTCTTCTATTTTGTGAGTTGGTTGCATAACACCAACCCTTGAACTAGGGAAAGTGGCTCACCAGGGACGATGTTTAGCAGAAATTTTACCATCTCATTGAGGCACTCAATGCAATGGGGAATATTGCTTCCTAACTAAGGAGGAATAATCCAAGTGGATATTAGTGGCCACCTGCCTATTCCACTTGCACCCCACCATTATTTCTTTCAGTTTCCTTAATTATAGCAAAGTTTATTATTTTTGGAATTTTTTTGGGTCCTGAACTTCCGAAGCCATTTTGAGTCCCTAAATGACATTTTTTTGGAAAATGAAAAAATCCAAAAGCTATGATAAGGGTTTATATTCAAAAGTACTAGTACTCAGATATGTATTTCTAACAAGGTATTATATGCATCAAACGGAGGTTGTATGCCAAATTTACGACCCCAAGAAGTTGATGTACGAACGTACCCCAATAGGGCCCACAATGTTTTGGCGCTTCATATCCTAGGGTTAATTTTTTGGATGTTTAGGGGTTTCCATTATTTCTCAATAATAAATAGGCCTTCAGGTTTCATTGTATCATAGTTTAGAAGGCATGTAGCTGCCACATCGCTTCTTAGAGATAAGTTACTATCGCCTAAGCTAATTCATTTCCATTCTAAATGTAAAAAAATTTCAATACGTTGTTATTAATGAAATGAAGTTTTTTTTTCACTATATATTTGTGTTTATGTTTATATTTTTATTCCATTTTGTGCCTTTATAAATCTGGATTAGCCGAAGAGAAGGGTTACACTCAATTACACATTTTTACTGACTTATTAATACGCTAAATAACATCATTTCTTATAGGAACATGTAATTTTTCAATAGTGATTCTTTCACATATTTTTTATTCTCTCATATATACATCGAAAGGAATCATGCAATCGACATCTTGTTAAAAGATGGTCCCCTTCTGGGAAATAATCTTTCGGCTATAAAGGAACATTAGTGTTAATGAAAAGTCACATGAACATTTTCATCATCCTTACAGTGTCATACTCGAGTTCTATATGTTGCTTGAGGCTGTGTTGTGGTCACCAACACCCCCCCTCTTTGTTTGTTATTAGTAATAACATCAAGCAAAGGGAGACCCTTAGCCAAAAAACCCAAAAAAGTATTTTTGTTTGTTTTTAATCTTTTTGCATCAGCTCCCAAAAAGGCTATATATCGCATCGCAATAGAGAAAGAGCGCTTGCTCAAAAGCGCACAAGTGCACTAAAAAGGAGCGACGCGAGAACCCATCGCATCGCGCGCGTTAAAAGCATTTGAAGAAGGTGAACCTAAAGAAAGCGCCGACGGCCGATATGCGACGTCGCACATCGCAACGTCGCATGAGGCAGCACGAAATGACAAGGGGGAAAACCTTGCGATATCGCGATTTGCGATATTGCGATGTGCGACCTGCGATCTGCGACCAAGAAAAACTGCGATTTGCGATATTTGCGATCTGCGACAACACGTAGTAACGTCGCAGCCATCGGTACTGCGATACCAATCGCAGAAAGAACTCATCGCAAGGGTCCTCCGACATACACGGCAGATCAAGAAATTTAAACGCACATCTTAAGGGAAATTAATGATCACATGCTTGAGTATCCGGAAATGATTGCATTACAATAATCAAAGAGTCAAATCGTGATAAATGTCATTAATTCCGCATTCATTAAAGTTCAATGCTTTCATATCAATCGTCTCGTCATTTCCTTTCTTTTTGCGTAAACTGCAAGATATAAAACTGATATAAATCTATATGCAGGAAACATATAAAGAAAAGGAAAGAGCGCCAGTAAGACAACAGAGAGAAGATGCCTCCGCAATTGGATGCCACATGCAGCAGAACCGCGGATTCCAGAGTATCCCTCAACAGATACTGATGAGAATAAACTATCCAAGACTCAGAGTCAAAGGCGCACAAAAGCAGAGAAAGAAGCGCAAGAGAAGAAAGATGCTCCAGAAAAGCCTGGAACAAAGAACGGAAATAATTCCAGAAACAGGGAGTTGTCCATACAACGTGACTTCTAACTCATTGAGTCATTCGCACGACCGGAAACCAGAATAGCAACAACAAAATCAGTTCGGAAAGAAACTGGGTTATACTAAGTGTGCGGACAGCGAATACACCCAGCCAGAGAAAGGTTTTCGAAAATATCTTCTGATCTAACAGGAAGAGGTGCCAGCGCTGGTTGTTTCTAATTTTCAAGCTCGAACAAAAGAACAAAACAACCAGCCGACTCTTTCAAAGCGAACAGCGCATTGATTACAGCACTAAGGAGCAGATACATAAACGGTTAGAAATTAGATTTAAGTTTTAGAAATAAATTTGTTTTTAGTAACAGGGCGGTCATTTGAAGCCGTTCCCTGAATTTGTGTAAAGTAAAATTAGTCGGTTAACTAGTATTTAACCCTTCTCGTTGCATTGGAGAAGGGTCCGAAATTTTGTCAAAAAACTTGTCCTCAGAACATGCACTTTTGCACCCTCGGAGGGGGTTTTTGATGAATGGACGGATCAAGATTTATTTATGTTTGCATTTTAATACCTGCTACTGATGTTGCACTTCTGTACTCTTAGTAGGCATTAGAAGCAAGTAGAAATAGATCATTATTGCTTAAAGTCTGTAGGTTTAAATCAGTCATAAATGGTACTTTTATCTCTTGGCTAATTTCTGCTTGCATCCTTAGAGTAATATACAGCTGATGTTATTTGTATGTTAATGTATGAATGAGTGGACTACCATTTGGCACTTTTGTACGGTGGAGTCGTTGATTTATGCTTAATACATGAATAGCTGATTATGCAATATGCTGTTCACAATCATCTTGCTTAACTTTTTACGCAAGAAGGTTCATCTTTATTAATTTACATTCTCAGAATAGCTGAATAATATTCATTACCAGTTGTTTTGAGAAATCTTTCTAGATTGCATAATGGAAGAATTCTGCCCCGGGCTAGTGTAGATTAGATGTATTGTCTTTGTTAGATTAAAGTAGTATAAAATCATTTCAAAACTTAGAACTAGATTAGTTAAGGAATAATTACAGATTTTCTACTATTGTTCTCTACACACACACACATCACTGTTTTTCTACACACACACCCCTTAGAACGGGAAGCTGGTCCCGTCATCCCTAGAGGACCCGCTACACCAAACGGATATGGAGCCGCCAACTAGGTTCCCGACCGGGTGGGTATCCCCCTTGTTGTCGACCCGATTTCGGGGCCCCCAACATATTTGGCGCTAGAAGGAGGGCCTGAACTATGAATGGCACCTAAAGCAATATCAAAAAACCATTCTGAGAGTAATACACCCTCATCAACTCCCTCGACTTCTCCTACACGGTTAAATCCAGAATCTGAAGTCGCTCGAGTATCTACCACTGCTACATATTCGAGTATATCAGACCATTCTATTATTGAACCCCCTGAAATTCAAACTTTGATTGATAAACTCCAGGGATTCTCCATTTTTAACCAGAGGTCTGATAGATCTAAAAGCAGCGTGACTTCGCAGTACAACCCTGCTCATCCCCTTACCAGATTAAAGAGCGAAAAATTTGGCATACAACCAAGTGAACTCCCTCTCCCTACCAGAAAAAGAGCAAGGAAAACACCTCAAGAGTCTGACAGTAAGACTCTTTCATCCACTTCATCCATATCAACTCCCTCACCGCGAAGTCAACCACCCACTTCTCCATTCCGACTCACTTACCCGTCTTCCACGAATCTTCCTCTTCAAACATCAAAGATCCTGATTTCTTCACCTTCTCAGTATCAAGGGTCGGTTTCTGCACTTCCATTAGCTAACAGCTCCGCGATGGCCCAGTCTCCATGGAACAATCCTGGGGCGGTTTTAATGCCACCTCCCTTGAGTCCTATACCGGCCCATCCAGAGAAGTGGCTACCTAAATTTAACCCAGAAGTAGGAATGCTAGCCGAAGAACATATCAATAATTTCATGCTTTCGGTCAACCTCAACGGAGTTACTAATGAAGACGCTGTTGTCCGGCTCTTCCCTTATACCATGCAAGGAACAGCCGGGTCATGGTACTTCTCGTTACCCTCCGGATCCATCACAAGCTGGGACATTTTCCAGAGTCAGTTCCTCACTAAGTTTGGTGATGACCGATCCACGGTAACATTGATTAATGACTTATCTAATCTTAAGGCTGAGGCTAGAGAACCTATCAAAGATTTTAACTTACGGTTCAACAAGATCCTCAACAAAATCCCCACTGCCTCGCAACCCAGCGAGGAAGTAAGATGTGAATGGTACATCACGGCTTTACCTCCAAACTTGGCTATCTTCGTAGATAGGGCGAATAAAACCACACTAGTTGACAATTTGACAGAAGCGTTAGCAGTGGAAAAACGCGTAGTAGCCCTAGAAAAGAGATCCGCTCTGGAAGAGCGCAAATCAAAGAAGATCTCTTTCAAAGAAGATACCAAGAAGAAGCAAACAAAAGATCCTTTCGATTTGGAAGGATTACAAAAAGTTTTGAAAGCCATGTCCAATGAGATGGTCGATATCAAGAAGCAAGTAGCTGAGACTTCTTCGAAAAAGCCCTTTAGGACTTTTAAAAGAAATCCGCCCATCGAGATAAAACCACCCAGTATTGTCTCAAACGTTGAGTCTGAAGAAGATGAAGAAGAAGAGAATACCACTGAAGGGCAGACCGACGAGGAAGAAGTCGTAGAACTTCAAGGAATGTGGGACTTCATCCTCCCACAGGAAGAGGATCAAGAAGCACTCCCTGTTAGCACGAGAAGCAGAAATCAGCTTGATCCTCCCCAAACTACCCCAAAACAAAAGGGCGCAAGCCATGTAACAAAAGACAAGGTCGTAAACAAAAAGACAACTGCTAAAGCGACCCAGCTTAGCCCAGTCCAATCTGAACAGATGCCTCCATCAAGAACACTAATAGTGTCGGATGAAATGGACTATAACATCATCGATGATATGAAGAAGACTAGGGCTAATATCACTCTGTACGAATTGAGTAAACTGAAACACCAGCAGAAAATCATGATGAAAGAATTACATGCTGTGCCTACTACATCTTTACCTACAGCTGCAGCTTCCCACAATTTGGGAAGACCTCCAATCAATACGATTAATAAAATCGATCCCAATGACATCGCCTTGATTGGAGGCAGATCAAGATCTCATACTCCTCCTTTTCTCCTCACATATGAAATCTTCAACAAAAACGTGCACAATTGCTTGGTCGATTCTGGTGCTTCGACGAATATCTTGCCAAGGTCAATATGTGCCAAATTGAGTGTGCAACCTCAAAAGTCCGCGGTACGAATAGTTCAACTTGATCGATCACAAGTCGAAGTGATTGGTGAACTAAATCAGGTGACCATAAGATTGTCGTCTAACCCAAAAGTGTGTCAGGTCATCGACATTCTGGTAGCTGATATCCCTGAGTTCTATGGCTTAATTCTCAGCAGGGATTGGTCAGAGAAACTCCACGGATATTTTTCAACTGACTGGTCGCACATGTGGTTACCATACAATGGTAAACCAAATCAGATAAAGGTTGAACGAGAATTGCACCAAAAATACATAGTGACGGAGCTAGAAGGAGAAAATGAAGCCATCACATACAATAGCAGCATTGTAGGCAATTACGCAACAGATTCTTTCTTAGGCAATTTCAGTGCTCATATTTCACCATATTTAGAGAATTCAGTTTTATCCCAGGTTGAAAATTTCTCCCAAACTGATGAGTCGAAATGTTTTAGTTTTTTAGATAATTCTGTAAATACTTCTTTATTTTGGAAATTATATTTTGACGGATCTAAATCCAATGAGGGAGCAGGAGCAGGATGCGTTCTGATTAACTCGGACGGGAACAAAATTATGCTCACATGCAGACTTGAGTTCGATTGCACGAACAACACAGCGGAGTATGAAGCCTTGGTTCAAGGCCTATACAAAGCAATCGGATTGAATGTTAAGTATCTTCAAGTCTTTGGAGATTCTGAGATCATTGTAAAACTAGTACGTAACACCATACTTTGCCTGTCTAGTCATTTAAAGCATTATCAATCGTTAGTGCAAGATCTCACTTCACATTTTATAGCATTTAACATCTCGTCAATTCCAAGAATCCAAAACGCGAGCGCAGACCTGTTGGCTAACGTAGCCTCCAGACTTATCCCTTCCGAAGAGTTTAGTCCTGATAGGTTTTCCATAGAATTAATTTTTAAGCCTTCCATTCCTGACAATATCACCAACTGGAGAGTGTTTAACGACGACCCAGACATCGTAAGTTTCCTCACCTCTGAAGGATCCTACACGAACCAGATAATTGACGAAGACTGTCACGATCACCAAATACAACAAAGTAGCACTGACAATGCTATACCCAAATCGGTGGTCAAATTAGAGGATTTATATGACCTGAAAAGTCGCTTCAAAAGGTCGGCCAATGCCAAGCTGTACAGTTCAACTCTGAACTATGATTCAGTCAACCTGGGAACCGACGAAAAACCACAAAACGTTAATCTAGGTCAGGGCCTAACCCCTGAAGAAAAGTCAGCATATATTCGCCTTCTGAAGTAATACAAAAACGTCTTCGCCTGGAACTACGATGAGCTGAAAACTTACAACACTTCCATCATTCAGCACACTATTCCTATGATTGACGACGAGAAACCCGTCCAGCAGAAGCTCAGGAAAATGCACCCTAACCTAGAAAATCAGATAAAAACCGAGCTTAATAAGTTGTTGAGAGCTAAAATAATTTTTCCCGTTAGGCATTCCAAATGGGTATCCAATATGGTACCCGTTAGGAAGAAAAACGGAGACATTAGAATCTGTATTGACTTCCAAAATCTCAACAAAGCCTGTCAGAAAGACAATTTTCCCCTCCCACCTATGGAGCAAATTCTACAGGCAGTAGCAGGCTCAGAATTAATGTCATTCCTGGATGGATTTTTAGGATACAATCAAGTACTGGTGCATCCCGACGATCAGTTAAAGACTACGTTCCGAACCAAGTGGGGCACTTATGCATATTGAAAGATGCCATTTGGTCTTATCAACGCCGGAGCTACCTTCCAGAGAGCCATGGACATCACGTTTAAAGGACTAGTCAATAAGTCAGTAGTGATTTACCTGGATGATATAACAGTATACTCCAGAAAAAGGAACAACCATCTCAGAGATTTGAAGCAGATCTTTCAAAGATGCTTGAGGTATGGGATTTCGCTCAATCCAAAGAAGTCTTTCTTTGCATTAAGCGAAGGGAAATTGCTCGGATTCATAGTGTCGAAATCTGGTATCCACATAGAACCTGACAGAATCAAGGAAATTTCCGAGATTTCCATACCTCATAATAAAAAAGCCATGCAATCATTCCTAGGGAAGATCAATTTTGTCAAAAGATTTGTCCCAGATTTTTCACGTATTATTTCACCCTTACAAAGTATGATAAAAAGGAATTCAACTTTTAAATGGGGTCTAGACGAGCACAAAGCATTTAACTTGATTAAGCAAGCCATTATCAACGCTCCGTCTTTAGCTACCCCAAATTTTTCAGAGTCTTTCACCTTATACACGTTTGCCTCAGAAAAATCTTATGCTGCAATTTTAACTCAGGCAGATCAAGAAAAGGTAGAAGCCCCAATCGCTTTCTTTAGCTCGAACTTACAAGGTGCTGAACTGAATTATTCTGACGTTGAGAAACAGGCATATGCTGTTTTTAAGGCAATCAAATATTTCAGACCTTTCTTGCTAAAAGCCCATACCAAAGTCATAGTACCATTTCCGGCGGTAAGAAACCTCCTGATACAAAAGGATGTGGGCGAGAAGAGAGCAAATTGGATTACTGCCTTACAGGAATACGACCTTGAGATCAAACCGGCACACATCGTAAGAGGCCAAGGCTTCTGTAAGATGTTAGCTGGAGCATCACAGATTCCTGAGAACTCATCTGAAGAGGTACACGCGTATGAGGTAAGCCTAAACGACACAACATCGCTATATTCTGACATCATTTATTTTCTTAAGAACGGATATGCTCCTCTACGTCTGGACCATATCAAGAAAAGAGCTTTGAGATTAAAATCTAAACAATACCAGCTCATAAATGATGTCCTGTTTAAAAGGAATTATGATTCTGTACTTCTTAGGTGTCTTGAGAAAACTGAAGCCGAAAAGGTTTTGCAGGAGCTTCATGATGGACCAGCAGGTGGACACTATGCCGGAGATGCGACTGCACACAAAATCTTGCGTGCAGGATATTATTGGCCCACGCTGTTCAAAGACTCATATAATCACGTAAGGAAATGCCGAGTCTACCAGACTGCTGCAGGAAAACAAAGAAAAGCATCCATGCCACTACAACCGGTCAGCATCGACCAACCATTTAGTCAATGGGGCTTGGACATAATAGGTGAGATCGTTCCTCACTCTTCTAAGCAGCATAAGTATATCCTTATGGCTACCGATTATTTTACCAAATGGGTAGAAGCAGTTCCTCTCAAGACAGTCCATTCTGAAAATATTATTGAATTCATAGACCAATTTATCATAACTAGGTTTGGATTGCCGACGGCCTTAATGTTTGATAACGCTTCATATTTTTCTAGAAATGCCATGATTGAGTTTGCGCTTAAAAGAGGGTTCAAACTGAAATATTCTGCCAACTACTATCCGCAAGGTAATGGCTTGGCTGAATCAACAAACAAGAACCTAATCAGAATTATCAAAAGAACAGTCGACCAAAACCAAAAGAATTGGCACAAAGCGCTGGTAAATGCTTTATGGGCTGATAGAATTACCAAGAAAGCTTCGATTGGCACTTCTCCCTTTAATTTAGTTTATGGGAGAGAAGTGGTTCTTCCGACTCATTTAGTCATTCCCTCTTTGTCTTTAGTACAGCACATCGACGAAGTATCTACTTCTTCATTACAATTAAGACAAATGGAAATAATCAAGCTAGAAGAACAAAGAGAGCAAGCTAGAAAGACCCATGCGCATCACCAAGCTCTTATGAAATCTTCTTTTGACTCAGCCATCATAACCAGAAAAAACTTTCAGATGGGTGATTTAGTTCTGAAATGGGATAAGGCGCATGAAGAAAAGGGCAAACATACGAAATTCCAGAAGCTGTGGCTTGGCCCTTTTCAGATTGTAGAAGTCATAGGCCCGTCCACATTTATGTTGCAGGATCTGGCAGGAAGGAGAGATTCCTTACCTGTCAATGGAATGATTCTCAAATTATATTTTCCATAGAAGAGAAATTCTTCTAAATTTTGTAGGATAGATTTAATTTTTATATTTAAATTTTGTTCTTCTCTTTTTGATGAATAAAACCCGTTGTAGATGATCATGTAAAAAGGATTCATGAAAAGAGCTCACTAATTCTCTATCAGATTTTGATTTCGCTTGTACAAGTAGCAAAAATTTTGAAAAGTCTGAATTTTATTATCAACAAATAGAGTTAACTTCGCTTTGATTACGATATTAGCTTCAACCCCAAAGAACTTTGACAAAGGAAACCTTTGGTGAAAAAATTGTTTTGCGTCAGCACTATGAAAGGTATCACCAATAATAAAATAAGTACTCTCTGTGAAACTGTTGTTTTCGAAAAACTCTATCATTGTCGTCCAGAGCTTTCTTAAGGAAAAACGATGACTTCCTCCCGGCTAAAAGGGAATTGCAACACCCAGAGAAGTAATCCAAGCAAAACACTATATCTCAAAGAATAAGAGGTCTCATCACGAGCCGGCTTATCATGATCACAGATGTTATAACTTGCTGACTTTGCCAAAACTGTCTATCAAAACAGGGCAACGACTTAAGATTGTTGCAATCAAAAGACAAGAGGTCTCATCATGAGCCGGCTTGCTCAGCAAAAGTGTAAATCAAGTGAATGACTGTGTCATAATTTGGCCACCAAACCAAGACATTGTTCTTTAGAGAATTAAAAAAGGAAAAATGTGTCAAAAAGGATTTTTCTCTGGAATGTTGCAAGTAACCTCAAGCAGGAAAAAGGATCATTGCTGGATAATATGGTAACCATGTCGAGGCTATGGACACTTGCGGGCAGCACAGGCTCTACCTACGACAAACGAGTATGCTTCTAAGCCAGTATGCAGAGAAGACCTTATTTTATCTTTAATCACAACCTAGTAATGTCTGGTATCAAAACAGAAAAAAATCTGAGGAAGCAAGTAGTCAGGATTAAGAAGGTTGAGACAAAGTATCGTTGACAAGGTAAGAAGTAACCTACTCTATCTGTTTATAACAAAATTTAGGCATATAAAATTTTTGTTGTTTCGAAAGTAAACTGTCAATAGAAGCACAGAGATAACTGGTTCTTCACAGTGAATCGCCATTGTTGTGGTCACCAACACCCCCCCCTCTTTATTTGTTATTAGTAATAACATCAAGCAAAGGGGGACCCTTAGCCAAAAAACCCAAAAATGTATTTTTGTTTTCTTTTAATCTTTTTGCATCAGCTCCCAAAAAGGCTATATATCGCATCGCAATAGAGAAAGAGCGCTTACTCAAAAGCGCACAAGTGCACTAAAAAGGAGCGACGCGAGAACCCATCGCATCGCGCGCGTTAAAAGCATTTGAATAAGGTGAACCTAAAGAAAGCGCCGACGGCCGATATGCGACGTCGCACATCGCAACATCGCATGAGGCAGCACGAAATGACAAGGGAGAAAACCTTGCGATATTGCGATGTGCGACCTGCGATCTGCGACCAAGCAAAATTGCGATTTGCGATATTTGCGATCTGCGACGACACGTAGTAACGTCACAGCCATCGGTACTGCGATACCAATCGCAGAAATAACTCATCGCAAGGGTCCTTCGACATACACGGCAGATCAAGAAATTTAAACGCACATCTTAAGGGAAATTAATGATCACATGCTTGAGTATCCGGAAATGATTGCATTACAATAATCAAAGAGTCAAATCGTGATAAATGTCATTAATTCCTCATTCATTAAAGTTCAATGCTTTCATATCAATCGTCTCGTCATTTCCTTTCTTTTTGCGTAAACTGCAAGATATAAAACTGATATAAATCTATATGTAGGAAACATCTAAAGAAAAGGAAAGAGCGCCAGTAAGACAACAGAGAGAAGATGCCTCCGCAATTGGATGCCACATGCAGCAGAACCGCGGATTCCAGAGTATCCCTCAACAGACACTGATGAGAATAAACTATCCAAGACTCAGAGTCAAAGGCGCACAAAAGCAGAGAAAGAAGCGCAAGAGAAGAAAGACGCTCCAGAAAAGCCTGGAACAAAGAACGGAAATAATTCCAGAAACAGGGAGTTGTCCATACAGCGCGACTTCTAACTCATTGAGTCATTCGCACGACCGGAAACCAGAATAGCAACAGCAAAATCAGTTCGGAAAGAAACTGGGTTATACTAAGTGTGCGGACAGCGAATACACCCAGCCAGAGAAAGGTTTTCGAAAATATCTTCTGATCTAAAGGGAAGAGGTGCCAGCGCTGGTTGTTTCTAATTTTCAAGCTTGAACAAAAGAACAAAACAACCAGCCGACTCTTTCAAAGTGAACAGCGCATTGATTACAGCACTAAGGAGCAGATACAGAAACGGTTAGAAATTAGATTTAAGTTTTAGAAATAAATTTGTTTTTAGTAACAGGGTGGTCATTTGAAGCCGTTCCCTGAATTTGTGTAAAGTAAAATTAGTCGGTTAACTAGTATTTAACCCTTCTCGTTGCATTGGAGAAGGGTCCGAAATTTTGTCAAAAAACTTGTCCTCAGAACATGCACTTTTGCACCCTCGGAGGGGGTTTTGATGAATGGACGGATCAAGATTTATTTATGTTTGCATTTTAATACCTGCTACTGATGTTGCCCTTCTGTACTCTTAGTAGGCATTAGAAGCAAGTAGAAATAGATCATTATTGCTTAAAGTCTGTAGGTTTAAATCAGTCATAAATGGTACTTTTATCTCTTGGCTAATTTCTGCTTGCATCCTTAGAGTAATATACAGCTGATGTTATTTGTATGTTAATGTATGAATGAGTGGACTACCATTTGGCACTTTTGTACGGTGGAGTCGTTGATTTATGCTTAATACATGAATAGCTGATTATGCAATATGTTGTTCACAATCGTCTTGCTTAACTTTTTACGCAAGAAGGTTCATCTTTATTGATTTATATTCTCATAATAGCTGAATAATCTTCATTACCAGTTGTTTTGAGAAATCTTTCTAGATTGCATAATGGAAGAATTCTGCCCCGGGCTAGTGTAGATTAGATGTATTGTCTTTGTTAGATTAAAGTAGTATAAAATCATTTCAGAACTTAGAACTAGATTAGTTAAGGAATAATTACAGATTTTCTACTATTGTTCTCTACACACACACACATCACTGTTTTTCTACACACACACCCCTTAGAACGGGAAGCTGGTCCCGTCATCCCCAGAGGACCCGCTACACCAAACGGATACGGAGCCGCCAACCAGGTTCCCGACCGGGTGGGTATCCCCCTTGTTGTCGACCCGATTTCGGGGCCCCCAACAGGCTGGCTCACAGGGATCCATATACACTCTTTTCATATCTGATGTTTATTATTATTTAGCTTTTATTGTTAGTAGACAATTTTGTTATTTGCAGTTAGTCACAAATAGTCCTTTATTTTATTGTATGAAATGGGATAGTTTTGGGTTTGTTTTTTAATTTTTTTCTACAACTACCAGTGCTCAATGGTGTTACAACTTTACGATTGGGTAGGCTCATTTTTTATTGTCACTCAACAACCACCATTTTTTGTTCTCGCATGGAAAATATGGTTTTTATGCCTGTATTTTCTAATATATGCATATAGCATAAGCTGATGTAAGTTTTTATTATCTTCTCTATTTTATTGGTAGGCATAACATTTACTCTTTTTTAGACAGTCATATCCTCAAACAAGCTCTTATGTAAGGATGATGTCTTGTGGTTTATTAGGAATACACTCATGTATTGTATATGTAGAATACAATTTTCATCATTTTATTATGAATGAAATCACAAGTCTTTTTCATTGGAAAAAACAAATAATTAAATAAGCATTTTTTACATCCCCTTGGGTTAAATTATCAACTTTGAAAATATTGTTATTATGTATTTTTTCTATAATATTTAGAGGTATCTAGTTATGTTGTATATTTCTTAAAATGATTTAGTTCCTAGAGTAAACATATAAAGTGTGTGTCATGGCTCTAAATTGAAATCATTCTCATTTATATTCAAGCCTATTGACCCCATAAAACATTTCTCTTATCCAATCATTATCTTCATTTTTAGACCGTTAAAAGGAAAATATCATTAAAAATGGCTATAAGGTAATTATTTTTAAATAATCATTATTTCCATTGTTTTGATGTACTAAGAGGAATAATTAATATTAATTTCCACTAATCACAATTTTGAGCTAGGTCCTATAACCAACATGGTTTCTCGTAACCAACCTCTATGATCGATGTGGTTGCGCACATCGTGAGAAAAAATTCAACATGGAATTTTCTTCTAGGAACCATAAGAAACTATTATGTTCATTGGATCAAGTTGAGGATGGTTGAGGGACACATTCATCACTATTCAATTCAGTGGTCAACAAAGGTGCCAAATTCAAAGTTCTCAACAAAGTTATCGTGCATGTGTAAATTTCTCCCCAAATCCATATATGTCAAACAACTTTCATTTTGATGGATTGGATTAAATTCTAATATTATAAGGGAATCCATACAAATTACCCAGTTAATCCATTCTAATATATATTTCATATTCTTAATGCATGAGACAAGGGATTCATTTAATCCCCCTACTCATTGCATTCTCTACGTAAAAACTATATATTTAGCCCCTATGCATGGGAGGAGGTCGATAGTTTTCTAATAACATGCTATAACATTGTGAGGTTGAAGTACAATATATCCAAGCATTAGGCACCTCTGAAAATTCCTCATACACTCTTAAAGAGAGAGCAATATAATTTGATCCTAATGCTTTCCAATTACATGTTTTTGGTTTGATTCGCATGTAATTTAAATTTCCTCAAGAAACATGTTGCTAGTTTGAAGGGCCAACCAACTCAACCACATTTCCCTTGTTTCCATCACTTTATAATGTAACTCTATTACATGTTATTTATATATTGTGTGTGTATTTATTTATGAACAAGATCATGCTAGATCAATAGACAAATTGTGTGAGTGGTTTGATATATAGTTACATTTTTTATGTGTGAATGAATCTCTTTGCAATTAGACTATGTGATACTCCTCCTCTTTTCTAATGGATTTATGTAATGATTCCTTACACAATATGGTTTGAATTGTATACCAATCATCCCAATCAGCTTGCATATTAATTTTATGCCTTATAGTTTATAATTAAAATATGTGTTTAATATTTATTTGTTTCATTATTAGAATTAATGCTAACCCTATAAATTATAACTCGATTTTCAAATGGATTTCTCAATTACATTTATGTCTTTTAAATTTGGTTTACCTTTTACAAAAGAAAGATAAGGCATTGAAGGGTAGGGATGAAACTTTCTAACTCTTAGGATTGCATGAACAGTTTGTTTGAACATTGTTAAAGATCATGGCTTATCAAAGGTGTTGGGTGTGTGTTATATTCTTTCCACAACTAGCCAGCCACAGCAGGGGGGGCGATAGCCCCCTACACGGGGTACGAGGCAGCGCCCCGGGAAAAAAAATTGGACCCTATATTAGGTGAGCGAACCTACCTATGGTCTTGTGCATGGATTTTGCACATGGTTTTGGGCATGATAGTTTTTTGCCCATGGTGTCGTATAGATCAAGTCAAGGGAACTACAATTATGTTCTAATCAATGGTTAGTGGATTGGGGTTTATGAATTCTTCGACATGTATATATATGTGTTGTAACATTTAAAGGAATATAATGAAAAATCAATCTAGTAGTCCTGGTTTTGGGATCCAGGGGAAAGCTTTGTGTATTTGTTTTGTCCGGGTCACCATTATATATTTTCTATTTTTAAGAATTCGGTTGTAGGAAATTTTTGTACAGGGTTAAAACCTATATTTGGTATCAGATTTGTTTCAGCTTCAAGGGGATGCCTTTTTTGTTGAGGGGCTTTGATCGGGACTATGGTAGACCCTATTTAGTGGGAGATCTATGAGATCGATTCTTGTGGTGAAAGAATATGGCGAGCAGTGGAACGATAAATATTGATAAATATAATGGTCCAAGTTTTGAGTTGTGGAAACTCAAGATGGAGGATCTGTTGCTGAATAACGATCAGTGGATCGAAGAGGATTCGGGTACTAAACCAATGAAATTGTTAGTTGAATATTGCACAAAGTTGGATTAGAAAGAAGAGAGCACAATACAATTTTGTATCTCAGATTTGGTGTTATTGAATGTATCAGGGGAAGCTACGATGAAGGATTTGTGGGATAAGTTAGGGACTTTGTACAAATCTGTCTTTAGTGATCAAACTCTTCCTATAGAAAAAGTCATATAACTTGAGGATGAAGGATGGAGACTCAGTGACAAAACATATGAAAGCCTTTAATATTGTGGTAAGTCAGTTGTTATCTATTGATATTAAAATTCTATATGAAGATAAGTGCATCAGTTTGTTGTGTTCTCTAGCAAATTCGTGGGATAGTTTGATTGTTTCAATAGGTATAAATACAACTACCTTGAAGTTAGATGAAATAGTCTCATCCTTGTTGTATAAAGAGATGAGATAGAAAAATATGGAGGGCCAGAATGGAGATGCATTGTCTGTATGATAATGGTCCCAGAATAGAAACAAAAATAATTCCTCGAGTCGGAGATCTAAATCTCCAGTAAAAGCTGTAAATTTGTGTTGGAAATGCGGAAAGGAAGGGCACTTCAAAAATTATTTTATATCTAAAGCTCGTGAGAAAGGAAAGGAATATGATTTTTCTCCTTCTGTAGAGGCAAAAACCACCTCAGATAAAGGTGTGGATGTATACTTGGCTTCTTCTTCAAGTACACATGTAGATCATGAGGCATGGTTGATTAACTCAGGTGCATCATTTCACTTCACTCCCCATAGGGAGTGGTTCTTTGAGTATGAGAAATATGATGGTGGGAAGGATAGAATCCTTGGAAGTGGAAAATTCAGGCTTAAATTGCAAGGTGGAAAAATCAGAAAACTTCCAAGTGTTCTGTATATTCCCGCATTGGCCAGAAATCTGATTTCTATAATCAAGATGGAAGATGGAGGTGTAAAAATAATGTTCGAGAAAGATACCTGCAAGATGGTTCAAGGAGCACTGGTATTGAAGCAGGGAGTTTGGATTGGAACTCTATACAAGATTCTGGGTAGCACTATTATTGATGGGTGCAATAGTTCTGTTTTTCTTGGAAGTGGAGTAGAAAATATAGTTGTCTCTGGAGAAAAGACCATGCTATGGCATCAAATTCTTGGACATATTGGAGATAAGGACCTTTGAATACCACATGGTAATCATATGGTAGAATCTATGTCTAATTTCTCTCTGGATTTCGATTTCTATGAATATTGTGTATATGGGAAGCAGAATCAGGTGAGTTTCACCTCTGGTGCTAAGAGGGCGAAAGTGATATTAAAGCTTGTGCACAATGATGTGTTTGTACCAGTGTTAGTTCCATCACTGGGTAAGTCTATGTATTATGCATCATTTATAAATGACTTCTCAATGAATACATGGATATATTTCCCCAGGAAGAAACCTGAAGTCTTTGACAGATTTAAAGAATTTAAGGTTGTAGTGGAAAAATAGAAAGAGAAGAATATAAAGGTGTTGAGGACAGATGATGGTGGAGAGTTCTGCAAGAAGGAATTTGAAGATTTATGTAAGAAGTGTGGTATAGCACGACAGAAGACTACTCCATACACACCTCAACAAAATGGAGTTGTAGAAATAATGAATAGGACGTTGATCGAAAAGGAAAGAAGCATGCTCGTTGGTGTTGGTTTAGGACAAGAATTCTAAGAAGAGGGAGTGGAGACTGCATGTGTCCTGGTCAACAGATACCTTCATCAGCGTTGGAGGATAAGAATCCACATGGTAAGAAACCCTCTCTTTCAAATCTAAGGGTATTTGGTTGTGATGTATAAGTACATGTTCCAAAGGAGAAAACAACCAATTTGGATAGTAAATCTAAAAGGTGCATCTTTATTGGGTATAAGGATGGTTTAAAATATTATAAGCTTTGGAACCCAGAAACAAGGAAGGTTGTGTACAACCAAGATGTGGTGTTTAGAGAGGTGAAAGATCTTATTAAACATGAAGCCCTACCAAAGGAACTTGAGAAGATAGAGTTTGAGCTAAAGGAGGAAGAATTAGACTCTACAGTAGAACAAGAATCAGAAGATGAAGAGTGACAAACTCTAGCTATGATAAGATCAGTTCGAGAAAGAAGGAAGTAATAAAGGTATAGTCCATCTATTTTTTTTTCAAATATCTCTTTATCTATTACTGATGATGATTCCAGAACTGTCAGGGAGGTAGTAGATTCAGAGGATGGAAAAGTCTAGAAAGATTCCATGGTTGATGAAATGGCATCTTTGGACAAAAATGAGGCTTGGGATCTAGTGGAGTTGTCTGCTAGAAGGAAACCCATTGGAAGAAAATGGGCATAGATGAATGTAAAAGGCAATGTGGAGAAATAAAAATCTCGATTGGTAGAAAAAGGTTATTCCCAAGTGTCAGGAATTCATTTTGGTGATATTTTTTATCATGTTTCCAAGGTAGTTCTATTAGATTGCTTTTATCTGTTGTTGTTGCTTTTTAATTTGAGGTCGAATAGATGGACGTGAAGACAACATTTATTCATGGGGATCTGGAAGAAGAGATCTACATGAAGCAAGTTGAAGGCTTTGCGGTGAAGGGTAATAAATAACTAGTATGCAAGTTAAAAAAGTATCTGTATGGGTTAAAACAGTCATCAAGGATGTGGTATAAAAAAATTAATAGATATATATGGGGACTTGGCTTCACCATAACTAAAGTAGATTATTTTGTGTATTTTAAATTAATTCGTGACCGTTTTATTTATTCGGTCTTGTATGTGGATGATATGTTGTTGATTGGAAATAAAAAAGAAATTATCCAGGATTTTAAGACCCGATTTTCCTCCAAATTTGACATGAAGGATCTTGGCACTACAAACTATATTTTGGGCATGGAAATTAAAAGGATTGAGAAAAGAGGAAGCTCTGGTTAAACCAGAGGAAGTATGCTGAGACAATACTACAGATGTTTACTATGTATGATAGTAAACCGGTGAACGTTCCTATTCCTATAGGTGTAAAGTTATCTGCTGAATACTGTCCCAAGACAAAAGAAGAGGAAGAGGACGTGTCACATGTTCCATATGCAAGTGAAGTCGATAGCCTAATGTATGCAATGGTTTGTACAAGACCTGACATTGTACATGTAGTTGGAATATTGAGCAGTTTTATGTCAAAACGAGGGAGGGATCATTGGACAATAGTGAAGCAAGTTTTCAAGTATTTGCATGGCACTATTGGTTATGGTCTATGCTATCAAGGAAGACTAGTGTTACGCTAGATAAATCCCTCTTTCAGACAAGAGAGATCTCCCTAGATCCTTGACATAAACTAGAAACAAGTAAGACAATTGAACTGACTCTTTCCCTAAGTTGGACTTGTTTGAATGATAAGAATTAAGGCTAATGGATGAGCCTCTTACCTATTTCATGAAATTCTTGATGAAGATCCCTTGTTGTGATTCAATGCATCTCCTTAATTCTTGATAAGACCTGCAAAGATAGACCATAAATGGATCAAAAGCATATACAATATAATAATCCAAACAAAACTTATCTTAATGATCAAGGAAATTAGGAATTGAATTTGTCTTAATAAACATTATAGACAATTATAAACCATTCATCATTCCAATAATACAAATCAATGGGAGAAAGTGTTCATTTGTATTAATCAAAGATAAATAGGAGCCTTACAACCTTCGTCTTGATGCCGTGAGGTCCCTCCGAAACGCCTTCAATATCCGCCTTAGATGAAAAGATTTCCAATCTCAAACTAACATCATAAGTTTATCTTCTCTAAGTTTTGACCCCCTCAATTCCTTTACCCTCTAGTCATTTATAAGCCAAGAGGAAGAAGTTTCAGATCCAAAAGAGGAGGATGAGACTCCATTTAATCATATTGGTTAAAACTTGATTGACATCTTCAACCTAAGCATTAGTTTGTGGATAGTAAGGATTAGAGCTATCATGGCATAGGATGAGCTACCATGGTTTGTAATAATATCTTGCGGGACACCAAACGGAGCAATCACATGACTGAAAATGAAAACTTTGTAGTTTTGTCATCGTCTCTATATGTAGGCGTTGATACCAGTGAGGAAATCGGTTCCCCATTTGGAAAAGGGATTGACAAATATGATAGGGTGAAGAGGATTTGAAGGTGCTCGTATTTTGTGATCATAGATTTGGCAATTATGGCATTTTCGGACTGCAATAATGCAATCTTTAAACATTGAAGGCCAAAAATAACCGGCATGTAATATCTTTTGGGAAATAGAATGCCCAAACATATGACCGTCACATGCTCCAGAATGGAAGTCATTTAATGTTTTTTTGGCCTCTTGGAGAGTCAAACAACGTCGAAAGATAGAATTGGTACCATGATGGTAAAGAGTGTCACCAATAATATTGTGTTGTTGGGATTGGCATCAGATTTGACGACGATCAGTTTTGGATAACTTAGGGCTAAAAGTTCGTGTTTGGAGATATATAATGATATCTCCATACAACGAATCTGGCATAATAATAAGAAAGAGAGACCCATCAGAAAAGGAATCTTCCGCTACAGTTTGTATATCAATATGAGGATAGTCACACAATAGTTCGACGAAAACCAAAGATTTCTTTGATTTAGTTTTTTCAAATTCTAAATCAAACTCTTGTGATATAACTATCCATTTGGAGTATTTCCCCCCTATAAATTTCTTAGTGAGAATATACATCATAGGATTGCAATCTAAATTGACAGTTGCTTTTCGAGGAGGTATATAGTGAAAGAATCGTTGAATAGCTTGAACAGCTGCAAAGGCTAGCTTCTCCACATGTGCGTATTTAATATCTGTTTTAGTGACATTTCTACTCAAATAATAAATCACATGTTTGTTGTTATAATCATCCTCTTGGACTAACACCATGCCAATATGGCATTGGATTTAGTTAAGTACAAAAAGTAATCTCAATGATAATCAAGTGGATGCAATAATTGTGCATTGGTTAGTGCATGTTTTAATGCATCAAAAGCTTGATCAGAAATCTCATCCCATAAAAAAGGAATTCCCTTTTTCAACAGTCGAGTAAAACCCTGGATTAGTTTGGCATAATTGTGGATGAATCTATGCAAAAAGTTTTCTTTCCATTAAAAACTTTTGAGTTGTGTAAAGCTAGAAGGAGTGGGAAAATTCAGAATCGCCTCCACCTTGAGGGGGTCAACACGAATGCTTTCTTTCGAGATGATGAAACCTAGAAGCTGACCTGATTGTACATAAAAGACACATTTGTGCGGATTCAAGCGAATATTGTAATGCCTACACCTAATAAAAATTACTTTTAAGTGCAATGGGTGATCCTTCCTTTTCATTGAATGAGCCAACAGGTCATCTAAACAGGGCTCAACAATCTTCTTGATATCATGGAATGCATAAAACATTGTTTGCTGAAACATTGTGCTAGAATTTTTTAGGTCAAATGGGAGTTTATGATAAGCAAAAGTTCCCCATGGGAATATAAACGTGGTTTTGTACTGATCGATAGGGATCATGTTTATCTGATTGTAGCCAGAAAATCCATCCATAAATGAAAAAATGTCATTCCCGACACAATCATCAACAATTTGATCAACATATGGAGTTGGATAATTGTCCTTAGGAAAAGTTTATTAATATCTTTGTGATCAACACATACTCAAATAGTTCCTTGTTTTTTATTAACGGGTACAATGTTTGATACCTAATCAGTCAAAGGAACAAGGTAAATGAACCCTTCTTTCAACAATTTTTCAACCTCAGTTTTGATAGCAGCGCCTTTTTGTGTATGTATAGGACGTAATTGTTCTCTAATAGGCTTAGCATCTGGATAAGTTTTTATTTCATGTACAACTATGTTAGGGTTGATTCCTGGCATTTCTTCATATGACTAGGAAAATATGCCGTGAAATTCCTAAAATAGGGATTTATATGTTTGAATCTCTTCTAAAGAACAAGAAGCTCATATAAAAGTATTTTTAGTTATCCCGAGTTCGACTGAGATATCTATGGGTATCGTTGTCGATATGTTTCCTAAATTATGTTCAGAATTGGAAGAAAGGGTAGATATTGAACATTGAGGATCACTAAGAGTCTTAGATTAAAACATAGATGAGAAATTATTCTCAATTTTGTCAAAGGACGACAAGAAATTTTAACGATGATGAGTATCATCCCATGGCCTTTTGTCTAAGGTCATAACTTCCATAATCCCTTCATCATTTAAGAAATCTGTGTTAAAAGGATTAGTCATAGATATTGGTTCCAAGTGTGACAAATGAGAACATTCATCAATAATCGTATTCATTCAATTGTTTTCAGATGTTGATGAGTTGGAAAAACACTAAATTGCCTCATAAGCCAACTCAAAAGGGCTATGAGGCATCTCACTGCCATATAAGACTATTTCTGACTCTGAAGGTACTTTCCACAGATCACCCGATTCAAAAGTACTTGATGTAATCATATTAATTTGGGCATCATTGTGAGGGAAATTGGGTGGAGGTAATGAAAAATTTACCATCAAAGATGAGTATTTGATAAGACCAACAACAACTTCTTCATATGGAGTCATTGATTTTCCAACCAAAAGGCACTCTACCAGTGGAATTAGGGTCTGAGGTATAGTAGGATAATTGGTCTACATTCACAATTCTTCCTTTACAAAGAAAAGTGATTATCCTAAAATATGATGAGACTATTGCTGACATGGCATAAGTCTAGCTCAGACCAAGCAAAAGGTTATAGTCAAGTTGAGCATTTACAACCTCAAGGTCTACTAAAATTTTTTTACCCTCTAATTCGATTGGTAAATCATTTAAAATACCATAAGGATGAACATCTCTTCCATCAAAGGCTTTCAAAGTTTTGGGAAATTGATTGATTGTCAGAGAACCTAAATATTTCCAACAGGCAATGGACATAATACATGTCAATTATCCTTCATCAATCATTGTTTGAAAAACTTGTCGTGTTTTGACGTGAATTGGTATCTGAAAAGCTAGTTGGTGCGGGAGACACGAGACATGATTTTCGAGATCGAAAACAATCAAATTGGAGTCATGAGGATCTACTGCTCCTGTGGCTAATAAAAATAACATCCTTTGTGCTGGACAAGTTTGCAGCACTTCAAGAGTCGACATTGCCGAAGGTGACGTAGACAAATCTTCGACAATGTTATAGTTCTGAGAAACCCTAGCATGAGGGTTAAAGGTTTTGAAGCATACCCTTAGGAGGCGGACGAATTATCATATCATGGTTTAGTTTTTCAATATATAAGGATGAGTAGACGCAGAAGTTTGACCAGTTGGACTGGAGTCATCTCCATCTTCAACAATACCCTTTGATGTGTAATCTTTGGATCTCGTTTCTACCCTAACTTTGGAAGACATCATCATGACATCTACTAATGCATATGAGGATTATTGGTCATGAGAAACCATTTTGTTGTCTTGGAGAGGAAAGGGGTCCTTCAAAACAACAAGAGTAGGTGAACCTTTGACAATTTAGAAACTTCGGCACGATGTCGACACTCCTTCATGTAATGATATTCATCACAAATTAGGCAAGAATAACGAGGTTTCTTATTTTCATCAAATGGTTCATTCTTGTTTGATTTCTCCTTAGAGCAATTATCTTGTTTAGCTTTCCCATTTCCTTTTTCCTTATTTCTAGATTGCTCACCCTTGCTAGTACATGATTCTACGACATTTATTTTCGAAGTAATTTCGGGAGAGGGATCTTCTTCAGGTGAATCAGATAGAGCTAAAATCTAAGTTTTCTTAGAATTCTTCTTTTTACTCTTAGGGTTTTGGCTCATAGAACCAATCATACCATCAGTGGCATATGATTCTATAAGGGCTGGATTAGTTTGACTAGGGAGGGGTAAATATGGGATCTTTTCATACAAAGTAGCCTCGTGAGTATAAACAAGATCAAGGTATTGAGCATGAGAAATTACTTTCTCCTCAATTCAAACATCCTTAGTTATTACTGGTAAAAGCTATTTTATGAACCATTCGGCCAAAATCTGGTCTAGAATGTAAACTTTAACCAGGTGATGTCTTTGTCTCCATTCATGAATTTGATCTGAGATATGAGTTGACGTTGATTGTTCTAAAGAGGTTAAAAGTTTGGTTCCATTATCATATCAAATGGGCAACTGGAAATGGGTCAAAAACGTTGTAGCAAGGGTAGTAAATGTATTGAAGGAAGCATGCGACAATTATACATACCATTTGGTTGTCGAACCACTTAACGTTAATTGAAAATTTTGTAATCTAATAAAATGGTAATAACATGGTTTGATGGGTCTTCTCCCAACTTACCTTCAAACTTAGGAATGTCACTAGGAAACTTAGTAGGAATGGCTGGCGAAAATGGTAAATAAAGAAGAGGATCATTAGTGAACCGAGAGAGGTCAGGAAAATCAAAAGTTGCGATGAAAGGAAACTGGCAGTTAGCATCCTACAATGGATACTGATAACCCTGAGGGACGATTCCTCTACTGGGAGGAGGATACTAAGGATATCCTGGAATAGCTTGAGCAGTTGGAATCTGCATACCTCCTGGATATCTAGGATGAGTGATACCGTAATGCGGTTGCATACGTACTTGAAACGTATGACCTAGGTGTGGTTGATTCTGAAACATAAGACTCTGACCCATTTGACCCTGAATGAATTGTCCTTGAAAGGGTTGATTTTTCAAAGGTTGACCTTAGCGAAATTGAGTTTGGAAAGGTGGATCTAGAACAAACTCACTCTGCGGTTGACCTTGAAAAGGTTTCCCTTGAAATGACAATTTCATATATGGGAGGTTATGGTGTACAACAGGTATTTGGGGCATTGACAACATTGTAGGAATAGATTGAACATTAGATAACAGAGGGATAGACTAAACAAGGGGTTTCACCATTACTTGTGATGTAAGTGGGACAGTTACATGCGATACTCCTGGAATGGGGGTTTGAGGTGAACCTGAACCTGGATTCTAAAAATTCATTCGTAAAACAGACTAAACCAAGATTTGAGGAGTACTTGAGATAGGATTTTGGACTGGTTGTTTGGTAGGTGTTGATGGATTAACCTGGGTAGTCAGTTGGACTTGAAAAGGGATACCTTGAAAATGTAATTTTTGTATAGGTTTTCCAATAGGTTGAACAGGTTGATACAAGGTAATTTAAGAAGCAACTGGAATTTACTGTTGATTTAACGAAGGGTTCCAGATTATATTCATTCTAATGTAAGGCATTCTAATTATGGGTTGAGGCATAACAGGTTGACCAAAACCGGTTTGATGCATTTGAGGATAATTAGATAATTCCTGGTAGGGAGTTTCCCCCTAGCTGTAGGGTAAGATCCACCTAAAGGTTGTCCTTCAGGTGGAGGATACGATTGTTGTCCCCCAAGTGGGTAATAACCACATGCTGGGTTGATTTGAGGATTACCAAGATTACCGGAAACCATATTAATAAATTGTTCTGTTGATGCCTCGAAAATCGCTGCAGCAACAATGGGGGATAACCACCCGGTCCGGACCTTAAAGCAGCTCCTTTTCCGTTTGGTGTGGTGGCTCCGACTGGTTTAACTAGGTCCAGTTACCTTCTCCTTATAGCTATTGGTTTATGATATGTCTTTCACTACCAATAGTTAGGGATATCAGATCACTTCGTCTTGCTGATCAGGCAAGAGAATGACCCTTAAGCTGATTTGGGTTCAGCCAAGCCACAACTAAAGTTTTGCCTCCTTGAGGAGAGGACTTAAAAGAATGTAGAATTTACTCTAAATGCAAGCTTATTCTATAATGCAAGCAAAAGAAACTAATCTAAATCCTATCTTAATTAGGCAGATATAGATCTAACCCAACTAAGAGCAAGATAATTAAAGTATTGGGATTTAAATGTCTTGTTTATAATGAATATCAAGTTAATGAAGTAGTTCAATTAACTGATATTACGGTTACCAAAACACATCCTATTAAGATCTTATAACTTGAAATAATAAACCAACAACATTCCAGGAAGTAGTTCACAAAAATGATATTGATTATCAAATCAATAAATCCAATAATTGAATAATGATATGTGGAAATAGTTCACAACAAATTACCATTCAACAAATCAGTTTTATAAGACAGATTTCTGAGTAAATAATTACTCAAAAATCATATTTTAATTCATAAGAACAGAGATACCTAATAACAATATTGAGACAAATTACCCATGTTGACAATAGTGCACAAACATGAATAAAATGAGACATTCATGTTACCATAAAAATGAAACTGATATTTGAAACAGTAGTATTAAAAATACCAATTTATTGCATCCATTTCTCTGATCTTGGTCTTCAACAGTCCTTTACATTGCTTGAACTTCTATCTTCAAAACTAGAGCCACAATAGTGAAAACTCTGCCCCTCATACATAATTCAAGATACAAAGAAAAAATCCTCAATAATCCCCAGATTTGAGATTTTCTCTCCTCTCTCCTACAACTCTAAATTCCTATTACAGCAGTGCTTTTAGAAGTCTAGAATTGCAGAGGAGAGCCACCCCCTATTCTATTCTGCAATCTGCTATTTATAATATCTGTGAAGGAATTCTTGAGAGAAGAGTTTGTTGAAGAGAAATCTGCCAAATACAATTTTATTTGCTCAAAATTCCAATCTTTAATTGCTGGAGCCTTCTCATTGATTGAAATCCTTTTCTCCATATTTCTTCCACTGTTTTTCTGCAAAAAGAAATCAAAAATAAATTAAGATGCAACCATAAAATCAAAATATTATTTCTAGCATTTAAAATAAATCCAATCGAATTCAATTAAATAAATAATTGAAAATAGAATGTAAGCTTTTTATTGGTACATGGGATGATTCGAATGGCCAACGATATGATTAACCAATGGATCTGCAATTAGAAGAGGTTTTGGACAAATGAAAATGAAGAAAATAACTCAGAAAATTGATTTTGTTTTCAAAATTCGGAGCTTGATCTTCTGCCTGATTTTTGACCCAATAAATGATTAAATCTGTTAGTGAAACCTCCTCAAAAATGTTCTCCTTGATTTTCTCTTTCTAATGAGCCATACTGGGCTTCATTTGGCCAAGTATAATTCAATCTATGAGCCTCCAAAGTTGATGGATCAAATCTGATGTAAATCTGGAAATTCTGTTGCTGGGCTAAAAAGAGAATTTCAATTAAAATTTTAATCCTAAATTAGCATTCTAATTATCTAATAATTAATTCTATTTTAATTGTTAATTATAAATTAAACTAATTATTAGTAAACTATTTATTAATTAGTATCTAACTAACTGTTAACTAATATAATTAACAAATTAATCTAATTAATTAATATAATTAATTATTTATAAACTAATTAATCTAAATAATGATTAGATTTTATATATTAATTAAATTAATTAATATAAAATTTATTATTATAAAATATTAATTTTAATATTAAATATTATTTATAATATTATATTAATACTACCCCATTTTCATTTTCTTTTAACTCATTCATACGAATGAGTTTAAAACTTAAAAACGAATGGAGTAATAAAACTTAGGTTAATGCACTTGAGTCCCTTTGTATCGGCGAATCGGGAGGATATGGCCATTGCGGTTTTTAAACTTTGGCACATGAAACTCCCGATGCGATATGCTTATTCCATTTTGTTTTAAGCTTTTCGGCGATCGGGGATCGGAAGTATAGCGTGTATTGGGGTTTTTAAAATATGTCCCATAAAACTTCCCATGCGATCTCCCAATTGCGAAAATTATTTTATTTTTATTTTTATTATATTTTATATATTAAATTTTAATTAAATTAAATTAATTATATATTAATTTAATTTAATTTAATTAATATTCAATAATATTTTTCTTATTTTGGTTTTATTCTAATGAAATTTAGTTAAGTTGTGAAATTATTGAAACTACAGTCACTTGAAAAATAAATAAAAAGAATAAAAATAAACTACAACCACTTGAATGTTATGGGTTTTCGAGATTAATAATTGATTTGGAAATTGGAGTAAATTTCTTAAATCCCGATAATTAATGATTTGGCCGCATAACTAAAAATGGAAAAATGTTAGTAAAAACTCGCTATGGGTTAATATTTGAAATGAATGCGTTATTGAACTAATTTGTTTACAAAATGCAATATTGTACATTTTATGCATTTTTAACCCAGGCTACATAAATAATTAGAGTTTTAAAGGAGTGTCATTTTCAAACAAGTTGACCAAATGAGGCAAAACAAGCGTCAATGTGAAGCTTATAAAAAATCGATTCTAACAAAGCAATCAAAACAAGAATACAAAAAAAATAAAAAATTAACAGATGCGTAGGGCAATCAACTAAATAAAAATCCAAAAAGGTGTTTAGCCAAAATTTTTATAGAAAGGGTCCCCATTATTGAAGTGAACACATCAATAATGGGGGGGTTGTGTTTTTACCACAACATGTTCATATGTCATACCTTCATTGGTAGGATTAATTACACCAGTTGACATGTTTGAAGATGAATTTGAGGAAGAAGCTCCTGAATAAGCTCTAACAAGAGAGTGATATATAGGCGGTAGAAAACCACCATATAATGTTGACTCTGGAGAATTATAAAACATAGATGTATCAGATGAGGTACGTCTTGAAGCCATCATAGACCAGTCAAAACCTGGTATGTTAGAGTAAGGAGTCGTGTATCGTGGAATCCCTTGTCCTAAAAAGTTCAAGGGTGTGAAATACCAAGGTTTAGAGTGAAGAGATCTAAACAAAATATCTGAAATATCTGATGGTTCACTGGTAGAAACTATTGGTTCTTCCTCTTCGTCTGAAACAAGTTATTTGATGCTAATGATACCAAGAGGGAGACTATCAGTAATAATAAGTTTCACACACAGTGAATGTGGAGGATCTGGAATATGCATTGTAGCAGGTGTATAAGACTCAAGTTTAGAAATATCAGACTCATGTTCGTCAATTTTTGGTTCAGAAATATCAGACTCAGGTTCATCAATATTGGGTTCATAAATGGGATTTCTATCTAAAAATTCTCCAGTGTCTAATTCAGTTTGAAAGAGTTTAGTAATTAGTAAATCAGTTGCTCCTGAGGGTGATACTATTTTCTGAGTTTGGACAAGTTCATTTTCTGTCACTTCAAGGCCTAAGATAGTAGATGTTTTTGGTTGATTAACCTCAATTCCTTTTACATCAGAGTCTGTATTAGTAGAAGTAGAAGTTTCAGCTGTAGTTCTAGATCCCTATGATTTATATTTTTCAGCTTTTATCTTTTCTAACTAACTCGATGTATACTTGGGGGGTTCCCCGAGTATCCTACATGATTGTCTTGGTAATTCGACCACAATGAAAAATTTTAAATGAATAAATTACAAAATATCTAAATTACACCTAAAGTTTATAAAAAGTAAAAAACAACACAAAAAGTAACACAAGCTAAAAATCTAGTAGTTCAAACCATACAAACTGACTCTTTACAGAGATCAATAATTACTACTTGGTGATGAAATCCAACATCGTAGTGACCAATGTGAAAATATTTATATAAATGAGTGTTTGGAACCAGTTACCCTGACAACCTGCTTAATGAAACAATATGGTGCTAGTATTTTTTCTATAGACCATCTCCAGCAAAGATTACCCTCCAAAAATTCCAAGTGAGTCTAGTTAATGTTTGTTCCAGGTACAGTAGGACCTTCCCTCTGCCATCACCTTAGTTAGAGCCCTAGGATTATAGTCACTAAGTTTACCAAATACAACAATTTTACCTGGGGGGAAAGTCACAGATCAAACGTACACGAAAGGGAAGACTAAGAAGCTCAATCCTTGTCCTCCACATGATCAATTGGAGGTTACTTTCAAGTGACCCCAAGTACCTTGTGGTACCGTTATAATACATGAAAATTGCTATATCTAGGCCAATGAAGTGGATATGATCACTTCGCCAGATTTGACATGATCTTTTGCTTAACTCATGTACAAGAAGACCTTCCTAGAGCAAAATGGAAATAATTGGATTTTCTCTCCCTAACTCAAGATTCTATTGTTCATTTGTAGCTTTGGAAATTTTACTTCCTTCCCTATTACAAAGCCTTACACTTAAGTTATTATAGGTGGCAAGAGCCCTAAAAAGTGTGAAATTCGAGATAAATTATAATTAACATTGTATTATTAAGTCGTTCTTTACTCAATATGTAATGAAGGTGAAACTCATGATGTTATGACACGACTCAAAATGTTAATGTACTCAAAAATACAATGACAAATTTCAAATTCGATGAAATCCTATCTAGAGGAAATAAAGAGTTTCTTTGATTTTTCTGAAATGAAATGCAAAAATCACAACTTTTCCAACTTTCCTAAAACAACCAATTTCATCTTAATGCAATGAAAATGCAAAAGAAAAAGCCAAGTTCTATATTTCCCTAAATATCAAATAAACCAAAATACTCTTTATCTTTTATCACTCAAAACTTTCAAGTACATAGAAATCAATCAAGAGAGTTGGAGAAAAACACATTTTCCCTATGAATGCTTTGATTTAATGATAACAACAGTGTAATTGTGAGAAATTCCCAAAATTGAAAGAAACAATTTCCTTTATTAAACAAAAATGATTACAATTTCTTCATAAAATCACTAGATCTCAAGAAACCCTAAATTATAATTCAAAATGAGTTTGATTACAAATAAGAAAAAAATTAAGGTTAACTAGTGTATTTGACATAACAAAATAAGAATATCACAAGCAGAAGGACAACCTATCTTGTTTTGATCAATCGGCAAACCAACTAGGCAAAACCCTAACCAATTTCTTCAAAGAGACCTAATTCTCAAAAAATATTAACAAAGCACTCAAATGAGTTCAGAAGAGACATAACACAGTCCAAACAAAGATAATGACACTTCCAGAAAAACAAACTCAGGTTTGGGTTGAAGAAAAAGCTAAATTTTCAAAAATTCTCAAGGCCTGCGTAGGTCAGCAATACAAAATAGAGCACATGTGCCTGATTGCTAAGGCGAAACTGGCACAGAAATGTGCTCTATGAGCGAATGAAAATAACGCAGATGTAATAAATCCAAGGAAAAATAAAAATTCAAGGAATCAACCACACAGATATAAAAGCTCATCAATTCATAAATACTTAGGTTGAGATAGATCATGAAACAAAATTAAGGAAAAGAAAGAGAACAGAGACGTTCCGCAGTATGGTTTCCAATTTGTTACATCAGACAGATCCCTCATGTGGACAAGAGTGATCTCCCTAGATCCTTGACAGAAACTAGAGGCAAGCAAGACAATTGAACTGACTCTTTCCCTAAGTTGGACTTGTTTGAACTAGAATAATTAAGGCTAATGGATGAGTCTCTTACCTGTTTCACGAAATGCTCGATGAAGATCCCTTGATGTGATTTGATGCAGCTCTCAACACTTGATAAGGCCTGCAAACATAGACCATAAAAGGATCAAAAGCATATTCGATATAATAATCCAAACAAAACTTAACATAATGATCAAGGAAATTAGGAATTGAATTTGTCTTAATAAACATTATAAACAATTATAAATCATTCATCATTCCAATAAAATAAATCAATGGGAGAAAGTGTTCATTTGTGCTAATCAAAGATAAAGAGGAGCCTTACAACCTTTGCCTTGATGCCATGAGGTCCCTCCCAAATGCTTTCATCTCCTCTTTAGATGACAAGCTTTCCAATCTCAAACTAACAACATAAGTTTATCTTCTCTGAGTTCTGACCCCCTCAATCCCTCTGTGCTCTATTCATTTTATAGGCCAAGAGGAAGAAGTTTCAGATACAAAAGAGAAGGATGAGACTCCTTAATTGAGGGATTAGGTTTCCATGAGAAAAGGGATTAAGATGAATCATCTAAGGGTTATAGTTAGAATAGTCATCACCTCGAAGCTTTCAATTGGGAAATATTCGACCAACTATGTTTCTAGAATGTACTTTTTATTTTCAATTTCTTGAATTCACCTGCGCGGGTTTATAGTGGCAGACAAAGTGCAACGTTGTGCTATTCACAAAGTTAATTCCATTGAATGCACGGGAAAATCTAGAAAAATCAATGCAAGTGAAACTTAACAAGGTGTGACCGCGATTTTCCCCAAATTTGTTATCTACTTCAAGATATTTTGGGTTGTTTGACTTCTAAGGGAGTTCATTCAAACATGTTCACAGATGGTAAAAAGACCCATAAACTGATCAAGTGTCATGGTGACAAATTGAGATGTAACAATTGGGATTGGACAGAGTTTTGGACATCTGTGGCTTTGTTGATGTAGACTAGGATGGATATCAAGATCAGAGAAGATATACAAGTGGGTATGTGTTTAACTTATTTGGAGGTGCAGTCAATTGGATGAGTAAGAGATAGTCTGGATTGGCACTTTCAACTACAGAGGCAGAATACTTGGGAGCCACTTGTTATCTCAAAATCAGACCCTGATAGGCTGCTATGATCAGGTAGAATTTAAGTAACTATTTCAAACCTACTTTAGGTTGAGGCTTAGCCTCCCCAATCTGAGAGGGTTCTCTCACAAGATTAAAGATTTGGATAATGAATAAGATGGCTAACTCTATGAAACAAAATGAACAAGTATAAGAGGTTGAAACATAATTTAAAAGTATCCATTGGGCTTATGGAGTCATATATGCTTCAATATTAACAATAAGGTTAGCTTTTCATAGAAGTCAGGGCATTCAGAATCCAACATATGTAAACACACCAAACACATAGAGGACCAACACAGTTTACAAATGTATGAAGGAAATTAGAGCACTGTTAGTGATTTCTAAGTAATCAGACATTAATCAGACATTCATAACACTGTAGATAATAGGAAAAAGACAACAAAAGACATTTAGAACATCGAATTCCTTTTGATTCCTGAGAAGGAAGGCCAATACTGTATTACTAGAAAATAGAGTCTTTACACAAAGCACAATATGAGAGATTTTCTCAATAATTTTTCAACCCTTGGTACATTGTTCTCTCTCCTATATATAGAATTCTTGAGATTCCTCCTCCAGCATGAGGGGAAATCGAAATTTTCTTGTTATGACACCTACTCAAACTTTAACTAACTATTAAATGCAACAAATTACTAACTGGAAGTTTTTAGAGACCTAAGACAATTAGGAATCTAACTCCACATCATGTTGGTAATAGCATTTATTACAATAAAAACTCGTTCTCTAATAAGTGGTCTCCTTTAGTTTAGCTTTGGTGGATGTTTATAACTCCTTGATGGCTCTTAATGTCTCATCTCTTTACTGCTCCTGGAAAGTAGGAAACTGCTCCTGTTTTTCTACTTTTGGTCTCCTCAAGGTTATTCGAAAATCAATTATCCATGCTGTTCTTCTTTGATTACACAAAAATATATTGGAGTGCCACGTTCTTCATGTGCTGTAGACCTTTCCCATATACATGTGTGAAGAAAAAACCTCTTCGAAGCTGTTTGAAATGTCATGGACAATACTAGCGGTGATCATTTGTATAACAAAAAGCTTAGAGTTCATATATCTTTTCCTCCGCTTGTTTTACCCTTGCTGGTTGCTTGCACATTGTAAATGATCCTTTTCTGAAATCCCCTTTCAAAAAAGTTTCCCCTTGATTACTCAAAATTGGTCGATTGAGTTTAATTATGTAGCTACAGCAGTTTCGTAGCGTGCTACAAAACTGTTGTGCATTATGCATCACCTACAGCAGTTTCGTAGTGCGCTACGAAACTGCTGTGTAATCACAAAACACAGTTTTAATACCAAAATTTGACTGTCTTGAGCCTCTTTATATTGAAATGTCCTTTTCAACTGCCCTGAAGCTATTCAAAACTGAATGGAGATGCATCATTCTTCAAGAAAAACTGCAACAAGGTAAATCATCAAAATTTGGGATATAACCTTACTTGCTGTGTGATTTCCTTAAGGAAATCTTTCCTGCTGGCTTAGCTGTATCTTCAAATCCTCAATTTTCCTCTTCATAACTCTGATCCCAGCTCTCAGTCTCGTATTAACTCTTCTGATGAATTTTGCTTCCTTTATTGCGGGAACTGACCAGGTGTAGTATTGAGCATGACAGTCGACCACCTCGGGTATTTGAATTGTTTTGTCTTCCCACAGAGCCTCCATTTTGTTAAAATGAGCTTCCTTGATTGCATGTTTCCTTGAGGCTTTCTTCATTTTAGAAATTTCCAGGTTTGATAATTTCAACTTCTTTTTTAACTCTTCAACACTATATTCCTCTTGAGGGACAACTACCTTACCTTTATCTTTTTTATGCAGCTGAGATGATGACGTCACGAGTCGTTCATGAGACTGTGCTATCTACTCAGTTTCACTTGCTTCTAGTAGTGTCTCTTGTACCTGTCTTGAATGCCTCATCACAGGTCTTCTTGGCTTAAAGACAAATTTAGCAACCGGATCATCAAACATGAGTTTTTTCGAGGCTTTGATCTTTTTGGTTTTGTCCTTTCCTGATTCTATCAAATCTGCTTGGACCAACGGAGATTCTTCAATATCAATAGCCTGCAGTAAGTCATTAAGACTTCCCTTTGAAACCAGGCTTTACCCAGTAACCACTGTCTTGCATTTTTCCTTAGCTAACTGGCTCCTTGTCATTCTTCTCTGGACGACTTCACCTGTAGATGATTCATGTACACCCTCTCTGGTCCGAGTTTTCTCTTTCTGGGATTGTTTGGGTGTGTCTTGGATTATCAGTGGTTTGGTGAGTTCCTTTACCTATTTCCTAACCTTCAATTTTACAAATCTCTTGGATCTTGTTTATGCACAATGGCCAATTGCTGTTGGAGAATCTTTTGCAGCTTGAGGACTGAGACTAGTCTCGTTCTTGAAGCCAGACATAAACATGAACATGGACCAATCCCTGTCTACTCTCTGGAGCTCATGCAAAACGATCAACTTGACTAAGTCGTGGTGAAACAATGAAGTCTCACAGGCTTCCTTCTTTAGCTGAACCTTGTCACACATTTTGCCTAGGCTACGAAACAAGTAGAAAGGTAAATCAATAGATATCTTTCCTATGAAATGCAGCAGAAGCTTTAAGTGATATGAATACACATGCTACCTCCCCTTGTAGGTAAATTACCTCTGTATGCAGGTAAGTAAATTGGCATATGAGTCCTTGACAAAATTCCTGGGCACAGATTTATTTAAATCTGAATTAATGAACTCCGGCTTCAGAAATTCTTTGCAGGGGGTCATATCAAATTTGAAATTTTTAAACCATCTTTCCTCTCCCCTTGGGATTTCAGTAACTATAGATATGACCTCTGGAGAGATGGGTAATTCAAGCACCCCAACTTTCGAATTCAATCCTGTGAAATTCAAGGCAAATTCCTTGGTGACTTGCATATGGCCTCCTTGAAGCTTTTCACAGAAATTCCAACAGCCAACCTGCTTGAATGCACATTCAACTTCTCTGTTCTTTAAGATAATGTCTAAACCTTCAGGTTCGCTCCTCAAGCACCTGCCTGACCTGTGCTCCTTTCCTTCTGTAGCCCTCTCCATGGGATTCCAACGGAATGAAAATTTGAAAGACTGGCACTGTTTCAATTTTCGATCGCTGCCTCTCTTGAAAGCTGCCTCGCTTGAAAGCTGGCTCGCCTGATTTTCAAGGAATTCAAATTGAACGCTTGAAAATTTATTCCTTACGCATGAATCCAACCACAAATCATGACTGTGAGTGCTTGGCTTTTCTTGAAACTTGAAATCTGAGCGTACCAAGGTACCTAACGACTCTAATGATGAGGATAAGCGGTTGGACATGATAGGCGAAGTGTATAAGCTGACAACTGATGATGTAAACATAATAGATTTTGATAGATATGAAATCTGAGCAAGATTTAGTATGAATCCGCATGAATCCCCGATTTCGTAGCGCAGCCAGCGCAAAATCTGGGTTTTGCGCTATGAAAACACCTAAATAGATTTTATGCGCTACGAAAACTCCTAAATAGTTTTGTAACACATAAGAACCTTCGAACAAAGCTTATACATGGAAACTATGTGAGTTATGAGACCAGTGATGAATAATAATAGATTATTGACCTTTGTTTAAGCATACCACGAAGACTCCTAAGGCTTAGACATTACATTAATCATGGAAAGACTGAACTTAGACTAACACCTAACCTTTACAATCAAACTGATGTGAACAATTTAGAAATTATTTCTTGAGTGATAACACCACCCATGCAAGCAAGGAAGCAATTTGGTTGAAGAGATTGTGTTCAAGTATGGGGTTAGTACAATGAGCTATAAGAATAGACTTGATAGGCTAAGTGAAATTTTCTTGGAAAAGAACCATGCTTATCAATAAAAGAAAAATAAGATTGAGGTTTAGTATCACTTTGTGAGGGACATGGTTGAGGACAAAAAGGTGTTGCTAGTAAAGGTGGACACTTTGAAGAATGTTGCAGATGCATTGATGAAGTATGTGAGTAGTGAGAATTTTTCATGGTGTACAGAAACAATGGGCATTGTAGGGTTGGACCAATGACTAAGCTCTCTTGTGAACCCCTATGTGGAAAAGAAAACAACAAGTGGGAGAATGTTGGGTGTGTGTTGTATTCTTTCCATGACTAGTTGGGCGTAGTAGGGGAGCAGTGGCCCCATGCACGGGGTTCGGGGCAGCACCTTGGGAAAATTCTATTTTGACCCGATATTAGGTGGGTGGACCTACCTATGGTTTTGTGCATGGGGTTTTCACATGGCTTTTGGCATGATGGTTTTATTCCCATGGTCTCTTGTAGATCCGATCAAGGGAGCTACATTTATGTTCTAATCCAGGGTTAATGGATTGGGGTTTATGAATTCTTCGGCATGTATATATATGTGTTGTAACATTGAAAGGAATAAAATGAAAAATCAATTTGGCAGTCCTAGTTTTGGGATCTAGGGGAAAATATTTGTCTACTTGTTTTGTGTTTATCATCATTTTATATTTTTTGTTTTTCAAGATTTGTTTGCAGGTAATTTATGTACATGGTTAAAACCTACAACAAGGAACTTTCTATTGAAACACTCGAGTGATCTCAATTCCTCTTAGGTTTTCTCATGTAGGCCTTAACTTTCAAAAAATTTATATAGGGTGGGATAGGCCCAAAAATGCCCTTTTAATGTCTCAAAGCCAAACTAGAACCATCGTAGTTGAAACTCTATGTGTGTGTGTGTGTGTGTGTGTGTGTGTATAAACCAACGGAAATTTAATATAGCTAAATCCTTAAAGAACCATCACAATTGAGCCTCTTCATAAAAATCAAAAGAGAAAGGGGGCTTACATTTTGTTAAAGCCACTAGTCTGAATCCTTGTTAATACCCATTAGGACCAAGCGTTTTTATATCTTCTATATTAGTGTAGCCCCACTCTATAGCTCCAAATGATTAAACTTTCCTCCCACTATATGCAATATGACCACACCACAAGACTTTGGTCCTAGTTCCTTTATTGTTTCAACTTTTACACATCACCCTAGGTGTTTTCATTGATGTGTAGTTATTTTAACCACCGAGGTGTGTCATTCCAGGGTTACATTACCTTGTGTTATTCCAAAGTGTGCACAAAGGGAAAATTCTAGGAGAAAAACTCTAGGGAATGAGAATTATTCCCATCAAGTATTTTTCCTGGCTTTTGTTAGATGCAAATCCAATGCCTTCTTAAAAGAGTGCAACTGATGCACAGGAATCCATAAAATTCCATTGATCGAGAGGTCAAAAGCATTTACTGGAGAATTTGGCTCCTCAATGAATGGTTCGTTAGGAGAAAATGTATTTACTTTGTTATGTAATTCGTTAAAATTAGGCATATTGTTGAAATTTGTTATATTTTGTCCTAAATTGGTCCTTAGATCCTACATTCGTGGATCTGGATCAATATTTTAATGTAATCTTTATATTTATTTCTATTTTAATAAAACTAGTAGGTTAGAGTGTGGGTGAGCAAGAGCTATTGATTTTATTCCAACCAGTCCTTTTGCAACCTATTACATTTTTATAGAAATTATATTCCAAATGTATGCATTGTTCTGTAGTTCTTTTGTAACTTAATTGTTGTAGACAAAAGCAACATAATACATTTTCAGGTTGCAATAGGAGAAAAAAAGGGTTGCGAGTGAAGTCTCAATGAAGAGGTGATTAGAAGAGAGGCATAAAGCCAGAGGAGGATTGAGAGGAGTGAGAGAAATCAGAGGAGTCAAGTTGAGCCAAAGTGCATAATCATACATCTTTATATAACCTGACATCGTGTCAACACTTAGAGACTTTGGTTTTCAGCGAAGTCTGTAAAGTAACAAGACCCAAAACTATCAATTGACAATAGAGATTGTGCAGAAGCTTGTAAGCCCATAGGATTATGAATTTTCATTTTAAAAATCAGCGGGCACCCAAGATCTATCTATTGACAAAAGCTACATGAGATGATAATTTTCCTATTTCCCTGGATTGTCAAACATGGAATAAATTTCAATTGAGAGTCAGGCATTGTTAGTGATTCCAACAAGAAAAGCTTCGTTGCAGGTGGCCTAGAGGTGGAGAAGTGGACCAGCCTGGAGGCTAATGAGCCTAGAATTTTTCAAATCTTAAAGTCTCAACATCAGAGGGTTCCATACCTGAAAGGGTATGCCTGGAAGAAAGTTCCCGGAAGGTGTAAATAATTTAAATTTAAGAAAGTTTCAGGCTCTAGGGTCGTAGGTATATGTCTATGAATGTGGAGTTTGGTGAGGACATTTATATATAAATATTCATCCATATTTGCATAGAGTTGTCCACCTTTCTGACTCCTCTCACTTTATAAGAAATCTTCCTACTGTGATGTTTAATGGGATTTGTATCCCAAAAGGGTTGAAAGAAGCATCAATTCTGGGAATTCCTTTGAGATTGTATTGTTAAAGGCGTCCATATAGAGAAAACATAAGTTAGAGTAGCATCAATTTTTATAAAATAGGACCGTACGTCTACTTTAATAACAAAAGGAATTTTGCTACCCAGAGTTGAATGAAGCGTTGGATGAGGCACAGGAGGAGAAAGACAAAGGCTAATTGCTAATAGAGAACCATTGCAGGAAATGTAACACTTGGAGGCATGAATGGAAACAATGAAGACTAGTTTTCAGAGAAACAGAAGTGGGAGATGTAAGTCTAGAAGAGGAAGAATCTTCATAAGAATAGGAAGCAGTAGAAGAACCAACAAAATCTAGACTATTGAAATTAGTTTTGGGATTTATTATGAAACCCAAACCAGATCTATCATACTATACAAGCAATATGAACCAAGAGAAAATTATTGATTGGATCATTGAAATGGAACAATTATTTGAATATGAATAAATATATGAGGAGAAGAAGGTTAATTTTTCTATAATTAAGTTAAAGGGTCATACATCTCTCTAGTGGGATGGTGTACAAGCAAAGAGAAGGAGAAAGAACAAGAAGGAGATTAAAAGTTAGGATAAGATGGTGGCGAAACTCAGAGGTAAGTTTTTATCGAATTATTACTAGCTTACCTCGTTTAGCAGTATGCAAAACCTTAGGCAGAGAGTTATGACAGTAAGAGAGTACAAAAAATAATTCTACAAGATGAATATCAAGGGAGGATATGTAAAGGAGTCTATGGAGAAGACAACAAGATACACAAATGGTCTTCGACTAGATATCAAAGATGAGATTAGTGTACTATCACCCAAAATAGTATAGGAGGCATATTAGTTTGCTTTAAAGGTTGAATAAAAACTTGTAAGAAATCAAGCTAGTAGATGCAAGAGCATTGTCAAAGGAAGAGGGCAAGAAATTGGTAAAGGGAGACCTACAACACCAAGAGATAGATCTAGCAGTTCAAATGCACCAAGACAGTAAGAAGGAGAATACATAGGTCGAAGATCATTTTCTAGAGGACGAGGAATAGGCAGAGTGTTATAGACATTTTTGGGCACTGCAACCCCAATCATAAATGTCAATAAACCAAGGGCTCTTAAGTCCCTAAAAGTGTTGCTCCGACCCCTAAAAGAACAAGGTCAATTGATTACATCTTCTCCTAGAAGTTCTCCATGAAAAACTACTCAGAACTGGTCAAAACTAGACCATTTCACCTGCTCCATAGGCAAAGTGCATTGCATCCCACCTGAATACACACAGTAGGTGCGATGCATGTCAAAAAACCTTTCTATGGGGTGCGATGGGCGAGAAGGGACAAATGGAAGGGTCAATCCGCAAGGTGGAGGAGCATGGAACCTTCCAAAAACTTCTCTTGTGACACTTGCCTCTCTGAATTCGACCAGGGATGAGTAAGAGATCATCAATCTCCAAGTGGAATCAAGAACTATCAGAGAGAAGACACTAATCAAATCTCAAAAGCTGACTCACCCCCCTTGCAAACATCTATATATGGATCCCTCATCCCAGAGATCCAGAGGTTGGAATTTTGTATCTTGTAAGGAAGTACTATTGGTTTCTTGGTGCAATATCATAGTGTTGGGTGATCTAAGCTTTTCATGAGGTGAAGAAGGGCTTCTTGTTGAGAGGATGATGATGGGTCAGAACAATTGGTTGTAATCCTCTTTGCTCTTTCTTGATTATCAATAAAGCTATTCAAGTTTTCCTCCACATACTTGTGTGATTGATGTTTTATGCGTTTGTGTGGTTAATATACATCTGATCCTATATTGCTTATGATAATAGATCTATGTTCGCATATAGTGTTATGCTGCTTTGATTCTACAGGTGCTCTTTGAAGTTGGGTATACAAGAAAGCAAGTAGCAAAGGACTATCAGAAGGGAGAGGAATCAAACAAGGAATCAAGCACGAGACTGAGGTTGGTCTCCTTTATTCTTCTCTCATCTATTTCTCATAAGGGAAAACGAAAGTAGTTTTAGTGTGTTTGTTTCTAAGGTAGCTATCACCCTTAGTGGGACTAGCAGTTCTGCACAGACACTAGTTTTCTCGATAACAAAATGGCGACTCCACTAGGGAGCGAATAGATTGTTTGTTTATCTACATTTGTTTACTTTATAAACTTACAAACAGAGCCTGAAGTTGAGCCAGGTAGCCTTCGAACTGCATTTGCTATGCAAATGCATAGTAGATAAATGCCGCTTCAGTCTATCTCCGGGTTTTGTTTATGAATTAAAAAATTGATCTACAAGCTCCCTAATTGCCCTTGTGGTGGCTCTAGTAACCTCTTTAGATCTACCCTTATGATTAATTTACTAATTACCACTTTCTCGGCCTAAATCCCTGAACTGAACTGCAAATTGTGACCGGGAACCTAGTTAAAGTCTCGTCCCTGGTCCATCACACTGTCTCTTCTTTGGAACCTGAATGCATCGCACTTTCCAAGTGTAGTGGGTGCATTGCATTTCATTTTCATTATGTTACAGGTACGCTGATCAGACAAGAACTTTCCTGCTCTTAGATTTTGGATTCTATTTTCACTCTTTTCAGCTCTATTCAGGAGTTTTGCTGCCTGTAGTCAGTACACCTCTGTTGAAACCCCCTTCCTTGCCATTATTCTGCCTCCATTGTGCAAAGAATTGTAAATGTTTTTATGTATTTTTGAGCCATTTCAGTTCTCTTTTACAAAGAAATAGCGTAATTGTACTATCGTTTCTAGATTTGAAAGTGTCGCAAGTGTCGTTTTCAGTCATAGAAGAGAATCCAATTGTTCTTGATAGTCGATTACACTGTTACTCTTGTATTTGACTTGAATTAGTAGTTTTTCAAGTGTCTAAAGCAAGTTTTCAATTCCAAATAACAGAGTGTCATCATTGTCTTCATTTTTGTTTTGAAAAGAAGCTTGTTAGTAATTGTCGCTTTGAAAAATAATTCAGATTTGAGCTTAGCTTTCTTTTTATCATTCACACATTAAGAAGGTTGAAAACAAATACATGCATGTGCATTTGCATTTAGACTGTTTGTTGGTTTGATTTAGGATAGTGCATATAGTGTGTGCTCTCTGCTCTTTGTTGAAAGAATGCCATCCCTCTTTCCTTAGTAGTTAAGATTTTCATTGCAAAAAGAAGATTAAACGATTGTTTATCATCTTAGATTGCATTTTAGGAATTGTACATCTACATCACGCGGTGAACCTGAAAGGAAAATTTCTTAAGCAAGATCAACTACAAAATAAATTTAATGAATCTAAAAATGCTTTGGAACCTAACGCACAACATCTAGAAGTATAGGCTAGAGACGTATTCCGGCGTCGTAAAGCCTGGTAACTGTTGTTTTCACTGTTGGTTGGGTGATTCCTCCACTTTGAGATGAAAAGTGCCAGTGCGGACTTGTTCTCCCACGTATCGTCGAGTATATATTGGGAGACCACAATAGGCTTTATCCTTTATCCATAGGAAGCCGTGTCTGCCACACTATCGATCGCAATGCACTGAACATAGCATTCGGGAAGATTGACTGCCGTACCATAAAAAGTATTTTGCAGTTTTGCGATTGGTTTGGTAATCCCTCTGTCTAGATTTCCAGAGCAGTCTCTTTCGTTCCTTTTCAGACTCCTTAAAGGAAAAGGTCCATCTGAGCACATGTCACTTCAGGCTCATTAAAAATCGAAGGTGACTAGAGTCATCTTTTGTTTTTTCTCGACTCTTAAAAAGTGAAAAAACAAGTTGTGTCAAAGCGTCTAAAATTCATTTAATTCGGAAACATATTTCCCCTTGATTTTTAGTTGATCGAGTAATCCACAATCATGGAAGAAAGTCAATTGAAACCCCATCATTCGCATAGGCTTACGAGTCAACTGTCTTTGTCTCCAGAGTCGAAACTGTTACGGACAAAGCGAACTCATTTAACCGGTTCCAAATCCCCTGGTAAAGTTAGAACAGCTGTTCCAGCACCATCAGAGGCTCCGGTTACTCCAAACATTTCTGGTATCCCTGCCTTTACAAAAGAATTTCAGCAGCCACCGAAGGACAGTAGAACTGATCCTAGTGTCAAGATAAACACTTGTATAACTGAACCAGCTCCATCTACAGCTGATTCGAAAGGTGTTATTCCCCGAACATCTGTCGCTGCAGATTCTATACCTTCTTTGGCACCAGAAATATTTTACGAACCTGACGGTCTACCTCTTCCACCGGGTCTGATTGCTATAGAAGAGATTGTGGAGGATCCTCCATCTAGTACTCCATCGTGATTTGGAGTCGGGATCACCCTATATCCTTATTCAATAGAAATTAGTCTACCGTTATCGGAAGCTCCTGTAGAATCGCTAGGAAATCTTTTGGATAGACTAGAAATGTCTGAACAACTGTCGACATCTAGGACTATGTCACCCGACACAGCGACAACAGAACTTCTTGCTATCACTCCGACAATGTTCGTCGGCGTACCATCTATCCCAACTAGCTCTCAATTGCTAGATGGGGCGCACTCAGGGGCTATATTGACACTATGGTCTATTCCTATTTGTTCATCCAGAATGGTATCCGGGAACTCTTATGTTGAGTCTCAGCAAGTTGATCCTTCACGGGGTCAATTTGGGCAATCCGGTCCTCAAGGGCAAACCATTCCTTTAAGTACCAGATTACCGCCGTATGGGGGGCCATATACCCTTTCATTATCACCTCTGGGAGGAAAACCATACGAGAGTTCACAACAAAATTCAGGTTATGTTGGAATTACATCTAGCGGTTGGGTGCCAATACTACCTCAACAACCAAGAGTTGTATACTTTATGCAACAATGTTTACCTATGTCAAATATACCAACTATGCCGGCTATGTGACGGTGTCACAAGTACAAGCGTTGCCTGTTGTATGCCAACCTCAGGTTTCTCAGGTTGTAATGCAACAGCCTCTTGTCTCTGCGACTCAACCACAATCGCCAACTAGTGGAATGACACAGGCCCAAACGGGTACAATTACCCCTCATCTTGGTCATACAGTCAGTATTGGACAACAACACATGGCTTCACAACCATGGCTGGTGCAATATCAACAACCGCAATTCCAACGAGTTAACCAAGGATCTGAGCAACAAGTCTTTGCAAATAATGGGCAGCCATATATTCAAAACGATTAAAATCAACCATTCTACAATGGTTATGCCCATCAACCTTACCAAAGTTACCAGCATCAAATGCATTATGCTAGTATGCAAAGACCAACCGCTAAGGTGATTCCATCTTATCCTGGGTATGCTTCGCCAAACCTGAATCAACAATTACCTTTCGTGGCGACTTTAGAGTTACCGGATCTAAATCGGCTAACGAATGATCCAATTGCTTACGCCCCTTGGTGGCCAGCGATTTCACATAAACTTCCGTCAGATATTCCTAAATTTAATGGAAATCCGGGTGAAGATCCGTCGAATCATGTGATGACTTTTCATCTGTGGTGTTCATCAAACACCCTAAACGATGATTCAATTAGGCTTCGCCTCTTTCAGAGGATGTTAACTGGTCCGGAAGCAAAGTGGTATATCGAGTTACCCAGAGCTTCGTTTGACAAATTCAGTGTCCTAGCCACAACCTTTTGAACCCATTTTCAGTTACCGATAAGGTACGAAACGGGAATAGAACTTCTTACCAATTTCAAGCAAACAACGGCCACTCACATATCCGATCATATTCATGAGTGGCGACGTTGTCGTAGAATGGTAAAAACGTATGTTCCCGATCAGCTATTGGCTGAATGGTTTATTAAGTCATTGTTACCTTCTATTACAGAAGATGTGGCAAAGGGAGTAGTCGTCACTGAAGAGCAAGCATTGCTCATGCTCAATATCTAGACTTGATTTATACTCAGTCTGGCATGCTCTACGATAAAATCCCCGACGCTCCCAGACCGGAATTTTCCGTTCCTCCTCCTCCTAAATCAAACAAAGACTCTCATGCTGGTGATGGCGTGATTGGTATGACAAGCATGAAATCGAAAAAGGCTACATCTAAAAAAGCCCGTAAGATTTCAGGTCAAAATGCAAATGAGGAACTTCTTACCTCGGAAGTAAATGCCATTTCTATTGACAAACGCAAAGAAACCAAGCAACCAAGAGGCAAGAAGAAAAAGAAAGGGAAGAAGAAAAAACAGGAAGATTTGTCTCCTGAAAAATCTTCTGTAAACCCCTCCGGAAATTAGGAAATCGATTCATCCATGCTTTATATGTGATGAGGATCATTGGATGGGCGATTGTCCATATAAAGCCGAGCTTAAGAAATTCTTCAAGAATTCAAAAACCTCGGCGGTATTGACAGATCTGTTTCCGAATCCAGGAACAAATCTGGTTGCTAGTAACAATGCTTCCCCATCCCAAGTGCTAATGTTGTCTGTTTCGAAGCAGCAAAATGATGCTTTGATATCAACCAGGAATAAATATTACGGGAATCCACAAATGTCGAACAACAAGGATAATGATCAACCTAGTAGTTCGACAAAAACTTCGACCGAAGTTGTGCCACCCATCATTCCTGAGCTAACGATAAAGCCGCCAAAGGGAGTAGTACACAAATCAACATTTAATCCTCATGCCAGAGTAGCACAGCATTATAATATAGTGGAGGATCTGGCCCAATCACTGTCCACTATGTTGACACTTGAGGTACTGCAAAATTGCCCCTCCCAAAAGCAGGCTTTATTATCAGCAATAGGTGGGATTGACCCAACGGATTCCAATCTTGTGTCCTTTAATCACAAAGGATATGACCCTCAGTTACCAGCTCAACTAGCTTTCCTCATTCAAGTGAAAGCCCTCAACAAGACTGTTCATCGAACAATTATTGATGAGGGGGCATCTATATGTATCATGTCGATGAGTTGCTGGAAAAATTTAGGATCTCCAACCTTGTCGCGATCTTCGAAAACATTAAAAGCATTTGATGGACGAACATACACCCCATACGGGATTTTAAGTAACTTGCAAGTTGAACTGGGGGGGAAAATAGTAGAAATAGATGTTGAAGTAATTGACGGAAACCTCGATTACAACATCCTACTGGGAAGGCCCTGGATATACGCCATGGCTGCTGTTGTGTTGACCTACTTCAGGAAGATTGCATTTCCCTTCCAAGGAGGAATTACAATCGTCGACCAACAAACATTTCTCCCCAACAGTTCACAAGTTACAGGAAGCATTCCGATGATCCACGGAAACCCTCATTCGCTTCAAAATATCGGAGTAGGCCTACTAAAAGACCCTACATTGATAGGGACTTTTTCCCTACCGCCTCCAAACAATCTGGCGGAAGTGGCCATGGTGGGAACTTGCAACATGATATCTTCTAGATTCAGAAGTTTCCTGAACATTTTGACAGCATGGATCATCGCCCTAATAGAAATATTGTAGCAATCAATTTTCTTGGCCTGGGGGGCAAACCCAAATCAACGCTCATCGAGTGTTTGGATAGATAGGTCTAAGGAATATGGCACCTCTTCAGATCCTTGGTCGCATGTACATTCTACAGACAAAGGAATCATTCAGTCAAAGATGATAGGAGAGGTGCCATGGGAAGATTACCACCATTGTTCCCATCTTCCGGATTACCACAAAGGTTATTCCAGCAACCTTAATCATCCTTTGGTTTTCTATTTTCTATCAAATACTGTAAATATGGTGGATTCCGAGGACGGTTCTTATCTCGTGTCGACCTCGTTAAAAAATGAAACAAGGAGTCATGAGGATAGTTCTTTTACTGTGTCAACCTCATTAAAAAATGAAACAAATCCCTTTCCAAATCTCAAAGGTAAACCTTCATTCCAACCACCGAATTGAATGCAATGAAGCTTGGGGGGCATGCACCTCGATTTGCGTTATTATTGTGGGGGCATGCAAATTTATCATGAGCAGTGTTACTGCAGGGTTCAAGCTCATTAAAAAATAAACCTGCCTCGAGTAGTTTTAATGCGGACTTCAAGCTCGTTAAAAAATAAACATAAGCAATGAGCAAATGTTTCTCCAGAGTTTAAGCTCATTTTAAAATAAAAAATGAACCAATTTCCGGTAAATAACCATCGTGAATGTAGTACTTCAGTCTTTAAAGCCTTGGTCGTGTTCTCATCATCACCTCCACTTTTTATTGGCCGATCATTCACCTCCATTTGATTTTTTACCCCTTTTGAGGAACAGCTGCGAAGAGTGATCCTGTTAGCCATCCTTGTGACACTGCCGTGATTGGAAAATTCCAAACCTTACCTGGAATCAGCTGCTACCTGAATTTATCACTCATTCCTCAAAGACGAGTCTCCTTTAAGCTCTTTTCAACTAACTCATAAAATATGAAAATATTTCCAAGCCATTGGCCTCTCCAGCTCGTTAAAGTGACCGGAAGTGCTATCCCTCCTTTAGATTTTAATCTTTTTGGACCTGAGGGATTATTACACAAAACAATCGAGTGCTTGTTTTGTTCGGCTCGTTAAAATTACCGAAAATTCATCCCTTTTGTATTGTTTTATACTTTTTCAGGCTTAAGGGATTAGATGACAAAAAAGGATTTTTTGGAGTTTCCTTTACGTCCCTTTTCAGACTTTCTAAAATTGAAAAGGATAGAGTTATGTTTGTTGTTAAACACGTTAAAACCTAATAGCGACAAACTTGTCCATAACAGACAAGAACGAGTTTCACTATCGCTAGGCTCGTTAAAACATAGCGATGGGTTTTCTCGAAGGGAAAATTATAGAACAAGCATATGTTATCCTCCTCAAGCTTGACGAAAATAAAGAGCAACTGGTCAGCAATGACTGGGGAAAAATTGGGAAGAAAAGTTGAAGAAACTTTGTTGGTAGCAAGTCACTCTTGAACATGACACTTTCACTCTGCATCCGAGTCGAGTTGGGTTGTTCCATTCACTGGTCACATCACCATGGTTCCATCACACCATCCACATTTGGGGTTAATGCTACCAATCCATCATGTCAGTGTCGTTGATATGTTCAAGAGAAGTCGCTCAGAGAATTCACCTGTGTCTCACCCACTGCAATACATTTAAGCTCCATTCTTTCATGACCGCCACCCTCAACCTTATATCACCAGATCATTTTCACCTCCATTAAAATCATTTGCTCCGTTCCGTGTCATTGATGTGGGACTCACTAAGCCCCCCTTTGATGGATCCCTTGTTGTCGACACCAGCTCATTATCTAAGAAGTCAATCTAGGAACAACCCTTTCAGTACTTTGAAGCTTGCATGCCTCAATGGCAAGTTTCTCACTTCCGGCGACAGGTTTACATCAATGGCCTTTGACCAAAAGATTTTGCGTGCTGTTCGACGCCAAGTCCTTTATTCACACCACGTGAATTGTACTGTAGTACCTTGATGGTAATCATCATTATCGGTGATTCCTCTCGCGCCTGTTAACAACTTACATCATTGGCTAGTAATCAGGCGATGTCTTTCCATGTTCGACTCGAGAACATCTCTCACATGGATCAACTTGTACTTTGAGTGAAGATCGAACGAGTTGAAGAACCCATATCTAGTTTCATCCATCCAGGCTATGATATATATTCAGGAAAATAAAGACATCAAATGTACATCATTGCTGCACAGATAATCATCCAATCTAAGGGATGATGGCTCTACCAGAATCATCAGTCTACACTCAGACGATTGTCTGTCTCATGTACATGAAAATGAATTTATAAAGCTGAGCATGGGAATATGCACCTCAGCTAGATCATGAAAATAGTATGAATATAATGTATTGTATTGTATCTTATTATAGGTCTCCTTCAAGCTTGAAAGAACTTCAGATCCTCATGATAAAGCATTTCACCTGACATCAACAAATTAACGACCTCATGCTTTAGGGGGCAACTGTTATAGACATTTTTGGGCACTGCAACCCCAATCATAAATTTCAATAAACCAAGGGCTCTTAAGTCCCTAAAAGTGTTGTTCCGACCTCTAAAAGAACAAGGTCAATTGATTACATTTTCTCCCAGAAGTTCTCCATGAAAACTACTCAGAACTAGTCAAAATTGGACCATTTCACCTGCTCCATAGGCAAAGTGTGTTGCATCCCACCTGAATACACACAGTAGCTGTGATGCATGTCAAAAAAACCTTCTATGGGGTGCGATGGGTGAGAAGGGACAAATGGCAGGGTCAATCCGCAAGGTGGAGGAGCATGGAACCTTCCAGAAACTTCTCCTGTGACACTTGCCTCTCTGAATTCGACCAGGATGAGTAAGAGATCATCAATCTCCAAGTGGAATCAAGAACTATCAGAGAGAAGACACTAATCAAATCTCAAAAGCTAAATCACCCACCTTGTAAACATCTATATATGGATCCTTCATCCCAGAGATCCAAAGGCTGGAATTTTGTATCTTGTAAGGAAGTGTTGCTGGTTTCTTGGTGCAATATCATAGTGTTGGGTGATCTAAGATTTTCATGAGGTGAAGAAGGGCTTCTTGCTGAGAGGATGATGTTGGGTCGGAACAATAGGTTGTAATCCTCTTTGCTCTTTATTGATTATTAATAAAGCTATTCAAGTTTTCCTCCACATACTTGTGTGATTGATGTTTTATGCATTTGTGTGGTTAATATACATCTGATCCTATATTGCTTATGATAATAGATCTGTGTTCTAGTATAGTGTTATGTTGCTTTGATTCTACAGGTGCTCTTTGAAGCTGGGTATACAAGAAAGCAAGTAGCAAAGGACTATCAGAAGGGAGAGGAATCAAACAAGGAATCAAGCACAAGACTGAGGTTGGTCTCCTTTATTCTTCTCTCATCTATTTCTCATAAAGGAAAACGAAAGTAGTTTTAGTGTGTTTGTTTCTAAGGTAGCTATCACCCTTAGTGGGACTAGCAGTTCTGCATAGACACTAGTTTTCCCGATAACACAGAGGAAGGGAGGTTCATTACCACAAATGTGGAAAGCTTGGAAAAATGATGCATGATTTTCTAGAAAACAGAGAGACAAACCAAAGGAATGTTGTCATTTCTCTAGTGGAGGAAGAATAAGTAGAGGTGCAAGAATATAATAATGTACAAGAGATAGGAGAGGCCTTGATGATGAAAAAGGTGTTGATTAAGCAGGAGAAAAAATTTGTTGAGTCAGTTGAAAGGAGAGCCTTATTTTGAACCATTTGTAAGGTTCAAGGAAAGTGTTGTAAAGTGATGATTAATAGTGGCAGAACTGAAAACTCAATCTTTATAAAGGTTGTAGAAAACGTAAAGTTGAAGAGGCTAAAGAATCTAATACCCTATAAGGTGTCTTGGCTGTATAAAGGGCATCAAATTTTGGTGAATGAGTAGTGTGAGATAGAAATTCAAATTGGCAGCTACAAGGATAAGATCTTATGTGATGTGATGTCAATGGACGTGTGTCATATTTTTCTTGGTAGGCCATGGTAATTTGATAGAGGTGTTGTACATGATGGTAAGAAGAATACCTATAAGTTTTAGAAGGATGACATCAATCATACATTGCTTCCATTACAAGAAGAAGTGACCTCTAAACCCAAAGATTCTAAAGCTTTGTTGATGAAAGGGAAAGAGTTTTTACAACAACTAAAGATAGAGGAGTTGAATTTTTCTATTATTTGAAAAACTGGAGTAGTTCTTACTTCCAATACTATTTTTTTATATGTCTTTAGAAATTAAATAATTGTTGGAAGAACACCATGGAATTATCATGGATGATTTACCAAATGAACTACCATTAATAAGGACTATCAACCATCATATTGATCTGATACCAAGAGAAAATTTTCCCAACAAAGATGCTTATCGTATGACACCCAAGGCATTTCATGAGAATTCAAGAAACAAGTGCAGGAGTTGTTAGATAAGGGCTTGATCCGAGAAAGCCTTATTCCATACGCAGTTCCTATGGTGTTGAATAAAACGAAGTATGGTGGATGGCAAATGTGTACAAACCCTAGAGATTTGAATAAAATCACAATTAAGTATCGATTTCCTTTTGCACATGTTGATGGTTTGTTGGATTGTTTAAGTGGTGGTAGTTGGTTTTCAAAAATTGATTTGAAAATTGGATATCATCAAATCAAAATAAGAGAGGGATATGAGTGGGAAAATGCTTTTAAAACTAGTGAAGGAGTACATGAATAGATGGGCATGCCATTTGGATTGTTCAATTCACCCAGTACATTCATGAGATTAATGAATGAAGTACTGAAAGAATTTATAGGGAAGTTTGTAATTGTTTACCTGAATGACATTTTAGTTTATATCCAGTACAAGGAGGAACATCTGCATTTAATGTATCCATTGGAGAGATTAGAATAGAAAAAATTACTTATAAATTTGAAGAAATGTTCCTTTCTAAAGACAGATCTTGCATATTTAATATTTTTCATTTCTAGAGAAGGGTTGAAGATGGATCCAGGAAAGGTAAAGGATATTGTTGAATGGCCCTCTCCCAGAAATATTTTTGAAGTCTGAAGCTTTCATGGTTTGGTAATTTTTTACACAAAATTCGTTTGTAACTTCAACGAAATAAGCACACCAATTGTGGAGAAAATTAAGAATAATCAACAACCATTTTGGTGGACTGATGAAGCTGAGAAGGGGTTCTAGATGTTAAAGAAGAATATCATAAAAAACCATTCCTTGCACATCCAAATGTTGATAAGCCTTTCCATATGAAAAGCAATGCAATTGAGGCAATACTCATCCAGGAGGACATAACCATTTCTTATTATAGTAAGAAACTAAATGAGGCCAAAAGGAAGTATACAACCTATGAAAAGGAATTATATGCAGTGGTTCAAGCTCTTAAAAAATGGAAGCATTATTTATTGTCTATGGAATTTATTTTATATACTCATAATCATGCCCTCTAATATATTATGCATCAACTTAAACTGAATCAAAAGAGAATTAAGTGGGTTGAGTACTTACAGATTTTTACATTTGTTTTAAAGCACATCAGTGGATAGTCTAATAAAATTGCAGATGCTTTGAGTAGGAGATAATTATTGTTGCAGGAAAGTCAAATTTAGGTGTTGGGATTTGATTTTATGAAGGAATTGTATGAGAAGGATACAGATTGATCCAAATTTTGGAAGGAACGAAATGAAATACAGATATAAATAAGAACATAGAGATATAGTGAAAAAAAAAACCTTCAATTCATTAATAATGTTGAAGGAGCTAGCTGGGTTGACTGACTCATTGAGTGAGAAAAGGGATAGTCAGCCCAGATGACTAGTGTCAATGTAATAGATTGTAATATGAAAAATGAGTAAATAATGAAAAAGTAGACATTATGATTAATTTGATATTTAGACTCTTGTAATTGTCTATGAGTCTATATATACCTGTCAGTATGAATGTAACAATGATTCCACATATAATAAAGAATGCATATATGTGACTTGGTTATCTCCCCATGATTTTGTCTTGTTTATCTTACATGAATTTTGTATGTTTACTTGTGTTTTTCTACTAGTAACAATGCACAATTTTCACTATATTACAACATTGGTTCTGTCGTCGGTAGAAAGAACCTGAGTCCAATATAATATGAAAGCATAAATGTTAAACCTAGATGAGATACAATTATGGTGGGCAGCGAAGATAAATAACTATCTAAAAAATTATGCACGGAAGAATCAGTTGTCGATTGCAGAAGCTAGGGAAAACTTCTTCACAGAAACATGAGCTTTTTATTGAAGGAGCCCTGGTAGAGATGAAAAATTTCCTTCACAATGTTACTTATCAATAAACCTCAATACCAAACTAGCGCTCGGTTGTTATTGAAACTATCAAAAGGTGGTCAAATTAATATACACAAGTGGCTCGATTCGATCTTGGAATACTACTGTGAGGAACAAACATTAGAAGACTGAACATCTGTCGAACATACAAAAACTAGGTTCTACCACGATCTACATGATAGGTTCTTCTTCCCGATAACAACCCTATTACATAAATTCCTTTTAGATAAAAGCACAAGCCACATCGTCAAATATCTCCCAGCACTAGGGATTCCAACTAATACCAACTAGAAGAAGGACCAGATGAAGTGGCACAAGTTTCTAGACGCGTAGTGTAAAGACACAAAAAAAGTGTGGGATTATTTTTTAAGTAAATAAGTATGCCCGAAAGATACTCCCTCACGAATAGACACTAGTTTGGTCAGCTTCTGGGGGATAGTGTACATTAAGAATAAAAAGGAAATAAAAGAATGAAAGAAAATGTTGGGAAAATATTGTAGCCGACAAAAATGGATGGGAAGAAGTTGCATGTCAAGAAGAAGAAACAAGAAAAGAACTGACGAAATAGTTACTGAAAATACAAACAATTGGCTTATATACAAAAATTAGCAAGGGACTTGAGACAATATCGATGAGATCAAATTACAGAACAAGAATACCAGAATGAAATAATGAAGAATCAGGAGTGTGAGAGCGAAGGTGCATGAGACTCCTCAGAAGATTTGAGATGCATAACATCGCCCACCCCAATAAAGAATGAAGGTACACTGATAACTCCAAGAGCGAAATTATATATTATGGAAATAGATGGTTTTGGTCTAGCAATAATAAATACTCTGAGGAGATCCTTATCGAGACCCAGCATAAGTGAATTTCTTCAGTCTAGGAATTATTATGAAATGCATGCAATCTAGTATACTGAGGACCAACAAAGAAACCCTCAACAAAATAAAAATTCTATTCAAAATAAATCGAATAATAATAGTGAATTATAAAAAATACTTCTCTTACCTCACGATCGTAACCTCCCTACTATAGCTTGCATCTGTTGAAGAAAACTAAAGGTCATAATCGGTCAAAGAAGAGTCATGACCACAAGCAAGTCGATTTACGAAATATACAGATAGGGAGTGTTAGACTGAAGAGTTTATATATTAATACATTAATGTAATAGATGAAAGTAAATACCTAAGCCCTGATGATGAAACTAACAAAAATGATCAGTTTCACCTGACTTCACACAAGATGAAGGAGATGAAGATCCAAAGAGGTGTTGGTTTGTTTGTGAAAAAATATGGGCCACAAATGACATTAACGATGAAGACAAACAAATGGAGAAATTTGATGTAGTGCTAAGGAAACGAGCCCTAACATGGTTCATGAACTTAACAGAAAAACCAAAGAAGACAAAGGATGAGATCAAGACCAGTTTCCTCACCTACTTTAAATCACAAGATGTTAAGCACTTGGAAGCGTAAAAACTAAAAGAAATAAATCATAGGTCGAACAAATTTGTACATGAATATGATAAATTCTTTAAATATTTATTAAGTCATATTGCATACACTATTGAGTAGAATATACTAGTATAACGGTATCTAGTTGGACTACTTCAGAAAATCTGTGGGCCACTTCAAATGCATGAAATAAAGACATGTGAAGAAGTTCTTAAATTGTCCTAGAAAATTGAATAAATGACGAGAATCAATCAATCAATACACCAACCGACAACAAAATTGAAGATAGATTAGAGTAACTACATATTTCTCTATTACAACTATCACTCCAAAAAAATCATTTATGGTGCACCAATTGCCACATGGAAGGACATACCAAAGACACATTTAAGTTCTTAGAATACTTTGACCAAGATTTTATAAGAATACAAGTTGGCGTGTACTATGACATCTATGAAATTTCTTGTAATCATTCTACTAAATATTGCGAGTATAACCTATGAAATTTCAAACGAAAATGGTGTTAGGGTCCCACCCTAACCCCCTTATTTATGTCATGGGATCACGTCATAGTCAAGAGTCAATAAAGCCCATATTAATATTTGTAAGTGGTTAACCCGCAATTAATGACGGGACCACAGTTAGTTGCAAATGGGCGGTAGTATTAGATAGATGGTATTAATAAAACCCACGGTATTGGCCTGTGGTATTGCATGTATGAGTCATATATAAAGGATAGAGACTCCCTGCGACGAGCATCGTGTCTTATTTTGTAATCGAGCTCTGCTCTATTGGAGGTTGCCCCCTCAAAGAGGCATGTGAACATTGCTCTTTGAATAATAAAATCATTGCTATTCTGTGTTCTGGGTATCTTTTCTTCGCATATTCTGTGTTTTGGGTATATTTTCTTCGCATATTCTGTATCTGGGTATTATTTTGCAGGTTAAGAGCATAACAAGTGGTATCAGAGCACTTTCCAGGGCTCGGTGGGATCTCCAATTTTTAGCAAATTTTTTTTTGGCTAGAGACGTGTTCCGGCGTCTTTAAACCACGGGATCTGTCATTAAGCGCATAAACCTGCGGATTTGGGGAGGCATGCATGCAGGAAATACAAGAGGTGGTCACGTCTGTTGGACTCCCTTGTAACCCCTGTCGGTACCCCTTCGAGTAGTAGCGCATTAGACAGAACCGCGCACGGACTGTCTTCCACGTACCCTCTGGGTATATAGGAAGCCCCCTAGCTCCCTTGAAACCTCGCTATAGATAAACCTTCGGCCGTCTTGTGGCTACAGTACACCGAGAACAGCACTTGGATAGATTACTCGCCCGTACGATAGGGTAGTCGGGTTGTACAGCTAAGGGTACAGTCGATCCTCCTTAGTTAGAGCCCTGAAACATTGGGCCGAGTACTACTGTCAAACCCTTATGTATATTGCGATCTGTAGCACCTGACACTCCTCAAGACCATAGTTCCCTTTCTATCGGGGGATCACACATCATCTATTCCAGATCAGCAAGTGCAGCAGCAGCAGACATCAGTCCCGCAGCTCCATCAGATCAGCAGCAGCAGTTGTTCCACCATTCAGATCTCTCAGATCCACCAGATCGGAGTAGTTGTGAAGGGTTCCTGTACCTGGATATACTTTTCACAGGACTTTTGGCGGCATTGACATTTTTAGGATTTGGCGACTGCAGTATTGATCAAGGAGTAAAACTCCGTTAGGAGTTTTCCAAAAAAAAAATAAAAAAATTCTGAGATCTTCCGAAGCACTTATTTGTGATCTAGCCCATTAGCATCAGGAAAACGAGCTGAGCACGGTGGTACCATTCAATTTATTAGAAAAAAAAAAATTGGCGGTCCCAATTTTTCATCAAGTTGGTGTATCGTAGAAACTAGAGCTCAAGCGATGGCCAATGAAAGGCTAGACAAAATGGAAGCAGATATGAACGAGCTCAAAAATATGATTAGCGGACTAACTAGCCAGGTACGGCAAGCACTCGATAAGGGCAAGGAGCCAGCTCTCGAGGAACCGTATAATGGCCATGAACACCATGAGGGTGAGTCTAGCCACTCTCCTCACGTCTGGCACACCCATTCACCACCCAGTCAGCGACCTCCCAAGTTGGATATGCAGAAATTTGACGGTTCTCACACGTCCGCATGGCTAGCACAAATGGACCAGTATTTCAAATTGAATCGTCTCGTAGATGATTGGACTAAGCTTATGGTGGGGACCATGTACTTGGACAATGAACGATGGCAATGGGCAGAATGGCATCAACGTCGCAATGGACCTTTTCAGAGTTGGGGCCACTTTTCCAAAGCTCTTTGAGATCGCTTTGAACAGGGAGACTCCTTTTTGGGACGTCTCACTAAGCTCCGACAGACGGGTACAGTGGATGAATATATCACCGCTTTTGAAGCCTTAGCCTTCCGCACTCAGAGTCTCTCAGATGAGTTCTACACGGAATGTTTTATCAGTGGTCTTAAAGAAGCCATCAAAGCTCAAGTTCTACTCCACCACTGTTACACAGTAATTTGTCACTGCCATCCTGTCAGTCACCCTACTGTGTCAAGAATTCACAATAATCAAGTTCATGCTTTCTGAACTGGCCCAAAAACCCATTTTTCTAAAGTTTTACTCATCAGCGCGTCTCCTTCAAAAATAACCGCGATGACTGGCGCTTCATAGTGTATTCCGTGCGCTGCCACCGCGGAAGGACATCACTTTTCCGCGCTGGTCGCCAGCGCGTCTTTCCCGTGTACTTCCGCGTTGACATGACTGTCCCAGTTATGTAGACGCGGCGACATCGCGTCAGTTGCCTCATAATCCGCGCTGATCCAGTTTGGGCGAATTTGTTCAAACAACCAGCCTTCTAGATCACTCCAGGCTTGGTTGTTAGCTTTGTGAATATCGACTCCCTTCTATGGCATGTCTGTTCAACCCTTTGCAACCATTTCCATCAAGGATAAGCTCATCCTTCCACCCTTTTAGGAGGCTCCTTCTCCTATATAAACTTCCACCATTACCATGAGCAGCTAGTTAGACATAGCTTGGATTGTATAGAGCTTATAGTGCTCAGATTGCTGCTATTATAGGTATTTGGTGTGCTAGGTGTGGAAGTGATTGATTGCTTAGGGAAGGTTGTTTTGTGTTGCTTGTGTGTGAGAGAGAGTTGTTTGTCTTGGGAGAATCATCCTCAAAGGTGAATGCTTGAGATACATGCTGACCGGCCCCTCCTGAGAAGGTTACCGACGTCAGAACATTTGGTTGTACTCTTCTCTATTCTGATTAATAATAGATGACTGCTATTATTGTTCCATTCTCATTTGTACTTGCAATGGTTAAATGTGAATTACATCTTTTCTGACTGATGTATGGTTTCTTTTACTAGATTTCACGCTTGTGTTTGTTTCCTCTTCGTGTGTGCAGGTATCTATTCGCGAAGATCGCGGAGGATTGTGACCAGCCAAAGCGAAGGAGTGAAGGCAACATCTCTTCGTCAAACGACAGCGCGGGAATCCAAGTAGGTGCTCTTTACCTCTTGTTTAATTGTAATTAGGAACATGCATAGCAGCATTGTTTGATTGTTGCTAGACCCTTGCTGGGCTAGTAGGGATCGCCTCTATCCGTAGAGGGGATTTACCTCTCCAACAATTTGGCGACTCCGCTGGGGAGGCAGCCTTTTTGTCTCTTGAGTCCACTTTTGTGTTTGACTTTGATTGGTCTCTTTTTCCGAGATTCTGGGATTGTCTCTCTGCTTATAAACTTTCTGGGTACATCTGGGAAGTGTCTTGATTGTTAGAAGGCTCTTGCCTTTGGTTTGGGAAGTTTTTGCTTTGGCTTTACTTGTTTTTCATCCTCAGCGCGGTTTAATTCAGAACAGTCGCGCTGACATCGCGCCCCTGTTCCTTTGGTATACTTTCCATCGCGCCTTCACGTCTAACAGTCGCGCTGACCTCGACAGCGCGCTTTATTCGTGTCCTTCCGCACTGGCATCGCGACCCCGCTTCTTTGTGATCTGTGTCATCGCGTCTGTATGGTTGTTTTCCGCGCTGACCTCATTTTTCTGAGACAGCGCGCTTTATCCTTGTCCTTCCGCGCTGACGTCGCAAAGTTGCTACAGGCCTCCTCATGTCAGCGCCGAGTTGCTGAAGGCTACCCGTGCTGGTCTTGTAAAGTTCATTTTTGACCAAATTAGCCTCCTGAACCTCTTGCTTTGGCTATCCCTTCTTCTCTCCACCTGTTTTGTGACTTGCTTTTCACTGTCTGAACTCTGAACTGCTTGATTGCGGAGTCTGGATCCATAGGGTTCCGTTTTTGCTTAGTTTTTGGTTTTGAGAATACCTTCCCTTTTGCTTTCGCTGCTTGGTTTGTGTTTACCCCGTCACTTTTTCGATTGCTGAATGGTTTTGAGTCTCTAATTGACTGGTTGTAACTCTCATCCTTCGGGTGTTTGCCCTTTTCTGTTGATTCTGCACTCTAGCCCTAGGGTATCTAGTGGCCTTGTGTGTGTCAAGCCTTCCGTAGGGATTTTGTTTTCTCGTTTGACCAGCCAACTTCAGATTTGTTGAGTGCACTTGTTCAGTGATTGTTGGAGTGTCTTTGGTTGTGTTTCCGTGCAATTTCTCGCTTCCCCCCTTGTTTCAATCCTTGCTTGTCTTGCCGAGCTTAGATCACATAGCTCGTGCGGAACTTGATTTTCTCGTCGATTTGGAAATCTTTGTTGGGTGTTTTTGGAACTTTGTGTGCTTTCATTAGGCAATTGCATTTTGCTTGGTGTTCTAGTTCCTCCAAATTATTTTAGATGCTTTGTGTCACTGAAAGAAAATCAAACTAGTGGCTTTGCTTTTAAAAATTGAAAAGGAAAAGAATGTTTCATTGATTTGCATTTTCAAAAGAAAAAGTTTCCTTTCCTCGCTTTTAGTTGCATTAGGCTCTTTGATTGATTGTGTTCGTTTTGTTTGATTGAAATCTCTTTACCCTTCCATAGCAAGAATTCATCGAACAAAATGATTCTCTTTGGCATGTAGTTTGCATCTAGGTAATTGTGAGAGAACATACGATAGGACCTGAAATCGAAACTTAATCTCAAGATCAACTATAAAATGAACCGAATGAATCTAAAAACGCATTGGAACTAAACGCAAACATCTAGAGGTCTAGGTTAGAGATGTGTTCCGGCGTCTTTAAACACAGTCACTGTTGTTTCACATTACGGTTGGGTGATTCCTCCTTCTGTGACTTGATAGTGGTCTAACACGGACTGTGCTCCCACGTACCGTCGAGTATATAGGGAGACCCCACTAGGCTTTTATCCTTGATCCATAGGAAGCCGAGTCTGCCGCCTTACGATTCGCAATGCAGTGAACACAGCATTCACGAAGATTGACCACCCGTACCCTAAAAAGTATTCTGTGGTTTTGCGAAAAGTCTGGCACACCTTTTACCTAGAATCTCCAGAGCAGTCACTTTTGATCCTTTTCGGACTCCCTAAATGAAAAGGTGTAAGTGAGCGTCTTGTCACTTCGTGCTCATTAAACATTCGAAGGAGACTGGAGTCATCTTTTCGTCCTTTTCTCGACTCTTGAAACATGAAAAGGTCAAGTCTAATTCCAATGTCTTAAAAAAATTTATTCGGCCACGATAACATTTCCTGTTAGATCTTGTGTGCGCTAGCTTGAGTAGGGTTTTCTATCGGTAGTTTCCCTTAGGTTTTTGTTTGGGGTTTGTCATCCTGGCTGACCCGTCCACCCCCGATCTAAGCGATCAAGGCTCTTCATCTTCGGTTGCTCCTGAGGTACCAGTTGTAAGCGATACTCTTCCTGTCATTCCGAGTATCCAGCCCATCAACGTACGTGCCCCAGGAGACGCGGATTACGTAGAAGATTGGAGCCCTTCTTGGGAAGGCGACGAAGATCTTTTTCATACCCCTCCTGGTATGTCGTCTCCAATGTCTACCTCGGGGGAGACATCTCCCAGTGTCGGTGAAACACCTGTGGTTTCGAGCGTCTCTACTCCCATCTCAGCCTCTGCCTCCCTCCCTCCTCGATATCGACAAATGAGGGATAAGATGGCTGCTAAAATGCCTGCATCGACTATGTGGGATCCTAATGTCACTCCTACCACTGGGCCTTTTGTTTCACAACCTCATACTACATCTGTTACCTCAGTTCCCACAACTCCAACTGTTTGTGTGGCCTATTCTACTCCAGTCGTTAGTGCTGTCACAGCATCTTCATCTACAAACCCAGGAGCTGGCTCCTCTCACGCTCAAGTGAATAGTAGCCAACCTGAGGTTTTGTCTAGAGTCATCGACCCTGCCCAAAGTGCTCAACCCTCTTCTGGCGGTGTTCCAGGATCGGGGCCGTATGATGCCTTTGGGCAGCCTATTACGGATCCAGATTACGAAGGTCCGTTCTTTTATTATGATGCGAATGGTCAGTACCTCGAGAACGTTTCGATCCTCCCTCATCGTCCTTTCGAAGAGAACGAGGAACCTTTGAACATGAGGTACGATCCCACCTCTCATGTTTTTTATGGGAACCGGGATCCTCCCGTGCAGCCTCAAGGACCACCCAATCAAGGCCAGCCGCCTTATGTGCAAACCCCTCAAGGGCAACCACTTTATGGCCCGCCTTACCCAGGACAATCTGGGGGCCCACAGGGACAACCCTACCAGGGACAACCCTCGGCCATTGGAGGTCCGTCGTATTCATATCAAGGTCAACCTACTGGGTATCCAGGGCAACCTGGTACTCAGCAAGGTTACCCAACTGGACAACCAGGGCAGCCTTACGTTCAACAAGGCCAACCCGGTTTCCAGCAAGGGTACCCATCTGGACAAACTGGGTCAGTTTATAATCCTCAAAATCAACCAGCAGTCCAGCAGGGATATCCTCTTGGGCAGGGTGGGCAACCCTATGTTCACCAGGGTCAACCCACTGCTCAATCCATGAATCCTTCTGGGCAAGGGGGGAAACCTGCTATACAGCAAGGCCAACCCTCTGCTCAGCCTATGCACTAAGGAGGGTAGCCTGCTATGCAGCAAGCCCAGCCCTCTGCTCAGTCTGGTCACCCTGGGGGGCAAACGGGCCAACCTTCTACGCAGCAAGGTCAACCCGCTGTCCGCCCTAATCGTCCAGCTGGACAAGCTGGCCAACCTCGGTGTCAACCAGCTATCCAGCCAGCTCAGTCATCCGTTTCGCAAAGACAACCCTTGGTGGCGCATGGACAACCTGGTGCCCAGCAAGTTTATCCTGCTGGCCAACCAGGCCCATCTCAAATCCAACCAAGTCAACCTTCGGGACAGATGGTTCAACCCCAGCCGGTTCAAGGACATTACCCTGGGCCTCAAACTCAAACAGGTTATCAACCTCCTTACCAAACGCAGCCTGCCTATCAGGCTCCGTATGGGGCCCAGCAACCATATGGCTACCAGCAACCCCAGGGGCAAAATCAATTTGCTCCTTATCAAAATTATCAGCAACCACAGGTCACTCCTTACCAAAACTATCAATATGGTGCACCTGCGGGCCAAGCTGCTAATACATGGGGTGCTGGGGGGCAGTATCAGGGTCAATCGTCCGCATATGGACAAAATCCGTATGGACAGAACCCCTCTGGACAAGGTCCCTACGCGCCCGGCCCTTTTGGGCCAGGCCCGTCGGGACAAGGTCCTTATGCGCCTGGCCCTTTCGGGCCAGGTCCGTCGGGACAAAGTTCTTATGCTCCAGGCCCTTTCGGGCCAGGTCCATCTGGACAAGATCCTTGGGGACAACCACCATCTGGTTGGAACCCTAATACTGCCTCGAACCCTCAGCCTCGGATGTCCTTTAATCCTCAGCTGCCATTTTTAGCGACATTGGAACTTCCGGATGTGTCCAAATTAACAAATGATCCCATTTTGCATAATCCATATTGGCCGCCGGTTCCAACTAAAATACCTGGTGATTGTCCAAAGTTTGACGGTAAGGCAGGAGAGGATCCTCAAGCACATGTTATGACTTATCATCTTTGGTGTTCATCGAACTCATGGCTTGATGACTCTATCCGGCTTCGCCTCTTTCAGAGGACTCTCACCGGTGCAGCTGCCAAATGGTATATTGAGCTGAATCGCGGTATGTTTCAAGACTTCAACTCGTTAGCTATGGCATTTTTAACCCATTTTCAGTTGCCCATTCGGTACGAGACTGGGACTAATCTCCTCACGTCTTTGAAACAGGACACGGCTACGCATATCTCTGATCATATACATGAATGGAGAAGGCGTCGTCGTTTGATCAAATTCTGGATTCCTGATCAACTCCTGACCGACTGGTTTACAACCTCCTTTGTGCCCAAAATTGCAAAAGATATTGCCATGGGAGCTTGTGTAACTGAAGAGCAAGTGATCGCGCGAGCTCAGTACCTAGACTTAGTCTATTCTCAGTCAGGTACTCTATATGAGTATTTTCCAGATGCTCCGAGGCCTGGGCAGACCAAGGCTCCGCCGAAACCATCAGTAGATGGAGTCATTGGCTCTGTCAATTCGTCGTCAAAGAAATCCTCCGCAAACCCTGGAAAGCAAAAGCAAAATGCTTCCAATGAAAATGCTTCTCAGGGCCCATCGAATTCTGTTAGTACCTCAGAGGTTAACGCCGTTCAGTCCACCGCGGCGGACAAATCCTCGAAAGGGAAAGGGAAGGGGAAAGGAAAACCGAAAAATGAGAATAAACAACCCAAGCAGGAACCTTCTAAAAATTCATCTGAAGATGGAGCCAAGCGAAAACCTAAGTATCCTTGCCTCATCTGTGAGGAAGATCACTATACCAAAGACTGCCCTAGGCGGTCTGAGGTTAGTCGGTTATTGAAAGGCGCTCCTGGACCTCCTGCCGTGTTGAAAGAACCTTTCCCTTCCCAACAGACGCATCAGGTGGCTGACCCCTCTCAGTCCCCTTCCTCGTTCGTTTCTCAAGTGTTCATGGCTGGCACCATTCCCATCCATGTTTCGACTCGAGCAAAAGATTATCCTTCTTCAGCCGGGAAGGAGCCAGAGATTCCCTCCAGCGCTCCTCCATCCAGTTCTGGTCCCCTTCACATCGAACGGCCCAGCGCTGAGACGATCCCCCGACCCCCTCCTAAAGGTGTACTCAGGAAGTCATCCTATAACCCCAATGCTCGTGCCGCCCAGCACTACAGCATTGTCGAGGACTTAGCTCAGGCTCCGTCTGCTATGTCCGCGTTAGAAGTCCTCCAGAGCTGCCCCTCACAGAGGAAGTCCCTGCTATCAGCCATTGGTGGCATCGACCCGGCAGATTCGGATTTGATTACTTTTGATCTCGAGGGTTTTTCCCAGAGACTACCTCACCAAGTAGCATTCCTTATCCAGGTCATCATTAATAGCAAAACGATTCATCGTACCGTTATTGATGAAGGTGCCTCAACCTGTATCATGTCAGTCGCTTGCTGGAAGGCTATTGGTTCCCCAGCGGAGTCGCTAAATTGTTGGAGAGGTAAATCCCCTCTACGGATAGAGGCGATCCCTACTAGCCCAGCAAGGGTCTAGCAATAATCAAACAATGCTGCTATGCATGTTCCTAATTACAATTAAACAAGAGGTAAAGAGCACCTACTTGGATTCCCGCGTTGTCGTTTGACGAAGAGATGTTGCCTTCGCTCCTTCGCTTTGGCTGGTCACAATCCTCCGCGATCTCCGCGAATAGATACCTGCACACATGAAGAGGAAACAAACACAAGCGTGAAATCTAGTAAAAGCAACCATACATCAGTCAGAAAAGATGTAATTCACATTTAACCATTGCAAGTACAAATGAGAATGGAACAATAATAGCAGTCATCTATTATTAATCAGAATAGAGAAGAGTACAACCAAATGTTCTGACGTCAGTAACCTTCTCAGGAGGGGTAGGGCGCAATGGCTTTCCAGTGGCAGGAAAGGGTTCACGAAGTTGAGGATATAGCCGCTTTTGCAAGTGTGGATTGCTGCAATGCCATGCGGGCATGCGGGTTCATGAAGTTCTTCCTCACACCGCGCCTAAGGGCACAGCATGATCTCCTCGAGCTACTGATCAGGGCATGGAACCCGGTGGATGGGAAATTCACCATCCGGGGCCAAGACATTGAATTCGACCATATGGACATCTTCTTTCTGACTGGGTTGTCACGCCGGGGTGCAAGGCCCATCATAGAGGGACAACGACCTAGCGGCGGTCCTCTAGACGATCTTATGGCTCGAGTATGTCCAGAAGCCGAGAAGACGCGGAGTGGGAAAGTGGCAATCCCCACGGTGAGAAACATAGTCCTTCGCACCATCCTGTTCATGGTGACCCGGGCAGCGGGAAGCATGGCCAACCACGAGGCCTCGAAGACTCACCTTATGCTAGCTCTCGATTGCCTTGAGCCTACCGTGTTCGATTGGGCCACAGCGGTGACCAACAACATGAAGAGGCAGCTCAACAACTTTCATCGCGGAGAGACGAAGCAGTTCGGCTACGGGTCTATCTTAGTCCTGCTTATCCTAGAGCGAGTGCCAGCCATGTAGCTGCAGACGATGGTCGTGGATGCTCCTAGGGGTCCTCGGGAGACGAGGGCCACACGATGGGCTCGCATCATGCCACGCGGAGGTGGTGGCCGGCCGCATGCCTGGGGAGCATTCTTCCAGGACTGGCTGGATCAGCAGGTTATCTTCGTGGAGGACTGGCCATACGCGGGTATGGATTTCCGCAATGACCCTGATATGGTGCTGCCCCCAGGGGAATAGTGGGATGATGCAGGTATAACCCTTGACTTTTTGAATGCATGTTTTAATATGTTTTTTTACACATATCGAATGGATTTATGCGGGTAGTGTTCTTGTGCAGGTTCGAATAAAAGGTGAAAATCATCATGATCCTGAAATCACTTGGTCCCAACAATGTCGTCTTTGAGCTCTTTTCCGACATAAAACAAGAAAAGATGGCCAAGCCTCCTTTCAGCTCATTAAAGGGAACGAGAGGCGGTCATTTTAAGCTCTTTTTCCGACCGTATAACTTAAAAAGATTGTCGGGTGTTTGTCGTTTCGCACTCGTTATCGGCTCTAAAACGGCGTGTTTTCGACTGCTTTTTTAATTTTTCGGGTCGAAGTCACTATTTACGAAAAGTACTCCTCCATCATTTTGGTCGGGCGGTTCTTTCGAGTATTGTTTTATACTTTTTCGGGCTCGAGAGACACAACTGTACGAAAAAGGACCCCCCTGGAGTCTCCTTTTCCGCTGTCTTTTCAGACTCTCTAAACAAGAAAAGACGCCGAGTTTTTCCTTTGTTAGGCTCGTTAAACACTTGATGACATCGGATATTGTCGAAATGACACTCTTCAAGCATATGCTATCCCCGTCAAGCTTGTCATCCAAAAATAACCGGGGTACCTGCCAAAAATGGTGGGGAAAATGGAACTGTAATCATAGTCGTGTCGGCAGTATGTCGCTCTTGAACATGGCACTCTTCTGCTTCGTGTCTGGGTGGGACCATCTCATCTTGTTTTTCACTGGCCTCCATGGGTTTGGGTTATCCTATTCGACCTCTCATCTGCTCATTGCCATCATTACTATACCCTCTGCTCATTTGATGTCAAATACTGCCAAACCCGCTACAGTGCCGCCGATATGTTCAAGAGAAGTTGACCTCTGCAATAATACAACCTCATCTGCTATCTCACACAAATCATTTTTCCTCTGTCTCGCGTCGATGATGTGGGAATCATTATGGCCCACCTTCGATCAAAGTCACTTCCTGTCGACTTCAGCTCATTATCCGGGAAGGTGACTTAGACACTCCCTTCAGGTGCCTTAGAGCCTGCATGCCTCAATGGCAGGTTCTTCGTGTTCGACGAGAGGTTTTCATCATTGGCCTCTGATCGAATGATTCTGCGGGTGTTCGACACCAGCTCATTGATTCACATGCCGCGGATTGTACCTATAGTACCTTGAGGGCCATTGTCATTATTGGTGGTACCTCTCGCGTCTGTTAACAGTTTTCATCATTGACTGGTAATCAGACGATGTTCATGCGTGTTCGACTTCAACTCATATATTCACATGCTTGAACTTGTACTTTGTTCGGATCGGGACGGAGCGCAAGACCCTCGATCCCTGTCTGTTATGGTCCAGGTTGCGATGATCTTTACATGACTCATTGATGGATGGCTGCGCCCATACCTGAGTCTTCATGGATGGCTGCGACCATCCCTTATCATTATTCTCGTCTCTTTAGCTGGGTGGCTGCGTCCATTCCACAGACCTTTTCACATGTCTTTTGGATGGCTGTGCCCATGCCTAGACTGCATGTACTTGATTATCAGAGATATTTCGGTCCTTCCTGGTGGTGTTCCAGTTCGGCAAAGTGTTGTAAAGCATTTCACCCCTCCCACTCTCTCGGTCTTCATGCTTTAGGGGGCATCTGTTACACAGTAATTTGTCACTGCCATCCTGTCAGTCACCCTACTGTGTCAAGAATTAACAATAATCAAGTTCATGCTTTCTGAACTGGCCCAAAAACCCATTTTTCTAAAGTTTTACTCATCAGCGCGTCTGCTTCCAAAATAACCACGATGACTAGCACTTCATAGTGTATTCCGTGCGCTACCAGCGCGGAAGGACATCACTTTTCCGCGCTGGTCGCCAGCGCGTCTTTCCCGTGTGCTTCCGCGCTGACATGACTGTCCCAGTTCTGTAGACGCGGCGACATCGCGTCAGTTGCCTCATAATCCGCGCTGATCCAGTTTGGGCGAATTTGTTCAAACAGCCAGCCTTCCAGATCACTCCAGGCTTGGTTGTTAGCTTTGTGAATATCGACTCCCTTCTATGGCATGTCTGTTCGACCCTTTGCAACCATTTCCATCAAGGATAAGCTCATCCTTCCACCCTTTTAGGAGGCTCCTTCTCCTATATAAACTTCCACCATTACCATGAGCAGCTAGTTAGACATAGCTTGGATTGTATAGAGCTTATAGTGCTCAGATTGCTGCTATTATAGGTATTTGGTGTGCTAGGTGTGGAAGTGATTGATTGCTTAGGGAAGGTTGTTTTGTGTTGCTTGTGTGTGAGAGAGAGTTGTTTGTCTTGGGAGAATCATCCTCAAAGGTGAATGCTTGAGATACATGCTGACCGGCCCCTCCTGAGAAGGTTACCGACGTCAGAACATTTGGTTGTACTCTTCTCTATTCTGATTAATAATAGATGACTGCTATTATTGTTCCATTCTCATTTGTACTTGCAATGGTTAAATGTGAATTACATCTTTTCTGACTGATGTATGGTTGCTTTTACTAGATTTCACGCTTGTGTTTGTTTCCTCTTCGTGTGTGCAGGTATCTATTCGTGGAGATCACGGAGGATTGTGACCAGCCAAAGCGAAGGAGAGAAGGCAAGATCTCTTCGTCAAACGACAGCGCGGGAATCCAAGTAGGTGCTCTTTACCTCTTGTTTAATTGTAATTAGGAACATGCATAGCAGCATTGTTTGATTGTTGCTAGACCCTTGCTGGGCTAGTAGGGATCGCCTCTATCCGTAGAGGGGATTTACCTCTCCAACAATTTGGCGACTCCGCTGGGGAGGCAGACTTTTTGTCTCTTGAGTCCACTTTTTTGTTTGACTTTGATTGGTCTCTTTTTCCGAGATTCTGGGATTGTCTCTCTGCTTATAAACTTTCTAGGTACATCTGGGAAGTGTCTTGATTGTTAGAAGGCTCTTGCCTTTGGTTTGGGAAGTTTTTGCTTTGGCTTTACTTGTTTTTCATCCTCAGCGCGCTTTAATTCAGAACAGTCGCGCTGACATCGCGCCCCTGTTCCTTTGGTATACTTTCCATCGCGCCTTCATGTCTAACAGTCGCGCTGACCTCGACAGCGCGCTTTATTCGTGTCCTTCCGCGCTAGCATCGTGACCCCGCTTCTTTGTGATCTGTGTCATCGCGTCTGTGTGGTTGTTTTCCGCGCTGACCTCGTTTTTCTGAGACAGCGCGCTTTATCCTTGTCCTTCCGCGCTGACATCGTAAAGTTGCTACAGGCCTCCTCCTGTCAGCGCCGAGTTGCTGAAGGCTACCCGTGCTGGTCCTGTAAAGTTCATTTTTGACCAAATTAGCCTCCTGAACCTCTTGCTTTGACTATCCCTTCTTCTCTCCACCTGTTTTGTGACTTGCTTTTCATTGTCTGAACTCTGAACTGCTTGATTGCAGAGTATGGATCCATAGGGTTCCGTTTTTGCTTAGTTTTTGGTTTTGAGAATACCTTCCCTTTTGCTTTCGCTGCTTGGTTTGTGTTTACACCGTCACTTTTTCGATTGCTGAATGGTTTTGAGTCTCTAATTGACTGGTTGTAACTCTCATCCTTCGGGTGTTTGCCCTTTTCTGTTGATTCTGCACTCTAGCCCTAGGGTATCTAGTGGCCGTGTGTGTGTCAAGCCTTCCGTAGGGATTTTGTTTTCTCGTTTGACCAGCCAACTTCAGATTTGTTGAGTGCACTTGTTCAGTGATTGTTGGAGTGTCTTTGGTTGTGTTTCCGTGCAATTTCTCGCTTCCCCCCTTGTTTCAATCCTTGCTTGTCTTGCCGAGCTTAGATCACATAGCTCGTGCGGAACTTGATTTTCTCGTCGATTTGGAAATCTTTGTTGGGTGTTTTGGGAACTTTGTGTGCTTTCATTAGGTAATTACATTTTGCTTGGTGTTCTAGTTCCTCCAAATTATTTTAGATGCTTTGTGTCACTGAAAGAAAATCAAACTAGTGGCTTTGCTTTTAAAAATTGAAAAGGAAAAGAATGTTTCATTGATTTGAATTTTCAAAAGAAAAAGTTTCCTTTCCTCGCTTTTAGTTGCATTAGGCTCTTTGATTGATTGTGTTTGTTTTGTTTGATTGAAATCTCTTTACCCTTCCATTGCTAGAATTCATCGAACAAAATGATTCTCTTTGGCATGTAGTTTGCATCTAGGTAATTGTGAAAGAACATACGATAGGACCTGAAATCGAAACTTAATCTCAAGATCAACTATAAAATGAACCGAATGAATCTAAAAACGCATTGGAACTAAACGCAAACATCTAGAGGTCTAGGTTAGAGACGTGTTCCGGCGTCTTTAAACATAGTCACTGTTGTTTCACATTACGGTTGGGTGATTCCTCCTTCTGTGACTCGATAGTGGTCTAACATGGACTGTGCTCCCACGTACCGTCGAGTATATAGGGAGACCCCACTATGCTTTTATACTTGATCCATAGGAAGCCGAGTCTGCCGCCTTACGATTCGCAATGCAGTGAACACAGCATTCACGAAGATTGACCACCCGTACCCTAAAAAGTATTCTGTGGTTTTGCGAAAAGTCTGGCACACCTTTTACCTAGAATCTCCAGAGCAGTCACTTTTGATCCTTTTCGGACTCCCTAAATGAAAAGGTGTAAGTGAGCATCTTGTCACTTCGTGCTCATTAAACATTCGAAGGAGACTGGAGTCATCTTTTCGTCCTTTTCTCGACTCTTGAAACATGAAAAGGTCAGGTCTAATTCCAATGTCTTAAAAAAATTTATTCGGCCACGATAAAATTTCCTGTTAGATCTTGTGCGCACTAGCTTGAGTAGGGTTTTCTATCGGTAGTTTCCCTTAGGTTCTTGTGTGGGGTTTGTCATCCTGGCTGACCCGTCCACCCCCGATCCAAGCGATCAAGGCTCTCCATCTTCGGTTGCTCCTGAGGTACCAGTTGTAAGCGATACTCTTCTTGTCATTCCGAGTATCCAGCTCATCAACGTACGTGCCCCAGGCGACGCGGATTACGTAGAAGATTGGAGCCCTTCTTGGGAAGGCGACGAAGATCTTTTTCATACCCCTCCCGGTATGTCATCTCCAATGTCTACCTCGGGGGAGACATCTCCCAGTGTCGGTGAAACACCTGTGGTTTCGAATGTCTCTACTCCCATCTCAGCCTCTGCCTCCCTCCCTCCTCGATATCGACAAATGAGGGATAGGATGGCTGCTAAAATGCCTGCATCGACTATGTGGGATCCTAATGTCACTCCTACCACTGGGCCTTTTGTTTCACAACCTCATACTACATCTGTTACCTCAGTTCCCACAACTCTAACTGTTTGTGTGGCCTATTCTACTCCAGTCGTTAGTGTTGTCACAGCATCTTCATCTACAAACCCAGGAGCTGGCTCCTCTCACGCTCAAGTGAATAGTAGCCAACCTGAGGTTTTGTCTAGAGTCATCGACCCTGCCCAAAGTGCTCAACCCTCTTCTGGCAGTGTTCCAGGATCGGGGCTGTATGATGCCTTTGGGCAGCCTATTACGGATCCAGATTACGAAGGTCCGTTCTTTTATTATGATGCGAATGGTCAGTACCTCGAGAACGTTTCGATCCTCCCTCATCGTCCTTTCGAAGAGAACGAGGAACCTTTGAACATGAGGTACGATCCCACCTCTCATGTTTTTTATGGGAACCGGGATCCTCCTGTGCAGCCTCAAGGACCACCCAATCAAGGCCAGCCGCCTTATGTGCAAACCCCTCAAGGGAAACCACTTTATCGCCCGCCTTACCTAGGACAATCTGGGGGCCCACAGGGACAACCCTACCAGGGACAACCCTCGGCCATTGGAGGTCCGTCGTATTCATATCAAGGTCAACCTACTAGGTATCTAGGGCAACCTGGTACTCAGCAAGGTTACCCAACTGGACAACCACGGCAGCCTTACGTTCAGCAAGGCCAACCCGGTTTCCAGTAAGGGTACCCATCTGGACAAACTGGGTCAGTTTATAATCCTCAAAATCAACCAGCAGTCCAGCAGGGATATCCTCTTGGGCAGGGTGGGCAACCTTATGTTCAGCAGGGTCAACCCACTGCTCAATCCATGAATCCTTCTGGGCAAGGGGGGCAACCTACTATACAGCAAGGCCAACCCTCTGCTCAGCCTATGCACCAAGGAGGGCAGCCTACTATGCAGCAAGCCCAGCCCTCTGCTCAGTCTGGTCACCCTGGGGGGCAAATGGGCCAACCTTCTACGCAGCAAGGTCAACCCGCTGTCCGCCCTAATCATCTAGCTGGACAAGCTGGCCAACCTCGGCGTCAACCAGCTATCCAGCCATCTCAGTCATCCATTCCGCAAAGACAACCCTTGGTGGCGCATGGACAACCTGGTGCCCAGCAAGTTTATCCTGCTGGCCAACCAGGCCCATCTCAAATCCAACCAAGTCAACCTTCGGGACAGATGGTTCAACCCCAGCCGGTTCAAGGACATTACCCTGGGCCTCAAACTCAAACAGGTTATCAACCTCCTTACCAAACGCAGCCTGCCTATCAGGCTCCGTATGGGGCCCAGCAACCATATGGCTACCAGCAACCCCAGGGGCAGAATCAGTTTGCTCCTTATCAAAATTATCAGCAACCACAGGTCACTCCTTACCAAAACTATCAATATGGTGCAACTGCGAGCCAAGCTGCTAATACATGGGGTGCTGGGGGGCAGTATCAGGGTCAATCGTCCACATATGGACAAAATCCGTATGGACAGAACCCCTCTGGACAAGGTCCCTACGCACCCGGCCCTTTTGGGCCAGGCCCGTCGGGACAAGGTCCTTATGCGCCTGGCCCTTTCGGGCCAGGTCCGTCGGGACAAAGTTCTTATGCTCAAGGCCCTTTCGGGCCAGGTCCATCTGGACAAGATCCTTGGGGACAACCACCATCTGGTTGGAACCCTAATACTGCATCGAACCCTCAGCCTCGGATGTCCTTTAATCCTTAGCTGCCATTTTTAGCGACATTGGAACTTTCGGATGTGTCCAAATTAACAAATGATCCCATTTTGCATAATCCATATTGGCCGCCAGTTCCAGCTAAAATACCTGGTGATTGTCCAAAGTTTGACGGTAAGGCAGGAGAGGATCCTCAAGCACATGTTATGACTTATCATCTTTGGTGTTCATCGAACTCATGGCTTGATGACTCTATCCGGCTTCGCCTCTTTCAGAGGACTCTCACCGGTGCAGCTGCCAAATGGTATATTGAGCTGAATCGCGGTATGTTTCAAGACTTCAACTCGTTAGCTATGGCATTTTTAACCCATTTTCAGTTGCCCATTCGGTACGAGACTGGGACTAATCTCCTCACGTCTTTGAAACAGGACACGGCTACGCATATCTCTGATCATATACATGAATGGAGAAGGTGTCGTCGTTTGATCAAATTCTGGATTCCTGATCAACTCCTGACCGACTGGTTTACAACCTCCTTTGTGCCCAAAATTGCAAAAGATATTGCCATGGGAGCTTGTGTAACTGAAGAGCAAGCGATCGCGCGAGCTTAGTACCTAGACTTAGTCTATTCTCAGTCAGGTACTCTATATGAGTATTTTCCAGATGCTCCGAGGCCTGGGCAGACCAAGGCTCCGCCAAAACCATCAGTAGATGGAGTCATTGGCTCTGTCAATTCGTCGTCAAAGATATCCTCTGCAAACCTTGGAAAGCAAAAGCAAAATGCTTCCAATGAAAATGCTTCTCAGGGCCCATCGAATTCTGTTAGTACCTCAGAGGTTAACGCCGTTCAGTCCACCGCGGCGGACAAATCCTCGAAAGGGAAAGGGAAGGGGAAAGGAAAACCGAAAAATGAGAATAAACAACCCAAGCAGGAACCTTCTAAAAATTCATCTGAAGATGGAGCCAAGCGAAAACCTAAGTATCCTTGCCTCATCTGTGAGGAAGATCACTATACCAAAGACTGCCCTAGGCAGTCCAAGGTTAGTCGGTTATTGAAAGGCACTCCTGGACCTCCTGCCGTGTTGAAAGAACCTTTCCCTTCCCAACAGATGCATCAGGTGGCTGACCCCTCTCAGTCCCCTTCCTCGTTCGGTTCTCAAGTGTTCATGGCTGGCACCATTCCCATCCATGTTTCGACTCGAGCAAAATATTATCCTTCTTCAGCCGGGAAGGAGCCGGAGATTCCCTCCAGCGCTCCTCCGTCCAGTTCTGGTCCCCTTCACATCGAACGGCCCAGCGCTGAGACGATCCCCCGACCCCCTCCTAAAGGTGTACTCAGGAAGTCATCCTATAACCCCAATGCTCGTGCCGCCTAGCACTACAGCATTGTCGAGGACTTAGCTCAGGCTCCGTCTGCTATGTCCGCGTTAGAAGTCCTCCAGAGCTGCCCCTCACAGAGGAAGTCCATGCTATCAGCCATTGGTGGCATCGACCCGGCAGATTCGGATTTGATTACTTTTGATCTCGAGGGTTTTTCCCAGAGACTGCCTCACCAAGTAGCATTCCTTATCCAGGTCATCATTAATAGAAAAACGATTCATCGTACCGTTATTGATGAAGGTGCCTCAACCTGTATCATGTCAGTCGCTTGCTGGAAGGCTATTGGTTCCCCAGCGGAGTCGCCAAATTGTTGGAGAGGTAAATCCCCTCTACGGATAGAGGCAATCCCTACTAGCCCAGCAAGGGTCTAGCAACAATCAAACAATGCTGCTATGCATGTTCCTAATTACAATTAAACAAGAGGTAAAGAGCACCTACTTGGATTCCCGCGCTGTCGTTTGACGAAGAGATGTTGCCTTCGCTCCTTCGCTTTGGCTGGTCACAATCCTCCGCGATCTCCGCGAATAGATACCTGCACACACGAAGAGGAAACAAACACAAGCGTGAAATCTAGTAAAAGCAACCATACATCAGTCAGAAAAGATGTAATTCACATTTAACCATTGCAAGTACAAATGAGAATGGAACAATAATAGCAGTCATCTATTATTAATCAGAATAGAGAAGAGTACAACCAAATGTTCTGACGTCGGTAACCTTCTCAGGAGGGGCAGGGCGCAATGGCTTTCCAGTGGCAGGAAAGGGTTCACGAAGTTGAGGATATAGCCGCTTTTGCAAGTGTGGATTGTTGCAATGCCATGCGGGCATGCGGGTTCATGAAGTTCTTCCTCACACCGCGCCTAAGGGCACAGCATGATCTCCTCGAGCTACTGATCAGGGCATGGAACCCGGTGGATGGGAAATTCACCATCCGGGGCTAAGACATTGAATTCGACCATATGGACATCTTCTTTCTGACTGGGTTGTCACGTCGGGGTGCAAGGCCCATCATAGAGGGACAACGACCTGGCGGCGGTCCTCTAGACGATCTTATGGCTCGAGTATGTCCAGAAGCCGAGAAGACGCGGAGTGGGAAAGTGGCAATCCCCACGGTGAGAAACATAGTCCTTCGCACCATCCTGTTCATGGTGACCCGGGCAGTGGGAAGCATGGCCAACCACGAGGCCTCGAAGACTCACCTTATGCTAGCTCTCAATTGCCTTGAGCCTCCCATGTTCGATTGGGCCACAGCGGTGACCAACAACATGAAGAGGCAGCTCAACAACTTTCGTCGCGGAGAGACGAAGCAGTTCGGCTACGGGTCTATCTTAGTCCTGCTTATCCTAGAGCGAGTGCCAGCCATGCGGCTGCAGACGATGGCCGTGGATGCTCCTAGGGGTCCTCGGGAGACGAGGGCCACACGATGGGCTCGCATCATGCCACGCGGAGGCGGTGGCCAGCCGCATGCCTGGGGAGCATTCTTCCGTGACTGGCTGGATCAGCAGGTTATCTTCGTGGAGGACTGGCCATACGCGGGTATGGATTTCCGCAATGACCCTGATATGGTGCTGCCCCCAGGGGAACAGTGGGATGATGCAGGTATAACCCTTGACTTTTTGAATGCATGTTTTAATATGTTTTTTTACACATATCGAATGGATTTATGTGGGTAGTGTTCTTGTGCAGGTTCGAACAAAAGGTGAAAATCATCATGATCCTGAAATCACTTGGTCCCAACAATGTCGTCTTTGAGCTCTTTTCCGACATAAAACAAGAAAAGATGGTTGAGCCTCCTTTCAGCTCGTTAAAGGGAACGAGAGGCGGTCATTTTAAGCTCTTTTTCCGACCGTATAACTTAAAACGATTGCCGGGCGTTTGTCGTTTCGCACTCGTTATCGGCTCTAAAATGGCGTGTTTTCGACCGCTTTTTTACTTTTTCGGGTCGAAGTCACTATTTACGAAAAGTACTCCTCGATCATTTTGGTCGGGTGGTTCTTTCGAGTATTGTTTTATACTTTTTCGGGCTCGAGAGACACAACTGTATGAAAAAGGACCCCCTTGGAGTCTCCTTTTCCGCTCTCTTTTCAGACTCTCTAAACAAGAAAAGACGCCGAGTTTTTCCTTTGTCAGGCTCGTTAAACACTTGATGACATCGGATATTGTCGAAATGACACTCTTCAAGCATATGCTATCCCCGTCAAGCTTGTCATCCAAAAATAACCGAGGTACTTTCCAGAAATGGTGGGGAAAATGGAACTGTAATCATAGTCGTGTCGGCAGTATGTTGCTCTTGAACATGGCACTCTTCTGCTTCGTGTCTGGGTGGGACCATCTCATCTTGTTTTTCACTGGCCTCCGTGGGTTTGGGTTATCCTATTCGACCTCTCATCTGCTCATTGCCATCATTACTATACCCTCTGCTCATTTGATGTCAAATACTGCCAAACCCACTACAGTGCCGCTGATATGTTCAAGAGAAGTTGACCTCTGCAATAATACAACCTCATCTGCTATCTCACACAAATCATTTTTCCTCTGTCTCGCGTCGATGATGTGGGAATCATTATGGCCCACCTTCGATCAAAGTCACTTCCTGTCGACTTCAGCTCATTATCCGGGAAGGTGACTTAGAGACTCCCTTCAGGTGCCTTAGAGCCTGCATGCCTCAATGGCAGGTTCTTCGTGTTCGACGAGAGGTTTTCATCATTGGCCTCCGATCGAATGATTCTGCGGGTGTTCGACACCAGCTCATTGATTCACATGCCGCGGATTGTACCTATAGTACCTTGAGGGCCATTGTCATTATTGGTGGTACCTCTCGCGTCTGTTAACAGTTTTCATCATTGACTGGTAATCAGACGATGTTCATGCGTGTTCGACTTCAACTCATATATTCACATGCTTGAACTTGTACTTTGTTCGGATCGGGACGGAGCGCAAGACCCTGGATCCCTGTCTGTTATGGTCCAGGTTGCGATGATCTTTACATGACGCATTGATGGATGGCTGCGCCCATACCTGAGTCTTCATGGATGGCTGCGACCATCCCTTATCATTATTCTGGTCTCTTTAGCTGGGTGGCTGCGTCCATTGCACAGACCTTTTCGCATGTCTTTTGGATGGCTGCGCCCATGCCTAGACTGCATGTACTTGATTATCAGAGATATTTCGGTCCTTCCTGGTGGTGTTCCAGTTCGGCAAAGTGTTGTAAAGTATTTCACCCCTCCCACTCTCTCGGTCTTCATGCTTTAGGGGGCATCTGTTACACAGTAATTTGTCACTGCCATCCTGTCAGTCACCCTACTGTGTCAAGAATTCACAATAATCAAGTTCATGCTTTCTGAACTGGCCCAAAAACCCATTTTTCTAAAGTTTTACTCATCAGCGCGTCTGCTTCCAAAATAACCGCGATGACTGGCGCTTCATAGTGTATTCCGTGCGCTGCCAGCGCGGAAGGACATCACTTTTCCGCGCTGGTCGCCAGCGCGTCTTTCTCGTGTGCTTCCGCACTGACATGACTGTCCCAGTTATGTAGACGCGGCGACATCGCGTTAGTTGCCTCATAATCCGCGCTGATCCAGTTTGGGCGAATTTGTTCAAACAGCCAGCCTTCCAGATCACTCCAGGCTTGGTTGTTAGCTTTGTGAATATCGACTCCCTTCTATGGCATGTCTGTTCGACCCTTTGCAACCATTTCCCTCAAGGATAAGCTCATCCTTCCACCCTTTTAGGAGGCTCCTTCTCCTATATAAACTTCCACCATTACCATGAGCAGCTAGTTAGACATAGCTTGGATTGTATAGAGCTTATAGTGCTCAGATTGCTGCTATTATAGGTATTTGGTGTGCTAGGTGTGGAAGTGATTGATTGCTTAGGGAAGGTTGTTTTGTGTTTCTTGTGTGTGAGAGAGAGTTGTTTGTCTTGGGAGAATCATCCTCAAAGGTGAATGCTTGAGATACATGCTGACCGGCCCCTCCTGAGAAGGTTACCGACGTCAGAACATTTGGTTGTACTCTTCTCTATTCTGATTAATAATAGATGACTGCTATTATTGTTCCATTCTCATTTGTACTTGCAATGGTTAAATGTGAATTACATCTTTTCTGACTGATGTATGGTTGCTTTTACTAGATTTCACGCTTGTGTTTGTTTCCTCTTCGTGTGTGCAGGTATCTATTCGCGGAGATCGCGGAGGATTGTGACCAGCCAAAGCAAAGGAGCGAAGGCAACATCTCTTCGTCAAACGACAGCGCGGGAATCCAAGTAGGTGGTCTTTACCTCTTGTTTAATTGTAATTAGGAACATGCATAGCAGCATTGTTTGATTGTTGCTAGACCCTTGCTGGGCTAGTAGGGATCGCCTCTATCCGTAGAGGGGATTTACCTCTCCAACAATTTGGCGACTCCGCTGGGGAGGCAGCCGTTTTGTCTCTTGAGTCCACTTTTGTGTTTGACTTTGATTGGTCTCTTTTTCCGAGATTCTGGGATTGTCTCTCTGCTTATAAACTTTCTGGGTACATCTGGGAAGTGTCTTGATTGTTAGAAGGCTCTTGCCTTTGGTTTGGGAAGTTTTTGCTTTGGCTTTACTTGTTTTTCATCCTCAGCGCGGTTTAATTCAGAACAGTCGCGCTGACATCACGCCCCTATTCCTTTGGTATACTTTCCATCGCGCCTTCACGTCTAACAGTCGCGCTGACCTCGACAGCGCGCTTTATTCGTGTCCTTCCACGCTAGCATCGCGACCCCGCTTCTTTGTGATCTTTGTCATCGCGTCTGTGTGGTTGTTTTCTGCGCTGACCTCGTTTTTCTGAGACAACGCGCTTTATCCTTGTCCTTCCACGCTGACGTCGCAAAGTTGCTACAGGCCTCCTCCTGTCAGCGCCGAGTTGCTGAAGGCTACCCGTGCTGGTCCTGTAAAGTTCATTTTTGACCAAATTAGCCTCCTGAACCTCTTGCTTTGACTATCCCTTCTTCTCTCCACCTGTTTTGTGACTTGCTTTTCACTGTCTGAACTCTGAACTGCTTGATTGCGGAGTCTGGATCCATAGGGTTCCGTTTTTTCTTAGTTTTTGGTTTTGAGAATACCTTCCCTTTTGCTTTCGCTGCTTGGTTTGTGTTTATACCGTCACTTTTTCGATTGCTGAATGGTTTTGAGTCTCTAATTGACTGGTTGTAACTCTCATCCTTCGGGTGTTTGCCCTTTTCTGTTGATTCTGCACTCTAGCCCTAGGGTATCTAGTGGCCGTGTGTGTGTCAAGCCTTTCGTAGGGATTTCGTTTTCTCGTTTGACCAGCCAACTTCAGATTTGTTGAGTGCACTTGTTCAGTGATTGTTGGAGTGTCTTTGGTTGTGTTTCCGTGCAATTTCCCGCTTCCCCCCTTGTTTCAATCCTTGCTTGTCTTTCCGAGCTTAGATCACATAGCTCGTGCGGAACTTGATTTTCTCGTCGATTTGGAAATCTTTGTTGGGTTTTTTGGGAACTTTGTGTGCTTTCATTAGGCAATTGCATTTTGCTTGGTGTTCTAGTTCCTCCAAATTATTTTAGATGCTTTGTGTCACTGAAAGAAAATCAAACTAGTGGCTTTGCTTTTAAAAATTGAAAAGGAAAAGAATGTTTCATTAATTTGCATTTTCAAAAGAAAAAGTTTCCTTTCCTCGCTTTTAGTTGCATTAGGCTGTTTGATTGATTGTGTTCGTTTTGTTTGATTGAAATCTCTTTACCCTTCCATAGCTAGAATTCATCGAACAAAATGATTCTCTTTGGCATGTAGTTTGCACCTAGGTAATTGTGAGAGAACATACGATAGGACCTGAAATCGAAACTTAATCTCAAGATCAACTATAAAATGAACCGAATGAATCTAAAAACGCATTGGAACTAAACGAAAACATCTAGAGGTCTAGGTTAGAGACGTGTTCCGGTGTCTTTAAACATAGTCACTGTTGTTTCACATTACTGTTGGGTGATTCCTCCTTGGGTGATGCCTGCAACACCTATCCTCCCCACAACAAAATAAATGGTTAGCCAAAATGTTGGGATATGATTATGAGATCATTTACAAGAAAGGGAAAGACAACAGTGTAGCAGATGCATTATCGCGCCAATTTGAGGAGGAAAGTACTATGCTCACAATTTCCCTTCCCATTCTAGACTGGATTGAAGAGGCTCGCAGGGAATGGTTTTCACACCCAGGGCTCTCCCAACTCATTTCTCAATTGCAGGTAGATCCTAATTCCAACAAGAGCTACTCGTGGCAGAATGATATTCTTCGCTACAAGGACAGAGTCGTAATATCACCAACATCTACCCTCAAAAGTCGCATTTTGGCAGAATTGCACTCATCTCCCATTGCAGGACATTCGGGCTTTCAGAAGACGTATGCTCGCACCAGAAGATCATTCTTTTGGACAGGCATGAAAAAGGACGTCCTTACTTTCGTAGCCGAATGTGATGTCTATCAATGCCACAAAGGGGAAATCGTCAACACACCAGGAACATTACAACCATTGCCCATTCCGGCATCAATTTGAACGGAGGTTTCTATGGATTTCATTACAGGTCTTCCAAAGTCAGGGAACAAATCAGTCATCATGGTGGTTGTGGACCGACTGTCGAAGTATGCTAATTTCTGCGCCCTACCCCACCCGTTTACACCAACCTTGGTTGCTCAATCTTTCATGGATCAGATCTTCAAATTACATGGCATGCCCACTTCTATAGTGTCTGACCGCGACCCGATCTTCACCAGCAATTTTTGGCAGGAACTCTTCAGAATACAAGGCACTCAACTCAAACTCAGTGCTTCATATCATCCGCAAACAGATGGTCAAACCGAAGCCATCAACAAATGTCTAGAAACCTACCTTAGGTGTTTCACCTTAGAAAAGCAACACCTTTGGGCACAGTGGTTACCTCTGGCTGAATGGTGGTATAACACCAACTATCATGCCACCACCAAAATGACTCCCTATGAAGCAGCCTATGGTCAACTTCCGCCTTCCCCTACTTCTTATCTCAAGGGATGCTCCAAAGTACAAGCAGTGGATCAACTCCTACAACACTGCGCAACCATGCTCACCCATCTTTGCGAGAATCTTCATCAAGCTCAGAACCACATGAAGCAACAGGCCGACCAACATCGCTCAGAGCGCCAATTTCAAGAAGGGGATCAGGTCTTTTTGAGGCTGCAACCATATAAGCAAACATCACTCGAAGACAAGGGTTGTCAAAAGCTCTCTCCAAAATTCTACGGACCATACCAAGTACTTCAGCGCATTGGAGAAGTGGCTTACAAGTTGGCTTTGCCACCTACGGCAAAAATCCATCCAGTCTTCCATGTATCGTGCCTCAAGAAAGTGATTGGGAACAATTGCCGAGTTCAAACCAGTCTACCTGAATTAGACGAAGAAGGGTCAATCTTGCTTCAACCCGAACAGGTTCTAGACACACGAGACAAGCACCTGCGCGGCCGCATGATTAAGGAAGTCCTCGTCAAATGGAAAGACACCTCTCCGGAAGATGCAACTTGGGAACCAGCCACTATTCTTCAGCAGTTTCCGCAGCTTCAGCCTTGAGGACAAGGCTAGTCTTAAGGGGGAGGGCATGTTAGGGTCCCACCCTAACCCCCTTATTTATGTCATGGGATCACGTCATAGTCAAGAGTCAATAAAGCCCATATTAACATTTGTAAGTGGTTAACCCGAAATTAATGACGGGACCACAGTTAGTTGCAAATGGGCGGTAGTATTAGATAGATGGTATTAATAAAACCCACGGTATTGGCCTGTGGTATTGCATGTATGAGTCATATATAAAGGATAGAGACTCCCTGCGACGAGCATCATGTCTTATTTTGTAATCGAGCTCTGCTCTATTGGAGGTTGCCCCCTCGAAGAGGCATGTGAACATTGCTCTTTGAATAATAAAATCATTGCTATTCTGTGTTCTGGGTATCTTTTCTTCGCATATTCTGTATCTGGGTATTATTTTGCACGTTAAGAGCATAACAAATGGTGTGCATTATGTGAAGACAATGCACATTCCATCCAGGATTTTCCATTCAACTGAAAAACTAAATCCAATTATCATGTTGTATAACATACTCAAGCCATTGACCAATTATTGGAACCACCTCCATTCAATGGAAGAGGATGAGGTCGAGGAGGATATGGTGGTCGGTGAGGCGGTTATAATAGTAAAGGTCATGTTCGGGGCCGAGTATGTGGGAGATTTTATTGATATACTTGTTGGTAGGAGGTATATATTGCGACTGAATTTCCTTTAAAGGATAAAACTGACTTACGCTTCTATAAAATGTGTGTTCTAAGTTACCACTTTCTAGAATATTGTCCTAAAATTATAGAAAAAGTTTTAAATAAAAGATTCATTAATCTACTACAAACTATCCTGAAGCATGATATTATAAACTCTAAAAACCTTCATGTGGTTACAAGATTAGGATATGCAAGAGATAGCAATGATCAAAATAATCATTTGATCTGACCTATCAAGAATTCAACAAAGTATCCAGATATACAACATTAAAATGAAACAATGTCCAGAGAAATTGAATTCTTTACAAAATAAATTGATGACCAAAGGGTATCTAAGGACCTAATTTTAGAAGAATTTCTTTAGCTTCTAAAATAAAAACACTTTATCAACCGAATTATTGAATTATTGAAAAAATGTAATGAAAATAGAGAAAGAGGTAAAAATGTGAGACAACTTTCGCATGGTAATCAGGTAGATGATCATGACCCACAAGTTGACTTGGAAATAAACAGTTTTATGGATACATAAGTTGTTGTCGATTTCAGATCTAAAGTAAATATTCTTCTGAGAGACACATAGATCAGCATGGGACAACCAAGTCTACAAATAAGAACTAATTATCTTAAATTGGCTAACCAAGGATTCATTGAACCAATTGGCACAATATGGTAAGTTCAAACATTGATAATGGGGATACTGATGATAGTCGACTTTGAATTCATCTACTTAGTCGAAGGCATACCTGCTTATCCAACATTAGTTGGCTGACCATGGGGATGAAGAATGAAGGCGACTATATCACTAGAAAAAGATAGAATCAAATTAAAAGGAAATAAAGAAAAAATTATCATCATTCCTTTAGATCCACACGAAGGAAAGCCTTGGGTAGAGTCTACCAATGAAGAAGATGAAATCCAAAAACTAAATCAAGTATTACATGATGGATGCGACAATGTGGAGCCAAATTCTTAGGGTGAAATACTAACTGGATCTCCTCTTTCAATTCGAAAAAACTTAGACACTAAACTCTACGAATGGAAAATCGAGAATTATGAATCAAAGGCAAAGGAGTGTTGGTCGATACAAGATATTCCAACATTTATAATCTAACCTTGTTATTCTATCAAGGTCATGTCAATGACATGAGAAAATAACTATAGAGAAATTCTATCCTTACTCCCAACTGATTTAATAGTTGACTCTAGTTCCCATATCTGATTTAAAGAAAGGGTATCCCTTATTAACCATGTAGAATAGGTAACAAAATCAATTGGAGAACAAGGATGAATGTAGAGTCTTGTCCAAACTTTTACTGGTCAAGCAACACGATGGTGGGATACACACTCATCGTGTCTTCAGACTTGGACGACTACAACCTCTTATTTATTTAAGTGATTTGGAAGAAGAAATTTATCCACACAAGTAAAAATACCAACTTTCAGTGATGGTTAGGACGCTGTTGAACACATCAAAATTTGTGAATCAAGATGGTGATGAATCAAATAGAAGGATGAACATTTTGGCCACACATGTTTCCAAACAAACTAGATAATCTTCCAAACAAGTGGTACACGTTAAAATAAGCGAGGGGCCAATACCTCCAACGGAAGGAATTAAAAGAAAACTTGATTAAATGTTTCGAGTTTGAACCATATGAGGAAAAACTGAAGTGTGCAGTGAAAAAAATTAAATAATTTGTACAAGAAAAGCCAGTCAATCAACATACTTATATAAATAATTCGTTAACTTGTAATTTCATAGGATCTACTACATAACATAAAATGGCTAGCTAGTTGGAAATGGAATAATCACCCATTGTTGGCCAGAGTTTTACCTTGAATAAGCATCATTTGGAAAATTATAAGAAAATCCAGTGAGTATACAAAGTCGAGAAACAGGATATAGATAAATCAGATAAGTTATATTTCCCACCGTCATATCAAGAGGTAAATATCGGTGAACAATGACTTGACGAATCTAAGGCATTCGAATAGATGGATGAGAAAATTAAAATAAAAGAAGTCGACATATTAAATGATGATCGACCAAAAATCACCCAACTTGGAAACTATTGGCCAAAGAAACAAATAATGGAATTTTTCAAGTTGCTCAAAGAATACCAAGATGTATTTGCTCAATATTACAAATATTTAAAAAGATTTGTTAAAGAAATGGGAGAAATGAGGATCAATCTTATCCCAGGAGCCAAGTTAATAAAGAAGATACCTTTTAAATATCTCATAAACACAAGCCTAATGTACAAAATGAAATAGAAGGAATTCTTTCCACTAGTATTATATAAAAAAGACATCAGAATGGGAAATCTCTATTTCTGTCCAACCAAAAAAGAATGACCTAAAAAGGTTGTGCATCCGTGTTGACTATCATGGATTAAATAAGCTAATGGTTATTGATCTATTTCCAACTTTGTTTGCTGATGAAATCAATAATGATGTAGAAAGACATGAATTGAAGTCCTTTATGCTTGACTTTTCAAATTAAAATCAAGTACCCATAACAGAAGAAGACTGAGAAAAAACAACATTTGTTACATAATTCAGCTGTTTTGCATATAGAGTAATTTCATTTGGTTTGAAAAATGCAACAGTTGTATTTTCGAGAATTGTTGTCAAAGCATTCCAGGAATACATCTATAATACCATGGATGTTTACTTTGATGATTAGACATTTGACACACTACTAAAGGCTAATATTCATTGGTTAAGACTAATTCTCAAAAGATGCAGACATATATGACTATCCCTTAACATAAGAAAATTTACTTTTGCAACTCCCATCGGAATACTACTAGGTCACGTTGTTTCAAATGACAGAATTAAAGTTAATATGGAAAAGATAAAGGTAATTCTAAATTTGAAACCTTCAATTAACTAGAAGCAGATTAAAACATTTCTAGGACATATAAAGTATTACAAAATATTCATTAGACACTGCTCCAATATAGCATTCCAAATTGATGAACTCCTCAAAAAAATATCCCTTTTATTTATTCTTATGAGCATGACAAATCATTTCAATCATTAAAGAAGAAATTGGTTGAAGCTCCAATTCTTAAATTCCTAGATTGGTCTAAACAGTTTCATGTTCATGTTGATGCATTAAATGTGGCAGTCGGGGTAGCCTTAGCATAGCCCAATGAAGAATTAATAGATCACCCAAATGCTTACACTAGTCATAAGCTTAACAAAGAAGAAATAAACTATTTCATGACAGAGCGTGAAGCATTAGCAATGATATTTTTGCTACAAAATTTTTGCTACAAAATTTTTGGCATTACCTTCTGGAAAATCCTTTCATAATTTATATCAATCAACAAGCCTTAAAATGCCTCGTCAATAAGCCTATGCATCAAGGACAGATTTTCCGATGGCTATTGTCATTTCAGGAATTTGAATTTGAAGTTATCATCTAACCTGGAACACAAAATGTCAGCCCTGATCATTTATCATGACTGGAATCACAGGGTGAACTGACAGAGATTGATGACAATCTTCCTGATGCACACCTATTCAATATTGAATTAGTTCCCACTGAACTCACGAAAATATCATAATTTTACCACATAGGTAAACCGTCAGAAGGATTAACTGAAATATATATATATATATATATATATATATATATATATATATATATATATATATATATGGCCAACTCTATAAACTAGGAATTAACAAAGTACTCCGGAGGTGTGTCCTTGAACACAAAAGAGAAGTTATTATTGATGAAGGCCACAAAGGAGGAGTTAGAGGACACTACCAAGGAGAAACGACTGCCCACAAATGAATGCAAGCTAGTTTGTGAATGTCGACTATATTTGGTAATTTTCATCAAAGTGTACAAAAATGTGACATATGCTAGAGAACAAGTCGATCCCTTCCAAAACATCAAATGTCGTTACATTCCATAATCCCATATTTACCATTTTAAATATGGCGGATCAACTTTATCGACATCTTCCCTAGGAGATAAAATCAAACAGGTGCAATGTACATCATCACTGTGGTCGAATATGTAACAAAATTGGAAGACACAGAACTGGTAGTATCATACACTAAGGAAGGTGCAGCGAAATTTAGATATGAAAACATAGTGACGCATTTTGGCTGTCCCTAGTACTCATAAGCCATAGAGGAACACACTTTAATAATAACATAATTGAAGTACTTACAGAAAACTTCATGATTTAACATCAAAAAACCAACACATACCACCCCCAAGAAAATGGTGCAGTCGAGTCCTTTAATAAAAATCTTACACAAAGTATTATTGAAAATATGCATCATAGACAATGACGATTGGGATAACAAAATTCTAGCAATTTTATGGGATTATCGAACAACTTATAATAATTCGATGGGTTTGACATCATTTAAACTTGTTTTTGGACAATAAGCATTTGTACTACTTCATTATTTAGCAAACACACAAGCTGTGTCAACCATACTTAAATAAAATTCAAAATTATAGGCACAAGAACTCTGACAATTACATCAATTGGAAGAAGACTGATTGTATGCACTATATCATCAAAAAATTAGAAAGGACCAATAAAAAATATGTCATGATTGGAAACTACATTTTAAACATTTCCAAGTTGTCAAATTATACTGCTATACAACAGTGGAGTGAAAGGAAAACTGAGAAAACTTGAAGTCGCATGGCTCGATCCATTTGTTATTGAAGATATTTGATCGTCAGGAGCATATCAATTAAAAACATTGTAGGGTCATCTTTTCAAGTCACTTGTTGATGCAGAAGCATCCTGCTCAAGAAAATCATTGTATATTTGGTTGACTTAGGGGATATGATGTATTTTATTTCTTAATAGGAAATTTTGTATATTTTTAATAATTTGAGTGAGAAATATGTGTGTGAGGTTTTAAATGTAAATATTCTCAATTATGTGAGAATATTAGAGATGATTAGACTTGTGAAGATCTCATAAAGGTCTTAAGGATTAGGAGATCCTAAAATAGGAATTAGTTGAATTAAAAGTGGGTTGAGAGATTTGGTATAATTTGCTCATAAAGGCAGAATTTAGATATAGAATTGTTGTTGAGATCCTCAAGGGATCATTAAGAGATTTTAGGAACTAATTGAGAGATTTAAGTTGAGAGATCTATGGAGAAGAACTAGGAACCAGAATGATCCATAACTATGTAATTATTCCTATAATTGTAAACCTAAGGGGCATGTAGAGGCAGAGAGAGGTGTGTGGAGTGAGCGTGAACAGAAGAGACAAGGGTTGTGTGCCCACACTATATACTTGGTCAAGTTTGATGTATATTTGAATTCAATTAATAGATGGAAAATTATGTGCTTATGGTATGGAAAATATCTCTGGTATATCTCTGTCAATGCGAAGTAAATATTTATGTTCCTATATAGATGATGAATGGTGCTAAATGTCTGAATTGTTATGGCTGGATATTTCTGGTGGTAAATGACTACAGGAATATATGATTCCAGTAGAATGTTTGGAAACCCACTTAATAGATTGAATAGATGTGATATTGGATTGAATCCTGTTGAGTGCATTGAATTGTGGACTTGTTTGTGAGAGGATTGCTCTGCGTTGAGAAATATTGATGAAATCATTTGTTACTAAATATTCTGGGGTTTTCTTTTGTGGAATCGTTGTTTGGAAGTTTGCTTAGAAAGAAAATGAAATTTCTTTGTAGAAGTTATGTGATACTCTGTGTGAGCAATTTATGGTCATTCAGAATGTGGAGGAAGAAATAATCAGTCTTGTGTTGATCAATACCTTGAATTGAACCTTAAGAGCTAGTTAATGGAGGAAATACCCAACCACCCAATCATGTATCAAGGCGTGGTTAAGTCTTGAGTTAAATTGTTGTGGCAAATGCATTGAGAGTAAGGTTTATGAAGTAAATTGGTTGCTTGAACACTCATTCGAGCAAGGAAATCCACCATCAAACATAGATGGATTGAAAATGATCCAAGTCAAATGATATTGAGGAGTTTTTTAATAGACGACACTTGAGAAATAAGAAAAATAGAAAGGTCACGCTGGAAAACAGAAAGTTCGTGCCAGGAGCAGAAGGGTCGCATTGAGACAGAAGGGTCATGCCTAAGAGAGAAAGGTCACGCCATGGGTCGCGCCAGGAACAGAAGGGTTGCGCTGAGATAATAGGGTCATGCCTAAGATAGAAAGGTTGCACCATGGGTCGCGCCTAAGGCAGAAGTGTCGCACTAGCATTGCAGAAGCATAGCACTGTTGGAAATAATACTGAGGGGGGGGGTGAATTAGTATTATTTAATCAATATAACTTTTTCATTTCCATATTGAGATTCATATACGTTGCAACAAGCATATATATGATTCAATTAGTTGATCTTCAATGAGTGCCTTAGAACATCAATAACCATATTAACAGTAAACAGGTGCAGTAAAATAGAACAGATCATCACACACAAGAAGCACACATGAACACCATGATGTAAGGTGGAAACCCAATGTGGGTGAAAACCACCTGTTTCAAGTCATCTCAATCTTCTTTTTAATAAGAAACTTCTTTTACAATGGTTATGTACTGGTGCAGTCTTAAACCAGTATGCAGGCTTCTACCTGCAGAAGGCTACAACCTTCTCTCGTTCTCCAGACTCTCCTGGAAGGGAGCTACAACCCCCTTAGCTCTTGTACTAGCTGATCCATTTACTAGTACGTAGGTGCCAGCCCATTGAATGCTCCAATCTTCACTTGTTTTCCAGCTGCTACTGGCAGGGAGCTACCACCCCTTTAGCTCTTGTACTAGCTGATGTACTAGTACGTAGGTGCCGACCTATAGAAGGCTACAACCTTCTCTTTCTTCCTCCAGGTACCACGTTTCATAAATTTTCAAACTGGATACTCCTGAAACACAACACCATAATTTGAAAGGCCACGTTTCATCCAATTTTCATACTGGACCCGTTAACAACATTGAAGCACAAAATTAGTCACTATTGCAAAATATCATCAACTACTCCTGCATCACCGATCTCTGAATCACCCAATACTGAAACACTGAAACCATGCTTTTACCAAAGCCAACAGATCTGCAAATATTTACTCATAACTTTGCATCTATTCTAGACATCAGTCATACCTAGATCATAACTTTCACATGCGTCAATAATTCAGATCTATACTATCCATGATTAAATCACATAATGATAATACATGCCAAGCCTCATGATCCCCATCTACAATCAACCAACTTCCTTGTACAAATATTGAATCAATAATTTCTTAGCACACAACAACCAGACACTAACTTAGAACCTTGAACACTGCAATAGTAGACAAAAGTAGCTAAAACACATTTCAAGAAAAGTCCGCAACTTCACCAATAGAAACCTGCAGGTATCCACACTTCTTCTGTGTTGAGTCTGCGCACCTCCGCACCTGCGTTGTTGTCTGATTTGCGCACCTCCGCACATGTGTTGTTTTCTACTCTGCGCACCTTCGCTCCTGCGCTGTGTCTAGCCTGCGCACCTCCGCACCTGCAACTGTGTCTGTCCTGCGCACCTCCGCACCTGCGCCGTGTCTGGCCTGCGAACCTGCGGGTATAGATAATTTATCAGACTTCACTTATACCCCAGACTATCAGATTTACAGATCTGATCATGCGCCAAAGAGATCTCGACCCATCAGTAGATCCGTCGTGTAATGCTCAGGTTTCTCCTTGATTCAGGTCCAGCTATATCTCACCAACAGATCACCAGTATTTCAAATCTTATGCTTCTTAAGATATTCAACTCATTTCTGTTCTCAGCCAAATGATCTCCTTTCCTTTTTATAGTCTTAGGCCTTACTCAAACCATGGACAAAAACCATTGAGAAAAAATACTAGTGACCCAAAACCTGGGTTCAACTCTTTAGATGCAAAACCATAGACCAAAACCATAGGATCAAAAACGTCGGACCAAATACCATGGACCAACCATAAGATTTCCCACGTGCGCGTTTTTCTCTGCATGAAAGTTCATGTATTTTAGGTTCGCACTTTTTCTTCGGAATGCCTGCGAACATGTCCGCACTTTGTGAATGGTGCACCTGCGGAACCTACCAAAGTTTGCACCTTTTGATCAGCGCACTTGTGGAACCTGCCTGAACTCATTTTCTACCATTCTGAGTATTTTGATCATTAATTCTTTGCTACTGACCTACTGCACTATGATCTATCATCCATGTGAGTTTCCATCAAGGACAACACTTGTATCATAATGCCAAAAATCTCCCCCTTTGGACTTGATGGCAAAGCTAACTTGCCATACTGAGAACTTGTCATGTGATTCCTTTGATCTGTCCTGCATCCCATGTATTCTGTTACATCTGATATCTCTTCTGTAGATTTATCTAGTTATGCATAAGTGAGTTGTTCTTCTACGAGTGGGTTGCCATCAAGTACAACACATGCATCATAATGCCAACAATCTCCCCCTTTGGACTTGATGGCAACAACACCAAATCACTCTCCCCCTTTGACATCAAGGGCAAAGGGCTGAACAAGATATTCTCTTTCCTTGTTAAACATTTTGTTGACCATACTCTCCCTGAGTACCTACTGAAATCTCTGAATGAGCTCCCCCTTTGTATATGCCAAGGTGTACCAATATGTCCATGCTCCCTCTAAGTACATGCTGAAATCTCTTGTTCTGCTGAAGTGTGTTGTTCATGCTCCCCCTGACTGTAAGCAAGGTCTGCAAAAAGATGTTCTATAAGAAAGAACATGACTCCATACATCATAAGTGACCTTCCTATCACTAAAGACTCATACATACATCCATCTCCCAACCAAGTGGGGATATATCAATATTGAATCATCCACCCAACCAAGTGGGGATATACCAGATACCAAATGTTTATACATGACTAAAATATTACATCATTCTTCCCATGCATGGGGGGTACAAATTACATCATATGAACAAATGACTATACTAGATAGAGACAAACTATTACATCATGAGTCTTGATATGAAATTTATAACAGAGACCAGACATCTAAATAAGATCATGATAGTTATCAGCAACTATCATACATAATGCATGATCTGCTCCATAAGCATCTGTCAACAACATCTAGACCAGCAACCTGTATATGAATAAGTCATCAACCTATCACAATATATGTCTACATTAACTTCATCCTTTTGAACAGAATTCTGCATATGACATACAGAATCATTCACATTATATCATATGTGAAAAGCACCATAGCCATCTTATCATCATCAAGATCTGCATGATCATATGGGAACATCTGCATCATGCAACATATGTAAGTATCAACCATCATCATATAGTTAAGAGCTCATCATCATCATGTCTCCAACAATGCAACTTGAGTAATCATCCATGTGTCTAGTACTATGTATCTTGAGCTTAAGATCATTTGTCAAGACTTCTTGATATCATCAACAGCAACAATCCTTATCCACATGAGCTCCAAGAACTATAGGAATCCTGCATCATGATCTTTATGTATATGATGACAGCAATATATGAGTGACTCATCATCAAGTAATGAAGATGTGTATTCAAGTTTTGAATTTCTCCTTATCCTTATGAAGATCACCATGTAAGCATCATATATGCATCATGAGAGAATGAACCACAATTCTGATCTGAACACCAACTATGTAACCCCAAGAATGATATTTTGTTAAGGAAAACTCATAACCATACCATAGCAAGATATATATATAAGCATTATCACCAAGGACTACTAACCATAATGCCAACAATGCACTATTAAAAGCATCTGCTCCCCCTGAACCTGTGCCATCTGATTACTGTCAGATCTGATAACGCATATATCAGCAAGAAGTATCAAGACATCATCATCCATAAGTTAAGATCAATTCATTTCTAAACATCTATCAAGATATTTCCACACAACATCAGCAGATTGTAACCATTATGAAACAGAGCAAATAATGGACTGAATCATATCAGACCCCTTTTCTTGAGCTTGTCCCACTGCTTTTCCTCAAACTAACATATATGCGACTGTGCAGTAACCAATTCACGTATATACGTGACTTCCATTTATGAAACTTGCATATGAGATTTAGGACGCTGAAGTTTTGCACTTTCAACTCCTTCTGAGTCTGTTATGTCTGTACATTGTGCTGTGCCATATTTTTCTGACTGTACTTCCTTCTTCTTCCATATCTTCAAGTGTGATGATGTTTTCTCCTTTTGGTAAGGTGCACGTACTTTGTTCCTGCATTCCTTTGCTATATGTCCAAGCTTCTTACATGCATAGCATCTTACATGTTTCATATTCCTTTTGTAGCAATCAACAGCTTTGTGACCAAACATATTGCAAGAAAAACAATATCCCTTAAAGTACTTGGAACGTGATGATCTTTCTGTGTGATGATCTTGATCCATTCTTTTTCTGCATCTGGCTGCAATATGTCCAAGATTATGACATACATAACATTCAACATTATTCATCGGAGGAGTAAAAGCTTTGAGGAATTTCTTTCCTTGGCTGTTGATGTGGTTGACTTTTCATCTCCTTGTTGAGAATTTCAGATTTTGCATAAGAGTTCCTTGTCTTACTTTGTGAACTAGATTCACCTTCAATATATTCATGAAAACCAAGACCAGTTTTGATTGCAACAGACCTTTGACTATTAAGAACATCATCCAAAATCTTAGTACTATCTTGAAATCGTAAGAGCTTATCCTTTTCTTCTAATTTATCTTTTAGAATATTTACCTCAACCTGATGTTGCTCTTCTTTTTCAAGATACTGCTTCTTCATCTTTTCTTCAGCTTTTCTTCCTTCTTCCAACTAATGTCTTAATTCACGAACTTCATTTCCCTGTTTTTCAAGTTCTTGGAGTAGATCTTTATTCTGCTTCTTTGATTCTTCAAGATATTCCTTTAGCGAAAGGATCGTAGCTTCAAGCCTTTCGTAGTAACTGGATCTTTCTATGAGTTTCTTGATTGTTGTGCTCCTATCATTGACTTCATTTCTTAGTGATGTCACCTCATCCTGCAAATTTTGACATTGATCTTCCTTGTCCTTGCATAACTTCCTTACCTTGTTTCCTTCCTCTAGTTTAGCTTTTAGTTTGTTAGCTTCTTCTTTGAAGGCACATTCCCTTTTGTCTTGTTGATCTCTAATTTTTTCTGTAAGCCTTTTAAATTCTGCCTCTATTTGATATCTTTCTTGCTCACCCATAAAAGCAACTTCAGTTGTTTCACTATCACTTTCATCATCTTCAAATGGATAGATAAGAGTATCACGAGAGGATAACAAATTCATACCAAATAGTTCTTCATTCTAGAATGATTCTGAATCTGAAGTGCTTCTTCCACATATAACCCAATCAATTCTCTCACTGTCATAGTTCTTCTGAGATGTCTTCTTCTTCCTAGGGGCTTTCTTCTTAAGCTTCTTTCCCATTGTTCTACGGATCTCCTTCAAGCGATCAAGCTTCTACCAAAGGACCTGCTCTGATACCAATTGTGGGAAATAATACTGAGAGGGGGGGGGGGGTGAATCAGTATTATTTAATCAATATAACTTTTTCATTTCCATATTAAGATTCATGTACGTTGCAACAAGCATATATATGATTCAGTTAGTTGATCTTCAATGAGTGCCTTAGAACATCATTAACCATATTAACAGTAAACAGGTGTAGTAAAACAAGACAGATGATCACACACAAGAAGCACACATGAACACCATGATGTAAGGTGGAAACCCAATGTGGGTGAAAACCACCTGCTACAAGTCGTCTCAATCTTCTTTTTAATAAGAAACTTCTTTTACAATGGTTATGTACTGGTGTAGTCTTATACCAGTACACAGGCTTCTACCTGCAGAAGGCTACAACCTTCTCTTATTCTCCAGACTCTCCTTGAAGGGAGCTACAACCCCCTTAGCTCTTGTACTAGCCGATCCATTTACTAGTATGTAGGTGCTAGCCTACTAAATGCTCCAATCTTCACTTGTTTTCCAGCTGCTACTGGAAGGGAGCTACCACCCCTTTAGCTCTTGTACTAGCTGATGTACTAGTACGTAGGTGCCAACCTACAGAAGGCTACAACCTTCTCTTCTTCCTCCAGGTACCATGTTTCATAAATTTTCAGACTGGATACTCCTGAAACACAACACCATAATTTGAAAGGCCACGTTTCATCCAATTTTCATACTGGACCCGTCAACAACATTAAAGCACAAAATTAGTCACTATTGAAAAATATCATCAACTACTCCTGCATCACCGATCTCTGAATCACCCAATACTGAAACACTGAAACCATGCTTTTACCAAAGCCAACAGATCTGCAAATATTTACTCATAACTTTTCAGTTGTTCCAGACATCAGTCATACCCAGATCATAACATTCACATGCGTCAATAATTCAGATCTAGACTATCCATGATTAAGTCACATAATGATAATACATTCCAAGCCTCATGATCCCCATCTACAATCAACCAACTTCCTTGTACAAATACTGAATCAATAATTTCTGAACACATAGCAACCAGACACTAACTCAAAACCCTGAACACTGCAATAGTAGACAAAAGTAGCTAAAACACATTTCAAGAAAAGTCCACAATTTCACCAATAGAAACCTGCGGGTATCCGCACTTCTTCTGTGTTGAGTCTGCGCACCTCCGCACCTGCGCTGTTTTCTGATATGCGCACCTTCGTACATGCGTTGTTTTCTGATATGCGCACCTTCGTACATGCGCTGTTGTTTTCTCTGCGCACCTCTGCTCCTGCGTTGTGTCTAGCCTGCGCACCTCCGCACCTGCAATTGTGTCTTTCCTGCGCACCTCCGCACCTTCGCCATGTCTGGCCTGCGAACTTGCGGGTATAGATAATTTATCAGACTTCACTTATACCCCAGACTATCAGATTTACAGATTTGATCACGCGCCAAAGAGATCTCGACCCATCAATAGATCCGTCGTGTAATGCTCAGGTTTCTCCTTGATTCAGGTCCAGCTATATCTCACCAACCGATCACCAGTATTTTAGATCTTCTGCTTCTTAAGATATTCAACTCATTTCTGTTCTCAGCCAAATGATCTCCTTTCCTTTTTATAGTCTTAGGCCTTACTCAAACCATGGAAAAAAACCATTGAGAAACAATACTAGTGACCCAAAACCTAGGTTCAACTCTTTAGATGCAAAACCACGGACCAAAACCATAGGATCAAAAACGTCGGACCAAATACCATGGACCAACAATAAGGCTTCCCACGTGCGCGTTTTTCTCTGCATGAAAGTTTGTGTATTTTAGGTTCGCACCTTTTGTTCGGAACGCCTGCAAACATGTCCGCACTTTATGAACGGCGCACCTGCAGAACCTACCAAAGTTTGCACCTTTTGATTGGCACACCTGCGGAACGTGCCTGAACTCATTTTCTACCTTTCTGAGTATTCTGATCATCAATTCTTTACTACTGACCTGCTGCACTGTGATCTATCATCCATGTGAGTTACCATCAAGGACAACACTTGTATCATAATGCCAACAATCTCCCCCTTTGGACTTGATGGCAAAGCTAACTTTCCATACTGAGAACTTGTCATGTGATTCCTTTGATCTATCCTGCATCCCATGTATTCTGTTACATTTGATATCTCTTCTGTAGATTTATCTAGTTATGTATAAGTGAGTTGTTCTTCTACGAGTGGGTTGCCATCAAGTACAACACATGCATCATAATTCCAACAAGCACTAGTTCAGAATTATCTTTGATCGACTTTTAGGAGTTCATGTTGTCACCTTCAACATTCCCACACATCAATCTGCACTGAAGGTAAATGAGCACACGGGTTTCAAGAAATAGAGGGTTGACACACTCATGTGTTTTCTAAATCACGCTCAGGTATTCTGTATAGTGCAAAACTATGAAAACCAATCCTTCCTTTTTTATGTGGAACTGATATGAGCGAAGTTTTAATCAAAAAGTGAGGGATATGAAGGGTTGAAGTCTCTTTCTTGAGACTTGTAGTGTACCTTTAGTGTTTTAAGGCTATCAATTGTGGATCATAGGCCTGGTAGGTCATCATTTTGGTATCAAAGGTAGTGTTGTGCTATACAACAACCCCCCCATTTCAAATTTTTTAGTCTTAAAATGCTAAATAAGAAATGGGTCCCCACTAGGATATAAAGAAAAAAAATAAACTTTTAAATAAAATGGCTTTTCCATATTGTTCATGTAAACGTTTCTTTATGAGGAAAGGGACCACTCATCGCAAATCGCAATTAGAACCAATGAACATCCATTTGGAAAGTTGTGATGCGATCAGAGTCATAGAAAAACCCTCATCGCGAAGTTTTAATCGAAATAAGCCATTTATAAAAAATATGATGTGATATAAATATCGCATCTCACACATCATTAATCCCAAGGAATGACTTATAACATTTCATTGTAACCTTGTGATGCGATAAGGCTATCGCAATCGCATATCGCCAATTCATCGGAAAGCATCCAAAACTCTCCATTGAAAAGTTGCGATGCGACATAATTATCGCATATCGCGCTCTCGATAAAAGTGAGTAATAGATACTATGAATACATGCGATATAGGGATAAATCAATTAGAAAGAAAAAACATGATTTGCCAAGTTTGAAAAGAAACCCGATATCTCCTAATGCCAGCTTAGCACTCATCACAATCGCAACAATACAAAGAAACCTTTTGAGCATGGTGCTTGTAACTCCCGATTTGTGATACGTGATGGTTCCACAACTATTAAAATAATACAATCACTAATCGCAAATCGCAGAGTCACGGCACCTGTTCTAAAAGGATCGTTACAAAACTTGTGATGTAACATATATTACTTTAGCATTAAAGTTTCATGTTATGAAGTTATGGTAAAGCATTAAGGGGCAGTTATGGTTAAGTCCTTTAAGGATTTCATTCGTGGTGGCTATGTACAATGTAAGATCTTTTGCATCTAATGCACATAACTGCTTTTAGTCTATAATTTGTGTATTATCTCCTCTCACATTTTTCCCCTATTACACTCCTCTTTCTCATTTTTCAATGTTAATCTAGAATCACACAGTTGGTCAAGATGTCTAAGAAATCTCGAAAGACAAAGGCCCCCATTACAGTGGAAGAAGGACAAGGAAAATTGGTGTTAATTTCAAATACTACCTATCAAGGCCTTGGTAAAATCTCGTGGGAAGGCATATATGCTTTTCTTGAAGGAGAAAATCCAAAGGAGATAGAAGAAGAAGCAACAGCTGATGGAACTGATGAAACGGAAAACACGCTCAGTGATTTGGCTAGCTCTTTCCTCCATAAAATAGTAGCCCGTGCAAAAGTTTTACCATATAATGGTATAGTGATATGGGTAATCGAGAGCATTAATATAATAGACGGAGCTTTCTTCACACCTGATGGAAGGATGTTTGGGTCATTCAAACCTGAAGACGTCAAAAGAATGTATCACTTGTTGGATCCCCAACGACACTACAACAAATCATTCTTGGAAGCTTTCACTAAGGAGAATCGGATAGAGTCAGACCCTATCAAGCAGTGGAGACATGTTCCTAACAAACATAAACATGAATCTTCTGGTATGTACTCTGTGGACTCCTTATCATTTCCTTATTATTATGTTGTTGCTATGGTATGTAGGCTCTTTGGAACCCTCGATTCTGCTAGATTTTCTATAGAAATGGTTCCATTGATATAAGCAGCGATCAACTCCTTTGTTATGTATTGGGAAACTATTCTATCAGATAAAATGGCTAGTCAAATAATAGATTATAGAAAGAACATATTTGTCACCACCCGAGTTGCTCCCCCATTCTATATGAGTGCTTACATAATGGACACAATCTGTTTTAATTTTGACTTTCCCATACTAGGTTGGAAATGGACTGTTCAGGATCCAACCCCCATTCATATTTATCATAAGTACTTATGGAAGTCTGAATACAAGAATCATTTATATAGGATTTCCCATGGTTTCATTTTACCCTTCCATCAATATATCTTTAATAAACATGCTCCTCGGCTGTCTGATGAGGCTAGCATTGATTTAACCTCAATCGGCAGTTGGTTCAGGGAGGAGAAGTTCACCTATATTAGGGTTTTTGGTAGTATTACAGATCCTCATGTCCTTCCACTCTACATTCCTGATAAGCTATTAGCCAAGGAAATATCCTACCAGATAGTGGAAAAAGGGATGTCTAGAAACCTTAAAGAGTCTAAGAAATAAGTGTCGCCTCCCTTTCCCCTCCGTTGTGGCACTTACACATTGCATGATTTTAAACATGCCGAGAACGATGTAGAGAAAACAAAGGATCTGAGTCTAGCGGTTATTCCTAAAAGACAATATGATCCAAACAAGGTCGCTTTCAATTTCACCACTCAGGTGAAAGTTAGTAGATTCATACATGACAATGATGAGTTTGATGACTTATTCAATCTAGCAGAGTTATTCTCAAGAGTAAGTCATCTGGCAAGCAGGGAAAATTTTAAGAACCCCCCCTAAATTTATAAATATAATAAATGGGCGAATCTCCATGGTATATAGGAAAAATGGAAGGTGATTTTATCAATAATATAATATGTATATATAATTTTTTGGTGAATCTCTCACCAGCATGGCGAATATTTTACTCAATTATAAAATCTTGTAAGATCTTGGTGAGTCTTTCACTAAATAATAAAACTTTGTAAAGTTCTAGTGAATCTTAGCATAGGCTACATGCTCGTTTAATTCCCCCATTTAAATAGGCTACATTCCAGGTGAATACCATGGGTCAATACCATGTGCCATTTTGGTGAATACCATGGGTCAATACCATGTGTCATTTTTATTTTTATTAATTCTAATATTAGGGTTAATAATGGTTTTTTTGCATGGTATTAATAACAATCTAGTCCATGGTATTTGTCCCATAGTATTTTGGCCATAAGTTTCACCTAAATATAACTCATTTTTTGAGTGTTCGTAAATATAAGGTGACTTATGGAGTAAATATAAAAAAATGTTTTATTTGTTTACCATACATCTAGTTTATTTATATTTTTATTAATTTACCATACCTCTTTTACAAATATGGTATTTGGCCCATAGGATTCACTTAAACAAAACCTCTTTTTTGAGCCTTCATAAATAGAACGAGGGTTATGGACTAAATATAAAAAGAGGTTTTATTTATTTACGATACGTATAGTTTATTTATATTTTTATTTATTTACCATACCTTTTGAGTATTTATATTTTTATTTATTTACCATACCTTTTGAGTAAGTATAAAAAGACGTTTTATTTATTTAACATACCTCCACTTTACTTATATTTTTATTTGTTTACACTCTTACATGTATATAAGGTGACTTATGGAGTAAATATAAAAATGTTTTATTAATTTACCATACCTCTCATTTATTTATATTTTTATTAATTTACCATACCTCTTTTATAAATATGGTATTTGGCCCATAGGATTCACTTAAATAAAACCTATTCTTGAAAATGGGCGAATGGAAGGTTGTAAGTCCTAATTTCAAGGGCTAAATTTACCTTTTTTACCCTCTCCCTTAAAATAAGGTGGGCTATTTGAGGTGATTTGTAAAAATGTACTATGATACACAATATTCGCCCACTAAAAATTTAAAACCCCTTAATTTCGCCAAAGGGCGAACATTCGCCCCTAAAATTATCCTTGCTGGCAAGATTGAAATTGGGAGCTGAGAAGATGGAGAGATTCATGGAATACAGGACACAGAGGTTACTGATAGTACCTCTGGATTTATTAAATACTACACTAATCTTTCAGCAAACAGAGCACAGCGGAGAAGAGGTTATTGAAAAGATTTTTGGAGAAGGTGAAACAAGTGAAAAGGCTAGTGAGCCGCTATGCACTGATGTTCATATTGATCCCATATTGATTAAAGAATGGGAGAAATTTGATCAACAAATCAAAAGCTAGAGCAATCCCCAAAACATTATCACATTAGCATCGCCCGCAACACAATGGCCCATCGTTCCTGATAGTGTGATTGAAGGAACACCCAGTAAAGACATAGCTCAGAAAGAGATAGAAATAATCCCTGGAAATCCTTCAGGAGAAATTACCTTGAATATTGAGGAAATACCACCCTTCAATGTATTTTACATCCCAAAACATAGGGTTGTAGTCAAGAGGTAGGAAAAAGAGGAAAATAGACCAGGCATCATCCACAGCTCCTCAATATGAATTTATGAATGTTATATGGAAGGACTCAGAGGTCAATCCTTCTGAGGATTTGACTCAGTTATCTCAATTTGCAGGGGCATACACAGCTACTACAATTGATAAGGCAATTGAAGTTAACCAATTGATCAAAGAAAAGGATCAAAGGATTAATCGGCTTGAGGAATAGTTGGCAGAAGAAAAACACAAGAATGAGCAGCTTGAAGTACAATTAAACCTGGAAAAATAGAAGATTGACTAGCAGGCCATTCAACAATAGTTTTCTCAAGAGCTCGAACAGCTTCGATTGACACATCAACAAGAAATTAAGGCTAAAGAGGAGCAAATCACACAGCTACAACTCTATATATAATAGTTCAAAGATTATCCCAAGGTTGAGGAATTTAGGAAGGAAGCCCTAGAAGCAAATAAAGCCTTATCTAAACAGCTGAATCTACTTTTTCATAAAATATCTCTTATTTATCCATTATGAATTACAACAACATCACTGATTGACCAAGCAGTTAATACTAGGTTAGAATTTGAGGATGCAGATGATAAGGTCACAAACTACCTCTCCTATAAAAGCACAGAGGAAGGAAGAGTTGCTAAACGACCGAAAATTCAAGAGTCGCATAAAGAGATATTGTTTTTATAATGGGAAACACAATTGATAAAGGCAGAAAGGGCTACCTCCAGGGCCAGGGCTATAATGAATAATGTGATTGAGCTAGTGAATGATGATTTATATGGAGCCACATTTAATTTCTAATTGTTTCCTAGGAAATCTTCCAAAGGTGAAATTGTTAGAGAATCAATGGAAGCAATATTTGGCCACCAAAGATGAACAGCTCAACAGAGTACAAAGCCTTAACTAGGATGCGTATTGGTCCTTTTTGGTCAAGCCACATAGCCAACAGATGACCATCAAGTGCCTTGCCAATGCTGTTGATTGCATGATGCCCGAGCTTTCAGATGCCACATACACAGGACAACTACACCCCAGGATAAGTCATCCTCCAGAAATTCAAAGCTTGCTCTCAATTTATCGGTTGCAGATACAAGAGAAGAAATAGATGCAATTAATTCAAATCCCAGATTTTAATGTAGGCAGTTCTAACAACTCTCAACGATTTTTGTGGACATTTTGTATTAATTTTATTATAAAAACCCTTTCATGTTATTTTAGAAAGGGTCCTCAATTTGTATAAAACTAGACTTGAGAAGTTTGTACTTCTGCACTTCTTAATTTATTTTTTATAAGTCATCGATCAAGGTTTCAAATTTTTGTGAAAGTGCTTCATGAAGACTTGCATTTTTTGTATCTCCTTGGAGTTTCTAGAATAAGAAGGTGGAACCAGAGTGTTACTTACATAACGAGACTCAAATGCATTTGGTACTTCTATCACTGTTCTTTTTGTCTTGTTTTTATTAGCATCCCATTGATTTTCTATTGTTGATGTACTCACATGCTTCAAACAACTCTATATTATGTCACTTCTGAATTATTTAGAACTTTTATATGAAAGATATATGTTAGAAATAAATATCAGTATGTTATGTGATATGTTTTCACAATTAATCATTATTTAAATGCATCTTTTTGTGGATAAGTAAATAATCTATATTATTATTTGTCTGCTAGGAATCATCAAGAATCTCATTATTATGAGATTACCTGAGTTATATAGATATATCTGTATATTTTAGAGTTTATAAAGTAAATCACATATCATTTTTTTTATACATTTAAAACACTCATTCATCAAACCATACTTTATTGGGAAACTGGTCCCATAATATCCAGTTGGAACCACCATACCAAACAGAGAAGGAGTTGTACTAAGGTCTCGACTGGGTGGTTATCCCCAATGTTGGTGCTACAATTTTACAGGCATCAACATTTTTGGCGCTAGAAGGAGGGCCTAATTGTGAATGGTGAGTAAATCTAAATCCACGGGCCATTCTAAGAGTAAAACTCCCTCACCATCTCTTCCAACTTCTCCTTCCCATTTTAAATCTCCTATTCCTAAGCAAGAATTTGAAAAGAAAAATACAACACCCATTGTTGAAACCCTAAACACACCAGACAATTCTTCGCTTGAACCCCCTGAAGTAAAATCTTTGATTCACAAATTTCGAGGGTTTTCAATATCCCAAGAAGAGTCTGAGTTATCCCAAGGCAATGTGACTTCGCAATATATCCCATCGTAGCCGCTTACTAGGGAAAAGAGTGAAAAATTTGGTATTCCACCAGTTGAATTCCCTCTACCAAGTCGAAAAAGGGTGAGGAAGACACCATCATAATCTAACAGTGGGACTTTGTCCTCATCATCGTCCATTCCATCCATACCATTACAAGGTCATCCATCTTTTTCCCAACTTCAGATCATAGTCCAAATATGTAGAGGAGCTTCAACATCCTCTACCCAATCACTTTCAACTGCTTCGTCACCCTCTTCTAGTGTTAGCTCAACGATGGCACATAATGAACCTCAACCAAGGCCATGGACCAACCCAAGAGCTGTAAGAATGCCTACACCTTTGAGCCAATTGCCAGCACATCCTGAAAAATGGTTACCAAAATTTAATCCTAACAATTGCCTATTAGCGGAAGAACATATAAACAATTTCATGTTATCAATCAACTTGAATGGAGTAAAGAAAGAAGATGTTGTTGTTAGACTATTTCCATGCACTCTACAAGGAGCAGTAGGATCATGGTACTTTTTGTTACCACTAGGGTCTATCAATAGCTGGGATGCTTTTTAGGACTAATTTCTAACTAAGTTTGGAGACGATAGGCCTACAACGACTTTGATTAATAATCTCTCCATTCTAAAATCCAAATCAAAAGAACCCATCAAAGACTTCAACTCACACTTTAATAAGTTGTTGAATAAAATTCCTACGACATCCAAGCCTAGTGAGGAAGTCCGAAATGAATGGTATATTTCTGCCTTGCCTTCAAACATAGCCATCTTCGTTGATAGGGCTGCTAAACCAACATTAACAGAAAATATGAAGGAAGCAATCACTGTTGAAAAACGTATCCTTGCTTTGGAAAAGAAAAATGCTCTAGAAGAAAGGAAATCCAAAAAAGTTACCTTTATAGATGATTCAAAGAAGAAAGCAACCAAGGATCCATATGACATGGAAGGTTTACAAAACGTTCTTAAAACTATGTCTAATGAAATGGTTGAAATAAAAAGGAAGGTTGCTGAAACTTCTACTAAAAGACCATTTAGGAGCTTTAAAATAAATTAGCCAACTGATCATAAACCACCTAATACTATATCTAATGCAGAATCTGATCTGGATGATGATGAATATGAATATACAGTTTTATCAGTTGAAGAAACGAAAGAAGATGAAACAGTTGAATGTCATGGAATGTGGGACTTTATCTTACCCAACTCTGATAACTAAAGTGAACAGGAAGCTCTCCTAGTAAATACCAGAAGCAAAAGTATAGTAGAGCCTAATCAAGAAAATTCAAAGAAGAAAAAATCAAGTCCTGTTCCTAAAGACAAAGCTCCCAGAAAGAAAACTCCAGTTGTTTCTCCCCACAATCAACCATCATCCTCTAATCCTCCCTCATCATCTAAAACGCTAGTATTTTCAGATTCCATGGATTATAACATTGTGGAAGACATGAAGAAGACTACAGTAAATATTTCTTTGCATGAACTTAGCAAGCTCAAACATCAACAAAAGTTGCTACTTAAAGAATTAAATGTGGTACCTTCTTCTCCTCTTCCTACTAGTGTATTATCCAAGGCTGCTAGAGGATTAGGTAAGCCATCATCTGATAAGGTAGATGCTACTGATGCTGTTTTAATTGGGGATAGGTAAATTTCTCATACTCCTCCTTTTCTCTTGACCTATGAGATCCACAATAGAAATTTGCATAACTTCTTTGATAGATTCAGGGGTTTCATCAAATATAATACCAGCCTCAGTTCGCTTCAAGTTAAATATTGAGCCCCAAAAATCTGCAGTTCATATTTTTCAATTAGATCGAACTAAGGTTCAAGTTTTAGGTGAAACAAATTCAGTTACTATCAGATTATTAGCTCATCCCAGGGTTTTCCAAAGAATTGATATATTAATTGCTGACATCCTTGAGTTTTATGGTTTGATCCTTAGCAGAGATTGGTCCAAAAAACTTCGTGGTTATATTTCGACTGATTGGTCTCACATGTGGCTTCCCTATAATGGGAAACCAAATCAAATCAGAATGGATCGCAAAAAACATTTGACTCATACAGTAACTGAGTCTGAAGAAGAAAATCAGCCTATAGCCTTCAATAATAACATTCTTCGAAACTATTTGGTTGAATCTTTTTCTGGGAATTTTGATGCTCAAAAATCTCCTCTTCCTGTTAATAGTGTCATGTCACAAATCGAAAATTTCTCCCATACTGATACCTAAAAGTGTGTGAGTATTATAGATGAACATGTAAATAAACCTGTAAATAAGCCTTTATTTTGGTCTTTGTATTTTGATGGATCAAAATCTAATGACGGTGTAGGAGCAGGATGTATCTTAGTTAGTCCAGAAGGAGAAAAAATGATTTTATCATGTAGATTAGAATTTGAGGGTACCAATAACACTGTAGAATATGAGGCATTGCTTCAAGGGATCTATAAAGCAATAGGCCTAAATATCCAATATCTGAAAGTATTTGGTGATTCCGAAATTGTCATTAAACAAGTGAGAAATACTATCCATTGTCTCTTGGGGCATCTCAAACATTATCAATCACTTTTTCAAGATCTCATAACTCATTTTCTGGCATTTGACATTTCTCCTATTCCTAGATCACAGAATGCAGCAGCCGATATTTTGGATAATATTGCTTCTAAACTCTTTCCATCTGAGGATTATAAGCCAGATAGATTTTCTATTGAATTAACTTTTTGGACATCTGTCCCAGATAATGTCACCAATTGGTGTGTGTTCAATCATGATGAGGATATCTTAAATTTCTTGACTTCTGAAGGATCTTATGATGATTAGATTATCGATGAAAGTGATCATGATCTTCAATTAAAGCAAAGACTCAATGAAAATCCTATTCCTAAATCTGTGGTCAAGCTAGAAGATCTTTACGATATTAAGGATAGATTCAAAAAGGTCACTAATGCAAAACTTCAAATTTCCACTTTAAGGTTTGAATTAGTAAATCTCGACACTGAGGCGAAACCACAAAATGTTAATCTAGGACTTGGGCTTTCATCAAATGAAAGATTTTCTTTCATTAGATTATTAAAGAAATACAAAAATGTTTTCTCTTGGAATTATGAAGATATGAGAACTTATGATACCTCTATCATTCAACACACAATTCCAATGATTTCTAATGAGAAACCTCTACAACAGAAGCTAAGGAAAATTCACCCAAATCTTGAAAGTCAAATCAAAGCAGAGTTGAATAAACTCCTTAAAGCCAAAATAATCTTTCCTGTCAGACATTCTAAATGGGTCTCAAATTTAGTACCTGTAAGAAAAAAAAATGGTGATATTAGGATTTACATAGATTTTAGGAATCTCAACAAAGCATGTCAGAAAGATAATTTCCCATTACCAAAAATGGAGCAGATACTTCAATCAGTAGCTGGCTCAGAGTTAATGTCTTTTCTTGATGGTTTTTCAGGATACAATCAGATACTGGTACATCCAGACGATAGATTAAAGACTACATTCAGAACTAAATGGAGAACATATGCTTATCAAAAAATGCCTTTTGGTTTGATAAATGCTAGAGCTACTTTCCAACGAGCCATGGATATAGCCTTCAAAGGTTTGATCAATAGGATAGTCATTGTTTACTTAGATGACATAACTATCTATTCTAAGAAAAAGAGCAATCATTTGCATGATTTAAAACAGATCTTTGAACGTTGCAAAAAATATGGGATTTATTTAAATCCCAAGAAATCATTATTTTCTCTTAATGAAGGTAAACTCTTATGATCTGTTGTATCCAAAGATGGCATATACATTGATCCTGATAGGATAAAAGAGATTTCTGATATCCCTTTGCCACATAATAAGAAATCTATGCAATCATTTTTGGGACAGATAAATTTTGTGAAGAGATTTGTTCTTGATTTTTCTCATATAGTTTTTCCCTTGCAATCCATGATTAAGAAAAATTCAGTCTTCAAATGGGGACATAATGAAAAAGAGGCTTTTGACTCGATCAAACAAGCAATCATTAATGCTCCTACATTGAATACTCCGAATTTTTCTAGTCATTTTATTTTGTATACTTTGGCCACTGAAACATCTTACGCTACTGTTTTAACACAGATCAATGACCAGCAAGTAGAAGCACCCATATCTTTCTTTAGTTCTAATTTGCAGGGTGTTGAGCTCAACTATTCCGAAGTTGAAAAACAAGCTTTCGTTGTATTTAAGTCTATCAAACACTTTAGACCATTCCTCCTAAAAACACACACTAAAGTAATAGTCCCATTCTCTACAGTGAGACAATTGCTAGTTCAAAGAGAAGTAGGAGAGAAGAGAGCTAACTGGGTAATAGCTTTACAAGAGTATGATATTGATATTAAACCAGCGAAAATTGTTAGAGGGCAAGGTTTTTGCAGGTTATTGGTAGGAGCTACCAATATTCTAGACCATGAAGATTCAGATAATATTGAACAATTAAATGAGATAAGTATCATTAATTCTGAATCTCAATATGCTGATCTGGTCTTTTACTTAAAAAATGGATATGCTCCCCCTGAATTCAGCTACAAAAACAAACGTTCCTTAAGATTAAAAGCCAAACGCTTTGAAATCATTGATAACGTGTTATTCAAGAGAAACTATGATTCAATTTTATTAAGATGCCTTGAAAAAACTGAAGCACAAATGATTTTGCACGAATTGCTTGATGGTCCAGCAGGTGGAAATTTCGGAGGAGACACTACAGCTCACAAAATACGACATGTTGGATATTATTGGTTGACTTTGTTTAAAGATGCCCATGACTACGTAAGGAAATGTAGGATATGCCAAACTGCTAGCGGAAGACAAAGGAAACCAGCCTTTCCTTTACAACCAGTTAACATTGAGCAACCATTTGAATAGTGGGGGCTTGATATTATAGGAGAGATCGTTCCACATTCTTCTAAGCAACACAGATGCATCCTCACGGCCACGAACTACTTCACAAAGTTGGTAGAAGCAATTCCACTAAAGGTAGCCAATTCTGATGAGATTATTGAATTTATTGATCAGTTCATCATTAAAAGGTTTGGTTTACCTAACGCACTTATTTTTGATAATGCATCTTATTTTTTTGGGAATAGTATAGTTGATTTTTCTCTTAAGAGAGGTTTTAAGTTAAAATACTCTACAAATTACTATCCTCAAGGAAATGGCTTAGCAAAGTCAACTAACAAGAATCTCATCAATATTATTAAAAGAATTGTTGATCAAAACCAAAAGAATTGGCATAAATCTTTAATATTTACATTATGGGTAGATCGCATAACTCAGAAGGCCTCAATAGGTACTTCTCCAGATAACTTGGTGTATGGGAAAGATGCTATAATACCACCAAATTTAGCACTCCCATCTCTAGCCCTAGTACAATTCATTGAAGAAATTCCTTCTTCCTCTATTCAATTAAGGTTTGATCAAATTCTTAAATTGGATGAGGAAAGAGAAAAGGCCAAAATTACTCATGCTAAACATCAGCAAGTCATTAAATATTCTTTTGATGCAAGTTCTACCAGTTCAAAAACATTACAGATTGGTGATGTCATTTTGAAATGGGACAAAGCACATGAAGACAAAGGTAAGCATACCAAATTTCAAAAGATGTGGCTTGGACCATTTCAGATCGTTGAAAAGATAGGCTCATCAACGTTTCTACTGCAAGACTTATCAAGAGAGAGAGATTCTCTTCCTGTGAATGGGCTTATCCTAAAGAAATTATTTTCCTAAGGAGGTAACCCCTTCTTACCTGTACATATTCTTTATGCAAGCTAGTTGCTTTTAGAAAATAATGTTGTAAATAGTCTACCATTGGCTTTTCACTATTGAAAAGCTCTTTGAAAGAATATTGTGAATACTTGCTTTTAAAAAGTAGAAACTTTCAAGGAAATAATTACAGTTTTTGGAATTAAATAAAACATGAAACTCTTAGATCCTCTTTAAATTTGTGAAATCTTCCAAACCTTGAAAATACAGTAAATCATTTTGATTTTTATTAGTTGGGAAGAGTTATTTATGAAAAGGTAAAGACTTTCTCCAACTAAGCATCCACAACTATAGAATTGTCATCCATAAACTCTTAAGGAGTAAGTCATTCACCCCATCCACTAGGTTTATGATTTTTAAGGCTGTAATTCTAAAATATATCTGATTCAAAAGATAAGAGGTCTGATGATGAGCCTGCTTATCATGATCATAGGGAACTAATTAAACTGACATTCCCAATACTGCATATCAATACAGGGTAATGGCTTATAATCATAAGACAAGGGGTCTCATTACAAGCCAACTTGTTCAGTTCTATTACAACCGGTGAATGGCATTGTCATTTTCTGGCTCCCAAACCAGAACAATGGCTTTTATCCATAAAAAAAGGGGTAAAAATTGAAAATACATGCAGATATATCTTTCTGGAATTATCTTTAAGAATTTAGACTCTTAGATGGATGAGACAATCAATGATTGATGGTTAAAAGGTAACTCTATCGAGACTATAGATGTTTTCTGGCAGTAGAGGCACTACCAGTGACAAAAAAGTAAATTTAAAAGCTAAGTTGGAAGAGCCACCTACTTTATCTTTAACAACCAATCAAAGCTTGAAGAAGCCAAAAAAATGTTTTTATTTTATCATAAGGGTTTGTAAAAGAAATTGCAAAATTGATATTTTATTTATTCAGAGTAAAATTTTTATCTAACCAATTCTTAGATAGTTTTCTTTTCCTCAATTGATTCTACTTAAGAAAGTTTTAGAAATTTCATTATTTTATTCAGGGATAACTAGTTTTGTCAGTGAATCGCCAATTTTTGTGCTATACAATAACCCCCCCCCCCCCCCCCCCCCCCCCATTTCAAATATTTTAGTCTTAAAATGCTAAATAAGAAATGGGTCCCCTTTAGGATATAAAAAAAACAATAAATTTTTTGAATAAAATAGATTTTCCATATTGTTCATATAAAGGTTGCTTTATGAGTAAAGGGACCACTCATCACAAATTGCAATTCTTTAGAAACAATGAACATCCATTTGGAAAGTTTCAATGCGATCAGAGTCATAGAAAAACCCTCATTGCGAAGTCTTAATTGAAATAATCCATTTATAAAAAATACGATGTGATATAACTATCACATCTCGCACATCATTAATCCCAAGGAATGACTTATAGCATTTCGTTAAAACCTTGCGATGCGATAAGGCTATCGCAATCACATATCGCTAATTCATAGGAAAGCATCCAAAACACTCCATTGAAAAGTTGTGATGTGACATAATTATTGCATATTGTGCTCTCGATAAAAGTGAGTAATAGATACTATGAATACATGCGATATAGGTATAAATCAATTATAAAGAAAAAAAGTGATTTTCCATGTTTGAAAAGAAACCCATTGTCTCCTCATGCTAGCGCAGCACTCATCGCAATCGCAACAATACAAAGAAACCTTTTGAGCATGGCGCTTTTAACTCTCGATTTGTGATACGCGATGGTTCCACAAATATTAAAATAATACAATCGCTAATCACAAATCGCAAAGTCATGACACCTGTTCTAAAAGGACTATTACAAAACCTGTGATGCGACATATATTACTTCAGAATTAAAGTTTCACGTTATGAAGTTACGGTAAAGCATTAAGGGGCAGTTATGCCAGAAAATTATATATTACGGAGCAATGGAACACATAAAATATTGCAGAAATATAAACACAGAAAACGCATAAAACAAGAGAGACACAGATATATGTGGTTCACCCAGTTTGGGCTACGTCCACCCCGAACAGCCAGTACTTCCTTTCTATTATCCAGCAAAATGAAGAAACACAACCTACAGCAGATCCGTTGTAGTATCCTCTGTTTTATCTCACAGTATCACCTCTCTGTTTCTCGCTCATAGAATACACATCTATTACACAGCCTCAAATACAATGCCCTCATACGAAGAGAGGGGGTTGCCTTCTAGGGCAAAAAACCCTAAACTAAACATAAGTTCTACCGTCAGATCATCTTCCTAATGAATAGCCCAGATTGACTAGAAATTACTATACTTTTACAAGGCAATTTTACAGCTGTTTTTAGCTTCGGGGGCGATGGACCCCCCTACAGCGAATATTTTACGGGTGACGTTGCCGCCCCCATTTCGAACTGGGGTCCAATGTGGCGATACCTTTGAATATAGAAGATAATCAGGCTCCACACCCAACAAGTTATGGTTAAGTTCTTTAAGGATTTCATCTGTGGTGGCTATGTACAATGTAAGATCTTTTGCATCTAATGCGCATAACTGCTTTTAGTCTGTAATTTGTGTATTATCTCCTCTCAATTTTTTTGCCTATTACGCTCCTCTTTCTCATTTTGCAGTGTTAATCCAGAATCACACAGTTGGTCAAAATGTCTAAGAAATATCGAAAGGCAGAGGCCCCTATTACAGTGGAAGAAGGACAAGGAAAATTGGTGTTAATTTCAGATACTACCTCTCAAGGCCTTAGTAAAATCTCATGGGAAGGCATATATGTTTTTCTTGAAGGAGAAAATCCAAAGGAGATAGAAGAAGAAGCAACAGCTGATGGAACTAATGAAACAGAAAACACGCTCAGTGATTTGGCTAGCTCTTTCCTCCATAGAATAGCAGCCCGTGCAAAATGTTTACCATATAATGATCGAGTGAGATGGGTAATCAAGAGAATTAATATAACAGACAGAGCTTTCTTCACAGTTGATGGAAGGAGGTTCAGGTCATTCAAACTTGAAGATGACAAGAGAATGTATCACTTACCAGATCCCCAGCGACACTATAACAAATCATTCCTGGAAGCTTTCGCTAAGGAGAATCATATAGAGTCAGACCTTATAAAGTAGTGGAGACATTTTCCTAACAAGCATAAACATGAATCTTCTTATATGTACTGTGTGGACTCCTTAGAGTCTCCATATTGTTATGTTGCTGCTATGGTATGTAGGCTCTTTGGAAGCCCCGATTCTACTTGATTTTCTATAGAAATGGTTCCATTGATAGAAGCAGTGATTAACTCCTTTGTTATGGATTGGGAAACTATTCCATCGGATAAAATGGCTAGTCAAATACTAGATTATAGAAAGAACATATTTGTCACCACTCGAGTTGTGCCCCCATTCTACATGAGTGCTTACATAATGGACACAATCTATTTTAATTCTGACTTTCCCATCCTAGGTTAGAAATGGACTATTTAGGATCCACCCCCATTCATATTATCATAAGCACTTATGGAAGTCTGAATACACGAATCATTTATACAGGATTTGCCATGGTTTCATTTTACCCGTCCATCAAGCTATCTTTAATAAACCTGCTCCTTGGCTATCTAACGAGGCTAGCATTGATTTAGCCTCAATCAGCAGTTGGTTCAGGGAGGAGAAGCTCACCTATATTAGGGTTTTTGTCAGTATTACAAATCCTCATGTCCTTCCACTCTACATTCCATATAAACTATTAGCCAGGGAAATAGCCTACTAGATACTGGAAAAAGGGATGTCTAGAATCCTTAAAGAGTCTAAGAAATAAGTGTGGCCTCCCTTTCCCCTCTGCTATGGCACTTACACATTGCATGATTTTAAACATGCCGAGAAAGAAGTAGAGAAAACAAAGGATCTGAGTCTAGTGGTTATTCCTAAAAGACAATATGATACAAACAAGGTCGCTTTCATTTTCACCACTCAGGTGAAAGTTAGTAGATTCATACATTAGAATGATGAGTTTGATGACTTATTTGCTTCAGCAGAGTTATTCTCAACAACAAGTCATCTGGGAAGATTCAAATTGGGAGTCAAGAATATGGACAAATTCATGGAATACAGGACACAGAGGTTACTGACAGTATCTTTGGATTGATTGAATACTATACTAATTGTTCAGCAAACGGAGCACATCAGAGAACTGGTTATTGAAAAGATTTCTGGAGAAAGTGAAACAAGTGAAAAGGCTAGTGAGCTGCTAAGCACTTATGTTCATATTGATCGCATATTGATTAAATAACGGGAGCAATTTGATCAACAGATCAAATTTCAGAGTGATCCCCAAAACATTATCACATCAGCATCGCCCACAACACAATGGCACATCATTCCTGATAGTGTGATTGAAGGAACACCCAGTAAAGACATAGCTCAGAAAGAGATAGAAATAATCCTTGAAAATCCTTCAGGAGAAATTACATTGAATATTGAGGAAATACCACCCTTTGATCTATTTTACAGCCCAAAACATAGGGTTGTAGTCCAGAGGTAGAGGAAAAAGAGTAAAATAGACCAGACATAATCCACAGCTCCTCAATCTGAATTTATGAATGTTAGATGGGAGGATTGAAAGGTCAATCCTTCTAACGATTTGATTAAGTTATGTCAATTTGTAGGGGCATACGCAGCTGCTACAATTGATAAGGAAACTAAATTTAACCAATTTATCAAAGAAAAGGATCAATGGATTAATCAGCTTGAGGAATAGTTGGTAGAATAAAAACACAAGAAGGAGTAGCTTGAAGTACAATTAAACCTAGAAAAATAGAAGATTGACCAGCAGTCCATCCAAAAACAACAATAGTTGTCTCAAGAGCTTGAACAACTTCGATTAACACATCAACAAGAAATTAAAGCTAAATAGTAGCAAATCACACAGCTACAACTCTATATAGAATAGCTCAAAGATTATCCCAAGGTTGAGGAATTTAAGAAGGAAGCCCTAGAAGCAAATAAAGCCTTATCTCAATAGCTGAATCTACTTGATCATAAAATATCTCTTATTGATCCATTATGCATTACAACAACATCACTGATCGACCAAGAAGTTAATACCAGGTTAGAATTTTAGGATGCAGATGATAAGGTCACAAACTACCTATCCTGGAAAAGCACAAAGGAAGGAAGAGTTGCTAAACTACCGAAAATTCAAGAGTCGCATAAAGAGATATTGTTTTCAGAATGGGAAACATAGTTGATAAAGGCAGAAATGGCTACCTCCAGGGCTAGGGCTATAATGAATAATGTGATTGAGCTAGTGAATGATAATTTATATGGTGCCACATTTAATTTCTGATTGTTTCCCAGGAAATCTTCCAAAGGAGAAAGTGTTAGAGAATCAATGGAAGCAATATTTGGCCACCAATGATGAATAGCTCAACAAAGTACAAAGCCTTAACTGGGATGTGTATTGGTCTTTTTGGTCAAGCCAGATAGCCAACATATGATCATCAAGTGCCTTGCCGATGTTGTTGATCGCATGATGCTCGAGCTTCCAAATGCCACATACATAGGAAAACTACACTCTAGGATGAGTCATCTTCTAGAAATTCAAAACATGCTCTCAATTTATCGGTTGCGGATACAAGAGAAGAAATACATGCAATGAATATCTTCAAATGATATCACAATACTATTGTTGAAATTCAAATCCCAGATTTTAATGTAGGCAGTTCTAACAACTCTCAACGATTTTTGTGGACATTTTGTATTAATTTTATTATAAAAACCCTTTCATGTTATTTTAGAAAGGGTCCTCAATTTGTATAAAACTAGACTTGAGAAGTTTGTACTTCTGCACTTCTTAATTTATTTTTTATAAGTCATCGATCAAGGTTTCAAATTTTTGTGAAAGTGCTTCATGAAGACTTGCATTTTTTGTATCTCCTTGGAGTTTCTGGAATAAGAAGGTGGAACCAGAGTGTTACTTACATAACGAGAATCAAATGCATTTGGTATTTCTATCACTATTCTTTTTGTCTTGTTTTTATTAGCATTCCATTTGATTTGCTATTGTTGATGTACTCACATGCTTCAAACAACTCTATATTATGTCATTTCTGAATGATTTAGAATTGTTATATTTAATATATATGTCAGCAATAAATATTAGTATGTTATGCGATATGTTTCGAAAATTACTTTGTTTAATTTCTTAAACAAAGTAATCATTATTTAAATGCATCTTTCTATGGATAAGTAAATAATCTATATTATTATTTGTCTACTAGGAATCATCAAGAATCACATTATTATGAGATTACCTAGGTTATATAGATATATCTATATATTTCAGAGTTTATAGATTAAATCACCTATCATTTTTTTATACATTTAAAACACTCATTCATTAAACCATACTTTATTGGGAAACTGGTCCCATAATATCCAGTCGGAACCACCATACCAAACGGAGAAGGAATTGTACTAAGGTCTAGACTGGGTGGTTATCCCCAATGTTGGTGCTACGATTTTAGAGGCATCAACATTTTTGGTGCGAGAAGGATGGCCTAACTGTGAATGGCGAGTAAATATAAATCCAGAGGTCATTCTAAGAGTAAAACTCCCTCACCATCTCCTCCACCTTCTCCTTCTCATTCTAAATATCATATTCCTAAGCAAGAAGTTGAAAAGAAAAATACAACACCCATTGTTGAAACCATAAACACACCAAACAATTCTTCCCTTGAACCCCCTGAAGTACAATCTTTGATTCATAAACTCCAAGGGTTTTCGATATCCCAAGAAGAGTCTGAGTTATCCCAAGTCAGTGTGACTTTGCAATATGTCCCATTACAGCCGCTTACTTAGGGAAATGAGTGAAAAAAATTGTATTCCACCAGTTGAATTCCCTCTACCAAGTTGAAAAAGGGCTAGGAAGACACGATCAAAATCTAACAGTGAGACTTTGTCCTCATCATCGTCCATTCCATCCATACCATTGCAAGGTCATCCATCCGTTTCCCAACTTCAAATTACTTTCAACTACTTCGTCACCCTCTTCTACTACTAGCTCAACGATGGCACATAATGAACCTCAACCAAGGCCATGGACCAACCCAGGAGCTGTCAGAATGCCTACACCTTTGAGCCAATTGCCAGCACATCCTGAAAAATGGTTACCAAAATTTAATCCTAACAATTCCTTGTTAGCAGAAGAACATATAAGAAATTTCATGTTATAAATCAACTTGAATGGAGTAACGGAGGAAGATGATGCTGTTAGAATATTTCCATAAACTCTACAAGGAGCAACAGGATCGTGGTATTTTTCATTACCACCAGGGTCTATCAATAGATGGGATGCTTTTCAGGACTAATTTCTAACTAATTTTGGAGACGATAGGTCTACAACAACTTTGATTAATGATCTCTCCAATCTAAAATCTGAATCAAAAGAACAAAGACTTCAACTCACGCTTTAATAAGTTGTTGAATAAAATTCCTGCAACATCCAACCCTAGTGAGGAAGTCTGAAATGAATGCTATATTTCTGCCTTTCCTTCAAACATAGCCATCTTCGTTGATAGGGCTGCTAAACCAACATTGGCAAAAAATATGAAGGAAGCAATCGTTTTTGAAAAACATATCCATGCTTTGGAAAAGAAAAACACTCTAGAAGAAAGGAAATCCAAAAAAGTTACCTTTAGAGATGATTCAAAGAAGAAAGCAACCAAGGATCCATATGACATGGAAGGCTTACAAAAATTTCTTAAAACTATGTCTAATGAAATGGTTGAAATAAAAAAACAGGTAGCTGAAACTTCTACAAAAAGACCATTTAGGAACTTTAAAAGAAATCAGCCAACCGATCCTAAACCACCTAATGCTATATCTAATGCAGAATCTGATCTAGATGATGATGAAGATGAAGATACAATTTTATCAGCTGAAGAAACGGAAGAAGATGAAACAGTTGAATGTCATGGAATGTGGGACTTTATCTTACCCAACTTTGATAATGAAAGTGAATAGGAAGCTCTCCCAGTAAATACCAGGAGAAAAAGTATAGTAGAGCCTAATCAAGCAAATTCAAAGAAGAAAAACTCAAGTCCTATTACTAAAGACAAAGCTCCCACAAAGAAAACTCCAGTTGTGTCTCCCCACAATCAACCATCATCCTCCAATCCTCCCTCATCATCTAAAACGCTAGTAGTTTCAGATTCCATGGATTATAACATTGTGGAAGACATGAAGAAGACTCAAGCAAATATTTCTTTGCATGAACTTAGCAAGCTCAAACATCAACAAAAGTTGTTGCTTAAAGAATTAAATGCAGTACCTTCTTCTCCTCTTCCAACTAGTGTATTATCCAAGGCTGCTAGAGGATCAGGTAAGCCACCATCTGATAAGGTAGATGCTATTGATGCTGTTTTAATTGGGGATAGGTCAAATTCTCATACTCCTCCTTTTCTCTTGACTTATGAGATCTACAATAGAAATTTACATATTTGCTTGATAGTTTCAAGGGCTTCATCAAATATAATGCCAGCCTCAGTTTTCTCAAAGTTAAATATTGAGCCCTAGAAATCTGCAGTTCATATTGTTCAATTAGATCGAACTAAGGTTCAAGTTTTAGGAGAAACAAATTTAGTTACTATCAGATTATCAGCTCATCCCAAGGTTGTCCAAAGAATTGATATATTAATTGCTGACATCCCTGAGTTTTATGGTTTGATCCTTAGTAGAGATTGGTCTGAAAAACTTTGCTGTTATATTACAACTGATTGGTCTCACATGTGGCTTCCCTATAATGGGAAACCAAATCAAATCAGAATAGAATGCGAAAAACATTTGACTCATACAATAACTGAGTTTGAAGAAGAAAATCAACCTGTAGCCTTCAATAATAACATTCTTCGAAACTATTCGGTTAAATCATTTTTTGGGAATTTTGATGCTCAGAAATATCCTTTTTCCTGTTAATAGTGTCATGTCACAAATTGAAAATTTCTCACATACTGATACCTCAAAGTGCGTTAGTGTTGCAAATGAACTTGTAAATAAACCTGTAAATAAGCCTTTATTTTGGTCTTTATATTTTGATGGATCAAAATCTAATGACGGTGTAGGAGCAGGGTGTATCTTAGTTAGTCTAGAAGGATAAAAAATGATGTTATCATGTAGATTAGAATTTGAGTGTACCAATAACACTGCAGAATATGAGGCATTGATTCAAGGGCTCTATAAGGCAATAGGCCTGAAGATCCAATATTTGAAATTATTTGGTGATTCTGAAATTGTCATTAAACAAGTGAGAAGTACTATCCATTGTGTCTTGGGGCATCTCATTCATTATCAATCACTTGTTTAAGATCTCATAACTCATTTTTTTGCATTTGACATTTCTCCTATTCCTAGATAACAGAATGCAGCAGTCGATCTTTTGGCTAATATTGCTTCTAAACTCCTTCCATCCGAGTATTATAGGGTAGATAGATTTTCTATTGAATTAATTTTTCGGCCATCTATCCCAGATAATGTCACTAATTTCCGTGTGTTCAATCGTAATGAGGATATCTTAAATTTCTTGACTTCTGAAGGACATTATGACGATCAAATTATAGATGAAAGTGATCATGATCTTCAATTAAAGCAAAGACTCAATGAAAATCCTATTCCTAAATCTGTGGTCAAGCTAGAATATCTTTACGATATTAAGGATAGATTCAAAAAGGTCACTAATGCAAAACTTCAAAGTTCCACTTTAAGGTTTGAATTAGTAAATCTCGGCACTGAGGCCCAACCACAAAATGTCAATCTAGGACTTGGACTTTCATCAAATGAAAGATTTTATTTCATCAGATTGTTAGAGAAATACAAAAATGTTTTCGCTTGGAATTATGAAGATCTAAAAACTTATGATACCTCTATCATTCAACACATAATTCCAATGATTTCTGATGAGAAACTTGTACAATAGAAGCTAAGGAAAATTCACCCAAATCTTGAAAGTCAAATCAAAGCAGAGTTGAATAAACTCCTTAAAGCCAAAATAATCATTCCTCTCAGACATTCTAAATGGGTCTCAAATTTAGTATGTGTAAGAAAAAAGAATGGTGATATTAGGATTTGCATAGATTTTAGAAATCTCAACAAAGCATGTCAGAAAGATAATTTCCCATTACCAACAATGCACCAGATACTTCAATCAGTAGTTGGCTCAAAGTTATTTCTTTTCTTGATGGTTTTTCAGGATACAATCAGATACTGGTACATCCAGACAAAATATTAAAGACTACATTCAGAACTAAATGGAGGACATATGCTTATCAGAAAATGCCTTTTGGTTTGATAAATGTTGGAGCTACTTTCCAACAAGCCATGGATATAGCCTTCAAAGGTTTGATCAATAGGATAGTTTTTGTTTACTTAGATGACATAACTGGCTATTCTAAGAAAAAGAGCAATCATCTGCATGATTTAAAACAGATCTTTGAACGTTGCAAAAAATATGGGATTTCTTTAAATCCCAATAAATCATTCTTTGCTCTTAATGAAGGTAAACTCTTACGGTTTATTGTATCCAAAGATGGCATATACATTGATCCTGACAGGATAAAAGAGATTTTTGATATCCCTTTGCCAGATAATAAGAAATCTATGCAATCATTTTTGGGATAGATAAATTTTGTGAAGAGATTTATTCCTGATTTTTCTCATATAGTTTTTCCCCTGCAATCCATGATTAAGAAAAATTCAGTCTTCAAATGGGGACATAACTAAAAGGAGGCTTTTGACTCAATCAAACAAGCAATCATTAATGCTCCTGCATTGAATACTCCGAATTTTTCTCGTCATTTTATTTTGTATACTTTGGCCACTAAAACATCTTACGCTACTGTTTTAACACAAATCAATGACCAGCGAGTAGAAGCACTCATATCTTTCTTTAGTTCTAATTTGCAGTGTGCTAATCTCAACTATTCCGAAGTTAAAAAACAAGATTTCACTATATTTAAGTCTATCAAACACTTTAGACCATTCCTCCTAAAAACACACACTAAAGTAATAGTCCCATTCTCTGCAGTGAGACAATTGCTAGTTCAAAGAGAAGTAGGAGAGAAGAGAGCTAACTGGGTAACAGCTTTACAAGAGTATGATATTGATATTAAACCAGCGAAAATTGTTAGAGGGAAAGGTTTTTGCAGGTTATTGGCAGGAGCTTCCAATATTCCAAACCATGAAGATTCAGATAATACTGCACAAGTAAATGAGATAAGTATCATTAATTCTGAATCTTAATATGCTGATCTGATATTTTACTTAAAAAATGGATATGCTCCCCTAAATTCAGCTAGAAAAACAAACTTGCCTTAAGATTAAAAGCCAAAAACTTTGAAATCATTGATAATGTGTTATTCAGGAGAAACTATGATTCAATTTTATTAAGATGCCTTGAAAAAATTGAAGCACAAACGGTTTTGCAGGAATTGCATGATGGCCCAGCAGGTGGACATTTTGGAGGAGACACTATAGCTCACAAAATACTACATGCTAGATATTATTGGCTAACTTTGTTTAAAGATGCCCATGACTACGTAAGGAAATGTAAGATATGCCAAACTGCTAGCGGAAGACAAAGGAAACCAGCGTTTCCTTTACAACTAGTTAACATTGAGCAACCATTTGAATAGTGGGGGCTTGATATTATAAGAGAGATCGTTCCACATTCTTCCAAACAACATAAATACATCCTCATAGCCACAGACTACTTCACAAAGTGAGTAGAAGCAATTCCACTAAAGGTAGCCAATTCTAATGCGATTATTGAATTTATTGATCATTTCATCATTACAAGGTTTGGTTTACCTAACGCGCTTATTTTTGATAATGGATCTTATTTTTCTAGGAATAGTATAGTTTAATTTGCTCTAAAGAGAGGTTTTAAGTTAAAATACTTTGCAAATTACTATCCTCAAGGAAATGGCTTAGTAGAGTCAACTAACAAGAATCTCATCAAGATTATTAAAAGAACTGTTGATCAAAACCAAAAGAATTGGCATAGAAAGGTAGAATAGGGTACGCGGCTTGATCACTCTGAGTGCACGAAGCACTACCAAACCTTGAGCAAACCCCATTTGTATCACTCTATGACCACCTCAAGGGCGGTTCGGCCCCCCAGCCTTCAGACCTTTTGTCTTTGGCAGTCTTCCTTCTAATCCCTCCAACACCCCATCCAGCTCCCAATCCAGGGTCATCAGCAAAGCCTCGGCTGCAAACCACAACCCTAGAGCCAATGGCTCTACATCCTTGGGGAACATTCCCAGTCTGAATAGTGTGACAGGCCCATCCCCTTGCAAACCACTCTCAGAGAAAACACCCACATTGATCATCGAAGATCCTTGGATCGATGAATACAGAAATCACATGAGTAAACATGCCCTAATTTGCCGATTCATGGGAGTTCGACTCAATGAAAAGGCTCTCTGCTGGTGGATAAACCAAAAGTGGAAGCCTAAAGGGGACTATGAACTTCAGCTGGGGTCAAGGAGCTTTTTCACTGTCATCTTCGCTCACAGGGATGACAGAGATCACATTTTCGAAGGAGGCCCATACTTTTACATCTTTGCAGGACTCTACATGATGTACTAGAGACCCAACTTTGCTCTAGAACAGGAAGATTTCAAAAAGGTTCCAGTATGGATCAGACTCTATTCTCTGCCTGTTGATTACTGGAATAAGCACATCTTGGAAGCCATCGAGAATCAGCTGGGAGTCTTCTTCAGAACCTCAAATCTCACATCTCAAGGTAAGTACACTGCCTACGCTAGAATCTATGTTTACATGGATGTATCAGGACCCCTCCCAGGCCACATTAATCTGGTCCATAGGGGAGTTCATTGGAAGAAATCCATTGACTGTGAAAACATCCCATTCAGATGCCAGAAATGCTGATAACATGGACATCTTAGTCATGGCTACCCCCTTAATCAACCCCCACCACAACCCCAAGCAGAAAAGGTGAATAATCCACCACCAGGATTCATCCCAGTATCAAGGAAGAACAAACGGCAGAAGGGCAAAAATCCTCTAAAACCCTCCACTAACCCAACCCCCACCCAGCAGAATAGCTTTGAAGCACTTGGCAACCTTGATCCAAATCAGAACCCTCTGGAATCTCCCGCCCCCACTGTTCAATATCTATCCATGATTGTTTAGTTATCAAACCCATCAAACACTTCCATCCCAAATCCTGACTCGCAGCAAGCCCAGCCACAGCAACAAAACCCACAGCCCCTTCTCATCCAGAACAATACAAGCCTGGCCTTATCGCAACCCCCTCCTTGCACAGAAACCCATTCAGACCAGCCATCCTCAACCACTCCCACTGATCCTCTGGAGGAGATCATAGGTTACCTAGATCTCCAAAAGGTTAATGAGTAATGGTTCAAACTGGGAGTGGATGCCATCCCCCAGGGGCATTTGGAGAAAATAGAAATGGCATACCTGCAGTTGGAATATCTCAACCAGAATGTATCCAAAAAGCAATGGGGAAACAGTAGCCAATCGGGCATTCAAGCCAACCTGGATCTGGACCAATACAGGCCGAAAGGTTCGGGAAGAAAGAGGGGGAAAAAATCCACAAAACAACAAATACAAGAACTCGGCAGGCGCCTAATCAATGAAGGAAAAATTAGGGCTTTGGTCCTATCCACTCCAAAGGTTACTCAATGAAGATCACAACCTGGAACATCAGGGGGCTAAATGGTACCTCCAAAAGATGAATCCTAAAAAATGTCTTTTCTCGCAATCCCTAGACTTTATTCGTCTTCAAGAATCCAAATGCTCATCCAGCATCATAAAGATGCTTAAAAAACTCTTTTCAAAAGGCTATCATTGCGTAAGCAGAAAAGCCATTGGGCAAGCAGGAGGGCTACTCATGTTTTGGAATAAAAGCAAGTTCTTTATGCAGAACGCTTTGTCCACTAAGCATTCATTATCAGTCATATTCAACATGCTAGAATCAAGGCATACGATATGCATCACCAATGTGTACGGACCTCAGCAGATCTAGGAAAAGTTCAAGATGCTCGAAGACCTGGACGAGGTCTGACAACACCATGGGGCAAATAACTGGATCTTAGGCGGTGACTTCAACATGATCACCACCCTAGAGGAAAAGAAGGGAGGCTTAAGAAGACTGGATAAAGACATGGAAGCATTCAACACCTTCATAGCTGCATCTAAACTCATTGATGTCCCCACAGTCAATGGTCTGCATACTTGGAACAATAAGCAAGGGGGAAATAGGAAAATTGCATCGAGCAATGAGGATATCTCCAGAGAAATCAAGATATGTTGAAGGCAAGAAGATCACCGACGAAATAATCCTCACTCAGGAGGTTCTGCATTCTATCAAAACACAGAGGATTCCAGGTATGCTCATCCAGCTTGACCTTTCAAAGGCCTTTGATAAAATTAGTTGGATCTACATAGGAGAAATCCTCCAATCTTTTGGCTTCAGTCAAATTTGGATAAATTGGATAATGGAATTGGTCTCGAGAGAATTCATTTCAATCATGCTGAATGGAGGGCCCCTACAACCCTTCCTTTCATCCAGAGGTATAAGACAAGGATATCCCCTGTCTCCTTTTCTCTTTATTATTATGGAAGAGGGTTTGGGAAGATCTCTATCCAAAGCAAACCAGAAGAATTAGCTCAAAGGCATCAAACCTACACCTCACGGCCCCACAGTAACACATAAGAAATTTGTAGATGATACAATGCTCATGGAATCCCCCATAGTGCAGGAAGCTCAAACCATCACCAAGGTGCTAAAGACCTTCTCGGAGGCCTCAGGTATGGAAATCAATCTCACAAAATCCATATTGTTTTTCTTCAATACTTCTATTCCTATAAAGAGAAATCTTATCAGAATTCTTAATATTCTGAAGAACTCCCTTCCAACCAAATACCTTGGCATTCCACTCTCGGAATATGCCCCCAAATCTGCAAATTGGGAAGCCCTCCTTAACAAAATGAAGGCCAAGTTAAGTAGCTGGATTCATAGAGCCTTAAACATGGCTAGTATACTAGTTTTGGTCAAATTAGTTCTTCAAACTATGCCAGCTTATCTGTTCGCGGCCCTAGCAGCTCCTATCTGTTTATAAATTCATTCGAAACATCCAGCGGTCCTTCCTCTGGAATGGAGCTTCTAAGAAATCAAAGTGGGCTCTCCTCAAGTGGACAGACATTTGTAAACCAAAATTGGCAGGAGGACTGGGCCTAAGAGATCCTGAAATCCTAAGCAAGGCTGTAGCAGCGAAAATCTGGTGGAGATGGGTGGAAAATCCTAATTCCCTCTGGGGCACCTTGTGGAAATCGAAGTACACGAATCAAGTCAAGTACAAAGACCTCATTAGGTTCACTGGCAACACTCAAGGATCCCCCCTCTAGAACGAAGTACGAGAAAATCAACATATTGTTCAGAGGCACAGCTTCTAGGAAGTGCACCAAGGCAACACCGCCCTCTTCTGGGAGGATGCCTAGTAGCAACTCCCCCCTTGGACCACCCAGATTGGACTACTCTTAAAAGGGCCATGCAAGAAGCAGGGTTGGTAACTGTAGCAGACTACTGGAAACCTATGAACGCGACTACTACATGGAAAAAATGGCTATCAAAAGAGCAATGGCTCACCCAAGACCGCCATGTGAATATAGACCCTCTTTTACAAGACCTAGATTAGCGGAGAATCCTCACATCAAATAAAGAGGATATCCTTCAGTGGGGAAGTAACCCTAAAGGAAACTTCAACTTCAAAGAAGCCTACAAGATCATGGCTACCTCTCCTGACTTGCAACCGGACCCCAAATGGCATGCTCTATGGAATAGAGGAACCTGGCCCAAAATCACCCTTTTCTCCTGGCTGGTCTTGCATAAAATAGCACTCACATTGGACAATCTTCAGAAACAGGTTTCATAGGGCCTTCCCGCTATGTCCTCTATGAGAATGATTAGGGAACTCTCAATCATATTCTCAACACTTTCCCCACTGCCTGCCCTCTTTGGGATGACATGGCCATCGTCTTTAGACAATCTGACAGAAGCAGGAACTCTATATGTCATTCACTAAGCAACTAGAGATCCTCCATATCCTCCAACCCTCTGGTCAACAGAGCTTGGAATCTCATTCTAGGAGCCATAGCATGGATCCTCTAGAAAGAGCGCAATGCAAGAATCTTCAAGAATTCAGCGATGGTAATGGACATGTTAAAAGGAAAGACGCGACAGCTCATCACAGAGTCAATCGATGCATGGGTATATTGAAGCTAGAGGGAAGCACATCTCCGAGTGACCAAAGAATAATCTAGATCCTAAATCTCAAAGCCACAACCATTCCTACTGGAAGGAACCAGGCTTCAGTTTCTATGTCGCAGGAAAAGTGGTGTCTACCTCCATTTCAAACATTCAAGCTGGAATTTCAGCAAGGTGTCAAAGGAAAACCCAGGAAATGTTGGTTATGGTGGAGCAGTCAGGGACCATGCTAGTACCATCCATCTCATCTATCACGGAAATCTTGGCATGAACACCAATAATGCTGCAAAGCTAATCACTCTCATCTGAGGCATCACCCTGGCTGATCGCTATAGACTTCTATCTCTGGTGGTGGAAGGAGATTCAGAGATTGTCATCAGGTTGTTGCGAAAACTCCAGACTGGCACCCAGGTGGACAAGATAACCCCAAGCTGGAGGCTCTCGGCAATCCTGAGGGACCTACAAGGCCACCTCAGCAATATTCAAGGTGTCACCTTTCAAGTGGTTCGAAGAACAACCAACAAGTTGGCCGATGCCATGGCCAATGCTGGCGTTCAGTCCAATCTTGAAGACTATCACATCCTTTGGCAAGATTTGGAGGATGGGGAAATCAAAGCTACGTGCAATACCATTAATAACTCGGACATTCAGGCCATGTAAACATGCAGAGCATGACTGTCACTATTTTTCCTTGTTTCTTCTATGTATGCATCTATATTGATAACTCTACTGGATGTAAGTGTACTATTAGAAAACAGACACAGAGTATTCGTTGGGTTCTCAGACTAGGCCCAGGTAGTTTTGTAAAGGCAGACACAGGGAGGTCCCCTCGACTCCCACTCTGCATTTTGTATTTTACTATATTCTATTAATATAAAGTCCCACTTAACCTTTACAAAAAAAAAGAAAAAGAATTTTCATAAATCTTTAATATTTGCATTATGGGCAGATTGCATAACTCAAAAGGCCTCAATAGGTACTTCTCCTTTTAAATTGGTGTATGGGAAAGAAGCTGTAATACCATCAAATTTAGCACTCCCATCTCTAGCCCTAGTACAATTCATTGAAGAAATTCCTTGTTCCTCTATTTAATTAAGGTTTGATCAAATTCTTAAATTGGATGAGGAAAGAGAAAAGGCCAAAATTACTCATGCTAAACATCAGCAAGTCATTAAATCTTCTTTTGATGCAATTTTTGCTGGCTCAAAAACATTACATATTGGTCATCTCATTTTGAAATGGGACAAAGCACATGAAGACAAAGGTAAGCATACCAAATTTTAGAATATGTGGCTTGGACCATTTCAGATCATTGAAAAGATAGGCTCATTAATGTTTCTACTGCAAGACTTATCAAGAAAGAGAGATTCTCTTCCTGTGAATGGGCTTATCCTAAAGAAATTATTTTCCTAAGGAGGTAACCCCTTCTTACCTTTACATATTCTTTATGCAATCTAGTTTCTCTTAGAAAATAATGTTGTAAATAGTCTACCATTGGCTTTTCACTATTGAAAAGCTCTTTGAAAGAATATTGTGAATACTTTCTTTTTAAAAGTAGAAACTTTCAAGGAAATAATTACAGTTTTTGAAATTAGATAAAACATGAAACTCTGAGATCCTCTTTAAATTTGTGAAATCTTCCAAACCTTGAAAATACAGTGAATCATTTTGATTTTTATCAGTTGAGAAGGGTTATTTATAAAAAGGTAAGGACTTCCTCCAGCTAAGCATCCACAACTCTAGAATTGTCATCCATAAACTCTTAAGGAATAAGTCATTCACCCCATCCACTAGGTTTATGATTTTTAGATTGTAATTCAAAAATATATCTGATTTAAAAGATAAGAGGTCTCATGACGAGCCTGCTTACCATGATCACAGGGAACTAATTAAACTGAAATTACCAATATTGCATATCAAAACAGGGTAATGGCCTATAATCATAAGACAAGGGGTCTCATTACGAGGCAACTTGTTCAGTTCAATTACAACCGGTGAATGCCATTGTCATTTTCTGGCTCCCAAAGTAGGACAATGGCTTTTATCCAAAAAAAAAAAGTACAAAATGAAAATACATGTAGATATATCTTTCTGGATTTATCTTTAAAAAATTATACTCTTAGATGGATGGGACAATGAATGATTGATGGTTAAAAGGTAACCTTGTTGAGACTCTAGATGTTTGCTACCAGCAGAGGTACAACCTGTGACAAAAGAGTAAATTTAAAAGATAAGTTGGAAGAGCCTCCTACCTTATCTTTAACAACCAATCAAAGCTTGAAGAAACCAAAAAAATGTTTTTTTATTTTATCATAAGGGTTTGTAAAAGAAATTGCAAAATTGATATTTTGTTTATTTAGAGTAAAATTTTTATCTAACCAATTCTTAGATAGTTTTCTTTTCCTCAATTGATTCTACTTAAGAAAGTTTTAGAAATTTCATTATTCTATTCAGAGATAATTGGTTCTGCCAGTGAATCGCCAATTGTTGTGCTATACAACAATCCCCCCATTTCAAATTTTTTAGTCTTAAAATGCTAAATAACAAATGGGTCCCCTTTAGGATATAAAAAAAAGAAATAAAACTTTTGAATAAAACAAATTTTCCATGTTGTTCATATAAAAGTTGTTTTATGAGTAAAGGGACCACTCATCACAAATCACAATTCTTTAGAACCAATGAACATCCATTTGTAAAGTTGCAATGCGATCAAAGTCATAGCAAAACCCTCATCGTGAAGTTTTAATCGAAATAAGCCATTTATAAAAAATACGATGTGATATAACTATCACATCTCGCACATCATTAATCCCAAGGAATGACTTATAGCATTTCATTGAAACCTTGCGCTACAATAAGGATATCGCAATCGCATATCGTCGATTCATAGGAAAGCATCCAAAACAATCCATTGAAAAGTTGCGATGCAACATAATTATCGCATATCATGCTCTCGATAAAAGTGAGTAATAGATACTATTAATCCATGCGATATAGGGATAAATCAATTATAAAGAAAAAAAACATGATTTTCCAAGTTTGAAAAGAAACCTGCCGTCTCCTCATGCCAACTTAGCACTCATCACAATCGGAACAATACAAAGAAACCTTTTGAGCATGGCTCTTGTAACTCCCAATTTGCGATACACGAAGGTTCCACAAATATTAAAATAATACAATCGCTAGTCGTAGTCATGGAACTTGTTCTAAAAGGACGGTTAGAAAACCTCTGATGCGATATATATTACTTTAGCATTAAAGTTTCATGTTATGAAGTTACGGTAAAGCATTAAGGGGCAGTTATGGTTAAGTCCTTTAAGGATTTCATCTGTGGTGGTTATGTACAATGTAAGACCTTTTGCATCTAATGTGCATAACTCCTTTTAGTCTTTAATTTGTGTATTATCTCCTCTCAAGTTTTTCACATATTACGCTCCTCTTTCTCATTTTGCAGTGTTAATCTAGAATCACACAGTTGGTCAATATGTCTAAGAAAACTCAAAAGACAAAGGCCCCCATTACAGTGGAAGAAGGACAAGGAAAATTGGTGTTAATTTCAGATACTACCTGTCAAGGCTTAGGTAAAATCTCGTGGGAAGGCATATATGTTTTGCTTGAAGGAGAAAATTCAAAGGAGATAGAAGAAGAAGCAACTGCTGATGGAACTGATGAAACAGAAAACACGCTCAGTGATTTGGCTAGCTCTTTCCTCCATAGAACAGCAGCCCGTGCAAAAGTTTTACCATATAATGATCTAGTGAGATGGGTAATCGAGAGCATTAATATAACAGAGAGAGCTTTCTTCGCAGCTGAAGGAAGGATTTTTGGGTCATTTAAACCTGAATATGACAAGAGAATGTACCACTTTCCAGATCCCCAACGACACTACAACAAATCATTCCTGGAAGCTTTCGCTAAGAAGAATCAGATAGAGTCAGACCCTATCAAGCAGTGGAGACATTTTCCTAACAAGCATAAACATGAATCTTCTGGTATGTACTATGTGGACTCCTTAGCATCTCCATATTGTTATGCTGCTGCTATGGTATGTAGGCTCTTTGGAAGCCCCGATTTTGCTAGATTTTCTATACAAATGGTTCCATTGATAGAAGCAAAAATCAACTCCTTTGTTATGGATTGGGCAACTATTCTATCTTATAAAATGGCTAGTCAAATACTAGATTATATAAAGAACAGATTTTTCACCACCCGAGTTTTGCTCCCATTCTATATTAGTGCTTACATAGTGGACACAATCTATTTTAATTCTGACTTTCCCATCCTAGGTTGGAAATGGACTGTTCAGGATCCAACCCCCATTCATATTTATCATAAGTACTTATGGATTTCTGAATACAAGAATCATTTACATAGGATTTGCCATTGTTTCATTTTACTCATCCATCAAGCTATCTTTAATAAACCTGCTCCTCGGCTATCTGACGAGGCTAGCATTGATTTAACCTCAATCGACAATTGGTTCAGGGAGAAGAAGTTCATCTATATTAGGGTTTTTGGCAGTATTACAGATCCTCATGTCCTTCCACTCTACAATCTAGATAAGCTATTAGTAATAGAAATAGCCTACCAGATAGTGGAAAAAGGGATGTCTAGAAACTTTAAAGAGTCTAAGAAACAAGTGTGGCCTCCCTTTCCCCTTTGCTGTGGCACTTACACATTGCATGATTTTAAACATGCCGAGAAAGAAGTATAGAAAACAAAGGATCTGAGTCTAGCAGTTATTACTAAAAGACAATATGATCCAAACAAGGTCGCTTTCAATTTCACCACTTAGGTGAATGTTAGTAGATTCATACATGAGAATGATGAGTTTGATGACTTATTCGCTTCAGCAAAGTTATTCTCAACAGTAAGTCATCTGGCAAGATTCAAATTGGGAGCCGATAAGATGGACAAATTCATGGAATACAGGACACAGAGGTTACTAACAGTACCTCTGGATTTATTAAATACTATAGCAATTATTCAATAAATGGAGCACAGTGGAGAACATGTTATTGAAAATATTTCTGGAGAAGTTGAAACAAGTGAAAAGGCTAGTGAGCCGCTAAGCACTGATGCTCATATTGATCCCATATTGATTAAATAATGGGACCAATTTGGTCAACAGATCAAAAGCCATAGTGATCCCCAAAACATTATCACATCAGCATTGCCCACAACACATCAACCCATTGTTCCTGATAGTGTGATTGAAGGAACACCCAGTAAAGACATAACTCAGAAAGAGATAGAAATAATCCCTAAAAATCCTTCAGGAGAAACATTGAATATTTAGGAAATATCACCCTTCTATGTATTTTACAGCCCAAAACATAGGGTTGTAGTCAAGAGGCAGAGGAGAAAGGGGAAAATAGACCAAACATCATCCACAACTCCTTAATCTAAATTTATGAATGTTATATGGAAGGATTTAGAGGTCAATAATTCCGAGGATTTGACTAAGTTATCTCAATTTGTAGGGGCATACGCAGCTGCTACAATTGATAGGAAACTAAAGTTAACCAATTGATCAAAGAAAAGGATCAAAGGATTAATAAGCTTGAGGAATAGTTGGTAGAAGAAAAACACAAGAATGAGCAACTTGAAGTACAATTAAACATGGAAAAACAGAAGATTGACTAGCAGGCCATTCAAAAACAACAACAATTGTCTCAAGAGATTGAACAACTTCCATTGACACATCAACAAGAAATTAAGGCTAAAGAGGAGCAAATCACACAGCTACAACTTTATATAGAACAGTTAAAAGATTATCCCAAGGTTGAGGAATTTAAGAAGGAAGCCTTAGAAGAAAATAAAGCCTTATCTCAATAGCTGAATCTAATTTTCCATAAAATATCTCTTATTGATCCATTATGCATTACAACAACATCATTGATCAACCAAGCAATTAATACCAGGATAGAATTTGAGGATGTAGATGATAAGGTCACAAACTACCTCTCCTATCAAAGCATAAAGGAAGGAAGAGCTGCTAAACTACCGAAAATTCAAGAGTCGCATAAAGAGATATTGTTTTCAGAATGGGAAACACAGTTGATAAAGGTAGAAAGGGCTACCTCTAGGGCCAGGACTATAATGAATAATGTGATTGAGCTGGTGAATGATAATTTATATGGAGCCAATTTAATTTTTTATTGTTCCCCATGAAATCTTCCAAAGGCGAAAGTGTTATAGAATCAATGGAAGCAAGATTTGGCCACCAAAGATGAACAGCTCAACAGAGTACAAAGCCTTAACTGGGATGCGTATTGGTCCTTTTTGGTCAAGACACACAACCAACAGATGACCATCAGGTGCCTTATCGATGCCATTGATCGCATGATGCCCGAGCTTTCAGATGCCACATACATAGGACAACTACACTCTAGGATGAGTCATCCTCCAGAAATTCAAAACATGCTCTCCATTTGTCGGTTATGGATACAAGAGAAGAAATAGATGCAATGAATCTCTTCAAAGGATATCGCAATACTATTGTTGAAATTCAAATCCTAGATTTTAATGTATGCAGTTCTAACGACTCTCAGCGATTTTTGTGGACAATTTGTTTTAATTTTATTATAAAAACCCTTTCATGTTATTTTAGAAAGGGTCCTCAATTTTTATAAAAGTAGACTTGAGAATTTTTCACTTCTGCACTTCTTAATTTATTTTTGTAAGCCGCGGATCAAGGCTTCAGATTTTTGTGAAAGAGCTTCATGAAGACCTACATTTTTTGTATCTCCTTGGAGTTTTTGGAATAAGAAGGTGGAACCAGGGTGTTACTTACATAACGAGACTCAAATGCATTTGGTATTTCTATCACTGTTCTTTTTGTCTTGTTTTTATTAACATTCCATTGATTTGCTATTGTTGATGTACTCACATGCTTCAAACAACTCTATATTATGTCACTTCTGAATGATTTAGAATTGTTATATTAAAGATATATGTCAGCAATAAATATTAGTATGTTATGCGATATGTTTTCACAATTACTTTGTTTAATTTCTTAAACAAAGTAATCATTATTTAAATGCATCTTTCCGTGGATAAGTAAATAATCTATATTATTATTTGTCTGCTAGGAATCATCAAGAATCACATTATTATGAGATTACCCGGGTTATATAGATATATCTGTATATTTTAGAGTTTATAGATTAAATCACCTATCATTTTTTTTATACATTTAAAACACTCATTCATCAAACCATACTTTATGGGGAAACTGGTCCCATAATATCCAGTCAGAACCACCATACCAAACAGAGAAGGATTTGTAATAAGGTCTGAACCGGGTGGTTATCCCCAATGTTGGTGCTACGATTTTAGAGACATCAACATTTTTGGCACTAGGAGGAGGGCCTAACTATGAATGGTGATTAAATCTAAATCCATAGGCCATTTTAAGAGTAAAAATCCCTCACCATCTCCTCCAACTTCTACTTCACATTCTAGATCTCCTATTCCTAAGTGAGAAGTTGAAAAGAAAAATAAAACACCCATTGTTGAAACCCTAAACACACCAGACAATTCTTCCCTTGAACCCCTTGAAGTACAATCTTTGATTAATAAACTCCAAGCGTTTTCAATATCCCAAGAAGAGTCTGAGTTATCCCAAGGTAGTGTGACTTCGCAATATATCCCATCATAGCTGCTTATTAGGGAAAATAGTGAAAAACTTGGTATTCCACCAGTTGAATTCCCTCTACCAAGTCGAAAAAGGGCTAGGAAGACACCATTAGAATCTAACAGTGAGACTTTGTCCTCATCATCGTCCATTCCATCCATACCATTGCAAGGTCATCCATCTTTTTCCCAACTTCAGATCACTTTCAACATCTTTGTCACCCTCTTCTACTGTTAGCTCAACGATGGCACATGATCAACCTCAACCAAGGCCATGGACCAACCCAGGAGTTGTCAGAATGCCTGCACCTTTGAGCCAATTGCCAACACATCCTGAAAAATGGTTACCAGAATTTAATCCTGACACTAGCCTGTTAGTAGAAGAACATATAAACAATTTCATGCTATCAATCAACTTGAATGGATTAACGGAAGAAGATGTTGTTGTTAGACTATTTCCATACACTCTACAAGGAGCAGCAGGATCATGGTACTTTTCATTACCACCAGGGTCTATCAATAGCTGGGATGCTTTTTAGGAGAAATTTCTAACTAAGTTTGGAGATGATAGGTCTACAACAACTTTGATTAATGATCTCTCCAATCTGAAATCCGAATCAAAAGAACCCATCAAAGACTTCAACTCACGCTTTAATAAGTTGTTGAATAAAATTCCTGTGACATCCAAGCCTAGTGAGGAAGTCTGAAATGAATGGTATATTTCTGCCTTGCCTTCAAACATAGCCATCTTCGTTGATAGGGCTGCTAAACCAACATTAGCAGAAAATATGAAGGAAGCAATCACTATTGAAAAACGTATCCTTGCTTTGGAAAAGAAAAACTCTCTAGAAGAAAGGAAATCCAAAAAAGTTACCTTTAGAGATGATTCAAAGAAGAAAGCAACCAAGGATCCATATGACATGGAAGGTTTACAAAAAGTTCTTAAAACTATGTCTAATGAAATGGTTGAAATAAAAAAGCAGGTAGCTGAAACTTCTACGAAAAGACCATTTAGGAACTTTAAAAGAAATCAGCCAACTAATCCTAAACCACCTAATGCTATATCTAATGCAGAATATGATCTGGATGATGATGAAGATGAAGATACAGTTTTATCAGTTGAAGAAACAGAAGAAGATGAAACAGTTGAATGTCATGGAATGTGGGACTTTATCTTACCCAACTCTGATAATGAAAGTGAAGAGGAATCTCTCCCAGTAAATACCAGAAGAAAAAGTATAGTAGAGCCTAATCAAGAAAATTCAAAGAAGAAAAACTCAAGTCCTGTTACTAAAGACAAAGCTCCCACAAAGAAAACTCCAGTTGTGTCTCCCCACAATCAACCATCATCCTCCAATCCTCCCTCATCATCTAAAATGCTAGTAGTTTTAGATTCCATGGATTATAAAATTGTGGAACACATGAAGAAGACTCGAGCAAATATTTCTTTGGATGAAATTAGCAAGCTCAAACATCAACAAAAATTGTTGCTTAAAGAAGTAAATGCAGTACCTTATTCTCCTCTTCCAACTAGTGTATTATCCAAGGCTGTTAGAGGATCAGGTAAGCCACCATTTGATAAGGTAGATGCTACTGATGTTGTTTTAATTGGGGATAGGTCAAATTCTCATACTCCTCCTTTTCTCTTGACTTATGAGATCTACAATAGAAATTTGCATAACTTCTTTATAGATTCAGGGGCTTCATCAAATATAGTGCCAGCCTTAGTTTGCTCGAAGTTAAATATTAAGCCCCAGAAATCTGCAGTTCATATTGTTCAATTAGGTTGAACTAAGGTTCAAGTTTTAGGAGAAATTAATTCGGTTACTATCAGATTATCAGCTCATCCCAGGGTTGTCCAAAGAATTGATATAGTAATTGCTGACATCCCTGAGTTTTATGGTTTCATCCTTAGCAGAGATTGGTTTGAAAAACTTCACGGTTATATTTCGACTGATTGGCCTCACATGTGGCTTCCCTATAATGGGAAACCAAATCAAATCAGAATAGATCACGAAAAACATTTGACGCATACAGTAACTGAGTTTGAAGAAGAAAATCAACCTGTGGCCTTCAACAATAACATTCTTGGAAACTATTCGGTTGAATCATTTTTGGGGAATTTTGATGCTCATCAATCTTCTTTTCCTGTTAATAGTTTCATGTCAAAAATCATAAATTTCTCCCATACTGATACCTCAAAGTGTGTTAGTGTTGTAGATGAACTTGTAAATAAACCTGTAAATAAGCCTTTATTTTGGTCTTTGTATTTTGATGGATCAAAATCTAATTATGGTGCATGAGCAAGATGTATCTTAGTTAGTCCAGAAGGAGAAAAATTGATGTTATCATGTAGATTAGAATTTGAGTGTACCAATAACACTGCAGAATATGAGGCATTGATTCAAGGGCTCTATAAAGCAATAGGCCTGAATATCCAATATCTGAAAGTATTTGGTGATTCCGAAGTTTTCATTAAGCAAGTGAGAAATACTATCTATTGTCTCTTGGGGCATCTCAAACATTATCAATCACTTGTTCAACATCTCATAACTTATTTTCTGGAATTTGACATTTCTACTATTCCTGGATCATAGAATGCAGCAGCCAATCTTTTGGCTAATGGTTCTTCTAAATTCCTTCCATCCGAGGATTATAGTCCAGATAAATTTTCTTTTAAATTAATTTTTCGGCCATCTGTCCCAGATAATGTCACCAATTGGCGTGTGTTCAATCATGATGAGGATATCTTAAATTTCTTCACTTTTGAAGGATCTTATGATGATCAGATTATTGATTAAAGGGATAATGATCTTCAATTAAAGCAAAGACTCAATGAAAATCCTATTCCTAAATCTGTCATCAAGCTATAATACCTTTACGATATTAAGGATAGATTCAAAAAGGTCACTAATTCAAAACTTCAAAGTTCCACTTGAAGGTTTGAATTAGTAAATCTCAGCACTGAGGCCAAACCACAAAATGTCAATCTAGGACTTGGACTTTCATCAGATGAAAGATTTGATTTCATTAGATTATTAAACAAATACAAAAATGTTTTCTCTTGGAATTATGAAGATCTGAAAACTTATGATACCTCTATCATTCAACACACAATTCCAATGATTTCTGATGAGAAACCTGTACAACAAAAGCTAAGAAAAATTCACCCATATCTTGAAAGTCAAATCAAAGCAAAGTTGAATAAGCTCCTTAAAGCCAAAATAATCTTTCCTGTCAGACATTCTAAATGGGTCTCAAATTTAGTACCTATAAGAAAAAAGCATGGTGATATTAGGATTTGCATAGATTTTAAAAATATCAAAAAATCATGTCAGAAAGATAATTTCCCATTACCAACAATGGAGTAGATACTTCAATTAGTAGTTGGCTCAGAGTTAATGTCTTTTCTTGATGGTTTTTCAGGATACAATCAGATACTGGTACATCTAGACGATAGATTAAAGACTACATTCAGAACTAAATGGGGAACATATGCTTATCAGAAAATGCCTTTTGGTTTGATAAATGTTGGAGCTACTTTCCAACGAGCCATGGATATAGCCTTCAAAGGTTTGATCAATAGGACAGTCATTGTTTACTTAGATGACATAACTGTCTATTCTAAGAAAAAGAGCAATCATCTGCATGATTTAAAACAGATCTTTGAACGTTGCAAAAAATATGGGATTTCTTTAAATCCCAAGAAATCATTCTTTGCTCTTAATGAAGGTAAACTCTTAGGGTTTATTGTATCCAAAGATGGCATATACATTGATCCTGACAGGATAAAAGAGATTTCTGATATCAGTTTGCCACATAATAGGAAATCTATGCAATCATTTTTGGGACAGATAAATTTTGTGAAGAGATTTGTTCCTCATTTTTCTCATATAGTTTTTCCCTTGCAATCCATGATAAAGAAAAATTCAATCTTCAAATGGGGACATAATGAAAAAGAGGCTTTTGACTCGATCAAATAAGCAATCATTAATGTTCCTGCATTGAATACTCTGAATTTTTCTAGTCATTTTATTTTGTATACTTTCACCACTGAAACATACGCTACTGTTTTAACACAGATCAATGACCAACAAGTAGAAGCACCCATATCTTTCTTTAGTTCTAATTTGCAGGGTGTTGAGCTCAACTATTTTGAAGTTGGAAAACAAGCTTTCCCTGTATTTAAGTCTATCAAACACTTTAGACCATTCCTCCTAAAAACACACACTAAAGTAATAGTCCCATTCTCTGTAGTGAGACAATTGCTAGTTCAAAGAAAAGTAGGAGAGAAGAGAGCTAACTGAGTAACAGCTTTACAAGAGTATGATATTGATATTAAACCAGTGAAAATTGTTAGAGGCAAAGGTATTTGCAGGTTATTGGCAGGAGCTTCCAATATTCCAGACCATGAAGATTCAGATAATACTACACAAGTAAATGAGATAAGTATCATTAATTATGAATCTCAATATGTTGATCTGATCTTTTACTTAAAAAATGGATATGCTCCCCCTGAATTCAGCTACAAAAACAAATGTCCCTTAAAATTAAAATCCAAACACTATGAAATCATTGAGAATGTGTTATTCAGGAGAAGCTATTATTCAATTTTATTAAGATGCCTTGAAAAAACTGAAGCACAAACGGTTTTGCAGGAATTGCATGATGGTCCAGCAGGTGGACATTTTGGAGGAGACACTATAGCTCACAAAATACTACATGTTGGATATTATTGGCCGAATTTGTTTAAAGATGCCCATGACTACATAAGGAAATGTAAGATATGCCAAACTGCTAGTGGAAGACAAAGGAAACCAGCGTTTCCTTTATAACCAGTTAACATTGAGAAACCATTTGAACAGTGGGGGCTTGATATTATAGGAGAGATCATTCCACATTCTTCCTAGCAACATAGATACATCCTCACGGCCACAGATTACTTCACAAAGTGGGTAGAAGCAATTCCACTAAAGGTAGCCAATTCTGATGCGATTATTGAATTTATTGATCAGTTCATCATTACAAGCTTTGGTTTACCTAACGCGCTTATTTTTGATAATGCATCTTATTTTTCTAGGAATAGTATAATTGAATTTTCTCTTGAGAGAAGTTTTAAGTTAAAATACTCTGCAAATTACTATCCTCAAGGAAATGGCTTAGCAGAGTCAACTAACAAGAATCTCATCAATATTATTAAAAGAATTGTTGATCAAAACCAAAAGAATTGGCATAAATCTTTAATATTTACATTATGGGTAGATCGCATAACTCAGAAGGCCTCAATAGGTACTTCTCCTTTTAACTTGGTGTATGGGAAGGATGCTATAATACCACCAAATTTCGCACTCCCATCTCTAGCCCTAGTACAATTCATTGAAGAAATTCCTTCTTCCTCTATTCAATTAAGGTTTGATCAAATTCTTAAATTGGATGAGGAAAGAGAAAAGGCCAAAATTACTCAGGCTAAACATCAGCAAGTCATTAAATATTATTTTGATGCAAGTTCTTCCGGCTCAAAAACATTACATATTGGTAATCTCGCTTTGAAATAGGACAAAGCACATGAAGACAAAGGTAAGCATACCAAATTTCAGAAGATGTGGCTTGGACCATTTCAGATTGTTGAAAAGATAGACTCATCAACATTTCTACTGCAAAACTTATCAGGAAAGAGAGATTCTCTTCCTGTGAATGGGCTTATCCTAAAGAAATTTTTTTCCTAAGGAGGTAACCCCTTCTTACCTGTACATATTCTTTATGCAAGCTAGTTTCTTTTGGAAAATAATGTTGTAGATAGTTACCATTGGCTTTTCACTATTGAAAATTTCTTTGAAAGAATATTGTGAATACTTGCTTTTAAAAAATAGAAACTTTCAAGGAAATAATTATAGTTTTGGAAATTAGATAAAACATGAAACTCTGAGATCCTCTTTAAATTTGTGAAATCTTCCAAACCTTCAAAATACAGTAAATCATTTTGACTTTTATCAGTTGAGAAGGGTTATTTATAAAAAGGTAAAGACTTTCTGTAGCTAAGCATCCACAACTCTAGAATTGACATCCATAAACTCTTAAGGAGTAAGTCATTCACCTCATCCACTAGGTTTATGATTTTTTAGAGTGTAATTCTAAAATATATCTGATTTAAAAGATAAGAGGTCTCATGACAAGCCTGCTTACCATGATCATAGGGAACTAATTAAACTGATATTACCAATAATGCATATCAAAACAGGGTAATGGCTTATAATCATAAGACAAGGGTTCTCATTACAAGCCAACTTGTTCAGTTCAATTACAACCAGTGAATGGCATTGTCATTTTCTGGCTCTCAAACCAGGATAATGGCTTTTATCCGAAAAAAAAAAGAAAGATGAAAATGCATGTAGATATATCTTTCTCGATTTCTCTTTAAAAGGTTATACTCTTAGATGGATGGGACAATGAATGATTGATGGTTAAAAGGTAACCTTGTCAAGACTATAGATGCTTGCTGGTAGCAGAGGCACTACCTGTGACAAAAGAGTAAATTTAAAAGCTAAGTTGGAATAGCCCTCTACTTTATCTTTAACAACCATTTGGAAAGTTGCAATGCGATCAGAGTCATAGCAAAACCCTCATCGCAAAGTTTTAATGAAAATAAGCCATTTATAAAAAATATGATGTGATATAACTATTGCATCTCGCACATCATTAATCCCAAGGAATGACTTATAGCATTTCGTTGAAAGCATGCGATGCAATAAGGCTATCGCAATTGCATATCGCCGATTCATAAGAAAGCATCCAAAACACTCCATTGAAAAGTTGTGATGCGACATAATTATCGCATATTGCGCTCTCGATAAAAGCGAGTAATAGATACTATGAATACATGCAATATAGGGATAAATCAGTTATAAAGAAAAAACATGATTTGCCAAGTTTGAAAAGAAACCCGCCATCTCCTCATGCTAGCTCAGCACTCATTGCAATCACAACAATAAAAAGAAACCTTTCGAGCATGGCGCTTGTAACTCCTGATTTGCAATACATGATGGCTCCACAAATATTAAAATAATACAATCGCAAATCGCAAATCGCAAATCACAGAGTCACGACACCTGTTCCATAAGGAGCGTTACAAAACCTCCGATGCGACATATATTACTTCAACATTAAAGTTTCACATTATGAAGTTATGGTAAAGCATTAAGTGGTAGTTATGGTTAAGTCCTTTAAGGATTTTATCCGTGGTGGCTATGTACAATGTAAGATCTTTTGCATCTAATATGCATAACTACTTTTAGTCTGTAATTTGTGTATTATCTCCTCTCAAGTTTTTCGCCTATTACGCTCCTCTTTCTCATTTTGCAATGTTAATCCAGAATCACACAGTTGGTTAAGATGCCTAAGAAATATTGAAAGACAAAGGCCCCCATTACAGTCGAAGAAGCACAAGGAAAATTGTTGTTAAGTTTAGATACTACATGTTGTTTTCGGGAAAACTAGTGTCCTTTTGATCGACTAGCCCTCTAGGATTAGCATCTATCCTAGAAACAAACAATCAAAGCAATTTGGGATTTCTTCTATGTATGATAGATAAGAGAGAGGCAAAGGAACTGACCTGGATCTTCATCTAACTCCTTGCTTGATCTCTATCCCCCTTGACAAAGCTTGCAACTCCTCTCCTACTTATCCTGCTTAGAGAATACCTGTAGAAACACAGTAACAAAACACCATCAAAGCATCTTGATCTATTATATCATCAGCATTGTAGGATCAGAAATACAATGAACATACAATGTCATTCACAAATAATAACATTCACAATTGCATAGTTGTATGGAAGAAAACTCAAAGAAATTTATTAAATAGAAGGGAGAATTACAACCCAGCTGTCTGATCCAGCATCATCCTCCTAGCATCAAAGCTATCTTCACCTCATGAAAAGCAAGATCACACCAACAATACAATGCTCTTTCTCAACCACAAACTATCAGCACTTCCTTGCAAATTACAAAATTCCAGCCCCTAGATCTCTCATATGAGGGATCCATTTATAGATGTGTGCAAGGGTGTGAGTCATCTTTGGGGTTTTGATTACTGTCATCCCACTTGTTGTTTTTGGTTCCACTTGGAGATTTCTTGGATCTCTTAATCATCCCTGTGAAAATTCAGAGAGGCAAGTGTTATAGGAGAAGTTTCTAGAAGATTCCATGAGCATCCACTTAGCAAACTATCTTGGACATTTGTCCATCCTCGCTCATTACACCCTACAGAAGGCCTCATCAGTATGCATCGTACCTGGCTAGTGTAGGAGTCAGTATGCATCACACCCTAACAATGGAGCAGTCATTATGGTCTTGTTTTGACCAGTTCTGGATGGTTTTTCAGGTGGAACTTTTGGGGAATGATGTAATCAGTTGACCATGATCCTTTAGGGTATGAAACAACACTTTTAGGGGTTAAAGAGCCCTAGTTTATCGACATATAAGATTGGGGTTGCAGTGCCCAAATATGTCTATAACAATTGCCCCCTAAAGCACAAAGTCGTAAATCTTTGATGTCGAATGAAATGCTTTATCATGAGGATCTGAGTTTTTCAAACTGGAAGGTGACCTGTATAAGATACAATACAATACATCATCATAATATAATTTTCATGATCTAGTTGAGGCGAGCATTCCCATGCTCAACTTTATAAATTCATTTCATGTACATAGAAAAGATAGTCGTCTGCATATGCAGACTGGTGATTCTTCAAATGTAGATTCATCATCCCTGGCTCGGATGACCATCTGTGCAGCTTTTGTGTACATTTGATGTCTTTATATCCCTAAATATATCACAGCCCGGATGGATGAAACTAGATCCGGGGTCTTCAATCTCCTTCAATCTTCGCCTGATGTACAAGTCAATCCATGTGAAGGTATGTTCTGAAGTTGAACATGGAGAGACATCACCTAATTACCAGCCAATAATGTGAGCTGTTAACAGATGCGAGAGGAATCACTGATAATGATAATGACCCTCAATGTACTATAGTACAATTCACGTGGTGTGAATATATGATCTGATGTCAAACACCACGCAAAATCTTTCGATCGAAGGCCATTGATGTCAACCTGTCGGCGGAAGTGAGAAACTTGCCATTGAGACATGCAAGCTTCAAAGTATTGAAAGGAGTGTTTCTAAGTCAACTTCTTGGATAATGAGCTAATGTCGACAAGAAGTGACCCATCGTAGGAGGGCCTTAATGTATCCCACATCTATGACATGAAACGAAGCAAATGATCTTCTAGAGGTGAAAACGATCTGACGACACAAGGTTCAAGAATGGCAATCATGAAAAATGGAGGGTGAAGGTATTGTCGTGGATGAGGAATTAACTGGATGGTGGTTTCTCAACTGAGTGACTTCTCTTGAACATATCAGCGACACTGAGATGGATTCGTAGCATTAACCCCAATAGATGGATGGTGCAGAATACCAATGGTGAAATGACCGGTGAACAAAATATTCCAACCTGACTCAATCAAGGTGACGGAGTGAAAGTGTCATGTTCAAGAACGACCTACTACCATAAAATTCTTCAAGTTCTCTTCCCTTTTTCCTCAGTCATTTCTGACCAGTACCTCTTAATTTTTGTCAAGCTTGAGGAGGATAACATATGCTTGTTCTATAATTTTCCCTTCGGGCATGTTAGAGCCTAGATTTGCCTCAGGTTGAAAAGGCAAGATTCTAGGTCCACATCAAACCACGCACAACCTTGTAGCTAGCCCTATGAGGATAGGAGAGGGCTCTCTCCGAGTCAATCTCAGCGAAAAGTGTTTTAGTGGGGCTTGAGATGACTTAAAATGGGGACTGATTTTAGGCTAGTAAATAAATATGAAAGAGGTAATTGATTGAATGCCTAAATTTTGTAGGGTGTATGGGACAAAGGACAGCGTGAGCTGGGAAATTAAATCAAAGACACAGAGTATTTCATGAGGCAAGATAGGCAGAAAGTTTAGCAATCAAATTTATATAATATGGAGTGGAAAGACTATTGAGAGGTTGAAAAGGGCATAGTAAATGAATCCTTTTCAAACAGAAGAAGAGACACAAAGCATGAATGCCTTCCCAAGGAAGAGCAGTATACTGGATTCTACCTTTCTTACTTAAAAGAATTCAATTGGAAATGATTATGAATGAAATGTAAAACATAACAAGATACATCTGAAATAGAAAGAAGACACATATGCCAAACTCATGCCACATGAATCTCAAGAATCAGAGCTGCATCATTTTATTAATTTCCTGGCCAAACTGTACAGTGAAGCGCTGAGTTTTCTTCCACACCTTTCCCAGAACTCAGACCTCTTTTCAAATGATTTACAATACAATAATAAACTCAACTATGAGAAAACAGATCGACCCAAAAATAGGGATTGTTTAATCATTATTAACAAAAGATGAAAAGCCAACCATCTGTAAAGGAGCAGCGTTACATTTTCTATTCGAAACTGTTGATGACCAATAAAGAGGTGAAAGTTGTAGGTGTAAATCCATTTGAATCGCAACTGAAGACAAAAATAGGCAGTTCATTCCTATTTCTCTGCTATGGTTCATATCTTCATTTTAAGTTTAGACTTTCAGTTTTTTACTGTTCACTTTCCTTTTGCCGTTTGAATGAAGGCTAACTTTAAATAAAAATAATTTTGAATTTTGCCTTTAATGAAAGGAAACGGAATTCCGCCAATCCCAGCCCATGATAAAAACTAACACTCCTTGGATCTCTTGGGCCATGCCCTAAGATAGCTGTAGTTTTCCCCATCAACCCCTCCAAAATTTGTCTGACATTTTTATTCACTGACACAATTTTTTACAAACACACAATTCGATGACATGCATAAGGTGAAGGTGGTAGATTTTAGTTTAGTTAATCCAGCAGTTTCTAGCTATATATCAGGCCTGTGTTCGTATTCATAGGATGGTATGATAATTCTATAGTGACCATCCTGCCTTTGTGGGTGATCTTATTTGTTGTCGCGGGCATTAAGCCGAATGGAATCCAAGAATGAACCTGCTCTGTACTCCTTGGAAGTCAGTAGATTCATAAACTCGGCGAAGTTTGTGTCGCGGTATATTGGCGGGTGGTGTTCATCAGTGAGCTCGGGTGCAGGACCAATGTTTGCTTCAAAAGGCAAGCTCATGAAAGCCGCCACCGATATACGCGGCTTCTCTGCGTTCACCACTACCCGGTGCATCACGCTCTTGTATCTTCCATTGCTCAGAACCTCTATATGATCGCCTATGTTTATTGTTAAAGATTTGGGCAATGGTCGTATTGCTTCCCATTGGCCTTCGTGGAGCACTTGAAAGCCTCCAATCGAGTCTTGAGCGAGAACGGTAATGCAGCCATAGTCTGAATGCGGTGGTATGCCTAAGGTAAGCTCTGGCTCTGGACAAGCAGGATAGTAATTGAGAACCATAACTTGGCTGCCCTCATCACTGAAACTGTTTTCTACAATATACTTGTTGTGGGGCAATCCCAAGCTCTCCACCACTACACTCATTATTCTCACAAACAACCGCCTCACGTCTTTGCTATATGATGATACCACGCTCCTACAGCAAAAGAATTGGATTCGTTTTTTAAAATTTGATGTAGTAGTGGCATAATCCTGCTTGGAGGCTATGTGCGCCGCGCGCACACCCAGTGTGCCGAGTCTCCTGGATGCGCCGCGCCAGAGACAAAATGCACTGTGGCAGGAGGCCCAGTGCATCGCGCAGCCTATGTGCGCCGCGCTCTAACCCAATGTGCCGCGCAGCTCTGTTTCAACACAATTTCGACCTCCAAAAACTGAATTTGCTTCTCCATGTTTTCGCTTCGGTTCTCTGATGTTATTTGGCGTGCAAATGAAATGTTGGAACACAAAAATGTCTCTTATGACAGGGATTTGATTTTTGACTTGTGCACACCCACTTTCTGAACTTTGGCACTTTTGCATTTAATACAACTCTGTCTTTTGGTTTCCTCACTGATTTTCTGAGCTTGAATGATGAAATTGTTCTTGATTTTTTTGCAGGGATGGTGGCATTTGGATTTCGGCAAAGGATGACCAGAGGCTGCATTTGAAGTACTCCATGGTGGAAAACTTTAAAATACATATTTTTCACAAAAAACAAATTTGACGATTTCTTCTTCAAAACAGAGTTTTGAAGAAGAAATATCCTTGAGCATTATTGACGATGACAATCCTGAAATGAAAACTTATTGAAGACATCCTCATGGCCTGTGGGCATTATTCGACATTCTGAAGACCGAACCTTAGACCTAGTGACTAAAATAACTCTTTGCTGACCTAGACATCAAACAGGACTGTAAATAACCTTAAAATTGATTTTATGAACTTCGATGAACAGACCTGAGCCAGCAGGTACAAAGCATGAGGGGTAATGACTGACAAGACCCTTCCGTCAGATTATGGCATGCCCCTAGCAGAATGCAGATGAATAAACGGAATGAGACACCTAAAAATGAAATGCAATAAGAGAAATGATCTCTGATGGAGGGATGTAAAGACTGACTCTAACAGGGCAAACCTATTACTATGTTTTAGCGAGTCTAGCGACAGTGAAACTCGTTCTTGTCTAGGTGGACAAGTTTGTCGCTATTGTTTTAACAAGTTTAATGACAAAGACAACTCAGTCCTTTTCATTTTTAGAGAGCTTGAAAAGGAACGAAAAGGAAACTCCAACAGTTCTTTTTCATAGCATAATCCCTTAAGTCCAAAAAAGGATAAAACAATACAGAAGCGATGACTTTTCGATCACTTTACTGAGCCGAAAAGACAAGCGCTTGAACCTTTTTGTGAGATAATCCCTCAGGTCCAAAAAACATTAATATATACAGGAGGAATGGCACTTCCAATCACTTTAGCGATCTGGAAAGGCCAATAGCTCAACAATCTTTTCATATTTAACGAGTCTGAAAAGAGTTTAAAGGAGACTCGTTTTTTGAGGAACGAGTGGTGTTTAGGGTAGCAACTGGTTCTAGGTAAGCTTGGAACTTCTCAAAACATGGTGATGTGAAGAGGTTGGCTAACAGGACCACTCGTCACAACTGTTCCTCAAAACGGTAAACAATCAAGTGGAAGTGTATGATCAGCCAAAAGGATGGAGGTGATGGCAGGAAGACAACCAAGGCTCAAAAGGTTGATAGCATGGCAATCACAAAGGTTATTTACCGAAGGTGGGTTCATTTTTTAATGAGCTTGAACCATGGGGAACTATGCTCAGTGGTAGGTTTATTTTTTAACGAGCTTGAACCATGCGATAACATATGCTCAGGTGGTGGTCAAAAATGTTTAATTCACTATTTAGCACATCATATTCTTTCATTGGTCGTTCAACCTACTCAATCACTCCATCAAACTGATTAGAAATACATATATATGTATGAAAAATGAGTTAAAACTAACATTTTACTTGAAGTACGTGAATAGTAAACATAAAAGTAGTTTTACCTTTCATTTTCATCATTCTATTTCAAATTTGGGATTTTGGAGATCTAGAGTGGTTTTCCCCCTCAAAGTACACCAATTGATTTTGAGAGATCTGGTGGACTATTCTCTGCACTGTCAGGACCAGGTAGGAGCTAACCCTGAGCTCTTCATTTTCATTCCATCTTTCTTTGATTCTGAGCAAGTTTTTTCACATTTCTGGGCCCTTGGGGTTTGAAGATCTCGTTCCCCAATCATCGCACCTTGCCAATATCGAAAGGTGTGATTCATACTAAGCTGCCAACTGGCCAGTCAATATGCATCCCACCTTGCTCAAAGGCAGGGTGCAATGGGCGCAGAAGGGCATCTTTACACAATGATTTTTCATCAAAATTTTGCCTGTTTTTGCTCAAATTTGGATCCTAACTCATCTTTTGTTTGCATTTGAGATTTTTGTTGGATCAAGATGGTTATCACATAGCGTGAACGTGAACATGAAGGAAAGGACATGATCACTTTACATGACTCGGGCACAGTTGCTGCATTAAGAAACTATGGCTTGCTGAAGTTCTTCTGCATATCCATCATGAGGCAACAAATCAGTTTGTTGCAGTATTTTCTCGATGCTTGGGATCCGATTGACCAGGTATTCCAGATTAGAGGTAAATCCATTTCATTTACATTTGAGGAAATTTACTTTCTGACATGGTTATCGAGGCGTGGTTCCCCTCTTTCACTTTCAGGATTCGCTCGTGGGGGTGAATCCATGAAAGATTACATTCATTAGTTCTACAGAGATGGATGTCAGCCCAGCAGAGATGGCAAGATCAATATCTGGGATTTCATTGATCGGCCCCTGAGGACCATTTTATTTACCTTTGCTAGATTGGTTGGTAGTGCGGCTTTACATTTGGCAAACAGATCTTACATGCAGTATGCCCTGGAATGCCTGGAACCGAAGGTGTTCAACTAGTGCGAGGCAGTACTTCCTGTCATAAAAGAACAACTCTCCAAAGTAAAGAATGGAAGAACCAATAATTTTGGCTATGGTTCCATATTGACTGCTTTTGCCTTGGAGAGGATTCCACTGATGCAACCTCAGAACATTTCACTAGGATTGCTAGCACCGAGGGAACCATGATGCAAAGATGGGTTGATCTTATGGCCAGACATGCCGGTCAGTCACATATTTCCTTCTCTGATGCCTTTTTCGAGTGGTTCGACCTGTTAGAGCCTAAATCTGCCTTAGGCTGAGGAAGGCAAAATTCAGGATAACCACAAACCACGCTCAGCCTCATCGCTAGCCCTACAAGGACAGGAGAGGGCTCTCTCCGGTTCAATCTCAGCGAAAAGTATTTCAATGAGGCTTGAGATGAATTGAAATGGGAAATTGATTTTAGACTAGTAAATGGATATGAAGGAAGTAATTTATTGAATGACTGAATTTTCTGGGCTGTATGGGACCAAAGGATAGCAGGAGCTGAGAAATTAACTCAACGATACAGAATATTTCGTGAGGCAAGATAGGCAGGAGGTTTAGCAATCAAATTTGAAATATTATGGAGTGGAAAGACTGTTGAGAGGGTGAAAAGGGCATATGAAATGAAATCCTTTTCAGACAGAAGAAAACACACAGAACATTTTCACAAGGCAGAGAAAATAACATGGATTCTACCTCTCATACTTAAAAGCATTCAATTAGAAATGATCATGAATGGATGGTAACATAACAAGGTACATATGAAACAGAAGGAAGAACAAATTGCTAAACTCATACCACAGGAATCTCAGGAATCAGAGCTGCATTATTTCATTAAAATCTCTACCAAAACTGTACAATGCAAGTGCTGGGTTTTTCCTCCACACTGCTCCCAGAAACTCCAACCCTTTACAAATGATTTTCAATACAATAAATAACCTCAGAAGTGGGAAAGAAAATCGCTGAAGATAGGGAGTCGTTTAATCATCATTAGTGAACTAAAGCTGAAGAGCCAACCGTTTGCCAAAGGAGCAGCGTTACATTTTGCACCCAAACAACCGATGGAGAGGTCAAAACTTGCCCAACTTTCTTGGCCATGCACCAGAAGTCATGATTTTTCATGCCAAATCCAATGATGTAAACTTTTTTCAATTTGGAGCTCCCTAGCAAAAGCGCGCGCCACGTGCGCGACGCACAGGGAAGTGGCACGACGCATAGCGCTTTTTGCAGGAGACTTTTGGATGCCTTCCCGATGTCCAAATTGGGCGCAAGATAGCTCTTTCGAAAGGTATTTGGAGTTCATTTTCCTTGTAAAAAAAGTAAATCTCCCAAGACTAGTCAAAATGTTCCAAATGAGGCTGCATCAAGGAAGAGTGTTATTGCAGTCAACTTTTGAAGGTGTTCCTAAACTCCAAATTGATCTCATGATAGCTCATTGGAAATATCTTTGCATCTAGTTATCATTTTACTCATCAAGCAAGTCATTTGGCTAACCATGCTAGAAGAAAACTTGATTTATCCAAGGTCACTTTAGAGGTGTATCAATTCTCTCAAGGCAACTGTATTTTTGACATTTCTCTAAAACAATGACACCTGTGTAAAAAGTGAAGGAGGTTTTTCTTCCTTGGCATATTTTGGACAAAAAAATCTCTCAATTTTCCAAAATTCATCTTTTCTTGCTCCGAAACATAATTTGAGTGAATTATTGAACCTTCCTCTGGCCTGCAAGTATTATTGAAGCACTTTGAGAACAACAAATTTGCAAACCCTAGACCTACTGACCAAGTTGACTCTTTGCTTATCAAGCGATAAAAACAAGACTGTAAATGATTTCAAGACTGTTTTAATGAACTTTAATAAACAGAGCTGAGCCAACAGGACATGGCATAAGGGATAAATGAGTGACCAGACCCTTCTGTCAGATTCTGGCATGCCCCTAGCGGAATGCAGCTGAGTGAATGGATTGAGACTCCTAAAAATGAAATGCAGAAAGAGTTTTGATCTTTGACAGAGGACTGACAAGACCGACTCTAACATTGGCTCCAATGGGGATGGTAGCTCCAGCTCCTTCGAGGTGCCAAGAACTGCAGATCTCTGGAAGAGCTAGACAGTGCCTTCGTCCATTGGGCTATGGAGTCCATTATTTTGACCAACCAACCTGACTCAATTTATTGACTGGAAATTTGACTCAAACTAACTCGATACAAACTGAAATGACTGAAAACACTTGACCCTAACAAACTAACTCAAAAATGACAAAGACTTGAACTTAAAACTTAAAGTTTGGTGGTAGTACATGGCCACTTGTGTTTCTTACAAGGCAATACACGATCAAACTATATCAAAATGCCAATGTAACCAATCAAGCAGATGCCTTCTTGATTGATTCTCATGATCAGATCTTCTGGTCAACAATAGATACTTGTAACTGGGCATCTAAAAACATAGTTGACCATGGTCTCCTTCATCACTGAAATTTGCAATAATCCCCTTCACTTCTGGCTGCAACAAATTTTCCAGAGGATCGTGAAAAACATGAAAATTTACCTCCTGCTGAAGAAACAATGTGTCTTTCTCCTTTGATTCTGATCTTTCTTCATTATGTGCTTCAGCAAAATTATCTTCCAGGTCCTCAAAAAATTATGAACAAGTAGATGAGCAGATCGCCTTTTCAAAGAACATTTCAAAACATGAGACATATAAGGAAGAATATGAAAGGCAGTCCTGAATGGTTTGATCGGGTATAGTCTGAATATATTTTTGATCATCTTGATATGATATGACAACCAGATTATCATATTCCTTATTACATTCATCAATCATAAGAAAAGAAACTTCAGCTGATTCTTGATACTCAAACATGACATTTCTATCATCTACCAACGATTCATCCAAGGAAATTTTTTCACTTACTTGAGCGCAGATATCTTCTTTTTTTCCATGGACTGACTAGATTACCTCTTTATGAAGATCTAGTTCCGGTGGGATGGGAGCATTTAGATCTGTAACTTTGTTTTCTTCATGCAAGATGATCTCAACAGCAGAGTTTTCCTTTATGGGATTCAGCACAAGGTATTCTTGGTTGCCACAATCTGGATCTAAGTCTGAAAAGACTGACTTAACATTATCACATTCTGAAACTGAAACTTGACTTCTCTCCATGTTGTCTTCTTCTATGGAAAGATCTGAAACGACACTTTCTCTTTCATCACTTTCAGCCATACGTAAATCTTCAACCTGCTAATCCATAAAGCTGCTTATAGGATTGTCATCCCTTTTAGAAGAGGAAGAAGTTCCACCATCACCTTCTTGACCATGTGCACACTGTGGATCTGCTTTAACTAGAGCTGTAACATGACCGTGCAAGAGTTGATCTATCTCATCTTCAGACAAAGGAGATAATACTTTTTGTTTCCTTCTGCTCAAACAATGATTGTCTTCATTAATTTAAAGTGAAGGAGTGTACAAGTTTTCCGTATACTGCTGATCCATTTCATGTAAATCCTGTTGACTATTAAGATGCAAAATTCCTTCATCTTCCACCATACTAAAATCTTGATTCTGCTGCAAACTTTCATGATCGTCTTTATGCTACTGAAGTGGTTTTTCATACAATGCTTCCATGATTTCTCCATCCATTAAGTCATCCCGCCCATAAAAATTCTCAAGATCTTCAATAAAACTATGAACATGGCTACAACAGTCCTAAACTAAGGCCAAGGATGGATACGATTCTTTATACCTTTCAAAGAATATTGTATGAAAATCTTTTAAACAATGAATAGAAGTAGGTGGCAAACTTTCATACCAAGATCGGGCTTCGTCTTCCAGAGTAGCCATAAACATTTTCATCAAATAGTCTTTAGGAAAATTGATCTTTAGTTTATGCACGTGAATGTGAAATTTCACCAGATGAAGAGCAGCGTCATTACCTTCCACATTTCTGAACATAGGCAAATTCTGAAGCCAATCCACCTTGGGAATTTTATTCGGAAAACCTGGGATGTGATCTCGGCTCATGGGAGCTTATCTTCTTGCAACCTGCTCCATTTTGAAAATCTCAAAGCTACTGATCTCTCTGCAGTGGAGTCACCGTGAAGGATTGATTGTTGGATTCTTCAGTGAATGGAGGCGCCAGGTGAATCATTTCAACCTTCTTATGTCTGATTGCTGTTCACCATCAACAATCAGCTCTGAACTTGAGATATGTACTGGGGCAAACAATCTTCAAGCAAACCATTTTCTTCCCCAGTGGAGTCGCCACGATGTTAGAGCCTAAATTTGCCTTAGGCTGAGGAAGGAAAAATTCAGGATAACCACAAACCATGCTCAGCCTCGTAGCTAGCCCTATGAGGACAGGAGAGGGCTCTCTTCGGGTCAATCTTAGCGAAAAGTATTTCAATGAGGCTTGAGATGACTTGAAATGGGAAACTGATTTTAGGCTAGTAAATGGATATGAAGGAAGTAATTTATTGAATGACTGAATTTTCTGGGCTGTATGGGACCAAAGGATAGTAGGAGCTGAGAAATTAAATCAACGATACAAAATATTTCGTGAGGCAAGATAGGCAGGAGGTTTAGCAATCAAATTTGAAATATTATGGAGTGGAAAGACTGTTGAGAGGTTGAAAGGGGCATATGAAATGAATCCTTTTCAGACAGAAGAAATCACACAAAACATGAATTCTTTCACAAGGCAGAGAAAATAACATGGATTCTACCTCTCATACTTAAAAGCATTCAATTAGAAATGATCATGAATGGATGGTAAAACATAACAAGATACATATGAAACAGAAGGAAGAACAAATTGCTAAACTCATACCACAGGAATCTCAGGAATCAGAGCTACATTATTTCATTAAAATCTCTGCCAAAATTGTACAATGCAAGTGCTGGGTTTTTCCTCCACACTGCTCCCAGAAACTCCAACCCTTACAAATGATTTTTCAATACAATAAATAACCTTAGAAATGGGAAAGCAAATCGCTGAAGATAGGGAGTCGTTTAATCATCATTAGTGAACTGAAGCTGAAGAGCCAACTGTTTGCCAAATGAGCAACGTTACATTTTCCACCCAAACGACCGATGGAGAGGTAAAAACTTCCCAACTTTCTTGGCCATGCACCAGAATTCATGATTTTTCATGCCAAATCCAATGGTGTAAACTTTTTTCAATTTAGTTCTCCCTAGCAAAAGCACGCGCCACGTGCGCATCGCATAGGGAAGTGGCGCGGCGCATAGAGCCTGTGCATAACACTTCTTGCAGGAGACTTTTGGAGGCCTTCTCGGTGTCCAAATTGGGCTTAGGATAGCCTATTGGAAAGGCCTTTGAGTCTAATTTCGAACCCAAATATAATTTTTCAATTTGGAGTTCAGTTTCCCTGTCAAAAAGTAAATCTCCCAAGACTGGTCAAAATGTTCCAAATGAGGCTGCCTCAAGGCAGAGTGTTGTTGCAGTCAACTTTTGAAGGTGTTCCTCAACTCTAAATTTAGCTCATGATAGCTCATTGGAAATCTATTTGCGTCTAGTTATTATTTTACTCATCAAGCAAGTCATTTGGCTAACCAAGCTAGGAGAAAACTTGATCTTCCCAAGGTCACTTTAGAGGTGCATCAATTCTCCCGAGGCAATTGTATTTTTGACATTTCTCTAAAACCATGACACCTGTGTAAAACGTGGAGGAGGTGTTTCTTCCTTGGACTATTATGGACAAAAACCTCTCTCATTTTTCCAAAATCCATCTTTTCTTGCTCAGAAACATCATTTGAGTGAATTATTGAACCTTCCTCTGGCATGCAAGTATTATTGAAGCACTTTGAGAACAACAAATTTGCAAACCCTAGACCTATTGACCAAGTTGACTCTTTTCTTATCAAGCGATAAAAACAAGACTGTAAATGATTTCAAGACTGTTTTAATGAACTTTAATAAACAGAGCTGAGCCAGCAGGACATGGCATAAGGGATAAATGAGTGATCAGACCCTTCCGTCAGATTTTGGCATGCCCCTAGCGGAATGCAGCTGAGTGAATGGATCGAGATTCCTAAAAATGAAATGCATAGAGTTTTTATCTTTGATGGAGGACTGACAAGACCAACTCTAACATTGGCTCCAATGGGGATGGTAGCTCCAGCTCCTTGGAGGTGCCAAGAACTGCATATCTCTGGAAGAGCTAGACAGTGCCTTCGTCCATTGGGCTATGGAGTCCATTATTTTGACCAACCAACTTGACTCAATTTATTGACTGAAATTTGACTCAAACTAACTCGATACAAACTGAAATGACTGAAAACACTTGACCCTAACAAACTAACTCAAAAATGACAAAGACCTGAACTTAAAACTTAAATTTTGGTGGCAGTACATGGCCACCTGTGTTTCTTATAAGGCAATACACGATCAAACTATATCAAAATTCCAATGTAACCAATCAAGCAGATGCCTTCTTGATTGATTCTCATGATCAGATCTTCTGGTCAACAATAGATACTTGTAACTGGACATCCAAAAAAATAGCTGACCATGGTCTCCTTCATCACTGAAATCTGCAATAATCCCCTTCACTTCTGGCTGCAAAATTTTTTCCAGAGGATCGTGAAAAACATGAAAACTTACCTCCTGCTGAAGAAACAAGGTGTCTTTCTCCTTTGATTCTAATCTTTCTTCATTATGTGCTTCAGCAAAAGTATCTTCCAGGTCCTCAAAAAATTATGAACAAGCAGATGAGCAGATCTCCTTTTCAAAGAACATTTCAAAACATGAGACATATGAGGAAGAATCTGAAAGGTAGTCCTGAATGGTCTGATCGGGTATAGTCTAAATATATTTTTGATCATCCTGATATGATATGACAGCCAGATTATCATATTCCTTATTACATTCATCAATCATAAGAAAGAAACTTCAGCTAATTCTTGATACGCAAACATGACATTTCTATCATCTGCCAACGATTCATCCAAGGAAATTTTTTCACTTACTTGAGCGAAGATCTCTTCTTGTTTTCCATGGACTGACTGGATTACCTCTTTATGAAGATCTAGTTCCAGTGGGATGGGAGCATTTAGATCTGTAACTCTGTTTTCTTCATGCCAGATGATCTCAACAGCAGAGTTTTCCTTTATGGGATTCAGCACAAGGTATTCTTGGTTGCCACAATCTACATCTAAGTCTGAAAAGACTGACTTAACATTATCACATTCTGAAACTGAAACTTGACTTCTCTACATGCTGTCTTCTTCTATGGACAAATCTGAAACGACACTTTCTCTTTCATCACTTTCAGCCATACGGAAATCTTTAACCTGCTGATCCATAAAGTTGCTTACAGGACTGTCATCCTTTTCAGAAGAGGAAGAAGTTCCACCATCACCTTCTTGACCATGTGCACACTACGGATCTACGTTAACTGGAGCTGTAACATGACCATGCAAGAGTTGATTTATCTCATCTTCACACAGAGGAGATAATACTTTTTGTTTTCTTCTGCTCAAACAGTGATTGTCTTCATTAATTTCAAGTGAAGGAGTGTACAAGTTTTCCTCATACTGCTGATCCATTTCATGTAAATCTTGTTGACTGTTAAGATGCAAAATTCCTTCATCTTCCACCGTACTGAAATCTTGATTCGCTGCAAATTTTCATGATCATCTTTATGCTGCTGAAGTGGTTTTTCATACAATGCTTCCATGATTTCTCTGTCCATTAAGTCATCCCACCCATAAAAATTCTCAAGATCTTCAATAAAACTATGAACATGGCTACAACAGTCCTAAACTAAATCCAAGGATGGATACCATTCTTTATACCTTTAAAAGAATATTTTATGAAAATCTTTTAAACAATGAATAGAAGCAGGTGGAAAACTTTCATACCAAGATCGAGGTTCGTCTTCCAGAGTAGCCATAAACATTTTCATCAAACAGTCTTTAGGAAAATTGATCTTTAGTTTATGCACATGAATGTGAAATTTCACCAGATGAAGAGCAGCGTCATTACCTTCCACATTTCTGAACATAGGCAAATTCTGAAGCCAATCCACCTTGGGCATTTTATTCGGAAAACCTGGGATGTGATCTCGGCTCATGGGAGCGTATCTTCTTGCAACCTGCTCCATTTTGAAAATCTCAAAGCTACTGATCTCTCTACAGTGGAGTCACCATGAAGGATTGATTGATGGATTCTTCAATGAATGGAGTCGCCAGGTGAATGATTTCAGCCTTCTTATGTCTGATCGTTGTTCACCATCAACAATCAGCTCTGAACTTGAGATATGTATTGGGGCAAAACAATCTTCAAGCAAACCATTTTCTTCCCCAGTGGAGTCGCCACTATGTTAGAGCCTAAATCTGCCTTAGGCTGAGGAAGGCAAAATTCAGGATAACCACAAATCACGCTCAGCCTCGTAGCTAGCCCTACGAGGAGAGGAGAGGGCTCTCTCCGAGTCAATCTCAGCGAAACGTATTTCAATGAGGCTTGAGATGACTTGAAATGGGAAACTGATTTTAGGCTAGTAAATGGATATGAAGGAAGTAATTTATTGAATGACTGAATTTTCTGGCCTGTATGGGACCAAAGGATAGCAGGAGCTGAGAAATTAAATCAACGATACAGAATATTTCGTGAGGCAAGATAGGTAGGAGGTTTGGCAATCAAATTTGAAATATTACGGAGTGGAAAGACTGTTGAGAGGCTGAAAGGGGCATATGAAATGAATCCTTTTCAGATAGAAGAAAACACACAGAACATGAATGCTTTCACAAGGCAGAGCAAATAACATGGATTCTACCTCTCATACTTAAAAGCATTCAATTATAAATGATCATGAATGGATGGTAAAACATAACAAGGTACATATGAAATAGAAGGAAGAACAAATTGCTAAACTCATACCACAGGAATCTCAGGAATCAGAGCTGCATTATTTGATTAAAATATCTGCCAAAATTGTACAATGCAAGTGCTGGGTTCTTCCTCCACACTGCTCCCAGAAACTCCAACCCTTACAAATGATTTTTCAATACAATAAATAACCTCAGAAGTGGGAAAGAAAATCGCTGAAGATAGGGAGTTGTTTAATCATCATTAGTGAACTGAAGCTCAAGAGCCAACCATTTTCCAAAGGAGCAGCGTTACATTTTCCACCCAAACGACCAATGGAGAGCTCAAAACTTGCCCAAATTTCTTGGCCATGCAATAGCAATCATGATTTTTCATGCCAAATCCAATGATGTAAACTCTTTGCAATTTGGAGCTCCCTAGAAAAAGCGCACGCCACGTGCGTGGCGCATAGGGATGTGGCGCGGCGCATAGAGCCTGTGTGTATCGCTTTTTGCAAGAGACTTTTGGAGGCCTTCCCAGTGTCCAAATTAGGCTCAGGATAGCGCGTTGGAAAGTGCGTTGAGCTTATTTTCCAACCCAACTAGAATTTTTCAATTTGGGTTTCATTTTCCCTGTCAAAATGTAAATCTCCCAATACTGGTAAAAATGTGCCAAATGATGCTGCCGCAAGGCAGAGTGTTGTTGCAGTCAACTTTTGAAGGTGTTCCTCAACTCCAAATTGAGCTCATGATAGCTCATTGGAAATATCTTTGCGTCTAGTTATCATTTTACTCATCAAGCAAGTCATTTGGCTAACCAAGCTAGGAGAAAACTTGATTTTCCCAACGTCACTTTAGAGGTGCATAAATTCTCACGTGGCAATTGTATTTTTGACATTTCTCTAAAACCGTGACACTTGTGTAAAAAGTGAAGGAGTTTTTTCTTCCTTGGCCTATTGTGGACAAAAACCTCTCTTAGTGTTCTAAAATTCATCTTTTCTTGCTCAGAAACATCATTTGAGTGAATTATTGAACCTTCCTTTGGCCTGCAAGTATTATTGAAGCACTTTGAGAACAACAATTTTCAAACCCTAGACCTACTGACCAAGTTGACTCTTTGATTATCAAGCGATAAAAACAAGACTGTAAATGATTTCAAGACTATTTTAATGAATTTTAATAAACAGAGCTGAGCCAGCAGGACATGGCATAAGGGATAAATGAGTGACCAGACCCTTCCGTCAGATTCTAGCATGCCCCTAGCGGAATGCAACTGAGTGAATGGATCGAGACTCCTAAAAATGAAATGTAGAAAGAGTTTTGATCTCTGATGGAGGACTGACAATACTGACTCTAACACGACCATCAGGAGATGGTCTTTGCGGAGTATCGATACGTCAGGATGGATTTCTGAGGCGACCCGGATTTGGCACTACCAGCTGGTGAGTAGTGGAGTGCTATAGGTAAATTGATTCGACCATATCTTTGTTTATCAGTTTTCTAATGTTTTTGTGTTTTTTAATGTTATCAAGACTAATCAAACTCATATGTGTGTGTAGATAATGGGCCAGTGCGACCAGTGGCACGCCCGCGAGTAGCAGATGACGCTTCAGTAGGAGAGGCTGTAGGGAGGGCCGTCCTTCGGGATCTGGACATATCGGAGACGCTGGCAGTGCTGTAGGATCAGATCGAGGGCCTCACTCTCGGTATTCAAGATGTTATAACCGATGAGTTACCTTTGAGGTTACAGCGCCATACTACTATCGTACCGAGTCGTTGGACTAGGTTCCTGTGTATGATCACACATGCGGTGACATGTTATCACCATCATCATTAGTCTAGGATGCTTCCCTGCATTCATTTTTGAGTTTCTTGGTCATGTGACCGATTTTGCCTTGGACACAAAACATCTTGTAAAACTATAAATACTTATATATTTTTGATTTTCAGAGTTTTATTTTGGTTAAGTTATGCAATCCTGATGCAAATGTTAATGTAAAATGCTTTCTTTACAAATGCTACAAATGTCTATCTAACACATAGTTTTCTAATGAATCATACAATGTGTTTAAGTTTCTGGAAATGTTTTGATATTGAATGGAATCAAACTGTCTTTCCATAGTCCTGACTCTTAGGAACATGCGATAAATAGCTGAGTTCCGAATGGAATAAATGCCAGTAAGCTGTAGAATGACGAGTTGTGAATCTAGCCTGACAACGAGTCGGTGTATGCCATGTGAAATGGCATCAGAGAGAAGTTCGATCAACGTGCTATACTCAGTGATGTTGTTCGTTGATCGACCAATACATATCCCCTTGAAACTCACTAACTCATCGCTTGGAGCGAAAATGGCCCAGGCCGCAGAGGATAGGTTCCACATACTACGACTAGCTCCGTCAGCATACCCAACAAATGGTTCCAAAAAGTCTGACATCTGCAAAAGTGAAGCGGATTACCTAACCAAAATGACAACTCTAAAAGAAAACAAAAATGCAACAAAACATATATACAAATAGTTTACTACACTTAATCAAGCATAGTAATGTTTAAGATACTACCCGTTATGGGGCTGCAACAGTGGAATCCCATCATAATCGACCAGCTCGTAGGCTCCCGTTGTCAATACTCGTTTAACAATGTAGGGGCCCATACATAATGGTTGGAACTTACCTGCTCCCAATTTGTCGAAGTCCTGATCGTAGAGCAAGACCAGGTCACCTTCTGACAAGACACGAGGCTTGACATTTTTGTCATATTGCACCTTAATACATTTCTTATGTGCTTCGTTAGCCAGCGCAACGTCACGATGGGTTTCATCTAAGTGGATTAGTTCCAAGAAACGAGCCTCTTCTTTCGAAGTTTCGAGAAGCAAATCAATTGCGAGCTTGAGGGATGAGATTTCGCACTAAATTGGTAAGACAACTTCCAGACCATACACCAACTGAAAGGGCATAAATCTGGTTGCATTTCTCACTGAAGTCCTATATGCCCATAGAGCTGAGTACAGGATTAAATGCCAATTCCATTTGTGGACTCCAATCATTCTCTGCAGCATGTGCTTAAGGATTTTGTTGATTGCCTCAACTTGTCTGTTAGCTTGTGGATAATATGGAGTAGAACTATCATGGGACAGTCCTAATTTGGCAGTCAATTCAACCATCATGTGATTGCGAAAATGCGATCCATGATCGATGACTATAGCCTATGGAACACCAAACCTGGAAACTACATGATTAAAAAAGAAAAGAGCAACCGTTTCTCCACTGTAGTTTAATGTAGGCATCACCTCGGCCCATTTTGTTAAATAGTCGATGACGACTATAATATACCCATGCCCTCCAGCCGAGGTGGGGTTACATGTCATGAAATCAATGCCCCATTTAGCGAATGGCCCAACAACAACTACTGGTTGCAGTGGTGCAGGAGGTAATCTGGTTTTACGATCAAAAATTTGACAAGCATGGCAACTTTTGACTGAAATTATGAAATCTTTGAATATGGTGGTCCAGAAGTAACCTGCTCATAAGATCTTTTGTGCAGTAGTGTAACCAAATAGATTCCCCCCACAAGCACCTGAATGACAATCATTCAAAACCTTTTCGGCCTCCTCATGTGTGATGCATCTTCGCAGAACTGTATCGATACCATGACGGTAAAGCGTATCGCCAATGATCATGTATTCTTTGGCTAGGTATCAAGTATGTCGTTGTTCAAAGCGAGAGGTGTTAGGCCTAAAAGTTTGGGTTTGGAGATAGACCAGTATATCTTTGTACCGTGGATCGCTTGATGATATCAAAAACAAAGTCTCATCCACGATTGATGCTTTAGATGTTAAATCGTTGGATGATGATGGAAGGTCACAAAGTAACTCCGCGAAGACAAGAGACTTATTTGATTTGGATTTGGTGAATTCTAGATCAAACTCTTGCAAAAAGGCTATCCATTTGGAATATTTTTCCCCTAGTAATTGACGCAAGAGAATGTAGGTCATAGGGTTGAAATCTGACACAATGGTAGTCTTGCGAAAGAGGACATAGTGTCAAAATCTCTGTATTGCTTGATGGATACTAAAGCCAGATTTTCAACATAAGAGTACTTACTTTCTGTTTCATTAAGGTTGTGACTTAAATAATATATAGGATGTTCTATTCCATTATCTTCTTGCACTAAAACCATGGTGATGGTTGTATCTATAGTGGCGAGATACAGGTTATAGTCTTTTTGATAGTTAGGAGCATACATTAATGATGCTTTTATCAAGGAACCTTTTAAAGCATCAAAGGAGGCTTGCACAACCTGATCCCAGTGGAAGGGTATTCCTTTTTTTAATAGATGCGTATAATCTTTAGAGATTTTGGCATAATATGGAATGAACCTCTTAAGAAAGTTAGCTTTCCCTTGGAGTTTCTGAATCTAAAGAAAATTTGAAGGTGGAGACATGTCAAGGATTGCTTGAACCTTAAATGGGTCGAGTCGAATTCCATCCTTAGAAACTACGAAACCAAGTAATCGACCAGAACCAACACAAAACACACACTTGTGTAGATTGAGTCGTATCTTGTAGTGTCGGCAACGTAGAAATATGGCTCTCAAATGTTGCGGATGATCAGTCCGCTTTCGTGAATGAGCCAGTAGATCGTCGAGATATGGTTGAATGATGTGTTTGATGTCATGGAAGGCGTAGTTCATTGCCCTCTGAAAAGTTTCCCTTGCATTCTTCAAACCGAAAGGTAATTTACGATACGCGAGTGTGCCCCACAGACATATAAATTCAGTCTTGACTGGTCTTGTGGGCGGATATTGATTTGATTGTATCCGGAAAATCCATCCATAAATGAAATGATTTCGCATCTGGCACATTCATCAATTATATAGTCGATGAAGGGTGTAGGATAGTTGTCCCTTGGACATGCTTGATTTACATCCCTATAATCGATGCAAACTCTAATCGTTCCTTGCTTTTTCATCATAGGAACAATATTCGATACCCAATCACTGAGAGGAATAGGGTAAATGAAACCAGCATGCAAAAATTTTTCAACTTCTACTTTAATGGCAGCGGCTTTCTTCGGGTGGACTGGTCGAAGCCATTGTCGTACTGGTTTGACATCTAGATACATCTTGATTTCATGTTCAACAATTCTAGAGTCAATGCCTGGCATTTCTTCATATGACCATGCAAAGACATCTCTGAATTCGCGAAAGAGAGCGCAGTAAATCTTTAGTTTTTATGGAGAACAATATTTTCCAACATGAATATTCTCTATGACATTAGGTTTGGTCAAAATATTAATGGCGATAGTTTCTTCAATATTGGACAGATTTCGCTTAGAATCCACTGTATTTATAGTATTTGATAGAAAATCAAAAACTGAAGGATGATTAAGGTGGCTTGAATAATCTTCATTGTTATCTTGAAGGTGGGAACGATGGTGGTAATCTTCCCACAGCGTCTCTCCTATCATCATCGATTGAATGATTCCTTCGTCTGTAGAATGTATATGAGACCAAGGATCGGAAGAGGTACCATACTCTAGAGACCTATCTATCCAAACACTTGTTGAGTGTTGATTCAGAATTGTCGCACAGGCCCAGAAAATTGGTTGCTACAAAGATTCTATGGGGTTTGGGGGCAACACATCGCGGTGATCAACACTATCAAAATGGTCAGAGTTCTTCTTAATCTTAGATGATGTAGAAGAGATCATATGACAGGTTTCCACCATGGCCACTTCTGCAAGACCTGTTGGAGGCGGGAGGGCAAACGTACCCATTAAGGATGGGTCTTTCAGGAGACCTACTTCGACATTTTGAAGCGATTGAGAATTTCCATGGATCAATGGAATGCTTCCGATAGCTTGTGAACTGTTAGGAAAAAAGGCTAGTTGGTCAACAATTGTAATTCCACCTTGGAAGGGAAATTAAATCTTTCTAAAATATGTAGACACAACGGTAGCCATAGCATAAATCCAGGGTCTTCCCAGTAAGATATTGTAATCAAGGCTTCCTTCAATAACTTCAACTTCAATTTCTACTGTTTTTCCCCCCAGTTCAACTTGCAAGTTACTTAAAATCCCATATGGTGTGTATGTTCTTCCATCGAATGCTTTTAATGTTGTTGATGATCGCGACAAGGGTGGTGAACCTAGATTTTTCTAGCAACTCATCGACATAATATAGGTAGATGCCCCCTCATCAATGATTGTTCGATGAACAGTTTTATTGAGGGATTTTACTTGTATAAGGAAAGCGAGTTGGGCCGATAACTAAGGTGCATATCCTTTATGGTTAAAGGCCACAAGATTGGAATCCGCTGGATCAATCCCACCTATTTCTGATAACAAAGCCTGCTTTTGGGAGGGGAAATTCTGCAGTACTTCAAGTGTCGACATAGCGGATGGCGATTGAGCCAGGTCCTCCACTATATTATAATTCTGTGCAGCTCGAGCATGAGGATTAAATGTCAATTTATGTAGTACTCCCTTTGGCGGCTTTATAGTTAATTTAGGAATAATGGGCGGAACAACTTCTGGCTAAGTAGTCGTCAAACTACTAGGTTGATCTGTAGCCTTTTTATTTGACAACGGTGGATTCCCATAACCTTTGTTCCTTGTCGATATCAAAGCATCATTTTGTTGTTTTGAGACAGATAGAATAAGCACTTGGGATGTGGAAGCATGATCGATAGCAACCAGATTAGTTTCTGGGTTTGGAAATAGATCAGTCAACACCACTGAGGTACTTGAAGTCTTTAACAATCTCATAACCTCAGCTCGATGTGGACAATCTCTTGTCCAATGGTCTTCGTTACATATGTAACATGGATCATGAGGTTTCTTTTGCCCAGTAGGGTTTTCAGAAGGTTTTTCAGGAGTTGAATTCTCCTGTTTCTTCTTATTATTTTTCCCTTTCTTCTTGCCCCCTGGTTGCTTTGGATTCTTTCCCTTGTCAGATGACACGACATTAATCTCCAAGGAAATAGGTTTGTCATTTGCTTTTTGACTAGAAAATGCAAGGTCTATACCAAATGGAGCCTTTGCGGTTTGCGTGCTTGAGGTACCGATCATGCCATCACCGACATGAGAGTCCCTGTTTGATTTAAGAGGGAGAGGAACGGAAAATTCTGGTCTGGGAGCGTCAAGAATTTTGTCGTAGAGTGTGCTACACTGAGTATAGATCAAGTCTAAATATTGGGCACGAGCAATGACTTGCTCTTCAGTGACAACTCCTCCTTTCACCATGTCCTCAGTTATAGATGGTAATAAAGACTTAATAAACCACTCAGCTAAAGGTTGATCAGGGACATACATCTTTACCATTCAACGACAACGTAGCCACTCATGAATATGATCAGATATGTGAGTAGCCGTGGTCTGTTTAATGTTGGTAAGGAGTTTTGTTCCTGTTTCGTACCTTATGGGTAACTGAAAGTGCGTTAGAAAATTAGTGGCAAGGGTGCTGAAGTTATCAAATGAAGCTCTAGGCAATTCAATATACCATTTCGCTGCCAGACCAGTGAGTGTTCTCTGAAAAAGGTGAAGCCTAATCGAATCATCATTTAGGGTGTTAGATGAGCACCACAAATGAAAAGTCATTATTTGATTCGATGGATCTTCACCTGAATTTCCATTGAATTTTGGAATATCGGAGGGAAGTTTATGAGGAATCACTGGCCACCAAGGGGCGTATGCAATTAGATCATTTGTCAGCCAGTTTAAATTTGGTAGTTCTAGAGTTGCTACAAAAGGTCACTGTTGATTTAGGTTAGGCTAAGCATACCCAGGATAAGATGGAACCATCTGAGCAGTAGGTCTTTGCATACCAGCATACTGTATCTGATGTTGGTAACTTTGATAAGGTTGTTGGACATAACCAGTATAATGTGGTCATTGATAACCGTTTTGAAAATGCGGTTGTCCATTACCTACAAAGCCTTGTTGCTTAGGTCCTCGGTAGGTTTGCTGGAATTGTGATTGTTGTTATTGTACCAGCCATGGTTGTTGAACCATTTGTTGTTGTCCAATACTGGAAGATTGACCAAGATGTGGAGTCATAATACCCGTTTGAGCCTGAGTCGTTTCAGGTAAGGAAACAATAACCTGAGGTTGTGATTGAGCTGTAGAGACAAGAGGCTATTATATTGCAACCTGAGAGACTTGAGGTTGACACACAACAGACAGTGCTTGTACTTGCGACATAGTCACAATAGTAGGGGTAGTGGGAATATTCGACATAGGTTGGGTTGGTTGCATTGCATATACAACCCTTGGTTGTTGAGGTAGTATTGGTACCCAACCACTGGATGTAATTCCAGTTTGACCTGAATTTTTTTGTAAACTCTCATATGGTTGTTCTCCAGGAGGGAACAATGAAAAAACAAACTGCCCTCCATATGGCGGCAGTCCAGTGTTCAAAGGATATATCAGTCTTTGAAGATTGGTCTGCCCAAATTGATACTAGTTTTGCAGGATCAATTTGCTGAGTTTCAACATGAGAAATACGAGATGGGATTCCCGATGCATAAATAGGAACAGACCATGTCTTCGAAACAGCCCCTGAGTGGGCTCCAGCTAGTGATTGATAGCTAGCCGGGACAGATGGGATACTAGAAAACATTGTAGGAATGGCAGCAGGAAGTTTTGTTGTAGATGTATCAGATGATACAGTCCTAGATGTTGATGGTTTCTCAGACATTTTTAATCTATCCAAGAGATTCTCTAGCGATTCGATAGGAACTTGCGATGAAGGATGATTAAAAGAACCAACTTCAGGAGTAGAAGGATACAGATGAATCCCAGTACCAAAATGTAACGGGGTACTGGAAGGAGGATCCTCTACTATCTCCTCTATAGCAATCAGTCCAGGTGGAAGAGGTAGAGCGTCAGGTCCGTAAAATATTTCTGGAGCCGAAGAAGGTATAGCTTCTGCTATGACAGATACCAGAGGGGTGACAACTTCTGAATTCTGGAACTCAACTTCCAGATGTTTAGGTAAGTGAACTTCAGTCTCTAGATCAACTCTATATGGAGTTGTTTCAGGTATCGAAGTGTCTACCATTAGACTAAGATCAGTTCTAATGTCCTCTTGTAACTGTGAAACTTCTTCTCTAGAGGCAGATGTACTAGAAATGATCGGAGTAACTGTAGTTCCTGATGATGTTGAAACAAAAGTTTCAAATAAACCAGATGAATTGGACTCAGTTAAATGAGACCATTTTGCCCGAAATGGCTTCATTTCCAGAGTCAACGATGGTTGAATCGCTAGTCTCCATGAATGACATGGTTTTGATTGACTTTCTTCCACGATTTTAGATTACTTGATCAACTCAAAATTAAGGGGAAAAATGTTTTTTCCGAATTTAATAAATTTTAATGACGCTTTGACACAACTTTGTTGTTTTCAATTTTTAAGAGTTGAGAAAATGCTAAAGATGACTCTAGTCCCCTTCGATTTTTAATGAGCCTGAAGTGACAAGTGCTCAGATGGACCTTTTCTTTTAAAGAGTCGAAAAGGAACGAAAGTGACTACTTTGGAAATCTAGATAGAGGTATTACCAAACCAATCACAAAACTACAATATACACCTTGGTGATAAATTAAAGAGAAATTACCAAGGACTTATGTACGGCAATCAATCTTCTTGAACGTTGTGTTCAGTGCATTGCGATCGATAGGGTGGTAGACACGACTTCCTATGGATAAAGGATGTAAGCCTATTGTGGTCTCCCAATATATACTCGACAGTATGGGGAGCACAAGTCTGTGCTAGCACTTGTCGTATCAAAGAGGAGGAATCACCCAACCTTCGATGAAAACGATAGTTACTAGATTTCACGATGTCAGAACACATCTCTAGCCTAGACCTCTAGATGTGTTGCGTTAGGTTCCAAAGCGTTGTTACATTCATTGAGATTTATTTTAGAGTTGATCTTGTTTAAAAGTTTGCCTTTCAATGGTTCATCGTGTGATGTTTATTTGAAATTCCTAAAAATGCAATCTATAATGATAAACAATCGTTCTTTATTTTGATCAATGAAAATCCTAGCTACTAGGGAAAGAAAATTACGATTCTTTCAAACAAAGAACAAAAAGCACACACTAAATGCACTTTCCTACATCATTTTTCTCACACAAGATAGATGCAAATGCAAATGCATGTATTTGTTTTTTTGTTCCCCTTAATGTGAAAAATGCCAAAAAGGAAAACTAAGTATAGCAAAGATCTGAAATATTTCATTCAAAGTGACATTTTGACAATTTCTTTTTCAAAATAGAAAGGAAGACTAGACGACACTTTTCAATTTTGAATAGAAAATTCTTTCGACACTTCGAATAACAACAAATCAAATGAAATACATGATAAAAACTTCAATCGACTATTCAAAGAAGGAAGGCTCAATGACACTTATCTTTTTGACACAAAACGACAATTACGACACTCTTTGTACCAAAACGACAGATCGATCTAAGCAAATTTTTGACAAAGTGTCGTAAATGATGGACAAATACATTAAAACATTTACTAATCCTAATCAATGGAGGCCGATCTATGTAATGCAAGCAGGCTTCAATAATGAGGCATTGTTCATAAGTAGCAAATAAGCTAAATAAAACTTAAAACAAGGACAAAAACTCCAAATTTCAAGAACAGAAATAGGCTCAGTCAATCATCACACCTGGGCTTCACAAAAACAGGGATGAATCGCACTTTTCAGGCTTGGGAGGTGCGACACATACGGGTTGACAGTGACAGATAGTGCGATGGGCCAGGGAGCGCAACTAAGGTGGGTTTTGGCTCAAATTTGCAACTGATTTTAGTGATTTAAGCTGAGCTATGATGGATAGTAAAGAGAAAAGTACAGAGGAATGATCTTGAGAGGTTACTGAGCTACCAAAAGGGCATTTAGAATTCTTGTAAGTCAAATGTTCAATTCAGAAACTAAACTGGAGATTGACTGAGGCAGCATTCATCTACTATGCAATTGCAGAGCAAGAGCAGTTCAAAGGCTACCTGGCTAACTTCAGGCTCTGTCTATAGTTTATAAAGCAAACAAAAATAACAAACAAACATCTATTCGATCCCTAGCGGAGTTGCCATTTTTTTTCTGGGAAAACTAGTGTCTTTTCGATTAACTAGCCCTTTAGGATTGGTAGTTATACTAGAAACAAACAATCAAAGAAATTTGGGATTTCTTCTATGTATGATAAATTAGAGAGAGGCAAAGGAACCAACCTAGATCTTCCATTTAACGCCTTGCTTGATCTCTCTCCCCCTTGATAGATCTTGCAACTCCTCTCCTACTTATCCCACTTAGAGAATACCTGTAGAAACACAATAACAAAACACCGTCAAAGCATCTTGATCTATTATATCATAAGCATTGCAGGATTAGAAATACAATGAACATACAATGACATTCACAAATAATAACATTCACAATTGCACAATTGTATGGATGAAATCTCAAAGAACTTTATTAAATAGAAGGGAGAATTACAACCCAGCTGTCTGATCCAGCATCATCCTCCTAGCATCAGAGCCCTCTTCACCTCATGAAAAGCAAGATCACACCAACAATACAATGCTCTTTCTCAACCACAAACTATTAGCGCTTCCTTGCAAATTACAAAATTCCAGCCCCTAGATCTCTCAGATGAGGGATCCATTTATAGATGTGTGCAAGGGTGTGAGTCATCTCTAGGGTTTTGATTAGTGTCATTCCACTTGTTTTTTTTGGTTCCACTTGGAGATTTCTTGGATCTCTTACTCATCCCTGGGCGAATTCAAAGAGGCAAGTGTCATAGGAGAAGTTTCTAGAAGATTCCATGAGCATCCACTTAGAAAACTGTCTCGGACATTTGTCCATCCTCGCTTATCACACCCTACAGAAGGCCTCATCAGTATGCATCGCACCTGGCTAGTGTAGGAGTTAGTATGCATCACACCCGTGCAAAATTTTTACCATATAATGATCTAGTGAGATGGGTAATCAAGAGAATTAATATAATAGACAGAGCTTTCTTCATAGCTGATGGAAGGATGTTCGGGTCATTCAAACCTGAAGACGACAAGAGAATGTATCACTTGCCGGATCCCCAGTGACACCACAACAAATCATTTGTGGAAGCTTTCGCTAAGGAGAATCAGTTATAGTTAGACCTTATCAAGCAGTGGAGACATTTTCCTAACAAGCATAAACATGAATCTTCTTGTATGTACTCTATGGACTCCTTAGCATCTCCATATTGTTATGTTGCTGCTATGGTATGTAGGCTCTTTGGAAGCCTCAATTCTGCTAGATTTTCTATAGAAATGGTTCCATTGATAGAAGCAATGATCAACTCCTTTGTCATGGATTGGGCAACTATTCTATCAGATAAAATGGCTAGTCAAATACTAGATTATAGAAAGAATAGATTTGTCACCACCTGAGTTGTGCCCCCATTCTATATGAGTGCTTACATAATGGACACAATCTATTTTAATTCTGAATTTCCCAACCTAGGTTGGAAATGGACTATTTAGGATCCAACCCCCATTCGTATTTATCATAAGTACTTATGGATGTCTGAATACAAGAATCATTTATACAAGATATGCCATTGTTTCATTTTACCTGTCCATCAAGCTATCTTTAATGAACCTGCTCCTCGGCTGTCTGACAAGGCTAGCATTGATTTAACCTCAATCAGCAGTTGGATTGGGGAGGAGAAGTTCACTTGTATTAGGGTTTTTGGCAGTATTACAGATCCTGATGTCCTTCCACTCTACATTCCAGATAAGCTATTAGCTAGGGAAATAGCCTACTAGATAGTGGAAAAAGGGATGTCTAGAAACCTTAAAGAGTCTAAGAAACACGTGTGGCCTCCCTTTCCCCTCCACTGTGGCACTTCCACATTGCATAATTTTAAACATGCCGAGAAAGAAACAGAGAAAACAAAGGATATGAGTCTAGCGGTTATTCTTAAAAGACAATATGATCCAAACAAGTTCACTTTCAATTTCACCACTCAGGTGAAAGTTAGTAGATTCATACATGAGAATGATGAGCTTGATGACTTATTCGCTTCAACAGAGTTATTCTCAATAGTAAGTCATCTCGAAAGATTCAAATTGGGAGCCGAGAAGATGGACAAATTCATGGAATACAGGACACAAAGGTTACTGACAGTACCTTTGGATTTATTAAATACTACACCAATTGTTCAGCAAACGGAGCACAACGAAGAAAAAGTTATTGAGAATATTTCTGGAGAAGGTGAAACAAGTGAAAAGGCCTGTGAGCCGCTAAGCATTGATGGTCATATTGATCCCATATTGATTAAATAATGGGATCAATTTGATCAACAAATCAAAATCCAGAGCAATCCCCAAAACATTATCACATCAGCATTGCTTGCAACACAATGGCCCATCGTTCCTGATAGTGTGATTAAAGGAACACCAAGTAAATACATAGCTTAGAAAGAGATAGAAATAATTCCTGAAAATCATTCAAGAGAAATTACATTGAATATTGAGGAAATAACACCCTTCGATGTATTTTACAGCCCAAAACACAGGGCTGTAATCAAGAGGAAGAGGAAAATAGACCAGACATCATCCATAGCTCCTTAATCCGAATTTATGAATGTTATATGGAAGGATTCAGAGGTCAATCCTTCTAAGGATTTGACTAAGTTATCTCAATTTTCAAGGGCATACACAACTACTACAATTAATAAGGCAGCTAAAGTTAACCAATTGATCAAAGAAAAGGATCAAAGGATTAATCAGCTTGAGGACTAGTTGGCAGAAGAAAAACACAAGAATGAGTAGCTTGAAGTACAATTAAACCTGGAAAAAAAGAAGATTGACCAGCAGGCCATTCAAAAACAACAATAGTTGTCTCAAGAGCTCGAATAACTTCGATTGACACATCAAAAAGAAATTAAGGCTAAAGAGGAGCAAATCACACAACCACAACTCTATATCGAATAGTTCAAAGATTATCCCAAGGTTGAGGAATTTAAGAAGGAAGCCCTAGAAGTAAATAAAGCCTTATCTTAACAACTGAATCTACTTTGTCATAAAATATCTATTATTGATCCATTATGCATTACAAGTTACAACAACATAACTAATCGACTAAGCAGTTAACACCAGGTTAGAATTTGAGGATGTAGATTATAAGGTCACAAACTACCTCTCTTGGCAAAGCACAGAGGAAGGAAGAGCTGCTAAACTACCGAAAATTCAAGAGTCGCATAAAGAGATATTGTTTTCAGAATGGGAAACACAGTTGATAAAGGTAAAAAGGGCTACCTCCAGGGCCAAGGCTATAATGAATAATGTGATTGAGCAGGTGAATGATAACTTATATGGAGCCAATTTAATTTCTGATTGTTCCCCAGGAAATCTTCTAAAGGTGAAAGTGTTAGAGAATCAATGGAAGCAAGATTTGGCCACCAAAGATGAACAACTCAACAAAGTACAAAGCCTTAACTGGGATGTGTATTGGTCCTTTTTGGTCAAGCCACACAGCCAACAGATGACTATCAAGTGCCTTTCCGATGCTGTTGATCACATGATGCCCGAGCTTTCAGATGCCACATACATAGGACAACTACACTCCAGGATGAGCCATCCTCCAGAAATTCAAAACATGCTCTCAATTTGTCGGTTGCGGATACAAGAGAAGAAATAGATGCAACGAATCTCTTCAAAGGATATCGTAATACTATTGTTGAAATTCAAATCCCAGATTTTAATGTAGGTAGTTCTAACAACTCTCAGTTATTTTTGTGGACAGTTTGTTTTAATTTTATTATAAAAACCCTTTTATGTTATTTTAGATATGGTCCTCAATTTGTATAAAACTAGACTTGAGAAGTTTGCAGTTCTGCACTTCTTAATTTATTTTTTATAAGCCGTGGATCAAGGTTTCAGATTTTTGTGAAAGAGCTTCATGAAGACCTACATTTTTTGTGTCTCCTTGGAGTTTCTGGAATAAGAAGGTGGAACCAGAGTGTTACTTACATAACGAGACTCAAATGCATTTGGTATTTCCATCACTGTTCTTTTTGTCTTGTTTTTATTAGCATTCCATTTGATTTGCTATTGTTGACATACTCACATGCTTCAAACAACTCTATATTATGTCACTTCTGAATGATTTAGAATTGTTATATGAAAGATATATGGCAGCAACAACTATTAGTATGTTATGTGATATATTTTCACAATTACTTTGTTTAATTTCTTAAACAAAGTAATCATTATTTAAATGCATCTTTCTGTGGATAAGTAAATAATATATATTATTATTTGTTTGCTAGGAATCTGCAAGAATCGCATTATTATAAGATTACCCAGGTTAAATAGATATATCTGTATATTTTAGAGTTTATAGATTAAATCACCTATCATTTTTTTATACATTTAAAACACTCATTCATCAAACCATACTTTATTGGGAAATTGGTCCCATAATATCCAGTCGGAGCCACCATACCAAACGGAGAAGGAGCTGTACTAAGGTCCAGAAGGGGTGGTTATCCCCAATGTTGGTGCTACGATTTTAGAGGAATCAATGGGTAGTAAAAGCTCTTTGGGGAAAAATAGAATAGAGTTATTCTCTTGAGGTTGTATATGCAGATACAATTGTGATTGCAGAAAGAGGAGATCAGTAAAGACTAACATAACAAAGCAGGAAAACAAATCTAGTGTGCTTTGTGTACATTTGTTAAAGATATTACATAGGAAGAAAGGATCAGATTTTAAATCTGATAAGAAGCATGCACACAGAGATAAAGTGTGGCAGAATATTGGGAAGTAATTAATACTCTTAAGGAGAATATACAGAGGAAAATGAATAAGGAATAGTCCATTAAAAGTGTAGATGAATGGTGGAACAAGTTCATGCAAAGATCTTGAAGGTGATATGGTATGTTTTTATTTTTAACTTTGGTTTTGAGGATTGTGTTTGCATATTTCAGGTTGTAGACAAAAAGGGTGTTAGTAGCAAAGATAGCTGAGAGGAGCTGTAACAAAGAACTAGTTATGTTCTCAAGTGGAAGAGCATGTGAGATATTAAATAGTGGAAGAACCTTGAAGAATTCCAACATAGGCTGGACAAGGAGGACAAGTGAATGTTATCAAGTGGAAGAGCATGTGAGATATTAAATAATGGAAGAACCTTGAAGAATTCCAACAGAGGTTGGACAAGGAGGACAAGTGAATGTTCTCAAAGGAAGTGGAAGTTGTATAGCCTAAAAGAGTAAAAGAGTTTCTCAGGAGATGGTTTCAAGATAGAGAACCAAAAGATATCAAGAGGTCAAATGCAGAGAGAAAGCTTGCATTGTTGAAAGGCAAGTATGGAGACTTGCTGAAAGGAGAGGCTTAGGTGGAGTCCACAAGTGAATGAGATGGAGTTCACAAAGGAGGGGAAGCAAATAATCACTGAAGGTCATTGCATAAGTTCAGAGGAAAGCCATAATAGAAGGAAATAACCTAAGGCAAATGGCACGAGAAAGGATCAAGAAGAGATTGACAGAGAGGAAGTTGAGATAAAATTCCATCTTGAGTTATTGATAGAGATGTTATAGAGGAATAAAGAAGACTAGAGGTATGTTTTGATTATGAAAGAAAATTCAAATGGCATAAATTGCAAGTGAAGTGGGAGCATAGATTGAATGCTCAGTTGAAGGAAAAGTTAGTCAGAGTAAATGAAGTTTTGGTATGTGAACTAGAACATGGCCCATTTCTTTTTGAAAGTAGTGAAGATACAAAGGAGAAATATACAGAGGATATTCTAAATCATATGAAGAATTCAGAGCAGTAAGAAGACCTGGTGGCTGAATCATCGAGTGAGACTGCAAGGTCTTATGTTTTTAAAACTAACAATTTGTGTATGATTGCGAGTATTGTAGGAGATAGGCAAAAATTTGAAGATGTCTTTAGGATGGATGAAGATCTTGAGGTAAAATATGATGAAGAAAACCTCTTAGATGAGGAAGAATTTGAATGGTTGCAACAGAAGGAGTTCATTGATGAGGTACCTAATGGGAGAAGAAAATCATCTGAAGCTGTTATGGAGATGGAAGATCAAAATCTTATTCTGATGAAGAATCTAGGAACACTATCTCATAGAGGTAAGCCAATGGATTTGACAAATGTTATTAATAAAGAAAAATTACGGGAGAATGCTAAGGCCGAAGACGGGACAAGTAAAGTCTTGGAGAGGGCTTAAAAATAGACAGTAATGGAAAATGTGTTGAAGAAGGAGGTGAGGTAGATTTATCTCAGGACAAAAAGACGACAGTCATATAACTGAATGAAGAGGAAGGATAGCTACTGAAATATGTTAAGAAATAAGAAGAACCTATTGAAGACTATAAACAACATCATGCTGAATTGCTTGTGAGGTGTCAAAGAGAAATTGAGTTGTTTGAGTATTTGTTGAAAGAATAGGAGTATGAGAGTGTAACCGCAGTTAGAAATGAGGGAGTGTTCCAAGCTTTGATTGAGACAGAGATATGTGTTTTTGATGTACCAGCTAACAGAGAATAAGAGGTGGATGAGTATGCAGTCAGAGTGATGACAGACAATTTACTTCTTGAAAATAAAATTGAAGATAAGAAGTAAAAAATGGAAATTGTTGAGGAAGATGTTTTCAAAGACATTAAGGATGTATGGATGACAGAAAAAGATGAAAAGAGGAGCCAACAGATTAAAAATGAATGTGCAAAACTACAATAGAGAAAATATTTCAGGAAAGTTGCTGAGACAAAAGGATTCCATGAGAAAGCAAAAATTGATTTTGTGATTGAAGAACTATGGAAATTGATGATGAGATAGTCCAGATGGAGACAACTAATAGTAGAAGGGAGGATCAATCAGAATTTGAAACTAATTGAAGAAATGGAAATGAACCATAAAAAGACAGACATGCAGCAGTCGAAATATTGCAAAGCATTTGGAAAATTATAAATTAAGGTTTGGGATCCTGGAGATAGCAAGTCATTAATACTTGTAGCTGTGACATTACTACAGAAAAGTGATAGACCTCGTAGACAGGAGTCTATGAATAAATTTTTTCTACTGTGGGAGTCCGATGCAGGAGCAGCCTGCTCAAGAAAAACATTGTATATTTGTTTGATATAGGGGATCTGATGTTTTTGATTTCTTAATAGGAAATTTTGTATATTTTTAATAATTTGAGTGAGAAATATGTGTATGAGGTTTTAAATGTAAATATTCTCAATTATGTGAGAATATGAGAGATGATTATACTTGTGAAGATCTCATAAAGGTCTTAAGGATTAGGAGATCCTAGAATAGGAATTAGTTGAGTTAAAAGTGGATTGAGAGATTTGGTATAATCTTCTCATAAAGGCAGAATTTAGATATAGAACTATTTTTTATATTCTCAAGGGATCATTAAGAGATTTTAGGAGCTAATTGAGACATTTAAGTTGAGAGATCTATGGAGAAGAACTAGGAACAAATCAATCCATAACTATGTAATTATTCATATAATTGTAAGCCTAAGGGGCATGTAGAGGTAGAGAGATGTGTGTGGAGTCATCATGAATAGAAGAGACCAGGGTTGCGTGCCCACATTATATATCTGGTCAAGTTTGATGTATATTTGAATTCAATTAATAGATGGAAAATATGTATGGTATATCTCTGACAATGTGAAGTAAATATTTATGTTCCTATATAGATGATGAATGGTGCTAAATGTCTGAATTGTTATGGCTGGATATTTCTGGTGGTGAATGACTACAGGAATATATGATTCTAGTAGAATGTTTGGAAACCCACTTAATAGATTGAATAGATGTGATATTGGATTGAATCCTGTTGAGTGCATTGAATTGTGGACTTGTTTGTGAGAGGATTTCTCTGCGTTGAGCAATATTGATGAAATCATTTGTTACTAAATATTCTGGGGTTTTCTTTTGTGGAATCGTTGTTTGGAAGTTTGCTTAGAAAGCAAACGAAATTTCTGTGCAGAAATTGTGTGATACTCTGCGTGAGCAATTTATGGTCATCCAGAATGTGGAGGAAGCAATAATCAGTCTTGTGTGGATCAATACAACAGATCCAAGTATTGAATCGAACCCTGAGTGCTGGTTAATGGAGGAAATACCCAACAACCCAATTATGTATCAAGGCGTGGTTAAGTCTTGAGTTAAATTGTTGTGGAAAATGCGTTGAGAGTAAGGTTAATGAAGTAAATTGGTTGCTTGAACACTCATTCCAGCAAGGAAATCCACCATCGATCACAGATGGATTGAAAATGATCCAAGTCAAGTGATATTGAGGATTTTTTTAATAGACAATGCTCGAGAATGAAGAAAAATATAAAGGTTGCACCCGAAAACAGAAAGGTCATGCCAGGAGAAAAAGGGTCATGCTGAGACAGAAGGGTAGCGCCTGAGATAGAAATGTCACATTGTGGGTTGCACCCAGAATAGAAGGGTGGAACTAAGACAGAAGGGTCATGCCTGAGATAGAAAGGTCGCACCATGGGTTGCGCCTAAGGCAGAAGGGTCACACTAGCATTGCAGAAGCGTAGCGCCAATTCAGAATTGTCTTTGATCGAATTTTAGGAGTTCATGTTCTCACCTTCAATGTTCCCCCACATCAAGTTGCACTGAATAAAAACGAGCACACGAGTTTCGAGCAATATAGGGTCGACACACTCATGTTTTTTCTTAATCACACTCAGGTATTCTGTATAGTGAGAAACCCTGAAAACTAATCCTTCCTTCTTTATGTGGAATTGATATGAGAGAAATTTTCATCAGAAAGTGAGGGATAAGAAGGGTTGAAGTCTCTTTCATGAGACTAGCAGTGTAGCTTTAGTGTTTTAACGCTACCGATTGTGGAGCATAGGCCTGGTAGGTCATCACTTGTTAACAGTGTCCATCTAAAAAAATGCATTACATGAATACTAACTAGTATAGGTTAGTTGTAAAATATTAATAGCTAACTGACCAATATGTAAAAAAGTAATTATTTAATAAATAAATAAATAAATAAAATTAATTATTTAATAAATAAATAAATAAAATTTATTATTAAATTAATACATTTGTCATTTTTCAATTTTCTTCTGTTTAACCTAAATCTCTAGCATTAATAGAAATCATGTAATCAGAACAAACAATCATGTAATTAGAACAAACAACATCAATGGAGCATGAGGCCGACCTGTGCAACCTTTTAAGAGAAAAGTAGAGTTACAATGACACCAACACCAAGACATTCAAGATGAAAAGCATAGACAAAAGAGTTGACATGTACCTCGTAGGCACCACTCAATGAACCAGATTGCGGAGTATAATTTCATAGATCACTAAACATAGAAGAAAATGAAGACTACTTATCGGAGAGCAGTTCATGAAATCTGGCATTGCAAAAATACAACGTACATGAACTTGACTGAGAAACTCACAAAAGAAAAAAGGAAAATTTAAAAATCAAGGAAATCAAGTATGTTTGTCATCCTCTGACACATCCCATGCCTCACACATATCAACACCGTCAGATATCCAGCAAGGGTCATTTCAAGATTCCCATCATTTACTGCCCACTCTACTAGAAAGGTGGCGAGTTGATTCCATGCACGCATGAAATAATAATCAACAGATTACCTAAAAATTAAAGATACATCTTAAGGGTACGCAATCAAATGACAATGATGGTTTATTTAATTCCACCTCTATAAAAATCAAGGAACACCCCAGGTTTCTCAATATATTTGCAGAAGTTCCAAGTATCTTTCTCTGTGCCTTGGAGGATATCCTAAACATTCCAGTTTTTGTAATCTCTTATTATAGCTGAATGATTTTCTTCAAAAAGAAGAATTCCATGAAGACTTTGACATGACAAAATTTAAGGCTAGATCAGATGAAGAAGAAGTTACAGTCAAACCCAGAACCAAATATTAGTTCATCTTAATGGTAAAGGTTCGTATGCACAATATCCACTGGGAGAAGTTTGAAGAACCCACGTGGGGAAAGAATTTCGATGCTTGTCTCAAGTGGGATAAAATCAATGGAATCCTCATACAAATTACCTAGAGAAAGTTGGAATACGCGAAATTCTGGTGGCCCTATTGGTTTTAGACCTTCAAGGGATGAAGGAAGAAGCTGTCAAATATCTAGTGAGAAGATACCAAATGGAAAATCAGGGCTAGACCAACCGCATTCCATTTGTAGAAATTCCTTGTAGATTCAAACTTCTTATGTAATTTTCTAAAACAAAAGACTTGAATCTACTCTACTCATGAGAAGAAACAATTAATTGATTGAGAAATCACAAAAAATGAGACAATATTAAATCACATATGCTTAGAGATTTATCTAAGGGGAAATATTGCTTCTCAAAACCCCTTTCTATCTTTATATTTCATTAGATAAGAAAAATAGCGAATATTTACAATGCTTTAAGCTTGAGCAACCTCTACACTAGTACAATCTATCTCTCTGCCGGACAAGTTGAATCTAGCCAATACTTAGACAATTATGCTGCCTGCAAAGCTCCTATTTCGTTGTGTTATTTCTCAATTAATTAGTCCCTATTAATTAGGGAAATCCCCATCCTAGATTATGAAATCCCTATAGGCCCTTCTCTCACTTCATGCACTACTTATACAACTCGAAAAATTATACAACTAATAGTACACTTCCCTTGAACTCCATTATCAACTGGGTAAGTCAAATTTCATGCATGCGTGAGTTAATTATGGTTGATTTATCTATTAACTAGTTGAACACATGAAGCTTCACCCCATTGCGATACCTCCTACTAGTTCCTCCAAAATTTAGAATTAGTCTAACTGGAATTAACTCTATTTGACTGAATTAAACTATTACAACTCAAAATAAAACTCAACCTAGGCTCCTAAAATTTAGGAACCACTCTACATGAATCAAGTTAGGCCCTCAACTCGAAGATCCAACTATCGAAGATCCAACTATGTGAAAATAACTTATTTAACTCATTATCGTTGTCTTGTGATGTGGAATTCCAATTTTCTCCTAATTTAATTCAAGGGAAAATTAAATCAGGACTTTCTTGTTACCACTTTCAACACTCCCTCTCAACAATAAAGGGACTATATGCTACCCCAATCCTTCCTCTATGGAACTCGAATTCACATCTTGACAATGCCTTTGTAAAAATATATGCATATTGTTCTTCTACAGGAATGTACTCCAACAACATGATTCTCCTCTGCATACAATCTCATAGATGGTGATACTAGATGTTGATATGCTTGGATCAATCATGAAAAATTGGATTTTCAGAGAGTTTGATACAACTTTGATTATCATAGTAAATCACAATGGGATTCATCATTTGACCAAATAACCCAACAAGAAGCTTCCAATTCCATATAGCTTCACAAGTTGCTTGACTAGCAGCCATGTACTCTGCTTCTATTGAACTAAGTGCAATTGATCTCTGCTTCCTGTTGTACCAAGAAAATGTTGTTGACCCAATACTAAATATGCCTCCTGATGTGCTCTTCCTTTTCGATGGAATACCTACCCAATTTGAATCTATGAAGCCTTACAACTTCACTCCCTATGTCTGCTTGTACCAAAGACCAAACCGAGTGGCACCTCTGAGGTATCTCAACATTGTTTGATTTCCTTCCAATACAATTTGGTTGGATTAACCATTGCTTGATTAAGTTGTTTAACTGCATAACACATATCTGATCATGTGTTCACCGAATACATAAGTGAACCCACAAGCTTCATGTAGATAGTAGCCTCCACTACTTCTCCTGAAGTAACATCTTCCTTCCTCCAATTCCCTGCTAGAGGAGTCTCCATGGGTTTGCGGCTCTCCATGTGGAAAATTTTTAGTATCTCATTGGCATACTTTCCTTGAGAGACAAATAGTTCCTAACCTATTTGCCATACTTCCATAACAAGGAAATAATGCATAAGCCCCAGGTCCATCATCTTGAATTCTCTTGCAAGATCCTCTTTGAAAGATTTGACCAGCTTCTCATCACCTTCTAGAATTAAATCATAGACATATTATACTATAATCAATAATTTACCTTCAAACATAATATAGTAAATATTTTCATCTACTTCACTTTTGGTGAAGGCCAACCTAGTGAAATAGTTCTTGATCCTAGTGTACCAAGCACAAGGTTCTTGTTTCAATCCATACAACACTCACTTTAGTATGCACACATGTGACTCTCTATAGAAGGTCTTGAATCCTTCAATTTTCTCAATGTACACCTCTTCCTCAATCACTCCATTGAGGAATGTTGTCTTCACATCCATATGATGTATCTTCCATCCCATTTGAATTATAAGAGCTAGAATTCATCTGATTGAAGAGTACCTTGCTACTGAAGAAAAGGTCTTCTTGTAATCAATTCCCTTCACCTGAGAGAGCCCCTTGGCTACAAATATGGCCTTATGTTTCTCGATGCTTCCATCTGCTGCTTGCTTCACCTTGTAGATCCACCTCAAACCTACCACTGACTTTTTCTTTGGTCTTGGGACAACTTCCCAGAAATTGTTTCTAACTATGGAATCATATTCCTCTACCATGGCATCAACCCATACAGGCTTCTGCACTACTTCCTCGAATGAGGATGGTTCTGTCTCAACTAGCTCACTCATCAAAGCACCCAATGTACTGATATAGTGACCTCATTTTCTTGCACTATGATGTGGTTTCTCCCACATTCTCTCTAGCATCATGAAATAATCTGTCAGTGTCCATGATGTGCTTCCTTCCATCTCTGTATGTCTCTACATGAGTGGGTGCTTCCAATCTCTTCTCCTCTTCTTGTGGCTACTCCACATCACCCTAAGGTTCTTCCTTTGGAGCAAAAAACTCCTCATATGCATGCAACTGAAGCTCCCTCTAAAGGGAACACTTCATGGCCTTCTCTTCATCGAACTTCACATCTCTATGAAAAATTATCATCCTGTGAGATGGAAGGCACACCCCATAGTTGTGAGGTGTATCAGTGTACCCCACAAATATTCCCAACTTATTTTTTGGCTCTAGATTTTATCTTGCATCCTTGGTAACATGATAGTAAAATGATGAACCAAATATCTTGAAGTGTGACACATTTGGTTTCTTCCCTGAAAAATCTTCTTCTGGTGTACTCATCTCGAGAATCTGATGAGGTCTCATGTTTTGTACATATATAAGTGTGTTGCATGCTTTAGTCCACAACTGCAATGGCAAGCCCTGATCATGCAACACTTCCCATGTTGAGTGCTTTTCCTCTGTACTCCAACTCGATCTAGTCACTACTATTTCTTCTCTTCCACCATTTATCAACTCGCACGGTTGTCAACTAATCATCGAGCTACCTCTACCTCATGTTGTTGGATTTAAACAAAGCCTAAGGCGTAACATAGACCCTTGCAATGTTATAATATATATGTATGCAATTCTAGTGTTATCATACTTCTCATCTGGTCAGTATAGTTGGAATTTGGATCACAAACAACTATATGTTTCCTTTGCTCGGATGTAAAAACTTTAGTCATCCATTTGTGTCTATCATATCCTGAAACCAGTGAGTTTCTTGTAGTCTCAGGATGAAAATTTATTAATGTTATATGTGCCCAACAAATTTCTGCTACATATTCTTTGGAATATGATTTCACTGTAATGATGGGTTGTAGAAATTAAGATGTCTATGCTCCCCACCATATCCTGTAATCCTTCAGCACTGTGAGGGGTATATAATTTTGGTATAAAAATGTATTTTGTCTATTCTATATTAACAGAAAAAAAAATAAAAAATAGTTTTTTCGTTTCTTGAAAAGAAGAATACTCTATTTGTCATAAAATAGTAGGTAGATCACTGCAACTGTAAATACTAGATGCATTCATTAACATTTAAATTGATTCTTCCAAAAATGTAAACATGAGATATTTCATAACATTAACGAATCAAATAAGTTGAAACATGACGCATTCTTGATCACTTTTGTTTGTTTGAGAAACATTTCCTTATGATTTGAGGATTGTGTGGATTTTCTCAACTATTGTGGGGTTTACAAGTCAGATAACATTAAACTTGGTTAGCGAGAAAGGTGTAATTTGTAAGTGGTCCTTCTTTTCACTCTACGTACTCTGAAACCTCACCGTGCCTACTCTGTAATGATAAGAAGATATGAACACATTGATGCAGTGAAGTTAATGTAAACAAGGATTGTGTAAAGAATGAATCTAAAGAAGGATTTTCGAATGTTTTAGAAACTGAGTGGGGTGGTCTCAAAGGAGAAACACAAGGCCTAGGAATCCTTGGACCGGTGAAGGTGGGATTACGGTAAATATTGATTATGTATGCCCATGGTAGGCCTAGGAATCCTCGACCAATGAATGGCAGGATATATGGTAAATCCTAGAGGGTGGGGCCTCATTGGGCTTAGGAATCCTTGACCGGTGAATGGCAAGATATACGGCAAAGCCTAGAGGTGGAGATGGAAAAATTCCTCACGTTTTAGGTGGAGATATTCATAGGCATCCATGCTTGTTTAGGGCGTAGTAGTCTGGTGGGATTGCGATAAAGCCTTATTGTATTCATGAAGATTTCAGGCCTAGTAATTCCTTTGTGGATATACAGTATAGCCTAAGGAAGCCTTGATTGCTTTTGTTGTGAGTTCCACATTCATGCTTGGAATATGGCACAGGGGTGATTGGCTGAAAGAAAGATTTGGTTCAACCCAATCTATGGTCGAGTGGTTCATGAAGTCCCTGATATGGTCGGTTTATGCATACATTAATAAGAATTACTTTTCCATGGTATTTCATGTGTAAATGTAGTTGCTGGTATGCAGATTTTATGGTTGTTCTACTCTTTGTTATTTTGTTGATTATATGTTGGTTATAAGCATGATCTATGACAGACTTTGGTTATGGCTCTCATCATGATTTGATTAGCACATGAAATGTGAATGAATATATGACCTAATAGATGATAATGTAGCTATTGTTATAAGGCATCAACTCTTCTTGATGATTCGCAAATAAGTATGATACCCTATGCTCATATTTGTGTTTATGACCTGTAGATTATAATTTTGTGATATGTTTAACGAAATTCTTGTGATGGCTAGTAGGGGTTAGGTCAAGTCCTTGTACCAATGTTTCATTAGTAGCTTTAATTCATTATTATTTATCGTTTCTATAATTTTCATCAAGTTTTGGGTAGAGGCCTGAGACCTAGCCCTAATGAAGTGGCACAAAATACAAGGTCACTTGCTCAGAACTGCCTGAAGAAGGCCATAGTCACATGCATTCCTTATTGTGGGAGAGACTAGAGGGTCTCAATTGCATACATGGCTTGTTATGGGAGAAACTGGGGTCTAGCTCAACAAAATGACAAGTTGTCTTAGGGGTTGAGCACTTGGAAGGGTTGGTTTTCTCCTAAAGGTTATCTATCTCCTGAGAAAGGTCAGCTTGGTTTTTTTTTTCGGTTCCACTTCCATAATTGTACATGGAGAGTTGAATCAAATAATTGTAATTCTTCATCACATGTTTATCCCAGTGGATCGATTAGCTTGGGTAAATGTGGGAGGAGGGTGTTATAAAGTGGTATTAGAGCATGGTTCAGCCCTTGGATTGGATGGGTGTAATGTGTTGGTCATGAATACATGTCGGTTGCATATGTGTTCTTTATGCTTGTGGTCTACATACATGTTGTGTAGGAATTTTATCAATTGTGTCATCATGTGAAAGTAGTTTGTGTTGTTATTGGAAGTATTTGTCATAAGTGTGTGTCGGTTATGCACTTGTTATGCATGTAAGTGTGTATACACCATTATGCATATACATGGTTATATTTTTCGTGCATGAGGTCATGGTATGTGGTTGGTATAGTCATGCATGGTAATTGGCTAATGGTTGGGATGATGTTTATATAATGCTATGATTATGTATATATATGTATTGAGCTAACCTCATTGATCTTATAGACGAGATATCCTCCCCTGAACTCTACTGAGGTATGTTGATTATACTATGTTTTGGTTTAAGCTGACATGGTATACTTGTAGGAAGAATATCAAAGATTACAAGCAAGATTGTAGAGTATAGTTCATGAGACTCTCCCTATGGATCAAATGAGCAGCATGGTGGTGGACACTCTTCTGACTTAGCAAACACTTTTGAGAAGTTTGAAGGAGGAAATAAGAAGTTGCAAAGCAGATAATAACCGAATCATTCACGCACAGAAGAAACAAGAAGAAGTTAATGCATTAATCCTTCACATTTTGTCAGACTTTCAAAGAAAGGGACCACTTAATATCATCCATATGAAGGAGGATAGGACTAATGGGGCATATGATAGTAGATCTCGGGGTGGATACAGGTTGGATATACATGACATGATCATAGATGGAAGGTTCTTGGATACCATGGGTAGGAGAGGTGATGGAAACAAATTTTATTCTAGTTCTAGTTCTGATAGGTATCACTGTCATCATCATTATCATCCTTATAGGAGGAGTGATAAGGGATATTTTCCAAATGAGTTCAAGAATTCCAAGTCACCTATCTTTGATAGAGATTTGAAGAAGCCAGAAAATGAAGAGGCATGCTTACTCGGGATGGATAATTTCTTTGATGTGCATGATTAAACGAAGAAAATGAAGGACGTAATAGTTATGTTCAGCCTCAAAAGGAAAGTAGGCATCTGGTGTGAAGACGTGAAGCGGGTTAGAGACATCAAGATAGAGGAGTTGATTTAGCATGAATTCAAGAGACTTTTCTAGAAGAAATATTTGTCAAAGAGGTGTTTGACATCAAATCCAAGGAATTCTATGAGCTAAATATGGGATCAATGACGAATGAGGAGCATACGACCAAGTTCCTGGAGTTTTTGAGGTATGTATCTTATCTTAAGGATGGAAAAGCCAAAGTTCAGAAATTTGTTAGTGAATTTCCATTAGCATTTAGGGATTGGATTAAATATGATGAGCCTCAATCACTTGAAGAAGTCATTGGTAAGTGGAAGCATTGTTAGGAGAAATCAAAGCGCAAGACATACTCTCAGCAAGGTTGGAAAGGGAAAGACAATACTAAAGGTGAATTCCAACCAAAGAAAACAAGACCTTAGGATGCAGGTGAAAAAGAAAATGTTGCACCTTACAATAATTTTAATGGACCTCGGCATGGAGAAAAATAGAATAAAGGTGATGGTAAGGGACAGTTGCAGTGTTGGACATGTGGTAAAGAGTATATCAAAAGAGATTTTCCACAAGTTCAGGGTGGTAAGCCTCATATTTACAGTGCATAGGACACACAGACAGTTGGGGATGTTGAGCAGAGAATTCCACAGATTTCTACAACACTGGATAATAGGCAGGAAGATAACCAAGTATCTATTATCGAGATGGATGGCACGATTTGTGATCAATTTGTTTCTATTTTGATTAACCCTGGATCTAATTATAGTTATGTAAGTCTTGACCTGGTAGATAAGTTTGGTTTGAATAAAGAAGTGCATACATAATCTTGGTTAGTGCAGTTGGATATAGGTACAAAGAAGAGATTTCATCATTGGGTAAGAGCTTGTGCATTCAAGTTAAATTGTATGCCTACCTCAGCACATTTGAATGTACTATCGTTGGGATCATATAATATTCTTTTGGTATGGGGTGGTTGTGTCTTCACATGGCTAAGGTGGACTATTATGACAAATCTATTGAGTGTTTGGATGACAATGGAGAAAAAGAATCTTGAAGGGTAAGAAGAAGGCCACATCAGTTAGAATGGTGACAGCTATGCAGACAAATCACAGTTGTAGAAAATGGTGTGTGTTATTTGCAGTACATATTTCAAGTGATAAAGGCAATGATGTTCAGGATGCGGAGGTGTTGAGAAGGTACCCAATATTGTAGCAATTTCAGGATGTATTTCCCGCAAATATTTCAAAGTTGTCACCTCATAGGGAAGTGGATTTTTACATTGATTTGGTACTAGGGGAAACACCAACATCAAAGGAACCATACAATATGAGCACATCAGAGTTATTACAGTTTAAGTTGCAGTTGAAGGAAATTCTTGATAAGGGATACATCAGGCCAAGTGTATCACCTTTGGGTGCACCAATGTTGTTTGTGAATAAGAAGGATGGTACTCTCAAGTTATGTATTCATTACAGGAAGTTGAAGAAGGTAACCATTAAGAACATGTATTTGTTGTCAAGGATTGATGACTTGTTTGACCAATTGAAGGGAGCAAAACTGTTCTTGAAGATTGATCTAGGATCAAGATATCATCATGTACGCAATAAGGAAGAAAACATCTACAAGACTGTTTTCTAGACCAGGTATCGACATTATGAGTTTGTTGTAGTTCCATTTGGTTTAACTAATGCTCCAACTACTTTCATGTGCTTGATGAATACTGTTTAATGTTCTTATCTGTACAAGTTTGTTATTATATTCATAGATGATATATTGATATATTCTAAGAATGAAGAATAGCATGTTGAGAACTTAGCAATAGTGTTGAGATTGCTAGGAGAGCATCAGTTGTATGCCAAGCTTAAAAAATGTAGTTTCTTTAAGACAAAGGTACATTACTTGGGACATTTTTTTTCCAAGGAAGGTATAGAAGTAGAACCGAAGAAGATAAGAGCTATCATGCAGTGGGAAATTACTAGAAATGTGGATGAGGTAAGGCCATTCATGGGGTTAGCAGGTTCCTATAGGAGGTTCATCAACCACTTATCACACATTTCATATCCTATTAAATCATTTCAGAAGAAATGTAAAAATTTTGGATGGATAGAGGAATGTGTAGCAAGTTTTGATAAATCGAAGCAGTTGTTGAAAAATGTTATAGTCTTAAAGATTGAAGATCCATATAAAGAGTTCGTGTTGTGTATAGATGCCTACAAGAGAGGACTTCGTGGATTCTTAATGTAGGAGGGATAGGTAGTGTGATATGATTCACATAAATTGAATGAGCATGAGCATAATTATCTGACACGTGATCTTGAGTTGGTAGTGAACATCCCTGCATATAAGATGTGGAGACATTATTTTCTTGGCATGAGGTTAGTATTGATGAGTGATCATAGTGGACTGAGTTATCTGTTTGACCAACCAAATCCGAATTTTAGGTAAACTAGATGGTTGGCCACGATCAGCGAGTTTGACTTTGAGATCTAGTATATTAAGGGAAAGGAAAACAAGGTTGCAGATGCTCTTAGCAGGAGAGTGCAGGTGAATCATATAGAAGCTATGAGTTCTTATGGGACAAACTTACAAGATCATATTTTACAAGAGGGACAATAACATGACAAGTATATGGATCTTAGGCATAGGTTAAAGTAGGGTACAAGTGATTAGAATGTGGGCTATCATCTCACAACGAATGGTTTGGTTAGATTTAAGGAAAGGATCTATGTGCCGAATGACAGTGATCTCAAGAAGACTATCTTGTGAGAATTCCATGAAATACTATTTTCATGGCACCCAGGATACCAGAAGAAATTGACAGTGGTGAAAATGTTTTGTTATTGGCCGAATCTAAAAAAGGAAGTGGCAGATGTTTTGGCCAGGTGCTTAGATTTTCAACAAATAAAACCATAATGTAAGCATCCCAATGGATTAATAGAGCGGATTTTGATTCCAGAGTGGAAATGGGAGGTCATTTCCATGGATTTCATCACAAGTTTGTCGATGACATCTAGATAGCATGATTCCATCATGGTTGTGGTGGAAAAGTTGACAAAGATAATGCACCTCATTCCATTGAAGTCTACCTATTCAGCTAGTGATGTAGCACAAGTTTTTATCAGAGATGTAGTGAGGTTACATGGTGTTCGAAGGAAGATTTTGTTAGACAGGGATGCTAAGTTCACTTCTAGATTATGGAAATAATTATTTACAGGTTTGGGTATGAAATTAGCCTTTATCATAACTTATCATCCGTAGACAGATGGACTAACAGAGAGGGTCAACAGGATATTGGAGGACATGTTGAGGATGTATGTGATCCATCGGCAAAGGAGATGGGAGGAGTACCTTCCGTTGAATAAGTTTTCTTACAACAATGGGTATCAAGAGTCACTAAGGACGAGTCTATTTGAGGTGCTCTATGGGCTGAGTTGTAATACTCCCATTAGTTGGAGTGATCTAGTGAACACGGTGTTGATAGGGCTGGACATGTCAGCAGAGATGGAAAAGGAAATGTAGGTAATTAAGAATAATATGAAGGAAACACAGGATAGACAGAGAATTTATGTGAATTAGAACATGTTGTTTAGGGAGTTTCAGGTTGGGGAACATGTGTACTTGTACATCAATCCTAAGAAGATATCCTTGAGGATTGGATCATGTGCCAAGTTGGCACATTGATTTTGTTAACCTTTAAAGATTCTTGAAAGGATTGGACTAGTAACCTATCGAATTGTACTACCTCTGATAGTGAAAGTCCATGATGTTTTCCATGTTTCATTTATTAAGAAGTATGTTAAATATTTTGATCATGTGATTAACTGGTCTATATTGAAGGTGGATCCAGATGGAGAATTACAGCCGAAACCTCAGTGTATTTTGCAGAGAAATAGCCTCATGCTCTAAAACCAAGAAATCTAGTAGGTTAAAGTGTAGTGGAAGCACTTTTGTCCTGATGAAGCTACTTAGGAGATAGTGGATCAAATGAAACCTATCTATCCTTCTCTTCGCTAGTTGATTGAATGTTTTTAACATATGTTTGGTGTGATGTTTTGAGGTGTGTGTGTGTGTATATATATATATATATGGATGTAAATATTTCCATGAGTTATTTTATAAAGCTCCAATAAATGGTATGGGTGTCATATCGTTATGGTTATCATGTTGTTATGTTCCTCAAGTTGGTTTGCTTCTGAGAAGGATGATCATTGTAAATACTACATCGAGCTAAGTTATAAAGCTCCATGGGAAGTAGGTTTTTCTTACAACATTCTTGTTGGTTGTAGGTGTCATTGAACACCGAGGATGGTGTTCCCCTAAGGGGAAGGGTTTTGTAACAACCTTGGTCAAAATTCCATGTAATAAAATCATAAAAGACAAAATAATAATCAAGGTCATGGGACACTTATTCCAAGTTGAATGTTCGGAAAAACATCCTAGTGTGGTGTTCACTTGGTTTATTATGGCTAAGGAAATTAGCAAAGGCAAAGGAAAAGGTTTTGGAAAGGAAAGAGGCAATATTTGGAATTTTATTTATGAAAATAATGGAAATTAGGAGAAAACGAAGGTGAAAGGTGTTAGCTACCTATACCAATAGGTTTCATATTTCATGATTGGCAAAGAAAGGTCCAAATATGCTCTGCTTTGATGATGCAAAGATCACATATTTCCAAAAGAATACAAGGTGTGTAAATAGCTTGTTGTGTCCCAATTTTGATGGATGGTCCAACAGCCTAATCTGGGTCATGCCAAGGTTTAAATTTGCAGTTGTAGAATAGAGAAAGAAGTCTGTCCAAACTGTTTAATCTTGGCAGACAAGTAGCTTAGGTAGAGAAAGTAAGGCTCCCAACTGCTTAACCTGTGACCTTGGAAGAAATAAGGGTAGAATTAGATAGAAGAACAAAAGGAAAAAGCCAAAGAAAAGAAAAGGCAAATGAGGGTTTGCAAGCCTAAGTGCACCCTCCAAGAAGAAACAAAAAAATGCTAGGCAGGTAGATGGGTAGGTAGTTGGGGTTGCAGACCAGGTCATTCCTTACAAATTGCATGTGTGTTAACCTTGTTCACAAAGCAAAATCAGTGAATTGAGAAAGTGTTCTTCTTCATTAGGTTGCAGCAAAGCAAAGAAGCATGTCTAACCCCTTTATTCCCCTTTTCCCATTTCATTTCTAACACTCCCTCATCAGTTGAGATTCATGGAAGAAATTGTGGTTTTATGTTGGTTCTTATTCTTTTAGAAGCCACAGCCACATTTCCTGTGTAAAAATTCTTTTCATTTTGATCTACTCCCTAAACTAAGTGAGTTTCAAACAAATTTAGTGGTATCTCCCCTCATCCACCCTTTTCATCCATATTAACCCCTAACTTCTATTATCTAAATCCCCTAAGTTGCCCTTTCCCTACTACTATAACACCATGGTGTATAAACCCCAAACATGGTATAAATATCCCTCCCCTTGGCACTATAGCTAAATAAGTTGTTTAGGGAGACTTTGGTCCAATAGGGACTAGGGTCAACCCTGTAATGGGATTGTTTCAACCTCTGGTTGGAGTGATAACCTCCTCCTAAGCCCTCACCTTCCCTCTGCTCAGAAAGGACATACAAAACCCCTTTTCCCCCTTGCTAAACCCACTCTTAACCTCTTTTCCCTACAAAAAACCCTTGAAAAACCCAAAAACCCCAAAAAAACACAGAAAAACCCTTAACCCTAAGGTTCTCTGCCCAAAATTATTTAACTGAATATTTTAATAGGCCAGTGGGCCCCCCCAACTTGCACGATCCGTCGGAGGACCCGCCAGCCGTCCAATCTCCGCCGCCCAGATCTAACGGTGGGCGGTAATTTTCGCTCCCCGACCTGCCGACCTTTAGCATCCGGGGAAAGTGGTTTTCCGCCCCGTACAAGGGACGCGTGGCAGGTGGTGGGGTTGTTCGGAGCCCCCCTCCCCGATACCGCCTTCACCCAAAGGTGGTGCGGGGAACCCGCTTACCACCATCCCGTTACCACCTCCCCTTTGCGTCATCAATACGTCAGCATGACGTAGCACCCTTCCCCGCCCCCGCGCCGTGTGGCCCGCCACCGTGCCCTACCACCTTGTCCACCCGCCACCGTGCCCTGCCACCCTGGCTTACACCTCAGCAGCCGCGTCATCCTCCGTACCCGGGCCCGCTATGACATCATGTTGACGTCATCGGTGGAAAAGCGCCAATAGCCTATTTTTCCGAATTTTGTCGTTAAAGTCATGTTTTGGGCAGTTTTTATGTCATTTTCGCGTAAAGGAGGAGATAGCCGTTGCAGCTGCCAAAGTGCCTCCAGACCTCCAAATTCAAATTGCAACCGTTCCAATTCATCAATTCGACCTCCAGAGTTCGGCCCGCAGGTTGTTTAAGCGTTCTATCCAGGTATTCACCGTAATTCCTCTGTTTGGCCCATGCTTACCATTTCTCTGTAAATTGCCATTAAAGCACCTGTTAAATTCCATATAAACTCTGCACCTACTACCTAAAGTGAGCCAAGCTAACCTGCTTACCCCCAGAAACATAATTCAACATTGAAACAGTCAATTTGCGGGTCAAAACTGTGAAATTCATCCCCGAGGTGCCCGGCATTGTTCCCTTTTGCCGGGTGTACACCCCAGCTGCAGCCTTTCACCAAATAAAATCTCACTTACCCTCTGTAATTCACCCCTAGCAATTCACAATCTCTGTGAACCTACCAAGACTGCAGAAGCAAGCTTGTTCTTTCACTATAAAAAAAAACATTTTAGACTGTGTCCATAGTTGACCAATCATTTTAGCTCTTAAAAGCTTTGTCAACCATTGCACTCTGTTACTCAAAATCAAATCATATAATGGCTGCCCCTGCACCCACAGCTCTCAATGTTGCTCCTTTGAATCCACCCAATAAAGACTTGCAGTCCTTATCTCTTGTTGACCAAGACTACCTCATTGAAGACTATGTGGGAAACAGAGACTTTCTGCAGACATTCAGACAGTTGAGAGAGGACTACCTAACTGGTCGTGATACATATGGCATCTGGGAGTCAAACCTGCCATACTACTGTCTCCCCTCTGTAAATGTGTTTCCTGAAATCATTCGCCTATGTGCTGAAAACTATGATGTACAGCACAGAGCCATCAGCACCCCATCTGGGAGGATCCTTTTCCATATTAATCCTGAGTCCATCAACAAAATGCTAAATTTTGATCAGACAGAGCTGCTGTTCCCATTCTCTATGAACTATCTGTTGGACACTGGTGCCAAGATGACCAGTGAGGAGATTCAGAAGGTCACCAGGACATTCATGAGACCTGAGTGCCAGCCTGCAGGGCCACCTCCTTATTTAGATGTCCACTTCACTGAGGTAGGCAGATTACTCCTGGATATGATTGCTTATGTGCTGGGATACAACACCAGTGAGCATGTGGATCAAACCATGCTAGTATTGTTGGCTGTTTACAGTCCAGGCCAACCCCCTGCCCGGAAATATAACTTTGCCAAATTCATTGCTAATAAGATTCATGACTAGCTGAGCAAAGTGGACAGGCAGGGTGTCTTCAAGTACTCGGCCTACATCTTTCACCTCTTTATGTATTATCAGTCTGAGGCTTTTCCATGCTATATCAAAAAGCTGGATTATAGAGGGGAAAGAAGATATGTCATCTTCTGGACCTCTGTCTATCACAAAGTCACAAATTCACCCTATTCCTATTGTGAGTTTGTTGACCAATTTGTGTATCCAGTCTCCTGCCTATTGATGAGGTCCCCTCCTCCCAGAATGTCAACAGAGATACAGAAGGCTCTGCAGCTTTCCAAAAAATGTAAAATAGGTGATTGGTACCTATATGAGGAACACTCAGTCATCAGAGTCTATGGCTGCGAGCTCTGTCCTTACAGACTCCCAAAGTATGTGCCCATGAGGATGTTTGCCTTGGAATATTATAGGCAGTTGATTCAATCTGACCTCACCCATTTCCACAGCGCCAGAAAGAAGGCCCACCTCAAGTTCAAACACTAGTTGGGCCCCTTCGTCATGAACAAAAAAGAAGGATGGGAAGATGCTGACCTCATCCTCAAGGAAAAATATAAACTATCATACAGTTTTCGGTGGGTCCCTTATGACTCTGAGGGATTCATCACTGCCAGAAGAAACAAATACAGGCTTCTAGGTTATAGGCATTGTCAATACCCACACATTGAAAAATATGCCAACCAGCAAGAATGGCAGCAGGGTACTCTAGTTGAGAAGTTAACTGAAGAAGAGATAATGCTTAGGAATATGAAGGAGCTTGAAAAGGCCATTGATCTAGACTCTGTGCAGCAGGTACCCTTCAAACGGCCTCATCCAGCAGGAGAAGGGACCTCAGCCACAAGGACTGCACCAGTCATATCAGCACCTTCCACTTCAGCACCGGCGATAGACAAAGGCAAAGGGATAATGGGTGCAGAGGAGGAAGCAATGAAAGAAAAGACTGCCCCTGAAAATGCGCAGCAAACAGGGCAGCAAACACAGCAACAGCCAGAGCACCAGCAAGAGCAGACTGCCCCTCAACAAACTGAGCTGCCAGCAGCTCCAACAATGCAAACACCACCACCTCAAGCTGAACCATTGACGGCCCCAATTTTGCAGACCCCAGCACATGAGGAAAGGGGTACAAAAAGAGACAGAGAAGAGTCCACTCCTCTTAGTGGATCCTCCCAGCAACCAGAAGCCAAAAGGCAAAGGCTAGACTCCCCCGAGGTGGAAAACATCACTGTAGAATTCCTTGACAACTCAAGGAAAAACAGGGAGGGCAGCCAACACACAAGAACAAGCTCTTTTCAGCAAGAGCAAGGTTTACAACTCGGCTTGGAGGTGTCTTCCTCTTCCCAGCAGACCAAGAAACCCAAGAGTACCAAGGCCTCTTTTAAACAAATAAAGGCTCAGAATGATCATCTGAGGGTAGAGGTTTATAAGCAGTTTCTTGATGCAACCCCAGCACAAAAAGAGAGAATAATGTCAGTATATGACATTCAGGAGGAAAGATTGCTCCTCAGCCATTTCACGCCCAAAGTGCCCCATCCTAAATCAGCAGCAGATTATGTGAAGACAAGGGTGGAGGTACTGGCCAGAGATATACATCCCATGGACCAAATAGAACTCCATAAACAGACTGGGGAGATGGTCTATGCAACATTGGTGGAAAAGGACACCATGGCACATGAACTGAAAGAGTCACTCAAAAATACCAACACTCAGTTGGATTTTGAGAGGATGTCATCCTTGGCCAAAGACAATAGGATAAAGTCTCTTGAGGAAATCATCATTGATCTAGGACATGATCCTAGTGATCCAAAGGGTGTAAAGGCCCTAATGAAGAAGAAAGATGATGACCTTAATGCATTAAAGAAGAGGTTGAAGCTGCAGCCCACAGAGCACCCTCAAACAGCAGAACTTCAAAAGGAAAAACAGGTTGATGACCAATTATACCTCTTAATGCAGCAAGACCAGAGGATCAGGGATTTGGAGAAAGAGCTAGAAGGAGCACTACAAGATAAACAGGGAGAATCCACTTCCCAAGCTCCTCCAACCACTTCAGCAACAACAACAGAGGCAGCAGTGGCCCCTACAATAGATGCAGCAGGAACAACAACAGCGCCAGAAGCCAGCAAAAGTGTAGAGGAGTTGACCAAGGCCATCAAAGAAATGGAGCTCCAGGCCAATGAAATAAAGAAGGCCAAGGAAAAATTGGCAGAACTGGATTCCAAATATGACAAGTCTAAGGTAACTGTAGCAGAGCAGGGCAGAGAAATAAAGGCCCTCAAGTACAAGATAAAGGCCTTAGAAAAAGAGCTAAATCTAGAAACAGCTATGGCCGACATAAAAAGGATCTTATGGGCCAAAATAGGCCAATCCATCACCCAACAATGGAGATCAATAAAAATGATGCATGAACAGATGGACTTGTTGGGCCAAGCACAAACAGAAATCAATAGGGCCAAAACACTGCTGGGAAACAGACCAGAACAGGCCAACAGAATGATAGACTTCCTAAACAGGCAGGAAAAGGAGGAACTAGTAGCCATAGGTATCCCCAACAGAACAGAGGCCGTCCTCACTGCCAAAAAGGTGCTCACTCTTAGGAATTATGTGAAAACTGTGGAGAGGAAGTGCTATGAGATTACAGCAGATGTGGAGGAATTTAAGGTCAAGATGGCAGTGCTACAAGCAAAAGGCCTGCCCAGCCTCCTAACTGGTGCAGGAAAACTAGTCTCCCGGGATCAATTTGCCAACAGAATGGCAACCTATATTGAGAATCATATTACTGCATCTGGCAGTACACCTGAACAGACAGGGCCTCCTTCAGGACAGAGCTTGTATGACAAACTGGAAGGCCTGTTTTTTTATTGAGAATGAAGTGAATCACCTTTTTGAGACTCCTCCTAATTTCTACAGGTATACAGAGGCCGATGAGACCTTAATAAAGATTAGGAGGCATCAAATGCCAAAAGAGGACTGGTGGCAAGCAATGCTTCAAATTCTGCCACGGTAGTTTCAGTTGTTTGGTCACTGCCAGCTCCAGGTCACTATAAGACAAACAGCATGATAAAGTCAGCATTAAAAGCAGCTGAATGCTGACTCAGCATATAGACTATGACGGCTGGCCCAAAAGATAAAGAAATGCGCAAATTTTGACAGCGTATCCTTAGCCGACTCCAACTGCCACCAAGTCAACCGTCTCTGACCATTTTTGACAGCTAAGGGACTAAGAGTTATTACAGCATTAACTTTCTTAGCTACTACATGCCAGCAGTTGGCAGGACATTTATGGAACATTTACTCTCCATTTAGATATTTTCTTATGTAGACTTTGTATATATACTCCCCTTAGTAACGCATAAGGGGTTGGTAATTTTCACTCTGAGGCATGTATACTGTATACTTTCATAATTGTTTAATACAAAGAGCTAGATCAGCTCAGTGATTTCCTGGAACAATGGTGTCTTTCTGAAGCTACATGTGTTGATGCAGAATTCCTGTGATGTCTGATGAAATAACAAGTTTTCTCTCAATCTCTGCTCTTGTCTTTCTTATGTTTATCAAATCATATTAATGTTGCACTAAACTAGCAGTAAAGAAAAAGAATAGTGCAGGATTTGTTTCACTACACCTTGTACTTAATTTTTACTGCTGTAAATGTTTGTCTTCAGAATTAACCATGGACATGAATTCTTAATTGCTCATGCGGCTATTAATTCTATATGTATGAATGTTACCTAGAAATTCTTCATTGCTTCTAGGACAATATTCTCACTGTCATTCTCTATCAGTTTATCGTAAGATTCTTAATTGCCTTGCATAATCTGGACACACTCCACCAAACACTATTATAAGCGTTGTTTCCTCAGACACTAATCTGGCTCTGCAGCATAACTACAACATCACACAGCACCTCAAAACAACTAAAGGACCACTGACTACATTGCCCAATGACATATAACATTCTAGTGATAGCATACCTTTCTTGACTGAAACATTTTCCAACCAAACACAAAACAAAAGTTTGAACACCATAGCTAGCCTAAAATACTGTCAGAACAGAGACAAATCATAAAGAGAGAGCCCTCTCTGATTACAGTTTGGCTAGAAGCTGTAATCTAAAGATTGGTTAGTGGTTACCCCGGCCGTATTCCCTTGGGAGTCAAAGGGAACAACCTGGGTGTTAACATAATTGGCGACTCCACTGGGGAGTTCCTCAAGATTTTCCAATTTTTGTTTATCTCTTGAAAGTTGATCATTCACTTTGCTGCTAGCTTTGGAAAATACACAGTAAATTCAAAATCTTGTCTGGCCTCTGTAGACACAAAAATATCCTGAAAAATACCAAAAAGAAGTTTAGAAGCTGGCTCCTAAAAGGAAAACCAGACACACTAGGTCAAACCCTGACCCAGAACCACCAGCTGTTTTTGAAAATCCTAATACAATCCCTAGGATCATTAGGAAGCAGCAAGGACAGCAAACTCTTGCTGATTCCAGTCTTGAGACAGCTCATCCAAACCTTGTTCCAACTCCAATCAAGGTTCTATTTCAATTTACCCTTGATTCCCCTAGTTCCCCTTCTACATCTCAAAGCCCTCCTTTCACATCTTCATCCACTGCACATACTCCTTTAACCAACATCCTAGTTTCTACCCCTCCCACAAACCCTGTAATACCCATTATCCCTGTTGTCCCATTTCTCCCTGCCAACCCCTTAAATCCTGTAAATATGGCCAATAGGTATGCACCTTTGCAGTTACCTGCTAATGCTGCAACTCTACCTCAAGATTACCAATCCAAAATCTCATATTTTGACTCCACTGGCCCTTTCACAGCCATTCAGCATGCCAGAAAGATGCAAGACCATTTTGAGAACTATGAAATTGATGATGACAGTGTGAGAATGAGAATTTTCGTTCAAAGCCTGACCGGTGATGTAAGAACTTGGTTTAGATCCCTGAATGCAAATTCCATCACAACTCCTGATGAGCTTTACCAAGCCTTTACTAATAGATGGGAGAAGAAGAAAGATCCCTTACACATACTTGGAGAGTATGACACCATTAGAAGAGGTCCTCAAGAGACCGTTCTGGAGTATTGTGCCAGGTTTAACAATGTATATAATGCAATACCACAGAATCTGAGACCTCCTCCTGATTTGGCCTTGTACAAATTTCCTGATGGTTTTGACCCTGACATGGCCTATCAGTTGAAGGAAAGAGCTCCTGAAACCCTTGCAGATGCCCAAAAAGTTGTTGTCACTGTAGAAGCTAACCTAATTGCTAAGAGAAACAGAGCTAGGTTGGAAAAGAGAACCACCTTTAAAGAAGAACCCTCAGCTTTTGATCAAAAGTTGGATGCAATAATTAATGGAATGAAGAGATTAGGTGATAGAGTGGAATCAGTTGAAAGAAAATCATCATGGGAAGCACCACAGATCAACCCTACCAGAAATCCAAATTTTAGGAGAACTCAAAACCCAAACATGGGCAAGGCAAATGCCGATTCAGACATAAGACCTCCTTTTCAAGAAAATTATGCAGAGACTTCTACATCAACTGAACCCAATGAAGATCCTCACATCAATTTAATGGGTTTGGATGGTGAAAGTCAAGTTTTCGTAACACAAGAAGATCATGAGGATGATGAAATCAAACTGTTCCAAACCAAATCAGGTGAATCATTTGACTTTAAACAAGGCTATGATACAGCTGTTTATGAAGTCCACAAGCAATACAAGCTAAGGAGCAGAACTGTAAATGTAACTCAGCCTGAAAAGACTAAAGACAACCAACAGCCCAAAAGAGCCATAGTGATAGAACCTAATGACAAAACAAATTCACCTGCAGAAGAGGTAACTATTGAAGAAGTCATTGAACCACCTATCTCAAAACAACAGCCTGTGGCAACATCTGCCTTTTACCCTAATCCAAGTCTCACCCTTCAAGGGATGAGCAAAAAGGACAAGCCCCAAAACCAAGATAAGAGACAAGAAGAGGAATTAATGAACAAAGAAAGGACTGTTATCCAAAACCCTAAGACCCAGTTTGAAAAACCCTTTGACCTAGAAACTGAACTTGGCAAATTAAAGATAGCAATTCCTCTCTCAGAACTAGCCAAGCATGACATTTATAAACAACAGATCAAGAAGTCCCTTCAACTTTCCAACAGCAAAGATGATGTAAACGTGTTGGATGACACTCCGGAATTGCTGTTTGGCCCAGAGGTGGATGGAAAAACAGTAGTTACAGGGATATTACCTTTTTATGTCAGCTTACATATTCATGACAAAATATTACATAATGCAATGTTTGACTCAGGCGCCTCTCACAACCTCATGCCAAAAGCAGTCATGGAGAGATTGAATCTAGAAATAACAAGACCATATAAGGACCTGTTTTCCTTTGACTCCAGTCAAGTCAAGTGTTTAGGTCTCATAAAAGATTTATGTGTGTCTCTGGTTCAATACCCAAACAAAAAAATTCTAATGGATGTTGTAGTTGCTGATATCCCACCTAAGTATGGGATGCTGTTATCAAGATCATGGGGGGCTAAACTTCAAGGCTCCCTACAATTAGACATGTCATATGCCACTATGTCTATTTTTGGGCAACCAAAAAGATTATACAGAGAAACACTCATGAAATACATGGTCAGCAGTGAAGAAAAGCCTCAAAACTTTCCCATATATGCTGTCCATTCAGACATAGACTCATACATTCTCTTCAATGACAGCACAACTTTCACAGATAATGATGTTGAAACCAAGATACTCGTACAAGAGGAAAACACTAAGGAAGCTTCTACCACCCATGAAACAATAGTCAATCAATCACTAGACACTGCTGCTGCTCTAGCTGTTAAACATATTCAATCAAATGATGAGACTGTTTTAGAGGACAAACCAGATGAAGAACCAGAAGTTCAACTTACAAGTCCAACTCATGGACAGATCATTAAATCTCCCTCACAAAAAGACATTCTATGGTTCCTTGAATTTTATGGCTCAGTCAATAAACTAGGGGCAGGAGCTGGAGTTTGGGTACACAACAAAGAAAACAGTTATGCAGAAGGCAGAGCATATAGGTTAAACTTCAGATGTACTAATAACATGGCAAAATATGAGGCTCTTTTACTAGGCCTCAAGTTAGTAAAGTTCTTACAAGCTGCCAGGGTTTCAATCATGGGAGATTCAGATTTAGTTATTCAACAAGTGAAGGGAAATTTTGTCACCAATGACAAAAGATTGAGGTCTTATAGGTCTGTTGTTGCTAAAATACTAAGCTCCTTCTCTGAATTCCAAATCACCAAAATTTCCAGGACTCACAATCTTCATGCTCATAGTTTGGCCACATTTGCTAGTACTTGCAAATTACCATTGGAACCTAACACTTGTTTCACAGCTGAGATAAAACATAGACCCTCCATTCCAAACAATGTCAAAGATTGGCAAGTATTTGAGGATGATATGCAAATAAACAATTTTTTAACTTTACAACAAGAATTTGCAGGATTAAATATTGACACTGAGAGAGCAAGTCCATCACAAATACTTGAGAGAGCAAGTCAATCACAAATACTTGACAGAGCAAGTCAATCACAACTACAGTTTCAACAGGTGGTTCATCCAATATCACCTAGAACAGCAAAACAAATACTACATCCAACCATTTTCAACAAGGAAAACATTCAGAAAATTCAACAAATCAGTTGTGAAGAAGGGGCTAATGTTGAAGCTGAGGTAATAGAGCTGAAAGACAATTTTCTTCCAACAGGCCTCACTCCATTAGAGGACATCTTTGATTCAAATGATATTCCTAGAAAACCAAAAATGCAGCCTATCAATGTAGCCATTGAAGAATGTAACATTGGTACCATTCACAAGCCCAAAATAATAAAGTTGTCTGCATCCTTGCCTCCTGATCAAAAACCAAAATACATTGACCTTTTCAAAGAATTTCAGGATGTTTTTGCATGGGGCTATGAGGATCTAAAGTCCTATGACACCTCTGTTATCCAGCACACTATCCCTCTCAAGCCCAATCAAAAACCATTCAAACAAAAATTGAGAAGGATCAATCCCATGCTCCTTCCTTCAATTGAAAAGGAATTGCAAAAAATGTTTAAAGCTGGTATCATAGCACCAATCAGGTTCTCTGATTGGATTTCAAACTTAGTCCCTACAAGAAAGAAAACTGGTGAAATAAGGCTTTGTGTGGACCTAAGAAATCTAAATCAAGTATCACTCAAAGACAACTACCCCTTACCCAAGATGGATCACATTCTCCAAAGAGTGGTGGGAGCCTCAAGGATCTCACTACTTGATGGATTCTCAGGCTTTAATCAAATACTGGTACACCCTGATGACCAAGACAAAACTGCATTTACAACCCCATGGGGAACTTTCAAATATGTAAAAATGCCTTTTGGATTGAAAAATGCAGGGGCCACATTCCAAAGAGCAATGGATATTGCTTTTGCAAAGGAGATTCATGACTTTTTAGTCATTTACTTAGATGACCTCACACCTTTTTCAAAATCTGACCAAGAACATTTAAAACACTTAAGGCAGATTTTCTTAACATGTAGGAAATATGGAATTTCCTTGAATCCCAAGAAATCTTTATTTGGTTTGGAAGAAGGTAAGCTCTTAGGACACATCATTTCAAAGGCTGGCATAAGAATTGACCCAGATAGAATACAAGCTATCTTACAAATGCCCCACCCAAGAAATATCAAAGAACTGCAGGCATTCCTGGGAAAGATCAACTTCTTAAGAAGGTTTATCCCAAACTTAGCAGAACTAATCAGATTACTAAATAACATGTTGAAAAAGGATTGAAAAGTAAAGTGGACAGTTGAAGCCAATCAAGCATTTGAAGGTATAAAATTGGCCCTTACCCAAACCCCAATCTTGACCAATCCTCAATTTGACAGAGAATTTATAATCTTCTCTTTTGCCTCCCAGCATACAATTGCTGCTGTTTTGTTACAGAAAGATGACCAAGGGAATGAGAAGCCAATTGCTTTCTTTAGCAGAGCTCTTAGAGATGCACCTTTAAAATACCAAATCATGGAAAAGCAAGCTTATGCTTTGGTCAAAGCCATCAAAGACTTTAGGATTTACATCCTTTATTCCCATGTTGTAGCATATGTGCCAAGTCCTATTGTAAAAGGCATACTCACTCAAGAAAACCTAGAGGGCAGAAGAGGAAAATGGATTGCCAACATCTTGGAATTTTATATTGAAATAAAACCTACAAAACTGATAAAAGGGCAAGGTTTGGCCAAATTAATGACAGAAGCAAACTTCCAAGCCTTAGACATAAATCAGCTGGACAGTGAACCGGAGCTGGCGACTCCAAAGATCAATGTAGCCTTTGAACAATCCCCCTGGTACTCTGATATATGTTATGTATTACAAAACCTGTGTGCTCCCCCAGGATTGTCCAGAACTAAGTGTAGGTTCTTAAAAATGAAAACCTCAAGATTTTGTGTGATGGATGGCAATTTGCTTTGGAAAAACCATGAAGGGATATTGCTGCACTGTTTAATTGAAAATGAAACTGACAATATCATGAAAGAATTTCATGCAGGAGACTGTGGTGGACACTTGTATTGGAAGTCCACTGTGGACAAAATATTGAGGGCTGGTTACTATTGGCCCACTGTTTTCTCTGATGTTAAAAAATTTACCACATCATGTCACAAATGCCAAGTGTTTGAGGGTAAGAAAAAATTGCTACCACTTCCCTTAAGGCCTATTGCAACAGAGAGACCTTTTCAACAATGGGGCCTGGACTTCATTGGGGAAATTCATCCCTCATCCTCAGGACAACACAGGTGGATCCTAACAGCAACAGACTATTTCACTAAGTGGATTGAAGCTGCCCCATGCAGACAAGCAAATGATTCAATAATCATTCAGTTCTTGGAAAACAACATATTGGCTAGATTTGGCTGCCCTGATAAAATAATCACAGACAATGTTGCTGCTTTCAGATCTAAAAAGATGGTGAATTTCTACCACAAATTTCACATTACCTTGGGCCACTCTACTGCTTATTATCCCCAAGGAAATGGCTTAGCTGAATCATCAAACAAAAGCCTAGTAAACATTATAAAAAAGGTGCTGGAAGAAAACAAGAAGAATTGGCATAAGAAGCTGGTCAATGCCTTATGGGCAGATAGACTAACAACCAAGAGATCAATTGGGACCAGCCCATATGAGTTGGTTTATGGATTAGAAGCCAAATTTCCCTCATCACTAGGAGTTCCTGTCATGAAACTTCTTCAAGAAAGCCAAGCTGAACCAAATGATATGCAAAGAAGGATCAATCAAATCATATGTCTGCAGCAAACCAGAGACCAAGTTTTCAGCAGAGTTCAAGTGTTACAAGAAAAGCTAAAGAAATCCTTTGACCGAAGAACTAAGGCAGAAGATTTTAATGTTGGAGATAAGGTCCTCAAGTGGATGTAAGAAGAGAAGATAAAGGAAAACATGGAAAATTTGATTCCTTATGGAGAGGACCATTTGCTGTCCAAGCAGTGCAAGGAAACAATACTTATTTCCTCAAAAGTCTTAATGAAACTGACTTGGATGAAGGTCCTGTGAATGGCAGGATGCTGAAGCACTATTTTGACTATTACCCATGAGTGCAGCCTGGGTTTCCCCTTGTACATATTCAGATGTATATATCATTTTCTGTCAAGATGTAAAATGCAGTTTTTCAAAGTCTTCTCAACTATCAGCAAAAGGTAAATAGGTTCAGAGATCTACCAAGAAGGAAGAGCACAATCTTGGTATTCCAAAGCAGCATACTGCCAGTTTTTGTAAAAGCAGTCAAGGGCCAAGGCATTCTGACCTGCTGTTCTTGGTCTTTCAAATGAAAAACCATCCCCATGTGGAGCCACTGTTAGCTACCTATACCAATAGGTTTCATATTTCATGATTGGCAAAGAAAGGTCCAAATATGCTCTGCTTTGATGATGCAAAGATCACATATTTCCAAAAGAATACAAGGTGTGTAAATAGCTTGTTGTGTCCCAATTTTGATGGATGGTCCAACAGCCTAATCTGGGTCATGCCAAGGTTTAAATTTGCAGTTGTAGAATAGAGAAAGAAGTCTGTCCAAACTGTTTAATCTTGGCAGACAAGTAGCTTAGGTAGAGAAAGTAAGGCTCCCAACTGCTTAACCTGGGACCTTGGAAGAAATAAGGGTAGAATTAGATAGAAGAACAAAAGGAAAAAGCCAAAGAAAAGAAAAGGCAAATGAGGGTTTGCAAGCCTAAGTGCACCCTCCAAGAAGAAACAAAAAAATGCTAGGCAGGTAGATGGGTAGGTAGTTGGGGTTGCAGACCAGGTCATTCCTTACAAATTGCATGTGTGTTAACCTTGTTCACAAAGCAAAATCAATGAATTGAGAAGGTGTTCTTCTTCATCAGGTTGCAGCAAAGCAAAGAAGCATGTCTAACCCCCTTATTCCCCTTTTCCCATTTCATTGCTAACACTCCCTCATCAGTTGAGATTCATGGAAGAAATTGTGGTTTTATGTTGGTTCTTATTCTTTTAGAAGCCACATTTCCTGTGTAAAAATTCTTTTCATTTTGATCTACTCCCTAAACTAAGTGAGTTTCAAACAAATTTAGTGGTATCTCCCCTCATCCACCCTTTTCATCCATATTAACCCCTAACTTCTATTATCTAAATCCCCTAAGTTTCCCTTTCCCTACTACTATAACACCATGGTGTATAAACCCCAAACATGGTATAAATATCCCTCCCCTTGGCACTATAGCTAAATAAGTTGTTTAGGGAGACTTTGGTCCAACAGGGACTAGGGTCAACCCTGTAATGGGATTGTTTCAACCTCTGGTTGGAGCAAGAACCTCCTCCTAAGCCCTCACCTTCCCTCTGCTCAAAAACGCCATAGAAAACCCCTTTCCCCTTGCTAAACCCACTCTTAACCTCTTTTCCTTACAAAAAACCCTTGAAAAACCCGAAAACCCCGAAAAAACACAGAAAAACCCTTAACCCTAAGGTTCTCCGCCCAAAATTATTTAACTGAATATTTTAATAGGCCATCGGGCCCCCCCAACCTGTAGGATCCGTCGGAGGACCCGCCAGCCGTCCGATCTCCGCCGCCCAGATCTAACAGTGGGCGGTCATTTTCGCTCCCCGACCTGCCGACCTTTAGCATCCGGGGAAAGTGGTTTTCCGCCCCGTACAAGGGACGCGTGGCAGGCGGTGGGGTTGTTCGGAGCCCCCCTCCCTGATACCGCCTTCGCCCAAAGGTGGTACGGGGAACCCGCTTACCACCATCCCGTTACCACCTCCCCTTTGCGTCATCAATACGTCAGCATGACGTAGCACCCTTCCCCGCCCCCGCGCCGTGTGGCCCGCCACCGTGCCCTGCCACCCTGGCTTACACCTCAGCAGCCGCGTCATCCTCCGTACCCGGGCCCGCTATGACGTCATGCTGACGTCATCGACGGAAAAGCGCCAATAGCCTATTTTTCCAAATTTTGTCGTTAAAGTCATGTTTTGGGCAGTTTTTATGTCATTTTTGCGTAAAGGAGGAGATAGCCGTTGCAGCTGCCAAAGTGCCTCCAGACCTCCAAAGTCAAATTGCAACCGTTCCAATTCATCAATTCGACCTCCAGAGTTCGGCCCGCAGGCTGTTTAAGCGTTCTATCCAGGTATTCACCGTAATTCCTCTGCTTGGCCCATGCTTACCATTTCTCTGTAAATTGCCATTAAAGCACCTATTAAATTCCATATAAACTCTGCACCTACTACCTAAAGTGAGCCAAGCTAACCTGCTTACCCCCAGAAACATAATTCAACATTGAAACAGTCAATTTGCGGGTCAAAACTGTGAAATTCATCCCCGAGGTGCCCGGCATTGTTCCCTTTTGCCGGGTGTACACACCAGCTGCAGCCTTTCACCAAAGAAAATCTCACTTACCCTCTGCAATTCACCCCTAGAAATTCACAATCTCTGTGAACCTACTAAGACTGCAGAAGCAAGCCTGTTCTTTCACTATAAAAAAAAAACATTTTAGACTGTGTCCACAGTTGACCAATCATTTTAGCTCTTAAAAGCTTTGTCAACCATTGCACTCTGTTACTCAAAATCAAATGATATAATGGCTGCCCCTGCACCCACAGCTCTCAATGTTGCTCCTTTGAATCCACCCAATAAAGACTTGCAGTCCTTATCTCTTGTTGACCAAGACTACCTCATTGAAGACTATGTGGGAAACAGAGACTTTCTGCAGACATTCAGACAGTTGAGAGAGGACTACCTGACTGGTCGTGATACATATGGCATCTGGGAGTCAAACCTGCCATACTACTGTCTCCCCTCTATAAATGTGTTTCCTGAAATCATTCGCCTATGTGCTGAAAACTATGATGTACAGCACAGAGCCATCAGCACCCCATCTGGGAGGATCCTTTTCCATATTAATCCTGAGTCCATCAACAAAATGCTAAATTTTGATCAGACAGAGCTGCTGTTCCCATTCTCTATGAACTATCTGCTGGACACTGGTGCCAAGATGACCAGTGAGGAGATTCAGAAGGTCACCAGGACATTCATGAGACCTGAGTGCCAGCCTGCAGGGCCACCTCCTTATTTAGATGTCCACTTCACTGAGGTAGGCAGATTACTCCTGGATATGATTGCCTATGTGCTGGGATACAGCACCAGTGAGCATGTGGATCAAACCATGCTAGTATTGCTGGCTGTTTACAGTCCAGGCCAACCCCCTGCCCGGAAATATAACTTTGCCAAATTCATTACTAATAAGATTCATGACAAGCTGAGCAAAGTGGACAGGCAGGGTGTCTTCAAGTACTCGGCCTACATCTATCACCTCTTTATGTATTATCAGTCTGAGGCTTTTCCATGCTATATCAAAAAGCTGGATTATAGAGGGGAAAGAAGATCTGTCATCTTCTGGACCTCTGTCTATCACAAAGTCACAAATTCACCCTATTCCTATTGTGAGTTTGTTGACCAATTTGTGTATCCAGTCTCCTGCCTATTGATGAGGTCCCCTCCTCCAAGAATGTCAACAGAGATACAGAAGGCTCTGCAGCTTTCCAAAAAATGTAAAATAGGTGATTGGTACCTATATGAGGAACACTCAGTCATCAGAGTCTATGGCTGCGAGCTCTGTCCTTACAGACTCCCAAAGTATGTGCCCATGAGGATGTTTGCCTTGGAATATTATAGGCAGTTGATTCAATCTGACCTCACCCATTTCCACAGCGCCAGAAAGAAGGCCCACCTCAAGTTCAAACACCAGTTGGGCCCCTTCGTCATGAACAAAAAAGAAGGATGGGAAGATGCTGACCTCATCCTCAAGGAAAAATATAAACTATCATACAGTTTTCGGTGGGTCCCTTATGACCCTGAGGGCTTCATCACTGCCAGAAGAAACAAATACAGGCTTCTAGGTTATAGGCATTGTCAATACCCACACATTGAAAAATATGCCAACCAGCAAGAATGGCAGCAGGGTACTCTAGTTGAGAAGTTAACTGAAGAAGAGATAATGCTTAGGAATATGAAGGAGCTTGAAAAGACCATTGATCTAGACTCTGTGCAGCAGGTACCCTTCAAATGGCCTCATCCAGCAGGAGAAGGGACCTCAGCCACAAGGACTGCACCAGTCATATCAGTACCTTCCACTTCAGCACCGGCCATAGACAAAGGCAAAGGGATAATGGATGCAGAGGAGGAAACAATGAAAGAAAAGACTTCCCCTGAAAATGAGCAGCAAACAGGGCAGAAAACATAGCAGCAGCCAGAGCACCAGCAAGAGCAGACTGCCCCTCAACAAACTGAGCTTCCAGCAGCTCCAACAATGCAAACACCACCACCTCAAGCTGAACCATTGACGGCCCCAATTTTGTAGACCCCAGCACATGAGGAAAGGGGTACAAAAAGAGACAGAGAAGAGTCCACTCCTCTTAGTGGATCCTCCCAGCAACCAGAAGCCAAAAGGCAAAGGCTAGACTCCCCCGAGGTGGAAGACATCACTGAAGAATTCCTTGACAGCTCAAGGAAAAACAGGGAGGGCAGCCAGCACACAGGAACAAGCTCTTTTCAGCAAGAGCAAGGTTTACAACTCTGCTTGGAGGTGTCTTCCTCTTCCCAGCAGACCAAGAAACCCAAGAGTACCAAGGCCTCTTTTAAACAAATAAAGGCTCAGAATGATCAGCTGAGGGTAGAGGTTTATAAGCAGTTTCTTGATGCAACCCCAGCACAAAAAGAGAGGCTAATGTCAGTATATGACATTCAGGAGGAAAGATTGCTCCTCAGCCATTTCACGCCCAAAGTGCCCCATCCTAAATCAGCAGCAGATTATGTGAAGACAAGGGTGGAGGTACTAGCCAGAGATATACATCCCATGGACCAAATAGAACTCCATAAACAGACTGGGGAGATGGTCTATGCAACATTGGTGGAAAAGGCCACCATGGCACATGAACTGAAAGAGTCACTCAAAAATACCAACACTCAGTTGGATTTTGAGAGGATGTCATCCTTGGCCAAAGACAATAGGATAAAGTCTCTTGAGGAAATCATCATTGATCTAGGACATGATCCTAGTGATCCAAAGGGTGTAAAGGCCCTAATGAAGAAGAAAGATGATGACCTTAATGCATTAAAGAAGAGGTTGAAGCTGCAGCCCACAGAGCCCCCTCAAACAGCAGAACTTCAAAAGGAAAAACAGGTTGATGACCAATTAGACCTCTTAATGCAGCAAGACCAGAGGATCAGGGATTTGGAGAAGGAGCTAGAAGGAGCACTACAAGATAAACAGGGAGAATCCACTTCCCAAGCTCCTCCAACCACTTCAGCAACAACAACAGAGGCAGCAGTGGCCCCTACAACAGATGCAACAGGAACAACAACAGCGCCAGAAGCCAGCAAAAGTGTAGAGGAGTTGACCAAGGCCATCAAAGAAATGGAGCTCCAGGCCAATGAAATAAAGAAGGCCAAGGAAAAATTGGCAGAACTGGATTGCAAATATGACAAGTCTAAGGTAATTGTAGCAGAGCAGGGCAGAGAAATAAAGGCCCTCAAGGACAAGATAAAGGCCTTAGAAAAAGAGCTAAATCTAGAAACAGCTATGGCCGACATAAAAAGGATCTTATGGGCCAAAATAGGCCAATCCATCACCCAACAATGGAGATCAATAAAAATGATGCATGAACAGATGGACTTGTTGGGCCAAGCACAAACAGAAATCAATAGGGCCAAAACACTGCTGGGAAACAAACCAGAACAGGCCAACAGAATGATAGACTTCCTAAACAGGCAGGAAAAGGAGGAACTGGCAGCCATAGGTATCCCCAACAGAACAGAGGTCGTCCTCACTGCCAAAAAGGTGCTCACTCTCAGGAATTATGTGCAAACTGTGGAGAGGAAGTGTTATGAGATTATAGCAGATGTGGAGGAATTTAAGGTCAAGATGGCAGTGCTACAAGCAAAAGGCCTGCCCAGCCTCCTAACTGGTGCAGGAAAACTAGTCTCCCGGGATCAATTTGCCAACAGAATGGCAACCTATATTGAGAATCAGATTACTGCATTTGGCAGTACACCTGAACAGACAGGGCCTCCTTCAGGACAGAGCTTGTATGACAAACTGGAAGGCCTGTTTTTTATTGAGAATGAAGTGAATCACCATTTTGAGACTCCTCCTAATTTCTACAGGTATACAGAGGCCGATGAGACCTTAATAAAGATTAGGAGGCATCAAATGCCAAAAGAGGACTGGTGGCAAGCAATGCTTCAAATTCTGCCACGGTAGTTTCAGCTGTTTGGTCACTGCCAACTCCAGGTCACTATAAGACAAACAGCATGATAAAGTCAGCATTAAAAGTAGCTGAATGCTGACTCAGCATATAGACTATGACGGCTGGCCCAAAAGATAAAGAAATGCGCAAATTTTGACAGCGTATCCTTAGCAGACTCCAACTGCCACCAAGTCAACCGTCTCTGACCATTTTTTACAGCTAAGGGACTAAGAGTTATTACAGCATTAACTTTCTTAGCTACTACACGCCAGCAGTTGGCAGGACATTTATGGAACATTTACTCTCCATTTAGATATTTTCTTATGTAAACTTTGTATATATACTCCCCTTAGTAACGCATAAGGGGTTGGTAATTTTCACTCTGAGGCATGTATACTGTATACTTTCAGAATTGTTTAATACAAAGAGCTAGACCAGCTCAGTGATTTCCTGGAACTATGGTGTCTTGTTGAAGCTACATGTGTTGATGCAGAATTCCTGTGATGTCTGATGAAATAACAAGTTTTCTCTCAATCTCTGCTCTTGTCTTTCTTATTTTTATCAAATCATATTAATGTTGCACTAAACTAGCAGTAAAGAAAAAGAATAGTGCAGGATTTGTTTCACTACACCTTGTACTCAATTTTTACTGCTGTAAATGTTTGTCTTCAGAATTAACCATGGACATGAATTCTTAATTGCTCATGTGGCTATTAATTCTATATGTATGAATGTTACCTAGAAATTCTTCATTGCTTCTAGGACAATATTCTCACTGTCATTCTCTATCAGTTTATCGTAAGATTCTTAATTGCCTTGCATAAGCTGGACACACTCCACCAAAGACTATTATAAGCGTTGTTTCCTCAGACACTAATCTGGCTCTGCAGCATAACTACAGCATCACACAACACCTCAAAACAACTAAAGGACCACTGACTCCATTGCCCAATGACATATAACATTCTAGTGATAGCATACCTTTCTTGACTGAAACATTTTCCAAACAAACACAAAACAAAAGTTTGAACACCATAGCTAGCCTAAAATACTATCAGAACAGAGACAAATCATAAAGAGAGAGCCCTCTCTGATTACAGTTTGGCTAGAAGCTGTAATCTAAAGATTGGTTAGTGGTTACCCCGGCTGTATTCCCTTGGGAGTCAAAGGGAACAACCTAGGTGTTAACAAAAGGTCATAGGTTTCATGTGAGGAGGAAAATGAAGATAAATAATGGAAAATGAATAAAATATAGGCCTCAATGATAAAAAGGATTTTGAGGATCAGTTCATGGATGTTTTACTGTTAATCTTTTTTTTTTTTTTTCAGTTTAGTTTTGGAGCTCTCTCTCTCTCTCTCATACTCTTGGACATTGAGTGTATCCTTGGAACACTCCAACATTGATGGAAAGAAGTAAAAGGAAGGACAAGAAAGAAAGAGGAAGCAAGGATCAAGAATGGAAGAGCGGGATTCAACTAGCTACAATGGGATCAATTGCAGGTTTCGAGTTGCATGTATGATTTCCTTGTTAGTTTTGGCATGCATAGTACATGCATGTGTGTTTTTGGTTCTCTTGTTGTCTTTGGCATGGTTTTTTCCAGGTATGAAAGTGGTTTCCATCCTTTCCTTGCCGTTTCCAGATAGCCATGGTGTGATATCGTTCTGTTGTTTTGGCTGAGTTGGATTGTCAGATGGTTTCGAAATGGAGTGGGGTGGTCTCAGGGGGGGAACACAAGGCCTAGTAATCCCTGGACTGGTGAAGGTGGGATTACGGTAAATCCTGATTGTGTATGCACTTGGTAGGCCTAGGAATCCTCGATGAGTGAATGACAGGATACACAATAAATCATAGATGGTGGAGCCTCCTTGGGCCTAGGAATCCTCAACTGCTGAATGGAAGGATACAGTGAAGCATAGAGGTGGAGAAAGAAAAATTCCTCATGGTTTAGGTGGAGAGATCCGAAGACATCCATGCTTGTTTAGGATCGAGTGATCTAGTGGGATTGTGATAAAGCCTTGTTATACAAGATTTACGATTGTGAACAAAAGTATCTCCCTTAGTTTGGTGGATAACCTATAACAATAGAGAGATAAGGAACCTAATGTGTTTCCTTAAAGTAAATAGATGATGGGTGAGCCCTACCTGGAATCTATTGCACACTTTTCTCCTTCTTTATCTTGGAAGCTCCAATTCTAGCTTCAAATGCCAAAATTAGAACCTGTACAATAAGATAAAACAAGCCAAGAAACTACGAGATCTATATAGTATCATTTAAGTACTTCATTCAATAGATCAACATATTATTGAAATATATGAAATAACAACATCACATATAGGAAAACAATGAATTCTTTGCATTAATATAAATGGAAGGAGATTACAACCATAAGTAGTAGTTGATCTTATATAAAAGCTCCTCCAAGTTGTTGATTTGTCCTTTCCTTGTCCGATCACCCTAAATGCATGAGATAATATCTACTCACTACAACAACATAAGGGCAGAATCACTCTCCAAAATCTAACCCCCAACCACATAGAAGGCTGGAAAGATATCGAGAAGTAGGGTAAGTTGGGAATTCTTATCCAATTACCAATCTAAGGTTTGAGATCCACCTTTGATGGAGGGATAGGATCAAAGGATAAGTGATGAAAACTCAAAAGTAGGGAAGGATAGGATCTGAATGTTTTATCGAGGGTAAGTAGTTAAAACAACTTCTGGAAATTCCTAGAAGGAGAAGCTTCTAGAATCCCGATCATTCTCCTAGATTTATAGAACCAGCACAGGCGAAAAGGGGAACAACCTGTTGGTGACCAACGCAGGGCACAATGGAGAAACCTATAGGTGATCACAGCCCAGTAGGAATGCAGGGAGCATTGTTCCTAAAACTGGCTCAAATGATGCATTTTATGGATAAATGATCCGGATCTTGGGGGGAGGCTCCCAAGATCTAAAAAATTGAAATGAATCTTGGGGGGGAGAGGCCCCCGAGATATGAAAAATTGCAATGCCAGAAATAAAAGGAGAATACACAATAACAAAACGACAATTTTTTTTTTACTAAAACAGATAATAATTGTGAAGGCTACACTGTGGTGGACAATCTGTTCTTTTACAAAATGTGACTTGTTACTTATAGCCATTTTTGGTTACAATACCATAGGTAAATTCCATGGGTCAGTAAATACCATGGGTGAATGAATACCATCGGTTGATGTCACATACAATACCATGGGAAAATACCATGGGTGAATGAATATCATAGGTGGATGCCACTTACAATACCATGGGTAAATTCCATGGGTGGATGAATACCATGGGTAGATGCCATTTTCCATTCAAATCACTAAAATTCTGGGGGATGAAAGGAACATACTTAGGGCTTTGTGGATGATGGTGACAAGGGGGAATAGGATGTTGATTGATCCCATTAGGAGGCACACTAATCATATGTGACAAAATGGCCTATAACAAAATGCCCCCTAAAGCGCAAAGTTAGATATGATGACCGATGACTGAGGTGATTTACCTTATGACAAATCGGGATGAAGCAAAATCGACGAGCTTCATCTATTACAATATATTTACAACATGACATCTTTGTTTGCTGAGGGAGGCATACCCATACTCATCTCATAAGCTAACATAACATGTATAATGATCAAAATACGTGTCCATATATGAAACTGGTGGACACATGTCTGGCTGATTGTCTACATGATCATGGCCATCATACATTCTGATATTTGTATAACTCTATTGTAATACTCAACAACCCCCCATTTAATTTTTATTTTAGCCATATAATAAAATTATGGGGACCCTTTTTTTAATTTGCATGTAGGATTTGAGTGTGTTTACTTCATTTCAAGTCTAATATGCCTTTTATTTACAGTTTGTTTAAGTAAGTTTTTCTAAACATCTTAGATTAATGAATAAATCATAGCCCTTGAGACCCAGATCTTCATTATTATTATCAGTGGCTATATTTTCTAAATAGTGGCTTTGGATTTTATTATAAAGTAGATGTGTTCTCTCCATAAAGTGGCTATGACATAACAAAAACTTAGGACTTATTAATATCAGAAGATTCATTTCAAAGTCCCTGATATCATAAGTCCTGGCCCCATTTATTAATGACAGTAGTTTTTCAATACATATATCGGAGCTTTGATATTGGAGGAATTCCTTAGAATCCCTGATATCCAAAGTCTTGAACTATATCAAGTGGTTGTAGTTTCTTTCCAAGTAAACAAATGGATATATGCCCAAAGGAAGGACCCACCTCAGTGCTTATTCAAAACTCAAAATATTTGTGATATCCCTCCTCCCTTTATATTTTCTGCCCCCTCTCTATTACAAAGGCTAGCCATATCAGAGGTTTCATTTCAAAACTCTTTTAAAACAATTCTGACATCCCTTAACCATCGATCTTTGATAAGCTCCAATTTTCGATATTCGGACCTAATATAATCATAGATTTGATTTAATACATAATCGTGTCCGCTTATCAGAACTATTGTTATGTGCTACCACGAAAAACCTTTGATTGCCGATTATGTATCACCTCTGATTAGCTTTGATCTCTGATATCCCAATCCCACCGATGTTGTGATATGCCAACATATCATTCCACTGACCTCCAATTTACACTTACCTCCGATATCCCAAATTGATATGGTATTAAATCTAATATAATCGTAATATCACATCCGTTTAATCAGAGCTTTTGTAATGAGGGACGATTTGAAATCGCTGATAAATGGATGAAATATTGATATTAAATTGAGTTGATTGTGATTTCGCATCTATCATATCGCAAGTTTGCAGGGTATGTCATGTCGCAACTATTTTAAATCGATGATTGTTGATTTGATTGTGGATCTAATACACTATTTAAAAGGAATTCATTACAACATCGCATCTGCTCCATCGGCATTTTTAATTTGTGCTAAAATTGCCAATATCCATTTCTCCGATATCATACGATTCTCCACTTGTCACCTCTAGGGGGTCGTTGTTATAATAATCGAAAATTTTGTTTTCATTGGTTTTACGGGGATTTTATTATCTTAAGTTTTAATTCAGTTTGTTTTTGTGTTTAATAAAATATTTGTTTTACTGTAACATGGATGAACACAAGGTCGATAAGAAAAAGTAATAGTTTGAGCCAGGATTTCCGAAGACTTTCTGCCATGTGCCACAACGTAGTTCTAAATTGAAGGGATTTTTGTAATAGAGATTGAAAAATACCAACATGTGGGAAGCCAAACAATCATTCGACTAAATAAATCCTCATATTGTTGCCATATGTAAAATTGGTAACATAAGTATGGCAAGAATGACTTGGAATGCGATTGGAATTTCCTAATCAAACTACATAATCAGTCATTGATTCTAAAATGTCTCTCCAGCATAATCATTCATTTTCTTTCAGCACTGAACAATGCGTTATCCATTGCATAGAGGCATGCATGACTCCATGATCCACCTAAATTAGAGCCAATCACAGATATATGTGAGAGTGGGGAAATGTGTGGAGAGTGAATTTGTTGCAACTGCAAGTGACTATTGTATTTTATTTTAATTTTAGTATGGTTTGTTAAAACCACTTTAGCATTCTATGGAACTTTTATATTTTTAAGTTTATATTACAAACCATAAATCCCCTTCATTGTTATGAAGGAAGGGTTCGGAATTTCTATGAGAAAGCTTCTAGTTTGCACTATTTTATATTGAACAAGTCTTAGTAGAAATAAGAACCACGACTATTTCACTTATGAGCAGAGTTAACATTGTCGGGTACTATTATCATAATTTCAACACTTTGTTTATAATTTGAATGGTTACTATAGTTGTGTTGTTCATATACATTACTGCAAATGATTAAGCTTTATCACTGCAAATGTGTTTAATTGAAAACTCTTAAGTATATAAATGAAAAGAAATATCTGATATATGTGATGTGTTTCAACAACTAATCTAGTTAACTATTTAATCAGATTAGTCATCTTTATCTTTTTTAACCTCATAAAATATTTTATAATCTATATTATGATGTTTAATGTGAGATATTTATAAGTCACATATTGAGAAAAAATATTTCCCAGGATAGAATAGTTTAACTTTATATATTTTTGTTTCTTAGTTTCACTTACATAATAAAAGCCACACTTGTATAGATCATATTCGCTTTTTATATCTTTTATTAAGGGAAACTGGTCCCATAATTCCAGTTGGAGTCACCATTCCAAACCGAAAAGAAGTTGCTCTAAGTTCCCAACCAGATAGTTTTCCATGATGTTGAGGCAGATATTTTCGAGCCTTCAAAAATTTTGGCACTAGAAGGAGGGCCTTCAGACTATGAATGGAAATAATATCCACTCTCAAATGAAAAGGCCATTTTAAGAGTCATTCTCCCTCAAAATCACCACCAACTTCTAGATCACATTCTAAATCTTGTAATCCAAGACCAAAAGTTGGTCAAAAAACCACTAAAACTCCTAGCACACTTCCAAATTTAGTTTTCCAAACTTCTTCTCAAATACCAACTGAATCCCCAGAAGTTCAGTCTTTATTCAAAAATTAGAAGGAATTTATATTTCTCAAGAGAAAATTGTTCGAAGCGATATATCTGAAGGAAGTGTTTCCTCATCCTTATAGTCTTCTGGTGTATTAACTAGATCCCAGAGTGAAAAACTTGAATTTAAACCTTTTGAATTACCATTAACCACTCATCGGAGAAAGAAAATTACTCTAGAAACTCATTCTTCTACTAGTGAGATCACATCACTATCACCCCGTTTTACTCCTCCTCTTGGACCTTCCATTTCCTCTACTTCTTTGCCTTCTTCTAATCAACCTCTCATCCTATCCATTCAGATTCCTCAAACACAATTTTCTAGTGCAACTATAATCAGTATTACTACATGAACATCTTCCACAATGGCTCAAACATCGTCATCCCCTTCATCTTCTAATACTTATTCTACTCCAAGTACTCCCAGAATGGCCAACAGACCATGGAATAACCCTGGAGCATAGATGGCTCTGCTATTTCAACCTCTTCCCAAACACCCAGAATGATGGCTTCCTAAGTTTAATCTTGATGATGGCCACCCTACAGAGGAACATCTTCATAATTTTATGTTAGCCATCAATCTGAATGAAGTCACTGAAGAAGATTTTGTATTCATAATTTTTCCATATACATTTGAAGGATCTAGAGGAACTTGGTATTTTTCTCTTCCTTCTAGATCAATAATGAATTGAGATATGTTCGAAGAGAAATTTTTGTTGAAATTTGGTGATGATTGAACAACTGCCACTTTGATTAATGATTTATCAAATCTTAAAACCAATTCAAATGAAAGAATCAAATATTTTAATTCTAGATTCAACAAATTTTTGAATAAGATCCCAGCCACTTCTAGACCAGGGACCGATGTGCAGATTGAATGGTATATCTCTGCTCTTCCTTCAAATATTGTTATGTTCGTAGATAGAGCCAACAAAACAGTTATGCTTGATAACATGAAAGAAGCTCTGTCTATAGAAAAGAGAATCCTTGCTCTTGAAAAGAAAAATGTGCACAATGAAATAAAGCAAGCCAAAAAAGTTACTTTCAAGGATGAATTCAAGAAGAAAGCTCACAGGATCCTTTTGACTTAGAAGCATTACAAAAGGTTCTGAAAACAATGTCAAATGAAATGGTAGAAATTAAAAAACAAGTAGTTGAAACCTCTAAAAATCCCTTTCAGCCTTTCAAAAGGACTCAGTCATCACAGCCACAACCACCTTCCATTATATCAAATGTCGAATCTCATCAAGATGATGAAGAGGAAGAATCAACTTTATCTGTTAAAGAATCCCAAGAAGAAGAGTTAGCAGAAGCTTATGGTTTATGGGATTTCATCCTAACTACTTCAGAAAATGAAGAAGAAGAAGAGGCCCTACCAGTAAGTACTAGAAGTAAGGGAATTATTGATTCATCTCCAGAAATTCAAAAAAACGAGTCCCCTGCTTTCCCTATTAAGGAAAAAAGTGTAATTAAGAAATCTTCTACTCCTTTTTCAAATTTTATCCGACTACTTCCAAATATCCTTCTTCATCCAAGGCTTTTATAGTCTATGACATTATGGAATATAATATTATTTAGGACATGAAAAAGGTCAAAGCCAACATTTCTCTTTATGAGGTTAGTAAATTAAAATATTAGCATAAGCTTTTATTTAAAGAATTGAATGCAGTTCCTGCATCTCCATTACCTATTGTTGTCATTACAAAAACCTCTAAAAAGACAAGCAAACCTCCTAATGTCTCTTCAGATAAGATTGACTCATCAGATACCATTTTGATCGGAGATAGATCAAATTCCCATACTCCTCCCTTCTTATTGACTTTTGAGATTTTTAACAAAAATGTTCATAATTGTCTAGTAGATTCTGGTGCATCATCAAATGTCATTCCTTATGAAGTATGTCTTAAATTGAATATCTCACCACAGAAATATGTTGTTCAGATTATTCAATTAGATCACACAAAATTCAAAGTTTTAGGAGAAATAAATTATGTTTTAATAAGATTAGCTTCCAATTCAAAGGTTTTTCAAATAATAGATATGTTAATTGTGGAGATTCTTGAATTTTAAGGTGTTATTATAATGAGAAACTAGTCTGAAAAAATGCATGGTTGCTTTGAAACTGATTGGTCACACATGTGGATTCCTTACAATGGAAAACCCAATCAAATTCTTGTTGATAGGGAAAAATAATCTCCTTTTCTAGTTGACTCTATTTCATCTCAAATTAAAAATTTCTACCAAATAGATTCTTCTAAGTGTATTAATGTTGTAAATAATCTTGTAAATAAGAATGACAACATATTTTGGACACTTTATTTTGATGGATGGACATCTAATGAAGGAGAAAGAGCTAGTTTCATTTTGATTAATCCTCATGGATAAAAAAACTATGCTAGATTGCATATTAGAGTTTGACTGTATCAATAGTGTTGTTGAATATGAAGCATTCGTAAATGGCTTACAAAAAGCTATTAGTCTTGGTATCAAATATCTGAAAAGCTTTTGGTGACTCAAAAATTCTTATCAAACAAGTTAGAAACAACATCCATTGTGTTTCTAGTCACCTTAAGCATTATCAATCCTTGATTCAAGAACTCACGTCTCATTTCACTACATTCAATGTAACTCTTATTCCAAGAATAAAAAATGCTAGTGTTGACCTCCTAGAAAATGTTGCGTCAATACCCATTCCATCTGAAGATTTCAATCCAGATAGATTTTCTATTGAATTGTTTTTTCGTTCCTCCATTCATAACAATATTACTAATTGGTGAGTGTTTAGTGATGATAATTACTTATTGAGTTTCTTAAATATGAAGGGTCTTACTCTACTCAGATTATCAAAGAACATGAATGTGACAAATGATTGAATAAATCTTTTGAGGAAAATTCTTTACCCAAACATGTAGTTAAACTGGAAGATTTATACGATTTGAAAGATAGGTTCAAAACAATAACTAATTGAAAACTTCAAACTTCAACTTAGAGATTTGAATTAGTTAACTTAGGATCTGATCATAAACCTCAGAACATCAATTTAGGCCTTGGACTTTCACCAGATGAAAGATATTCTTTCATTCATTTGTTGAAAAGATACAAGGATATATTTGAATGGAATTATGATGATATGAAAACCTATGACACTTCCATCATTCAACACACTTCCTATGTTTTCGAATGTCAAACTAATCCAACAAAAGCTCAGGAGAATCCACCCTAACTTGGAAAAGCATATTAAAACTAAATTGAATAAGCTTCTTAAAGCTAAAATCATTTTTCCAGTCAGACATTTTAAGTGGGTCTCAAACCTTGTGCTAGTTAGAAATAAAAATGGGGATATTCATATTTGTATAGATTTCAGAAATTTGAACAAAGCCTATGAAAAGGATAACTTTCCTTTGCCCCCAATGGAACAAATTTTACAATATGTTGCTGGTTCTGAATTAATGTCTTTTTTAGATGGATTTTCAGGTTACAATCATATTCTTGTACATCCAGATGACAAACTGAAAACCACATTCAGAACTAAGTGGGGGACTTACGCTTATCAAAAAATGCCTTTCAGACTGATTAATGCTAGGGCTACTTTCCAAAGAGCTATGGATATTTCTTTCAAAGGTTTGATCAATAAGATAGTTGTAGTGTATCTAGATGACATTACAATTTATTCCAAACAAAGAGGTAATAATTTACATGATTTAAAAAATATCTTTGAGAGATGTAGAAGGTTTGGAATCTCCCTAAATCCTAAAAAGTCATTTTTTTCTCTTGACGAATGAAAACTTCTAGGCATTACAGTGTCTAAAAAGGGAATCAGCATAGCTCTAGATAGAATTAAGGTGTTATCTAAAATCCCCTTGCCACACAACAAAAACTCCATGCAATCCTTCCTTGGACAGATTAATTCTGTTAAAATATTTGTTCCAGACTTCTTTCAAATTGTACTTCCTTTGTTGACCATGATAAAGAAGAAGTCAATTTACAAATAAGGGTTGATCGAAAGAAAATCATTTGAGTCAATAAAGTAGGAAATCATTGATGCCCCTTCATTATCAACCCCTAATTTTTCCAAACAATTCATTATTTATACTTTTACTTCCCAACAATCTTACGCAGCAGTCATAACTCAACCAAATGAGCAAAATATTGAAGTTCTAATTCCATCCTTTAGTTCCAATCTATAGGGATACGAGCTTAATTATTTAGAGGTTTAAAAAAAGCCTTTTCAGTCTTAAAATCCATTAAACATTTCAGGCCTTTCCTCCTAAAAACACGTGTGAAAGTAATTGTGCCTTTTGCTATTGTCAAACAATTACTTACCAGGAAAGAATTGGGAGAGAAAAGAGACAGTTGGGTTACTGCCCTGTAGGAATATGACCTAGATATTAAACCAGCTAAAATTGTCAGAGGTCAAGGTTTTTTCTAGTTGATTACTGGATATAATGATAGCTCGGCTAATGAAGATTCAGGTAATAATGTCCAAATCACATAGGTATGTCCCATCGATTCTGAATCTCGATATGATGATCTTGCTTTTTACTTGAAAAATTGTTATGCTCCATTTTAACTCAATTAAAAGATGAAAAGAGATCTTAGACTCAAATCTAATCAATATCAGCTTGTCAATGATGTCTTATTTAGAAGGAATTACAATTCTATTTTTCTAAGATGTCTAGAGAAATCCAAGGAAAATTTTAAGGATGGAAATTTATTTTAATGTTTAGAAACCTTGGTGAATCTCACTAATTCATAATATGTAATATGTAAAATGTTTAGCAATACTTTTATAAAAATATTTAAATTTCTAATAGTTTTATGCAATCTCTATATAAAATTTTGATGACTTTTACATTAAAAGATTTTTATACTATAAATTTTGGGCAATTTTTTTAGAAAATTTTGAAATTAGCTAATCTATTTTTGGAAAAACATGAAAAATTAGCCCAGTTGCGAATGCTAGCCCCTAAAATTTTTCGTGGAGAAATCTGAAGCTGAAAAGGTTTTGCAGGAACTACATGGTGAACAGCAAGTGGACACTATGGTGGAGACGCTACTGCTCATAAAATTCTGCATGTTGGATACTATTGGATGACTTTATTTAGGGACATTCATGCATATGTTAAAAAATGTAAAGTCTGCCAAATTGCTTCAAGATGACAGAAGAAACCATCTTTACCATTGCATCCAGTTAACGTTGAACACTCTTTTCAAGAATGGGGATTGGACATAATAGGTGATATTGTTCCTAACTCTTCCAAGAAACATAAATATATCTTCACCGCTACATACTATTTCACCAAATGGGTGGAAGAATTACCTCTCAAGGTGGCCAATTCTAAAAATATTATCGAAATTATTGATCAATTCATCGTTACCAGGTTTGGTCTTCCCCATGCCATTGTTTTTTATAATGCATCTTATTTCTCAAGAAATTCCATTACTGAATTTTCTCTTAGAAGAGGTTTTAAACTTCAGTATTCTGCAAATTATTACCCTCAAGAAAAAAATTTAGAAAAATCTACTAATAAAAATCTCATCAGGATAATCAAAATAATAGTTGACCAAAGTCAAATAAATTGGCACAAAACTCTAGTTTTTTCTTTATGGGCTAATAGAATTGCTTAGAATGTCTCTATAGGCACTTCTCCTTTTCAACTAGTGTATGAAAAATGAGTTATGTTACCTCCTAATATAGCTATTCCATCACTAGCCCTAGTCCAATCCATTGAAGAAAAATCTTCCTCTCCTTTACAATTAAGAATGTCCTAGACTTTTAAATTAGAGGAAGAAAGGGATAAAGGAAAAGAAGTTCATACTCATCATAAAAAAATTGGTTAAATATTCTTTTGATACAAGTTCAGTCAATAATAAAACTTTTGAAATTGATGATCTATTTCTGAAATTGGACAAAGCACATGAAGAAAAAGGTAAACAAACTATGTTTCAAAAGTTATGGCTTGGCCCATTTCAGATCGTTCACAAACTAGGCCATCAACCTTTATCCTCCAAGGTCTACAACAAAAGAGGGATGCTCTTCCTGTTAATGGGCTAGTTTAAAAAAAATATTTCTCTTAAGGATACCTATCCTTTTGTAAATATGTAAATAACCACATGTATATACCAGTGTTTTTAATCCTAGTTATGTTAGGTAATACACTTTTGCCTTCACATTGAAGGTCTCTCATCATCTACATGAAATTTAAATGATTAGAGAAGAGATCTTAGAAAGACTCATTATAAATTTGAAGTTTAGTTTTACATTTAACTATGAAATATTTATATCCTTTAAATTGTGAATGTTCCATAATTTGAAAACTTTATAAAGACTGGTTATCCCATGTGTTGGGTGTGGTTTTTTACCTATTTTTTGCGCATTCTTTCCCCTATTTTGACCTTTTTTTTCTCCAAGCCTGTGCCCTTATATGACCAAACTCTCTGTTTTCTTATCTTTTTAATCCATTTTACTGTCATGTTACTTTGTTGTATTTTACTGAATAATACGAGGCTTTATTCCTTTTTGTGGCTAACTAGGAGAGAATTGAAGAATTATTTTTAGAAGTTCATCTTTTTCAGGTGTTGGCTCGCGCAAAGAAGCTATGAAGCAAACAGGCAGGAGGGATTAACTGTAGGAAAGGGTAGAATAGTTTGTTGTTACACCCTGAGTGCTGTTACAGGCTGCTGCTATATAATAGGTGATGTTACAGGTTGCTTCTGTTACAGGTTGTTGTTACACATCGGTTGTTGTTACACCTCGCATGGATCCGTCATCACATCAACAGTGTTGTCGCCAGTTATGCTGCATCATCCCAAACTACCATTTGCTCAATGTTGTTGCACCGAAGCTATAAATGTGGTACTATTCCACATAACAGCTATCGATAATAGGATTGTTTATTTTTGAAGCAACAAGACTCAAGCAATTGCAACTGATGTATATTTATTTAGTAATAAGTTGTAACTTCTTTATTTTTTATCAGCATGAGAATCAAGAGATTCTCATGACTGATCTGCTTTCTAATTTTTGGGTTGTAATAATTATAAAGGACTCGACTTTTTATGTATTAGCAGATGACATATAGAAGAGTACCGTTACTCTGTTTCTGTAATCCTGAACTTATTCAATATCAATTGGCACGGTGATGTTGTTACTTTCCAACTGATTCGTTAATCACTTTTTGTGTTCTTCCTGTGCCCTGCTGAGGAGGAAGGGCCCTCCTCTTTGGCAGGGATTGTAGTGATTAGGTAGTGTACATTTTAGTTCAGTTTATTGATTTATGGTTTTTCACTATTGCTGTACAAATCGTGGATTGCATTCGCTGTTGTTTCTATTTATCTTATGTTGTTACACAGAGTTAAACAACAGAGCAATAGTAACCAACTAGAATAGATGTTAGTTCTAGTGTGGCGCGCCTTTATTTCAATAGCTGCGAGTTGTGATTAGTTCTGTAGAGTGTTTTTGTATCTACACGCATGGTTTGATTCAACAATTTAGATCAGCGACACCTTTTACAGCTTCTCTACACTTTCTTATGCTTGGCTGGAGTGTATCGGCATAGATAGTGTGAACTCCATTGAAACAGCAAGACCTACCCTGGGTTGACAATTAATGTTGCAGTCTGAAGTCAATTAAGGTTGATTAAAACAACACTACATTTTGGCATCATTGCCGGGGATGGCAAGTTGATGATACAATCAGCCAAGTTGTTTGTTTGATATAGAGTGTTTCTAGTCCACAGTTGTTGGGCGGTAAGATGAGAGATAATAACCTGCACATCGCTCTAACATACCTGGGCAGGGTCACCATTGTGATCACTAGGACACTTAGTACATTTTGATTTTTTGATTAGTTTGTCTTCAGCTCTTCAGTGGTTCAGTGGTAAGACGAGAGGTAAGAACCTGCACATCACTCTAACATACCTGGGCGGGCTTGTTAGGATATTCTGACACATAGGAAATAGTTAAGTACAACTTGGTCTAGTATAGAGTTAGGTATAGAGTTAGGTAAAGTGTGTTTCTTTACCGTTGTACATTATGTAACTTACAATCCGACGGTCACGATATGTAGTGATCCGACGGTTCATTCTCTCCTCGGTATTACCGACACTTGATCCGTGGCTTGACACCCGATTGGTCCATGAATTCTATTTAAAGCGCATGGAGGGTCATTTGTAGGGTAATCTGTGCATGAGAGAAGCTTATGTAAATTTTCATTCTTTGATTAATAAATTGCCTGAAGTGGCCGCGTTGGCTCAGGCCGTGGACTGTTTCCCTCTTTGAGGGTTTTAACCACATCAAAAATACTGGTGTATTGATCTGTGATCTGGTTGTGAGCGGTGTCCTTTTGGTGTTCTTTCTGAGGAACTTACCCTGTAAATTCCTACATGGTATCAGAGCTATTTGAGGGCCGCGTCCGTTGGTGATCCAAATCTGAAGCCGGTAGAACTGCATCCGACTGTCGTTTCCTATATCTGTTGTTTCTGACTGCTTTCGGGCCAAGAGGACTGCTCTGTTGTGTTTGGAGCATCTGTTCCAGTGAGGAACCCCTTTCGTTTCACGTGAAAAGGTTTCTGGTAGCCCTAGTTGCGTCATTTTTAAGATCTGGAGGTATACAATGTTTATTTGCAGTTTACTGTTATTTTCTCTCTGCTTATTTCGGTTTCGGTTTATTTAGCTTTTTTTAACTGGATCTATACCTTTCATTTCTGCGTATGCTCTTTGCCCTGCGACTCTGTGCGATCTGGGCAAATCAGAAACAGAAAGGAAGGATTTTTCTCATGCGTATGCTCTTTTCCCTGCACCTTAGTGTGATCTCGGAAAATCAGAAACCTTGAGAAAAATATTTAGTTTTTCGGCTAAAGCTAACTTTGAGCCACAAGGTTCATTTTTGAAAATATTTAGTTTTTTGGGTAAAGCTAACTTCGAGCCGTAAGGTTCGTTTTCTTTGGATGTCCGTGTTGGGTTTTGTGTTTTTTGTTTTGTAGGGAAAAAGAGCTTTCTCAAAGCAAGCACGCAACCCAAAGCACCTCTCTCTCTCTCTCTCTCTCTCTCTCTCTCTCTCTCTCTCTCTCTCTCTCTCTCTCTCTCTCTCTCTCTCTCTCTCTCTCTCTCTCTCTCTCTCTCTCTCTCTCTCTCTCTCTCTCTCTCTCTCTCTCTCTCTCTAATTTTTTGTATAGATCAATTGGTTCAAAGCTATTTTAAGAGAGTAGAGGTCTTGGGTTCAAGTCTCCATTTTGTGGGGGCGGACTTTTTCATTTCCGCACATTCCCGCACTTCGTCGGCAACTTCAATAACTTTTTTTCAAAAAGCCATAACTCCTTCATCCGGAAGCCTTTTTCAGAGCCGTTTTTTTTAAACCAGCCTAATTTTTTGAGATCTATCCATTGGAACACTTACTTTCAGCATCTTCAGCTTCAGTTTCTGTTGAAATGGAAAGTCAATACCAAGTTACCCTTGACAGCACCAACTACTTCCAATGGTTGTCCTACATTGAGGATTTACTTAGAATTAAAGGTCTCTACAGAATAGCCACAGTCCAAGAGAAGAAACCAAAGGATGAAGATAAGGTTGCTAAATGGGAAAATAGACAAGATCAAGCACGTTGTTTGATAGCGATGTCTATCTCTCCTGATCTTAGATTCCATATTGCAGAACTTGATACTCCTAATGAAGCATTGGAACAAATCACTAAAGTTTTTGGGATTAAAAATGAAATTAGAGCCCATCAACTTGAAAATGAGTTGCTTACATTGGACCCTAATAATTTTTCTTGCATTGAAGATTTCTTGTCCAAGTTCAAGACCCTTGGATATCTCTTGGAAAGTGTTAAGGTTAAGAAAGAAGATAGTAACCTTATTTATTCCATCCTTACTAAGTTGGGACCAGCCTACTCTGTATTTGTTTCCACCTTCCATTCTACAAGAGAAGCCTTCATTTCTCAAGGAAAAGACTACAAGCCCCCTTACTTTGACTCTTTTTGTGATTCTTTAATAAGAGAACAAGAAAAACTCTTACACCTTGGTCTTCTTAATCTTTGAAACTCTTCCAAGAAAGCGTTAGCCGCCCAGCAGCAACCAAATTCAAAGAATCCTAAGAAGTCATATCCTAAAAAGAATGGTCCTAAACCAAATAAGGGTCCTAAGCAATTTCAGCCCCAAAATGAAAAATCATTTCAACAAAATGATAAGACAAATAAAAACAAAGGGAAGAAGACTGATAGACATTGCAATTTTTGTAATCGAGATGGCCACTTAGAATCAAAATGCTTTAAGAAGATGGAAGCCTTGGAAGCAGCAATGAAGAAGCATAACATCCATTTGGGGCAATCTTCAACTTCAACTTCATCTTCAGGAATGGCACTTTCTGCATGTGGTTGTCAAGCATCTCAGTCTGGCTATGCATTAAATGTATCTTCTTCTTCTCATTCTCATGAGTGGCTCATTGATTCTGGAGCTTCTTATCACATGGCCAAAAACAAAGCCATGTTTTCTTCTTTAAATGATTGTAACACCAAAAATATATATGTTGGTGATGATAGATCTCTTAATGTTGTAGGGACTGGAACTGTTCATCTAGACAATGGTCAGTTTAATGATGTATTATGTGTTCCAACCTTATCTTGCAACCTTCTATCTGTATATCAGATAACTCATTCAGGTGAAGGTAAAATTGTTTAATTTTCACCTCATGATGTTGTAATCAAGGACTTAAGAGATCCTAAACAGATTTTGGCTACTGGCATTGCTGATGATTCTACAAGGTTGTATAAGTTTCACAACTTTGGGTCATCAAATCTTCCCTCAGTATTTGTTGCTCATAACGATGAAGTGAGCAATTTTGGCATGAGCGATTTGGTCACTTAAACTATCGCTCCCTTCAGCATCTATGTAAAGAAAATATGGTGACAGGTCTTCCTATGGTATCTTGTCGAGATGGTGTTTGTTCCGGATGTGTACTCGGAAAACATCATCGGGACAGTTTTGAAAAACGTGCCTCTTGGCACGCCTCAGCCCCTTTACAGCTTGTGCATAGTGATTTATGTGGTCCACTTCCAGTTGTGTCATTCTCTGGCTGCAAGTATTTCTTGACTTTCATTGATGATTTCTCCAGACGCACTTGGGTATACTTCTTAAAACTCAAGAGTGAAGTATTTAACACTTTTTTGGCCTTCAAGGCCTTTGTTGAAAAACAATCTGGACATCAAATTCTTAAGTTAAGATCTAATAATGGTGGAGAATATGTTAAAAACACATTCATCAACTATTGCACTGAGAATGGAATTCAAATGCAACATATTGTTCCATATACTCCACAACAAAATGGTGTAGCTGAAAGGAAGAATCGCACCTTAAAGGAAATGGCCAATTGTATGCTACAATCTAAAGGACTTGGTCTTAGTTTTTGGGCAGAAGCAATTAACTGTGCAAATTACATAATAAATCGCACTCCTACTAAGGCTTTAAAGAATATCACTCCAGAAGAAGCATGGAGCTCAATCAAACCAGATGTAAGTCACTTTCGTGTTTTTGGAAGTGAAGCGTGGGCCCATATTCTAGATGAAAAGCATAAAGCTTTAGAACCTAAGAGTGAAAAATGTACTTTTGTTGGATATTCTGAAGATGTCAAAGGCTATAGACTTATTCCATTTAAGTCCAAAAATGTTATCATTAGAAGAGATGTAAAATTTGATGAAAATATATCGGCCTGCGAGCCTAGTCCGGCGGTTGTGCCACCTCTCCCTATCTCTTCTACTTTTGAAAACATTTCTTCTTCAGATGATGAAAGTGAGGATGACAATCCTCCCCCACCATCTCAGGATCCTCCTTCAGCTCCTGAGCTTCCAAAATGGGTTCGTGCTACTCGAGATGCAGCAGGTGATCTTGCCGGTGATCCTACAGATCAGCGACGCACACGTTCTTAGTTCGAGAGAGCCTCTTCTTTACTGGCTCAAGCTCCAGTAAATTATGATCCTGACACATTTGCAGAAGCTTCAGGCCATCTAGATTGGGAAGCAGCTATGAATGAAGAATATCATTCATTATTGGCAAATGATACATGGGATCTTGTTCCTTTACCAAAGGGACGAAAACTTGTTAGATGCAAATGGGTTTACAGAACAAAGTATGGACGAGATGGGAAAGTTGATAAACATAATGCTCATCTTGTTGCTAAGGGCTTTTCACAGGTTGAAGGCATTTCCTACACTGAAACCTTCTCCCCTATTGCCAAAATGAACTCTATCCGCCTTGTTCTTTCCCTTGCTGCCTCTTTCAAATGGGAAGTCCATCAGATGGATGTTAAATCTGCCTTCTTGCATGGGGACTTGCATGAAGAAATCTATATGGAACAACCCATTGGCTTCATACAAACAGACTCCAGCCTTGTATGTCGACTTAAGAAATCCCTTTATGGTCTCAAGCAAGCTCCTTGGGCTTGGTATGCCAAAATGGATAGCTTTCTTTTAGAATCTGGCTTTTCTAGGTGTCATTCTGACAATACTGTCTACACCAAGAAAGTGGGCAACTCTCTTATCATCCTTGTTCTTTATGTTGATGATCTTATCCTTACTGGTAGTGATCCCAACCTTATAAACCATGTGAAGTCTAGCCTTAAAAGGAAATTTGAAATGACAGACTTAGGACACTTACACTATTTTCTCGGTCTTCAAGTCTTGCAATCCAAGGAGGGTATTTCCCTTTCCCAGTCCAAGTATGCTTGTGATATTCCACGTCATTTTCACATGGAAGACTGTAAGACAGCCCCTTCTCCCTTTCAGTTTGGAGTCAAACTTTCAGTCACTTGTACTTCTCCTGAAGTTGATGCTACATTATACCGTCAACTTGTAGGAAAACTCTTGTATTTAACCCATACTCGTCCGGACCTTTCCTTTGTTGTTGGCCTTGTTGCTCGGTTTATGCAAAACCCCCGTGAAAGTCATTAGAAAGCAGCTAAAAGAATACTTCGTTATGTTCGAGGTACAGTTCAGTTTGGAATTCATTACAGTGCCGAAGCACCTCCTCTATTGGTTGGTTTCACTGATTCTGATTGGGCTGGTGACCCTGATGATCGGAAGTCTACTGTCGGTTATGTGTTCACTCTTGGTTCAGGACCTATTACATGGGCTTGTAAGAAACAAGCTGCCATTTCTCTTTCATCAGCAGAAGCAGAGTATCTTGGTGCCGTAGAAGCTAGTAAGGAAGCCTTGTGGCTTTGTCAGATCCTGTCAGAATTTGGCTTTCAGCAGCAGCATCCGACTACACTTTGGTGTGATAATCAAAGTGCCATTCAGATATGCAAAGATCCAGTTCAACATCAGCGCAGAAAACACATTGAACTGCACATGCACTTCATCAGAAAGCTCATTCACGACCATGTTCTTGAAGTGCAATATTGTTCAACAGATGATCAAGTTGCAGACATCTTCACAAAGGCTCTCACAGAGGCGAAGTTCTCTAAACTTCGATTTATGGTTGGAGTTCAGGAAGTTGTCACTAAGGGGGGATAGGCTCTAGTGCCTCCTTCCTTCTCCTATTGTGTCATATTTGTAAATCCTTCAATCCTATCCCAAGTTGTTGTTAAGGGGGGATGTTAGGATATTCCGACACATAGGAAATAGTTAAGTACAACTTGGTCTAGTATAGAGTTAGGTATAGAGTTAGGTAAAGTGTGTTTCTTTACCGTTGTACATTTTGTAACTTACAATCCGACGGTCGCGATATGTAGTGATCCGACGGTTCATTCTCTCCTCGGTATTACCGACACTTGATCCGCGGCTTGACACCTGATTGGTCCATGAATTCTATTTAAAGCGCATGGAGGGTCATTTGTAGGGTAATCCGTGCGTGAGAGAAGCTTATGTAAATTTTCATTCTTTGATTAATAAATTGCCTGAAGTGGCCGCGTTGGCTCGGGCCATGGACTGTTTCCCTCTTTGAGGGTTTTAACCACGTCAAAAATACTAGTGTATTGATCTGTGATCTGGTTGTGAGAGGTGTCCTTTTGGTGTTATTTCTGAGGAACTTACCCTAGTGTGTCTTCAGCTCTTTAGTCGTTCAGTGCTAAGACGAGAGGTAAGAACCTGCACATCACTCTAACATACCTGGGCGAGCTCACCACTGTCAAAGACTGAGGCACTTAGAGTGTGATTTAATACTCATAGGGTCCATGTGTGCATTTCTAGCACTTATAGAGACACTGAAATCACCCCCACTCTAACAAGTCATAGGAACGACGGGTCGTAAAAAGGAAACGAAGGGTGAATATTTTGGAAGGAAGACATTTATCCAAGAATTAATCTCCAAGGTGGAAAAATAATAGCCTAGCTCTCAAAGGAATGCAAGAAAGATAGGGCCAGAGAAGGCTGTTACTCCCATAGCAAAAGTAGAAACCTCCAATCCATCCATCTCGGGAACGTATTATTCCAAGGCTAGCACTCATACCCCCAAGATCAAGGATTTGATTTATGAGCAAGAAGGGGAGTTCAGTAGCCAGAACTTGAGGACTAAGGGTCAATCGGAAACTGAGGGGGGACATCAGACACCTGAGGTGGAAAAGAACCTGTTGATTTATCAATATTCAGATATAGGTAGTGCGGTGAAACAACCAACCCCAATGGTATCTGAGGCATTAATCACACCTGCAGGGCCATCACAAACACAGCTCGAAGAACATCTACTACAAGAAGGGTTAGAAGAATTCATCATGGGAGACAACAATGATAACAATGCTAAAATAGACACCACTACTACCAACTTTGAGTTTCCAAACGGGAATATCGGAGATGAAGCTCCTATGAAAAACATTCTTCTATCATATTTACCATCCTTTCAGGGGATGACTGTGGAAGATCCAGATACAATTCTATTTGAGTTTGATGTCCTATGCAGAAGCTATGATTATACAGCAGAGGGTCAGAAACTAAAGCTATTTCTTGCTACTCTAAAAGGAGCATCCTTGAGATGGTTCATGGGATTAGGTCCCACTTCCATTTCAACGTGGAATGATATGAAGGAGATGTTCCTATCAAAGTACCAAGACTATTGTAGGACCAGGGACTTAAGGGAAGAGATATTTAGGATGACACAGAAGGAAGAAGAAAGCTTGGAAGATTATGTGGAATGGTTCCACTACAATTTGCAGAGGTTTAAACACAATGATTTAGACCCGGAAATCTTGAAGACTATATTCATTAGAGGAATGAGGGATGACTACCTTGACACCCTGAACCTATTAGTAAAGGGGGATTGTCGCACGGAATGAGTCGATCTTGCGGACAAGATAGACCTTCCTAGAATCTAAAGAAGACCTAATGACAAGCAAACCAACCAGACACTATCTTTCTCTAAATATGCTTTAATAAACAATAGCAAACAAGTGTTTTTAGGGCCTACCTTTGGTCCAACGCAAGCTTGTGGATGACCTCGCTCCTTTGATCCAAATGAGCTCCTTTTCGTGAATCTGCAAACACAAGCAAGGCAAACAAATTAAATAGCACCTGAAAAACCAATTGCATAAAGCATATTTAACATGAAAGTCAAGGAGTCCATGAAACAAATAGCATAAGATAATTGTTGAGAAAAATGAGTTTGATTGTATTAATTCAAAAGAAGAACTTTACAACCTTTGCCTTGACGCTGTACAAGCTCCTCCCAGGGTCCAACAAGATGTCTCCTCTACTTTGACAAGTTTCACTCACTCCCCAATGAAGCCAAAAAGGTATGTGATCTCTCCTCTTAAGCTCAACTAGGAAGTCTTAATTTCACCAGCATTTACCCTCAAAATGTTCAGCTTCTAACCTCCCTAGTCCTCACCCCAATGCCTGTATTTATAGTGCAATGGAGGGAAGTTACTAGGTCCTCCTTCAAAGGGATAAAGCCCTCCTTCAAAGGGATAGCTCCTTTAGTCAAGGGATTAGCTCCTTCTCTTTTGGGATGCATGAACCACCTCAGAGTGAACAATCCACGTCAAAATTCCTTCTAGAAAACTCTAGAATTAACCCAAAGTGAGTTTTTTAAGATAAAACTTGTGCCTTTTGACTTTCACAGGGGTCCGCACCTACACCGTTAGGGACAGAGCGGGTAGGTACGCAGCTTTTGTACACAGAAGGTGCGGGACCGCAGGTGACCATGAGAGAAAGTGCGGAACCAGAGTTACATTGATTTTTAATGTCTTTCTCCCACTTCCAAAGCTTGATTTGAAGAGTTGAGGTCTTAGACTTGCTTAGGAGGACAGTACAAGTGATGATAGACCCATACTGACTGTAAATAATCATAGTGGCGATATTTTTGTGTAACAGATTGCCCCCTAAAGTGCGAAGTCTGTAGTAGATGAGGATTTCATTTATCATATAGGAAGAGTGAAGCACTTTATCATTTCGAGGATCATCTTGTGGAGAGCCTAGTCAGAACTTGTAAAAACATTCAATGCAAGATATATATATATGAGATCATATCATCGCTGAGGTAGGCATTCCCATACTCAGATCAAAACTAACTAGAAAACTATCTACTGCTCTGATATAGGAATGATCTTGTAAAACATCACAAGTATAGACTCATGTGAACACAGTATGGACGCAGCCATCTGTTTATGAATAGTCCACAATACAATGAATACAAAATTCCCCGCAGCCTGGATGGTGGAAACTAGATCCAGGGTCTTCATTTCTACTTCCCGAAATAGTACGATTCTATCCATCCGAATAAATGTGTTGATGTCGAACATGGTAGAAACCACTTGATTACTAGTCAATGATGTAAACTGTTAACAAGTGTGAGAGAAACCACCAGTGATGTCAATGGCTCTCAAAGTACCCAGTACAATCCATGAGATGTGAATAAATGTGTTGATGTCGAACATATCACGGAATCCTTCGATCGAAAGTCAATGATGTAAACTGTCGTCAAAGGTGAGAAACCTTCCATTGAGGCATGCAGATCTCAAGGCACTGACGATTCCTAGATCATCTTTCTAGATAATGAGCTGATGTCGATAGAAAGTGATCCATCGTAGGCAAGCCCACAACACAAAATCATAGATCAAGCTGAAGAAATTTAGTTGCAAGGACTGACTCAGGGATGGTCAAGATGGATGACATATATTTTACATATGAATGGCTTATTGGCAGTGACCTCTTGAACACATAACGACACGACAGATGGCTTGGTGACAATTGACCCAAACTTAATACCCAGAAACTGGCTGAAGACTTTCAATGTGGTTTGATCAACTGTTAGGAAAATGATTTCCCAACCCAGGTGAATAAAAGTGTTGTGTTCAAGAGTGGTTACAAAGTATGACAAACAGATTCATTTTTCTCTCTTTTCCCCCACCATTTGTGGCAAGTACCTCTTTATTTTTGACAAGCTTGAGGAGGATAACATTTGCTTGATTATAAGCTCATCCTTCGGATGAGTCCAACTTAGTTTAAATTCGAACCCTAAGAAGGAGTGGTTTGTTCCTGTTTGTAATTGAACAGGTCCTTTACTGTGAAATTTTAACGAGTCCAGTATAGGAGAAACTCGGCGTTTTTCAATTTTAGAGAGTCTGAAAAAACTTAAGAAGACTCCAGGGTTGACCTTTTTCATAAATTTGTGTCTCCCAAGCCCGAAAAGGTATAAAATAATACTTGAGAGAACCGCTTGATCTTTTACGACCAAGGAGTACTTTTCGTTATTAGTGTCACTGATCCAAAAAAGTAAAAAAGCGATCAACGACACGTCGTTTTATAACCAATATCGAATTTGAAACGACAAAAATCCGGCAATCTTTTCGTATTTTTACAGTCGGAAAAGAGCTGTAAGTGGACCGTCTTTTAATTTCGTTTTAACAAGTGTAAAAGAAACGCTCGGTAATCTTTTCATATTTTAGGAGTCAGAAAAGGGCTTAAAGATGACTCTACTTGTTTTTTCGTTGAAAAAGATAGATTTTGCCTGAATAATCCTTTATTCTGCACAAAAACAAAAACATTACTCATACCTGTTTGAAATGGATAAAAATGTCGCAAAATACCTTTTCAAAGTGAAACATAAACAAATTTGCAATTCATTTACTCAAAAAACTTATAAAAAGGGCCTTTGTCAATTCATTTTTACCGTTTGAGTTTGGGTGAGAAAATAGTGCTTTTGCTTAGAAAACTTCCCGTGAAGATTGTGGAAAATCCAACCATCGGAATCGAGCGTCGTCTTCTCCAGGTAATCCACATCATCCTACTCTTCATTTTCAACCGTTTAGTTTTTTGATTTAGTCTTTCATTTCATTTTTTGGGAGGATTTTTAGGCGCAAAACACGCACGCGGGGGTCCGCAGGTTTACCATTGCGGACCCGCGGACCCCGACTTTTTCTCCATTGAGAAAAAGCTCAGGGTCCGCACCTTCCGTTTAGACAAAGTGCGGACCCACGCACTGTGTCTAACTCGGAGGGTGCGTACCCCGCCGCAAGGGTTTTGAACCCAAAAATTCTCAAAAATGGACCAATCAAAATGTTTTCTAGCAATTTAATTAATCTTTATACTTGATGCAGAGAGTATGTCATGCTAGATTGGCGTGAACGAGAGCATGAGGACGTGGATACTGCCGCATGGAATCATCAGCCTTCACTTGATGCTTTGAGGGCATGTGGATGTACAAATTCTGGACCATTCCTGGCATGAGGGCTCAAGTGGATTTCCTACAGTGGCTGGTTCACAGATGGAGTATACAGGACCAGTGTTTTTTCATTGGCGGCCACCGGCTCGAAATTGAGCCAGCGGACATTTATTTCTTGACTGGTTTGCCTAAGAGAGGCGAAGACTTGACTCTGTATGGGACTAGGCCAGGTGGCCAGTCTGTCGATAGTCTCCAGCTAGAGTACTGCAACAGCCAGGCTAAAGACAAAGGGATAGACATAAAGACCATATCCCATCCTGAGCTCATGGTGATTGCGTTTACTGTCACCAGACTTTGCGGAGCTGCCGCATTACATATTGCCACCGGATCCCAGATGCGTATGGCAGTTGATTGCTTTCGAGGCACCATCTTCAACTGGTGCAATGCTGTAGGTTTTAACCCTGTACAGAAATTACCTGCATACGAATTCTTAAACAAAGAAAATAAACAATGCGAGAGCATAACCCATAAAACACATATGCACAGAGATTTTTCTCTGGATCCCAAAACCAGGACTACCAGCTTTATTTTTCATTATGTTCCTTTCAATGTTACAATACATATTTATACATGCCGAAGCATCCAATACAATGGACCGAAAACTATCGCGTCCAATACCATGGACCGAAAACCATCGCGTCCAAAAAACATGTGCAAAAATCATGCACAAAACCATAGGTGGGTCCGCCCAACCTAACATATGGTCCAAAACCAAAATTTTCCGGGGCGCTGCCCCGGACCCCATAAAGTGGGGTTACAGGTGCCCTTCAAACCCCCTATTAACTACGTGGAAAGAATATAACACAACCCAACAATCTCCCACTTGTTGTTTTCTTTCCACGAGGGGGCCACAGTAGAGCTTAGTCATTTTTTCAGCCCTGAGATTCCCATTGCTTTTCTACACCAAGAGAACTTCTTAGAGCTCACAGATTTTGTCAATGCATCTGCAGTATTCTTCAAAGTGTCCACCTTTACCAGCAACACCTTTCTGTCTTCTATCATATCCCTCACAAAGTGATACTGAACATCAATGTGCTTTGTCTTTGAATGATAAGCAAGGTTCTTTGCCAAGAAAATTGCACTTTGGCTGTCACAGTCTATTCTTATAGCTCCCTGTACTAACCCCATACTTGAACACAATCTCTGCAACCAAACTGCTTCCTTGCTTGCATGAGTGGCTGTCATGTATTCTGCCTCTGTAGTTGATAGTGCCACTACAGATTGTTTCTTACTCATCCAACTGACTGCACCTCCAAATAGGTTAAACACATACCCACTTGTAGATCTTCTTTGATCTAGATCTCCAGCCCAGTCTGCATCAACAAAGCCATGAATATCCAACACTCTGTCCAATCCTGGTCTTCCTTGGTAGCACAAACCATAATCACTAGTGCCACGCAAATACCTGAAAACCCCATTCACTGTTGTCCAGTGCTCCTTCCCAGGTTTTGACATAAACCTGCTCAATACTCCCACTGCATGTGCACTGTCTGGTCTAGTACAGACCATTGCATACATCAGGCTACCCACTGCACTTGCATATGGAACACGGGACATGTCCTCTTCCTCTTCTTGTGTCTTGGGACACTGTTCAGTAGATAACCTCACACCTATAGGAATAGGAACCTTCACCGGTTTACTATCCTGCATATTAAACCTGTGGAGTATTGTCTCAACATACTTCCTCTGGTTTAACCAGAGCTTCCTCTTTGACTGATCTCTTTTAATTTCCATGCCCAAAATATAGTTTGCAGCACCAAGATATTTCATGTCGAATTTGGAGGACAATTGGGTCTTCAAATCCTGGATAATTTCTTTGTCATTTCCAACCAGCAACATATCATCCACATACAAGACCAGATAAATAATACGGTCACCAATTAATTTAAAATACACACAATGATCTGCTTTGCTTCTGGTGAAGCCAAGTCCCCGTATAAATGTATCAAATTTTTGATACCACATCCTTGGTGACTGTTTTAACCCATACAGAGACTTCTTTAACTTGCATACCAGTTCTTTCTTACCCTTCACTGCAAAGCCTTCAGGTTGCTTCATGTAGATTTCCTCTTCCAAATCCCCGTGAAGAAATGTTGTCTTCACATCCATCTGTTCTACCTCAAAATCAAAAGCAGCAACAACAGATAAAAGTAATCTAATAGAAGTTACCTTGGCAACAGGAGAAAAAATATCACCAAAATCAATTCCCGGCACCTGGGAATAACCTTTTTCTACCAACTGAGCTTTGTATTTCTCCACCTTTCCTTCTGCATTTGTCTTCTTCTTGAACACCCATTTACTTCCAATGGGTTTCCTTCCAGCCGGCAACTCCACCAGATCCCAAGCCTCATTTTTGTGCAAAGATGCCATTTCATTGACCATGGCCTCTTTCCAGAGTTTTCCATCCTCTGAATGAACTGCTTCCTTCACAGTTCTGGGATCATTATCAGTAACAGACAAAGCAAAATTTGAACTGAACGTGGATGGACTATACCTTTCTGGCTGCCTTCTTTCTCGAACTGATCTTCTCACAGCCGGAGTTTGTGGCTCTTCATCTTCTGATTCCTCCTCTGCTGCAGAGTCTGATTCTTCCTCCTTCGGCTCAAACTCTATCTTCTTAGGTTCCTTTGGTTGGACTTCATGTTGAATAACATATTTTACCTCTCTGAACAACACATCTTGACTGTACACAACCTTCCATGTGACTGGGTTCCAAAGCTTATAACCCTTTAAACCATCCTTATACCCAATAAAGATGCACTTTTCAGATTTACTATCCAACTTGGTTCGTTTCTCCTTTGGAACATGTACATATGCATCACATCCAAATACCCTTAGATGTGAAAGAGAGGGTTTCTTACCAGTCCATACTTCTTGTGGAGTCTTATCCTCCAACGCTGATGAAGGTGATCTGTTGATCAGGTAACATGCAGTATCCACCGCTTCTGCCCAGAATTCATGTCCTAACCCGGCACCACTGAGCATGCTTCTTGCCCTTTCCATCAACGTCTTGTTCATTCTTTCTGTGACTCCATTTTGTTGAGGTGTATATGGAGTAGTCTTCTGTCGTGCTATACCACACTTCTTACAAAATTCTTCAAATTCCTTGCTGCAAAATTCTCCACCATTATCTGTCCTCAGCACCTTTATCTTCTTCTCTGTCTGATTTTCCACCAGAGCCTTAAATTCTTTAAACCTGTCAAAGACTTCAGATTTCTTCTTAAGAAAATATATCCATGTATTCCTTGAGAACTCATCTATGAATGATACATAGTACACAGACTTACCCAGTGATGGAACCTTCACACGTCCAAACACATCACTGTGCACAAGCTCTAATATCTGTTTCGTCCTCTTACCACCAGAGGGGAAACTCACCCGATTCTGCTTCCCATATAAACAATTTTCACAGAAATCAAAATCCAGAGAGCTATTATTCATACCTTCTACCATACCTTTACCATGAAGTATTCGAAGGCCCTTCTCTCCAATATGTCCAAGCCTTTGATGCCACAACATGGTCTTCTCTCCAGAGACCACTAGATTCTCTACTCCATTTTCAGGAACCATAGAACTATTGCACCCATGAACAACAGTGCTACCTTGCAGCTTGTACAGAGTTCCAATCCGAACTCCCCGCATTAATATCAGTGCTCCTCGAACCATCTTGCAGGTATCTTTCTCGAACACTGTCTTTACACCTGCATCATCCAACTTGCTTATAGAAATCAGATTTCTGGCCAATGCAGGAATATGTAGAACACCCGGAAGTGTTCTAACCCTTCCACCTTGCAACTTCAACTTTACTTTTCCCCGACCAATGATTCTAGCCTTCCTATCATCTCCTAAGAAGACATCACCACCATCGTATTTCTCATACTCACAGAACCACTCTCTATGGGGAGTGAAGTGAAAGGATGCACCTGAGTCAATCAACCATGCCTCATGATCTACATGTGTACTTGAAGAAGCCAAGTACACATCCCCACCTTCATCTGAGGTGGTTTTCGCCTCTGCAGAAGGAGCATCATCAGATCCCTTTCCTTTATCAGGAGCTTTAGATTTACAATCCCTTCTGAGGTGCCCTTCCTTTCCGCATTTCCAGCACACCACCTTTGTAGGTTTTCCTGGAGATTTAGATCTCCCACTCGATGACTTATTTTTGTTTCTGTTCTGGGACCGTCCTCGTACAGATAAGGCATCACCATTCTGGTTGTCCATATTTTTCCGTCTCATCTCCTCCATCAGCAAGGCTGAGACTATTTCATCAAACTGCAAAGAAGTTGCATTGCTACCTATTGCAATAACCAGACTATCCCACGAATCTGGTGGAGAACACAATAGACTGATGCACTTATCTTCATCTGAAATGTTAATATCAACAAATAATAACTGACTTACCACAGTATTAAACGCATTCAGATGCTTTGTCACCGAGTCTCCATCTTTCATCCTCAGGTTATACATCTTTTTCCGCAGGAACAGTTTATTCACCAGAGACTTAGATTGGTACAAAGTCCCTAACTTGACCCACAAAGCCTTTGTCGTAGCTTCCCCTGATACATTCAGCAATACTAAATCCGAGACACACAATCGTATTGTGCTCTTTGCCTTCCGATCCAACTTCTTCCATTCTTCATCGGTCACTCCCGATGGTTTAGTATCCGGATCTACCGCGATCCACTGATCTTTATCCACCAACAGATCCTCCATCTTGAGTTTCCACAACTCAAAATTCTGACCATTGAACTTCTCAATCTCTATCTTTCCACTGCTCGCCATCTTCTTTCACCACCAGAATCGATCTCGCAGATCTCCCACTGAACAGGGTCTACCACAGGCCCGAGAGAAACCGCTCAGCAACAAAGGCATCCCCTTGAAGCCAAAACAACTCTGATACCAAATGTAGGTTTTAACCCTGTACAGAAATTACCTGCATACGAATTCTTAAACAAAGAAAATAAACAATGCGAGAGCATAACCCATAAAACACATATGCACAGAGATTTTTCCCTGGATCCCAAAACCGGGACTACCAGCTTGATTTTTCATTATCTTCCTTTCAATGTTACAATACATATTTATACATGTCGAAGCATCCAATACCATGGACCGAAAACCATGGCGTCCAATACCATGGACCGAAAACCATCGCGTCCAAAAACATGTGCGAAAATCATGCACAAAACCATAGGTGGGTCCGCCCAACCTAACATATGGTCCAAAACCAAACCCCATAAAGTGGGGTTACGGGTGCCCTTCAAACCCCCTATTAACTACGTGGAAAGAATATAACACAACCCAACAAATGTTGTGCTGGCCAATGTGAAAGGCCAACTGACCAGGGCCAAGAGCGGATGACTAAAGACCTTTGGTTAAGGGGCTTTGGTCATGAGTTTTGGCCTAGAGAGGGTTCCTATGCTGATCCCACACCACCTTACTATTGGAGTTGGACTTCCTCGAGAGCCCAAACTCATGCGATGGGTCGCAGTCATGGCCCGTCACCCGGACGAGAGGATAGAAGTTGCTCGGTTCAAACCTGAGTATTTCCAATGGTTGGAAAACCAGGTCTTTTCCATTCAGGACTTCCCTTACGCTGGGATAGATTTTCATGGTGACCCAGACATGGCTCTTCCACCAGGAGAGCAATGGGATGAGTCAGGTAAAATCCTTTTCAACTTTTCCTATTTTAATTTTTTTTTTATTTTTTCCATCGTCTCAAAACTGATAGTAAAAATTTCAAATGCGGATGTGGGTCCACAGCGACCAGGCGCTCTCCGGCCTTTCGAGAGGAGGCAACCTGTTGCACCCGTGCTAGCCCCACATGACGAATCAGCAGAGGTTTTGGCCGAGTTGGAGGGTCATCTTGAGCGCTTGATAGGGGATATTCCTAAGACCACTATAGACGACATTCTTCGTCAACTTCAGCGCTATGTGATTGGAGTCCTGGGACTTTAGGAGGTTCCTTTGCAAGGTGGCCCGGGCAGTGTTTTCTTATAGAGATCATCACTAGTGATAGGATGATCGCCTATTGTGGGCACATGTGACATTTTTCTTTTTGTACTTATCATTTTTGCCGATCATAAGGTGTTTTTCAACCTATGATCGAAGACGATGTATTTTTTGACACACTTCTATATATCTATCACTATTACCGGCTTATCTTGTAAATCATGTTATGGAATGGTTTTAAATTTACATGTATGATTATTGCAAATGTCTATTTAACATTCGAGAAGCAATTGCATCTGCTAATGTATTTAAAGACCTTGGAATATGCTGATATTCAATATAATCAAACTCACGTTCCAAGAGACGCACTCTCAAAAATAATCTTAATAACACTGGATTTCTAATGGCATACACTCTATTAAGTTGTAACACAACGAGTTCAGAATCTAACCTCACTATCAAACTCCAAATCCCAAATGAAATAGATTCAGACAATAACTCAATCACTGCACTTTACTCTGCAATGTTGTTTGTTGTTTGACTGAGGCTTACCCCATGCATAGAAACTAACTCGTCAGAGGGCGAATAGATAACCCAAGCTGTGGAAGAGATGTTCTGTGTATTACGACAAGCACCATCAGCAAATCCAATGTATGTTTGGAGAGGCATCGACATCTGTAATATCAAGGGTAAAACCAAGATAAGCAGGAATAATGACGAAAAAACACTCTCTAAGCTAAGCACACTTTTTTAAACTAAAACACACCAGCTAGAAAGAAAAACTATCCTAACTAAAAATCTCCATACCCCATTCTTTTAAGCATAGTACCTCTTCAAGTAAAGGCCATTTCTGGGTTTACCCAAAGAGTCCCCATCAAAGTCTATCAATTCATAAGCCCCTTTGGCTAGCTTTTGCTTGACAACATAGGGACCATGCCACATAGGAACGAATTTTCTAGTGCCTAATTTATCATTAGCTTGATCATAAACTAATACTAGATCCCCTTCCAAAAAATTTCGAGGGGTCACATTTCGATCATACTGAGCTTTCATTCGCTTTGCGTGAGTCTCGATTTCCAATGCAGCATCACGTCGATTCTCATCTAATTGAGCTAAGTATAACAAACACTTTTCCTCTTCAGAAGTAGCTGGAAGTAACTCGATGGCCATTTGCAGTGACAGGATTTCGCACTCAATGGGTAACACAGCTTCCAAACCATAGACTAGTTGGAAAGGAGTGAACCCTGTTGATGTTTTTACTGAAGTTCGGTACGTCCAAAACGCTGAAAATAGCATGTTGTGCCAATTCGACCGATGAATCCCAATGATTTGTCGGATCATGATAACTAAAACTTTGTTGACGGATTCAACCAGACCATTCGCTTGTGGATAATAAGGAGTTGAACTATCGTGACGTAAACCAAGCTGGCCTGTAAGTTCGGTCATCATAACGTTTCGAAAATGACGCCCATGATCAGTGATTATCGCTTGTGGGACACCAAACCTAGAAATTATATGATTGAACACGAAAATTGCAGCTGTTTTGCCGTCTGCCTCGAATGTAGGCATTGCCTCGACCCACTTAGTAAAATAATCTACCACAAGGATGATATACGCATGCCCCCCGGCCAAGTGAGGGTTACATGTAATAAAATCGATACCCCATTTGGCAAAAGGACCAACGGCAATTATAGGGTGGAAAGGAGCAGGTGGAGCGTGCATCTTACGATCAAAAATCTGGCAGTTGTGGCATTTTCGGACCGCGGTAATGCAATCTTTAAACAAGGACGACCAGAAATAGCCAGCGCGCAATATCTTTTGGGCTGTGGCATACCCAGACATATGACCGCCACATGCTCCAGAGTGACAGTCATTTAGAACCCTTTCAGCCTCTTCATGAGTTAAGCAACGTCGAAAAATAGAGTCCGCCCCATGGAGATAAAGAGTATCTCCAATAATTTTGAAATGTTGGGAGTGGAACTGAATTTTCCGACGTTCCGACCTTGAAATTTCTGGCCGAAAGGATTGGGTCTAGAGATAGACGATGATATCCCCATACAACAGATCTAAAGTGCTGATTAGAAACAATGATTCGTCCGCAATGGGCTCCTCTGCCACAGTTTCCGTGTCAGCACGCGAGAAGTCACACATTAACTCTGCAAAAACTAAAGATTTCTTAGACTTAGATTTTTCAAATTCCAAGTCGAACTCCTGCAGGATAAAGATTCATTTAGAGTACTTTCCCCCTAGCAATTGTTTGGTCAAAATGTAGATCATAGGGTTGCAATCCGAAATTACCATAATTTTACGTAGTAAAATGTAGTGACGAAAACGTTGGACAGCTTGAACGGCTGCTAATGCCAATTTCTCCACATGCGAGTATTTTAGCTCAGTTGGATTTAACGTTCGACTAAGGTAATATATCACATGTTCCACTCCGAATTCATCTTCCTGAACTAAGACCATTCCAATGGTGGAATGGGAGGCGGCGAGATACAAAAAGTAATCCTTGTTGTAGTTGGGAGGATGCAACAACAGTGCATGGGTCAACGCGTGTTTGAGTACATCAAAAGATTTCTGAGCTATCTCATCCCAAGAGAATTGAGTGTTCTGTTTCAACAACCGTGTAAAACCCTTTGTAACCTCGGCATAGTTAGGAATGAATCGTCGTAAAAAGTTTGCTTTCCCTTGCAAACTTTGGAGTTGGCGAAGACTCGAAGGAGGAGGCAAATTGATAATAGCTTCGACCTTCGAGGGATCAACGCGAATGGCGGCTTTCAAATCCCAGCAATCGACCCGTTTCTATACGGAAGACACATTTGTGTAGGTTCAACCGAATACGATAATGCCTACACCTCATAAAGATTGCTCGTAAATGGACGAGGTGATCAGCTCGATGTAATGAATGAGTAGGCAAATCATCGAGATACGGTTGCACAATGTGTTTGATGTCATGAAACGCATAAGACATCACCCTTTGAAAAGTTGCTCCGGCATTCTTAAGCCCAAAAGGTAATTTTCAATAAGAAAATGTCCCCCATGGACAAATGAAAGCCATTTTTGGTTGATCGGCAGGTAGAATGTTGATTTGATTGTATCCGGAAAAATCGTCCATAAAGGAAAATATTTCTTTGCCAGCACAATCATCAATAATTTGATCGATATAGGGAGTTGGGTAAATGTCATTTGGACAGGCTCGATTAATGTCTCTATAATCGATGCATATTCTTATTGTTCCCTGCTTTTTGTTAACCGAAACAATATTCGATACCCAATTCGTTAACGAGATCGGATAAATGAAACCTGATTTCAACAGTTTCTCAACTTCTGCTTTAATTGCAGCAGCTTTTCGTGGGTGAATCTGACGCAAACGTTGTCGGGCGGGTTTAGCGTCCGGGTAAGTCTTGATCTCATGAACAACAATCGTGGGATCAATTCCTGGCATTTCCTCATAGGACCAGGCAAACACGTTGCGGAATTCTTGAAATAGGGCCTTATATAATTGAATTTCGTCATCTGTACAAGAGGCACCTATATTAATGTTCTCAACAATTCCGGACTTGACCGAAATGTCAATTGGAATAGTTCGAGAGATGTTTCCCAAATTTAACTCTGAATCGGGATGTTTCATTAGATTCTGAGGTTCCTTGACATATTCAGTCGTAAAGATTGATGAGAAATCATTTTCAAAACGATCATCCTCAGGTAAAAACAAAGATCTGTGATGGAGATATTCCCATGGTAAATCATCTACACATAGGATTTCACGAATTTGCTCATCAGAGTGAACAAGTTCAGAAAACGTAGTTAAATCCGAGGTTGATGTGAAAAGTGATTCCTCATGGACCACATTCATTAAGTCAATTTCGGTTGAACACAGGTCGGAAAAAGACTACACGGCTTCATAGGCAATTTCATATGGACTCAAAGGCATGGAATTACCAAATGAGTCTATTTCAGATTCAGAAGGAACAATCCAAGGATCGTCATAAAAAATGTTGTCTGATGTAATCATATGAACGGTTGCAAATGAAGATGATGCGTTGATTGGAGGAAAAGGAAAAGTTCCCAGTAAACCAACATCTTTAACTAATCCTACTCCAACATCCTTATATGGGATAGTCGATTTACCGACATGCTGAATACTCTCCGAAGAGGCTGGGTCGGATGAAAAGTAAGCCAGCTAGTCTATTGTTACGATCTTTCCATTATGTGGAAACTTTATTGGCTTATTGAAGAGCTTCTTGCGTATATCATCCTTGCGGTAGATTATTTTACTAAGTGGGCTGAGGTGATGCCTACATTCGAGGCAAACAGCAAAACAGCTGCAATTTTCATGTTCAATCATATAATTTCTAGGTTTGGTGTCCCACAAGTGATAATCACTGATCATGGGCGTCATTTTCGAAACGTTATGATGACCGAACTTACAGGCCAGCTTGGTTTACGTCACGATAGTTCAACTCCTTATTATCCACAAGCGAATGGTCTGGTTGAATCCATCAACAAAGTTTTAGTTATCATGATCCGACGAATCATTGGGATTCATCAGTCGAATTGGCACAACATGCTATTTTCAGCGTTTTGGGCGTACTGAACTTCAGTAAAAACATCAACAGGGTTCATTCCTTTCCAACTAGTCTATGGTTTGGAAGCTGTGTTACCCATTGAGTGCGAAATCCCGTCACTGCAAATGGCCATCGAGTTACTTCCAGCTACTTCCTAAGAGGAAAAGTGTTTGTTATACTTAGCTCAATTAGATGAGAATTGACGTGATGCTGCATTGGTGATCGAGACTCACGCAAAGCGAATGAAAGCTCAGTATGATCGAAATGTGACCCCTCGAAATTTTTCGGAAGGGGATCTAGTCTTAGTTTATGATCAAGCTAATGATAAATTAGGCGCTGGAAAATTCATTCCGATGTGGCATGGTCCCTATGTTGTCAAGCGAAAGCTAGCCAAAGGGGCTTATGAATTGATAGACTTTGATGGGGACTCTTTGGGTAAACCCAGAAATGGCCTTTACTTGAAGAGGTACTATGCTTAAAAGAATGGGGTATGGAGATTTTTAGTTAGGATAGTTTTTCTTTCTAGCTGGTGTGTTTTAGTTTAAAAAAGTGTGCTTAGCTTAGAGAGTGTTTTTTCATCATTATTCCTGCTTATCTTGGTTTTACTCTTGATATTGCAGATGTCGATGCCTCTCCAAACATACATTGGATTTGCTGATGGTGCTTGTCATAATACACGGAACATCTCTTCCGCAGCTTGGGTTATCTATTCGCCCTTTGACGAGTTAGTTTCTATGCATGGGGTAAGCCTCGGTCAAACAACAAACAACATTGCAGAGTACAGTGCAGTGATTGAGTTATTGTCTGAATCTATTTCATTTGGGATTCGGAGTTTGATAGTGAGGTTAGATTTTGAAATCGTTGTGTTACAGCTTAATAGAGTGTATGCCATTAGAAATCCAGTGTTATTAAGATTATTTTTGAGAGTGCGTCTCTTGGAACGTGAGTTTGATTATATTGAATATCAGCATATTCCAAGGTCTTTAAATACATTAGCAGATGCAATTGCTTCTCGAATGTTAAATAGACATTTGCAATAATCATACATGTAAATTTAAAACCATTCCATAACATGATTTATAAGATAAGCCAGTAATAGTGATATATATATAGAAGTGTGTCAAAAAATACATCGTGTTCGATCATAGGTTGAAAAACACCTTATGATCGGCAAAAATGATAAGTACAAAAAGCAAAATGTCACATGTGCCCACAATAGGCGATCATCCTATCACTGGTGATGATCTCTATAAGAAACCACTGCCCGGGCCACCTTGCAAAGGAACCTCCTAAAGTCCCGGGACTCCAATCACATAACGCTGAAGTCGACGAGGAATGTCGTCTGTAGTGGTCTCAGGAATATCCCCTGTCAAGTGCTCAAGATGACCCTCCAACTCGGCCAAAACCTCTGCTGATTCGTCTTATGGGGTTGGCACGGGTGCAACTAGTTGCCTCCTCTCGAAAGGCCGGAGAGTGGCTGGTCGCTGTGGACCCACATCTGCATTTGAAATTTTTAATATCAGTTTTGAGACGATGGAAAAAATAAAATAAAAATTAAAATAGGAAAAGTTGAAAAGGATTTTACCTGACTCGTCCCACTGCTCTCCTGGTGGAAGAGCCATGTCTGGGTCACCACGAAAATCTATCCCAGCGTAAGGGAAGTCCTGAATGGAAAAGACCTAGTTTTCCAACCATTGGAAATACTCAGGTTTGAACCGAGAAACTTCTGTCCTCTCGTCTGGGTGACGGGCCATGACTGCGACCCATCGCATCAGTTTGGGCTCTCGAGGAAGCCCAGCTCCAACAGTAAGGTGTTGTGGGATCAGCATAGGAACCCTCTCCAGGCCAAAACTCATGACCAAAGCCCCATAACCAAAGGTCTTTAGTCATCCTCTCTTGGCCCTGGTCAGTTGGCCTTTCACATTGGCCAGCACAGCATTGCACCAGTTGAAGATGGTGCCTCGAAAGCAATCAACTGCCATACGCATCTGGGATCCAGTGGCAATATGTAATGCGGCAGCTCCGCAAAGTCTAGTGACAGTAAACGCAATCACCATGAGCTCAGGACAGAATATGGTCTTTATGTCTATCCCTTTGCCTTTAGCCTGGCTGTTGCAGTACTCTAGTCGGAGCCTATCGACAGACTCGCCACCTGGCCTAGTCCCGTACAGAGTCAAGTCGTCGCCTCTCTCAGGAAAACCAATCAAGAAATAAATGTCCGCTGGCTCGATTTCGAGCCGGTGGCCGCCAATGAAAAAACACTGGTCCTGTAGCTCCATCTGTCAACCAGCCACTGTAAGAAATCCACCTGAGCCCTCTTGCCAGGAATGGTCCAGAATTTGTACAGTCCGCATGCCCTCAAAGCATCAAGTGAAGGCTGATGATTACATGCGGCAGTATCCACGTCCTCATGCTCTCGTTCAAGCCAATCTAGCATGATATACTCTCTGCATCAAGTATAAAGATTAATTAAATTGCTAGAAAACATTTTGATTGGTCCATTTTTTAGAAATTTTGGGTTCAAAACCCTTGCGGCGGGGTACGCACCCTCCGAGTTAGACACAGTGCGTGGGTCTTCACTTTTTCTACACAGAATGTGCGGACCCCGAGCTTTTTCCCAATGGAGAAAAAGTCGGGGTCTGCGGGTCCGCAATGGTAAACCTGCGGACCCCCGCGCACGGGTTTTGCGCCTAAAAACCCTCCCAAAAAATGAAATGAAATACTAAATCAAAAAACTAAACAGTTGAAAATGAAGAGTAGGATGATGTGGATTACCTGGAGAAGACGGCGCTCGATTCTGACAGTTGGATTTTCCACAATCTTCACGGGAAGTTTTCTAAGCAAAAGCACTATTTTCTCACCCAAACTCGAACGGTAAAAATGAATCGACAAAGGCCCTTTTTATAAGTTTTTTGAGTAAATAAATCACAAATTTGTTTATGTTTCACTTTGAAAAGGTATTTTGCGACGCTTTTATCCATTTCAAACAGGTATGAGTAATGTTTGTGTTTTTGTGTAGAATAAAGGATTATTCAGGCGAAGTCTATCATTTTCGACAGAAAAACAAGTAGAGTCATCTTTAAGCCCTTTTCTGACTCCTAAAATATGAAAAGATTTCCGAGCGTTTCTTTTACACTCGTTAAAACGGAATTAAAAGACGGTCCACTTACAACTCTTTTCCGACCGTAAAAATATGAAAAGATTGCTGGATTTTTGTCGTTTTAAATTCGATATTGGTTATAAAACGACGTGTCGTTGATCGCTTTTTTACTTTTTTGGATCAGTGACACTAAGAACGAAAAGTACTCCTTGGTCGTAAAAGATCAAGTGGTTCTCTCAAGTATTATTTTATACTTTTTCGGGCTTGGGAGACACAAATTTATGAAAAAGGTCAACCCTGGAGTCTTCTTAAGTTTTTTCAGACTCTCTAAAATTGAAAAACGCCGAGTTTCTCCTATACTGGACTCGTTAAAATTTCTCAGTAAAGGACCTGTTCAATTACAAACAGGAACGAACAACTCCTTCTTAGGGTTCGAATTTAAACTAAGTTAGACTCATCCGAACGATGAGCTTATAATCAAGCAAATGTTATCCTGCTCAAGCTTGTCAAAAATAAAGAGGTACTTGCCAGAAATGGTGGGGGAAAAGAGAGAAAAATGAATCTGTTTGTCATACTTTGTAACCACTCTTGAACACGACACTTTTATTCACCTAGGTTGGGAAATCCTTTGCCTAACAGTTGATCAAACCACATTGAAAGTCTTCAGCCGGTTTCTGGGTATTAAATTTGGGTCAATTGTCACCAAGCCATCTGTCGTTTCGTTATGTGTTCAAGAGGTCACTGCCAATAAGCCATTCATATGTAAAATATCTGTCATCCATCTTGACCATCCCTGAGTCAGTCCTTGCAACTAAATTTCTTCAGCTTGATCTATGATTTTGTGTTGTGGGCTTGCCTACGACGGATCGCTTTCTATCGACATCAGCTCATTATCTAGAAAGATGATCTAGGAATTGTCAGTACCTTGAGATCTGCATGCCTCAATGGCAGGTTTCTCGCCTTTGACGACAGTGTACATCATTGACTTTCGATCGAAGGATTCCGTGATATGTTCGACATCAACACATTTATTCACATCTCATGGATTGTACTGGGTACTTTGAGAGCCATTGACATCACTGGTGATTTCTCTCACACTTGTTAACAGTTTACATCATTGACTGGTAATCAAGTTGTTTCTACCATGTTCGACATCAACACATTTATTCGCATGGATAGAATCGTACTATTTCGGGAAGTAGAAATTAAGACCCTGGATCTAGTTTCCACCATCCAGGCTGCGAGGAATTTTGTATTCATTGTATTGTGGACTATTCATAAACAGATGGCTGCGTCCATATTGTGTTCACATGAGTCTATAATTGTGATGTTTTACAAGATCATTCCTATATCAGAGCAGTAGATATTTTTCTAGTTAGTTTTGATCTGAGTATGGGAATGCCTATCTCAGCGATGATATGATCTCATATATATATCTTGCATTGAATGTTTTTACAGGTTCTGACCGGGCTCTCCACAAGATGATCCTCGAAATGATAAATTACTTCACTCTTCCTATATGATAAATGAAATCCTCATCTACTACAGACTTCACACTTTAGGGGGCAATCTGTTACACAAAAATATTGTCACTATGATTATTTACAGTCAGTATGGGTCTATCATCACCTGTACTGACCTCCTAAGCAAGTCTAAGACCTCAGCTCTTCAAATCAAGCTTTGGAAATGGGAGAAACACATTAAAAATCAATGTACTCTGGTTCCGCACTTTCTCTCATGGTCACCTGCGGTCCCGCACCTTCTGTTTACAAAAGTTGCGTACCTACCCGCTCTGTCCCTAACGATGTAGGTGCGGACCCCTGTGAAAGTCAAAAGGCGCAAGTTTTATCTTAAAAAACTCACTTTGGGTTAATTCTAGAGTTTTCTAGAAGGAATTTTGACGTGGATTGTTTGCTCTGAGGTGGTTCATGCATCCCAAAAGAGAAGGAGCTAATCCCTTGACTAAACGAGCTATCCCTTTGAAGGAGGGCTTTATCCCTTTGAAGGAGGACCTAGTAACTTCCCTCCATTGCACTATAAATACAGGCATTGGGGTGAGGACTAGGGAGGTTAGAAGCTGAACATTTTGAGGGTAAATGCTGGTGAAATTAAGACTCTTTGGTTGAGCTTGAGAGGAGAGATCACATACCTCTTGGTTCCATTGGAGAGTGAGTGAAAATTTTCAAAGTAGAGGAGACATCTTGTTGGACCCTGGGAGGAGCTTGTACAGCGTCAAGGCAAAGGTTGTAAAGTTCTTCTTCTTTTATAAGCAAGGATGATATACGCAAGAAGCCTCGGCCCACTTAGTATAAGCAAGTTCTTCAATAGCTATCAAACCAGAAGGAAGATTTTCAGTGATTACTCTTTCTACCCTAGGTGAATTAGGACCACTAGAAGTTGGAGAGACAAACCCCGATGTTGGAGTAACAAGTTCATATATCTCAAGTTCTTCACCTATATCACTAGTAGATGAAAAGCTACCAGCAAGTTCGGAAACCGAAATAGATTCAAGACTATAACCTGTTACTAGAGTTTGGTAATCAGGATGTACAACCAATGAAGACTCTCCTTCTTCAGGTGACCCAACTTTAGTACCACTAGGAGTTACGAGGACTTTCAAGCCTTCAAGCTGGCTTGGGACTTCTTCAGGAGGTTGGCCCTGAAGTCTACGGGACTTCCTTAGTAAATCAGCCACGGTTACAACCTCAGGAGACTGGCCTTGAAGTCTATAGGATTGTCTTGGTAATTCAACCACAGTTAAAAACTTTTAACTACTTCACACGCAAGCAAAGTAAAATCTCAATGAAAAACACCTAAAGCCTCTAAAGAACCAAACAAATTTGAATCACACGCCTAAAGAATCTAGAGATCAAACACATACAAACAGTAACTTTCCGGACCGAAAACACTAGTTGGTGATGAAATCCAACGTCGCAGAATTCAGTACAGAAATGGCGGTTGGAACAGTTACCCCGACAACCTGCTTAATGAATAGACTGGACCAAGTTCCTCCACTTAACCGTCTCGAGTGAAGTGAACCCCCCAGAAAATCCAAGTGAGTCTAGCCGACGTCTACTCCAGGTACAGTGGGATCTTCCCACCACTGTCACCTTAGGAAGAATCCTAAAGAACATGGCCACTAAGGTTACCAACTGAGACAAATACACCTGGGGGAACAATCTACGATCCGATACGCACACTAGGGCAGAGTAGCAAGCTCAATCCCCTTGAAGGCTCCTTGACATAATCCAAGGTTTACCAACAAGTGACCCCAGGCTCCTCGACAATGGTTCATCTAAGGTTTACCGTTTTTAATACGTGAATATCTGGCTTCGTTCCCAATGAGGAAGGATTGATTCCCACACTGGTTCGGACACGATCTCGTGCTTCTCCTTTAAGAGGAGCTTTCCCAGAGCATAAATGCAACAATTGGATTTCTTCCTACCACAAGATACTGCTACTTGTTTGTTTTTACTGTCTTGGAGAGTTAATTACTATCCGACTCCAAGACACTAGCCTAAGCTAAGTTGGTGTATCAGAGCCCTAGAAATAAAATGTTACTAGATGAACTTTACTTTAAGCGTTAATTTTAGTGGTTATTGTTTAAGTCAAGAGGTGGCGGAGATGAAACTCGTGGTGTAAAGACTCGACTCGAAATCACTAAATAGATGCACCTAAGATGATTTAAACAATATTTTCTCTTCGATGAACTTCTACACTAAGAAAGAGTTTGAGAATGCAAATACTTTGTAAACACAAATATTTCTCAATTAAACAAATTTAAAGAAGAGCTTTTTCCTTTCCAAAGCACTCAAAACGAGACAACTAGTTATTTCACAAAAATTTCCCTTTTCTTTTCAAATCACTCAATCACTACAAAAGCAAACTTTTTCCAAAAGAGATTTTCTTTTTTATTTTGTAAATAAAACACTCAAAACTAATGAAAATGACTAACTTTGAGAGCTACAAACTATAAAAAGCTACTTGAAGTCAAAGCCTACTAAAAGTCTTTTTGAGGATGTTTTACCTAGCTAAATGTGAGCTAAGGACTAATTTATGCAGAATCACAATTAGTCAAAAAACAACCAATCCTTCGTTTTTCTTTTTTAAAAATGAAAATTCCAACTTTCAAATACAATTTTTTCGAAATTTTGAAATGAGAAAACACAAAGCGGATTCCTCAACAAGGGGAGATTTCATAAATGGTCAGACTCATAAGAAGACTAGTAGACACCAAGGTAATCTGAGGTCCCTACTGCTTCTAAGCTTAGAGCCACTACACAACCAAAATGAAAAACAAACCCAACAAGCAAAATTCCTAGGAATTCCACCTAAAACCCTAACACTAATGAAATTAAACCAAGGAAAGTTTTTGATAGAGAACAAGCAGGTCTGGGCAATGGCTAAAACCTATAAACAAATTCTAAACTGATAAAAAAGAGAAACAATTAAAAATTTTCAAATTTTTGACAGGGTACACAGGCAACCTGTTTACACAGGTGCATCCACGCTCTGTGCACAAAGGAAAAGTGTGTACAGGTATGCACTGTGCCTAACTCAAAGGGTGTGGACTTCTCCCAAAACTATGAAAAATAAAAACTGACTCAAAATTAACTAAATTCACCCAATCCCACAATCATCAAGTCAAAAACAGAAACAGAAAATACAGTTTCTCAGGTCAAAGTATAAATAAGGAACACAATCAAGTCCCCAGTATGGTCGCCATTTTGTCGCACGGAATGAGTCGATCTTGCGGACAAGATAGACCTTCCTAGAATCTAAAGAAGACCTAACAACAAGCAAACCAACCAGAAACTATCTTTCTCTAAATATGCTTTAATAAACAATAGCAAACAAGTGTTTTTAGGTCCTACCTTTGGTCCAATGCAAGCTTGTGGATGCCCTCGCTCCTTTGATCCAAATGAGCTCCTTTTCACGAATCTGCAAACACAAACAAGGCAAACAAATTAAATAGCACTTGAAAAACCAATTGCCTAAAACATATTTAACATGAAAGTCAAGGAGTCCATGAAACAAATAGCATAATATACTTGTTGAGAAAAATGAGTTTGATTGTATTAATTCAAAAGAAGAAGAACTTTACAACCTTTGCCTTGACACTGTACAAGCTCCTCCCAGGGTCCAACAAGATGTCTCCTCTACTTTGACAAGCTTCACTCACTCCTCAATGAAGCCAAAAAGGTATGTGATCTCTCCTCTTAAGCTCGACTAGGAAGTCTTAATTTCACCAGCATTTACCCTCAAAATGTTCAGCTTCTAACCTCCCTAGTCCTCACCCCAATGCCTATATTTATAGTGCAATGGAGGGAAGTTACTAGGTCCTCCTTCAAAGGGATAAAGCCCTCCTTCAAAGCGATAGCTCCTTTAGTCAAGGGATTAGCTCCTTCTCTTTTGGGATGCATGAACCACCTCAAAGCGAAAAATCCACATCAAAATTCCTTCTAGAAAACTCTAGAATTAACCCAAAGTGAGTTTTTTAAGATAAAACTTGCGCCTTTTGACTTTCACAGGGGTCCGCACCTACACCGTTAGGGACAGAGCGGGTAGGTACGCATCTTTTGTAAACAGAAGGTGTGGGACCACAGGTGACCATGAGAGAAAGTGTGGAACCAAAGTTACTTTGATTTTTAATGTCTTTCTCCCACTTCCAAAGCTTGATTTGAATATCTGAGGTCTTAGACTTGCTTAGGAGGATAGTACAAGTGATGATAGACCCATACTGACTGTAAATAATCATAGTGATGATATTTTTGTGTAACAGGGATATATCACAAGAGCCATTCGCTGAAATTATAAAGCTCTACCTATGATGCTCTCGAGGATCATCTAAAGGAAAAAGTACAATTCAGGATGCCGCTTTTCGCATACAAAAATCTGCAAGTGGAGGAGTAACTAGAGCAGAGATCAGAAATTTGTTCAAAAATTTCAATACCGATATCCTCAGTACTTTCTTAGCCCAGATAACAATATCATAGATCAAAAAGACACAAGAAAAAGCTGATACACCCCTGGCGTGTTCTGTCTGACTGGTCAGAAGAAACATCCTCATAGGGAATGTGAATTGAATAGAATCAACTTGTGTAACATCTGCGAGTTGGAGCATTCAACAGAGAAGTGTCTGGAGCTTCCTAGACTAAAGGCAGTACTTAGAGAATCAAGCGAAGAGGTGCAGTCCTCTTACTTCATCGCACCAAGGAGGCCATGGCAACGCGACCTCCAAGTATGTCTCAAGACTTTTCCCCTTTTAATTCATGGAACAATGCATATAATAACCAACCATATCCATGGAAATATTTTGCCCCTCCTTCAGCTCAATTCCCTTCACCCTGGAACCAATGGTCTCCATCTCCTCCTATTCAATATCCTCAATCCCAACCATACCCTTGGAACCAGAACTAGAGAGGAAATGCCCAGAATTTAGCTCTTCCTGCACCACCCATGCAACAATAGCTGCAGTTACCTCCTTTCCAAGCCCCTACTCCTCCACCACCTGTGCGACCCCAACTACCTGTGCAACCTAACCCAAACCCAAACAATAAAGCAGCTCAGGGCATAGAGGCTCCTACAACCTTCCAGACCTACTTTATTACCCCCGTGGAACTTAATGAAATACAATTGTGATCGAGCATAGTAATTAACCCCAGTCACTCCCCCATCATTACAGAGGAGGACTGCGAACCATCCAGAGGAGAAGTTGGAGGCTCTGAGGTGGCTACTGCATCTACAACAGCTGATACAAAGGAAGTTGTTACATCTATAACAACCGACCCGTGAAGAACTATTACATCTGTAACAGCTAATTCGGGGAAGGCTGATACACCTGTAACAACATATTCAACTGTTGTTACGTAGAACCCCCCATACCCTCAGAGACTGGCCGAACCTAGGATGACTTCACAGCCTAAATATGATTTCCTTAGGGAGTTGCAAAATTTGTATGTACAAATTCCTTTGCTGCAAGCCCTTAAAGAAGTACCCATCTATGCCAAGACAATGAGAGATTTGTGCATCAAGAAGCCTAGGAGGAAGCCTAAAGACCCTGCCACCATACATGTGATGGGAAAGTTATCTGAATTAATGTCTGCTCAGCCTCTCCTTACTAAGTACCATGATCCAGGAAATCCTACAGTCACCGTCTACATTAATGATTAGTCCATAGCCAATGCATTGATTGATCTTGGGGCTTCCATTAATGTAATTACAAAAGATCTTTTTATCGCTCTTAGGCTACAGGGACTCGGACACACTCCTACTGTGCTAAAATTGGCAAACAGGTCCTGTGTTAAACCCGAGGGGATGTTAGAAGATGTAGTGAATACGATAGCTTCCTAGATATAACCTGTTGATTTCCTTATCCTACAGCTAAAATCCAATTTGGGGGGCATCCTTTGATCTTAGGGAGACCTTGGTTGGCCACTGCAGATGCATTCATAGGCTGCAGGTCGGGATTCATGGTGATCTCAGATGGCTAGGCAACCTAGAACCTTAATCTTTATCCCCCAAAACCAAATGTGGATGTGTACAACCCTTGATGGGATGAGCTTCAACCCGAGTCAGATCTTTCCCTACCACTCCTCACTCTCGGGAAAGCCCAATGTTTTAAAGATGAGACAGAAGATGATGTTATTAATGGTTTTATTAGTAATTCAATTTCGGTTGCTTCTGTTAAAAATGAAAATGAGGAGAAAGAGGTGGAAGATATAGATTTTGAACAAATGAGAACTACTCCAAATACTGCTAGCAGCCCAATTGAGATTGAATCTAGAAAAAAATTTAATGTTAATCCCAATTTGACTACTGAATAGAATCAACGGTTGTTATAGCTATTACAGAAGTATAAAAAGATATTTGCATGGGATTATACAGATATGAAAGGGATCCACCCTAACCTATGCACTCATTGTATTTATTTGAAGGATGGTTGCAAACCAGTCAAACAGCCACAACACCGCATGAACCCTGCACTAAAGGAAGTGGTGAAAGAAGAACTACAAAAACTCCTGAGTGCTAATTTTATTTATCCAATATCTGACAGTTAGTGGGTGTCACCGCTTGTCATTGTTCCTAAAAAGAATGGCAAGTGGAGAGTCTATGTTGATTATAGAGAACTCAACAAGGCCACTCAAAAGGACCATTTTCCATTACCATTTATAGATCAGGTCCTTGATACTCTCTCCGGAAAGAAATACTTTCATTTTTGGATGGATTTAGTGGCTACAATCAGATACAGATTGCCCCAGAAGACCAAGATAAAACGACCTTTACTTGTCCTTGGGGAACCTACGCATACATAGTGCTACCTTTTGGGCTCTGTAATGCGCCAACAACCTTTCAAAGGGCGATACTAGGATTTTTTTCTGACTTATTGAATCACTGTCTAGAAATATTCATGGACGATTTCACACCCTATGAAGATGCTTTTGAAACAGCATTAGTCAACCTGGAAAAAGTGCTAGAGCGGTGTGTACAGACTAATGTTTCCTTGAGCACTAAGAAATGTCACATGATGATGACTGAAGTGATCATTCTTGGACATTACATTTCTGATGACGGAATCAAGGTAGACCCTGCAAAAATAGAGGTAATTCTAATAATTCAAACCCCAAAATGCAGAAAGAGGTATGTAGTTTCTCGGGGCATGTAGGCTATTACAGAAGATTTATAGAAAAAATTTCAAGAATTGCATCACCATTATTTTCCTTGCTCATGAAGGATGTTGATTTCTTATGGACAGTGAAATGTGAGCGGGCCTTCTTAAAGCTAAAATGTTGTGTATCAGTAGCTCCGGTCTTGTGAGGACCTAATTGGGAACTTTCATTTCACATAGCTATGTATGCATCAGATATTGTTGTAGGTGTTATTTTGGGCCAATTGGAGGATAAGAAACCTTACGCTATTTACTACTTAAGTAAAAATCTAACTCCAGCTGAGCTCAACTACACAGTGACTGAGAAGGAGTTCTTAGCAGTCGTGCACACCATCAATAAATTCCAACATTACATCATTGGATATCAAGTATTTGTGCACACTCACCACTCTGCCATTCGTTTTTTAATGAATAAGCCAATTACAAATGGTATGATTACACGCTGGTTATTGTTGTTACAAGAAGTTGATATCATTATTGTATATAAGCCTGGAAAAGACAATGTAGTAGCTAACTTTCTTTATAGGCTAACTATTGATGATAGTTGCACTCATACTGAAGATTATTTCCCTGATGAATATCTTTTTTCTATTTCTACTTACTCACCTTCCTATGCAGATATAGCCAATTATCTTACTGTAAGGAAGTTTCCCCAGTATTTATCCTCCAAGGAGAAAAATAAAATCATACAACAAAGTGCTACATATACCTGGATAGATGGGAACCTCTATCACACTAGACCTGATTTCCAGATCAGACGTTGTGTTAGAGAGGATGAGGTCTTTGATATCCTCAAATCCTGCCATGAGGAACCTTGCGGAGGACACTTTGCAGACAAACGAATAGGATACAAAGTCCTTTCAATAGGATACTACTGGCTGACAATATTTTAGGATGCCAAGAAGTTTCTGAAGGGTTGTGACATTTTTCAAAGGATGGGCTAACCACTGCAATCAGATGAGATATCATTACAGCCCCAGATCATCATAGAACCTTTTGAGAAGTGGGCTCTAGATTTTGTAGGACCAATCAATCCTTCATCTAAACAGAGATCATACATCTTGGTCTATACTGAGTATGTCACAAAATGGGTTGAGGTGAAGGCACTAACTAGAGCCACGGAGTAGGTTGTCTCAGAGTTCCTGTTTGAAGAGATCTTCACCCGGTTTGGCATACCCAAAGAGATAGTCACAGATGGAGGACCACAATTCACATCTCATAAGATCTGGGAGATTGTCAAAAAATATAAAATCCATCACAGAATCACAACACCTTACCATCCACAGGCGAATGGCCAGGTAGAAAGCACAAATAAATTCATTGAGGGAATCCTTACTAAGATTGTGGCCAGTCATCGAAGAAATTGCACTGACAAACTTCCAGAAGTGTTATGGGAATACATGACTACATGGAGGAACACCACTGGATTCTCACCATATGAAATTTTGTATGGCAAGAACCCTTTATTCCCCATTGAATTTGAAATCAAAACACTAAGGACAACATTGCAGGTTAATTTGGATTTGGCTACAGCACAAAGGTAGAGATTGAACCAGCTCAATGAATTGGAGGAGAAACGGTTGGCTGCTATCTAGCAAACAAATATTATCCAGTAGTAGAGAGCTAAGTGGCACAATAGATTTATAAAGAAGAAGCAGTTCCAGAAGGGAGATTGGGCTCTCTTATATGACTCAAGGTTTAAAGACTTCAAGGGTAAGCTTTGCACCAGATGGCTAGGTCCTTATGAGGTAGATGCAGTCTTTGACAATGGGACTATAAATTTGGTAACCATTGACAGTGCAAGGACATCATTACTTGCAAACAAGCACCGTCTTTGGTTGTATCACAACCCTACCTCAAAGGATTCATTTTTCAACATTGTCACAAATTCATATCTATAGATTACGGGAATAGGGGAAGCCCCCCTGTGCTGCAAAAAATTTAATTTTTCCAATAAGTGTAGCAGTTGAAAACCACTTGATGGTGGCTGTTACACCATTCCAATATATATATATATATATATATATATATATATATATATATATATATAGATATATATCTGGCTGTGAAAACCTTTCTCAAGTGCAAACAGATGCTTTGGTAGCAGTTGAAAACCACCTAGTGGCGGCTATTACACCCTCTATAACATAATTTGTTATTCCAAAGTATATCATGCGATAGGTGCTATTACACGAACTTTTGTTTGAAGATATTAAATTAATATACATCAATCATCTTGGATGTTACACATGTAATAGCCGATGACTTTTTAGGAATAAAACGATACCTTTTATTATAATAAACAGCAAAAACATCACCGTGAGCCTCGTCATCAGATTTAAGTTCGCATGTCTCACTGCCCGAGGATGATTCAACGTTGCGCCACCCATTACCTCATTCCACGTCACCTAGGTACGTCATCAAAAAGGTAATAATGAATTCGTTTTATTTTTTAATTATGGAAACTTAACATGACTATTGACGGCCAAGGATGGCTATCATAATTAAGCTGGGGGTGGGGAACGAATCACATCGCGACATGATTGTCACATGATTTGTAGTTATTTGAAAAATCCAGCAATTAAGGCATCTAACCCGGTAGTTATCATTATTTAATGCCAAATCATACCAGAAAGGGTAAGGGCACCATTGACGAGACCTCCCCATGACTCACCAGTAAGGCAAAATTCATTAAGCAGTACGAACCATGCATGCCAAATCTTAATCCAAAATCTTCACCTACGCCACCCTACCACCCTATCATTTACCCCTGTGGTGGGCTCCAGTATTGCAGAGTATTGCAGCAATGATGCTGCAACTCCTGGGACTCCCTTCTTTACTTTTATCAACATGGTAGCTTGTAACAAACTTGGGAGCGACGGTGCTATATGCACAAGTACTAGCTCTTACTGCAGGCTGTCACTTGATCAGCTGGCACAAGTTCACTAGGAGCTTAATCCAACTTCTATGAGTTCTTAGAAGAAGCTTTTAGTTGTGATGGATGAAAGCTAACTCAAAAGAGGCTAGTCTACTTCCAGAAAGAAGCGGAAAGCTGAAAGGAAATGCAAACCCTAGTTTTACCGACTAAGCAAGAAAAGAGATGAAAACTGCAGAAATTGATGCCATTGACTCTTGGAAAGGTAAAGTTCATGTGACTAAGCTACTTCTGAAGTGAAATCTGACAAGGAACATCTTTTTGTATTTTTGAGTGATCTTGTAGAATTATTATGCATGTGCTTTAACTGTTTTGACTGTGCAGAGGTTGACTGGCGAAAGGAAATGGAGTAGGCTCTTGTAGGAGGTTGGGAAGGTGAGAAGACGGCCTAAGGAGTCCCTAGCACCCTTCCAAAGAGTTTCACAACGATCAGGTCTCGAAAAACTGCTCATGTGAACTTCTACGGAAGTCTGCAGGGGTTCTACGGGATGTTCTACAGGATGTTCTATAGGAAGAGCCGAAAGAGGATTTTAGAGGGTTGATGGAGAAAAAACAGTGGGAAATTGAAAATAGAGGATGGATGAGGATGTGAAGAGGTCTAAGACCTGGTAAAGGAAGCTAAGGAGTGATGAAGATGGTTGGACTTGTTCAAGGATGGAGAGAGCAATGTTGCACAAAAATGTAGAAATTAGGGCAAGCTGGGAAAGTGTGGTAACTAAAGGGAAGAAATATGAGTTAGGGGGTTGGAGCAGGTGGTACAATGGAGGAAGGATGGACAGGGAGGTATTACAGATGCTCTGCACACTATTTCTCGAAACTGATCGAAGAAAGACTAGAAAAACCGAAGATCTAGCTATTTTGACCTAATCTAACCTAGAAACCATAAACATGATGAGCAGAAGTTTATAAACAGGAAATCATGCAAGAAAACTATGGAAACTAAGCAAGAACAGATATAAACATGCAAGTACAACTGGTATCAACTTATCCAACTAGAACTCTAACACTAGCAATTGCATGGAAAGGCAAAAATAGTGTTTTTGTGGCAGCAAGTATGCCTTGGTCTTAGGTCATAGTCCCAAGGAGGGAGAGGTGAGATCAAGGATTGCTTGATGGCCCTTTTTGAAGATCCTTTCTATTACCAATCTATCAAATCAACCTGAAGCATGGAAAGCTACTTTAATCATCAAAAGCAACCTAAGTAACAAAGCAAGATCTTGACCTAAATAGCAGAAATTATTCTATGAATGCAAAGAAAACACATAAAAATACATAAATGAGGTACTGGCGCTTGGTTTTGGCCCAACCCTAAGATCTACAGCCTCCTAAGAAAAGCTCAGATTTGGTGCAAAATGAAATTTATCTCCATTACTCAAAAAATAACCATGTCACAAAAGTGTTTACAGCAAAAGCTCGAAAATGAGCTGAAAGGCAGAGCAGCACTAAAGTGCGAAATACAATTGTTCAATAGCTAAACTATCAAGGCTTGAAGCCTTCCTACTTATGCACCATGAGGACCTCCAACAACCCTCCTTAACTTGAGGGGCTTGGCTGCTCAAAACAGCAAGTAATCAGCCACTTCACAAAATCTGCTCGGCTGCTCTTGGAAATCATGTTTGGTGGGCTGTTGAACTCCAAGTTGATGGTGGAGAACTCAAGGAAGGGGCCATTTAGTGCAGGAGACACCCTTCCTGCTAATCCTCAGCCTTGTTCCCTCATATTTGGCTATCAACTAGCTCATAAATTCTTGACCTTGGTCCAAAAAATGTCCAAAAATCTGCAATAAGCACGTATTAGACTTTGTGGTCAAGTGACTATTCTCATTCATTCAATTAACATAAATATACTCAAAAGCATGCATAAAACTATGAAGAATGGTGGATTAATCGAGAATAATAGGCAAAATGAGCCGAATAAGTTACCCATTTTTGGGGCTCATCATCACCCCCAGCTAAATGTGTTGCTCATCCTCTGAGCAACTAATCCAACTCATCATCTTTGATTGCTTTGATTGCCTCTCTAACATCCCAGGCTTCCGAGGTGATGTCCTCCTCTCAGTCATGAAACCTTGCTTTTCTCTCTACTTCTTCCCACTGCCTGTGCTCCTCTTCTTCTTTGATCCCTTCCAACAGTCCTAAAAGCAATGGAGGATTGAACTTTAGGACGATCCAGTTGGCCTGTAGATTTTGCATTGACTGTTTATAGAGTGGTACTCTTGCCAAGGCCTCTCTCATCCTTGTTGGGGAGTGGTATTCTCTTGTTTTTAGACTGTGGGAGAGTATGTTCCATCTCCTTGTGCAATCATGAATGCAGTTATCCCCCAACAGTCTTTCCATGTCCTCAAAGTGAGGAGTGGCCTGAGCTTTTCTTTCAATGTAATCTGGGAGAACCTGAGGGTTGATGGGCATATATTAAAGTTGAAGGATCCTCTGGTTCTGCCCTGATCATGAGTGGCTCACTTAGCTCCCTATTCATAACATTCTAAATCTATGTTTCCCTATTTTCCTCATGATTTAACCAAGAGGCCATGGCCATGAGTTGCACATCTCCCAATGCAGCATTGGGATCCCACTGATTCATGTTTGGAAGGGCCAAGTTGTGTAAATAGAATTCTGATAACTTGGCCTTATCTTCTGCTAAGCTACTGTCACACAAAGCCATGAATTGATGGTAATTCTGAAATGGAATGGTGCCCCTTTGGGCCAAGGTGTTAATTTGAAATTGCAACCATTGATCTTTAAGATATAAGGCATATGACTTAGCAGGTTGCCTACATTGTAAGGCTTCTATTGCCCAGCTGGCCATGCAGGCCAGTTGGGCTTCTTTCTCTTGTACCTGTTGTTTTAAAAACTGTATTTCTTCTGTTGCCTGTGACTCCTTTTCCTATAGCAGTTTTGTCAACGTCTCAACCTCAGCTTGTAGCTTGTCCTCTCTTTGTTGTTCCTTAGATGTTTCCTTGTTTACTGGAGGCCTTTCTTGTGGTTGCTGCCCTTCTAAAATGGATGGCGTATCCTCCTTATGACCTCCCTGTAGCTGTAACTACTGTTTCGGCAACTCATTCTCCTCCTATAATTTGGCCCTTTGACTGCTTTCCATATGCCTCACCATGGCCAACTCTTTTCTTGATTCTTTGAGTTTTTCCTCCAAGTGGCCTATGTCTGCCACACCCTTGGATTTGGCAATCCTCATCCAAGTGTGAGTCTTGACCCGTTCTTGTTCCAATGCAAAGAAGAGTGGTACCACAAACTTCTGTGAGATAATCTTCCCACTTTCTAACAGGTTGTAATATGAGCCCAAGCTAGGCTGAGGGCTTGGTTCCAGTATCTCCTCGGTCTTTTCCTCCCCCTGTGACTATTTGGCTGCCTTCTCCTCCAATTTCTCAGTCTCTTTTAACTTAGCTAGAGTTTCCTGTAGAGATGTCTCAACTTCCTGTAGAGCTGCCTTTGAGTCCATCATCCTAATTCTCTCTCTCTAGGTGGAGGTTTTTGGGCTTCCTCTTTCATAGGTCATAGATATCTTTAAAGGAGACTCTTATTTTTGGTTTGGGGGTTGTGTCCTCAATGACAATTGGTTCCTTTGATTGTGGCTGGGGTTTGCCCACTTTGATCCTTGTGCTTCTCCTTGCTTTAAAGTACATGGAGGTTTGCCTCTTTCTCTTTCCTTTTTGTTTTGTAGGTGTGCTTAAGGCAGCAAGCACAACTGTTTCCTCCCTTGCCAACATCTCAGGTGATTTCTCCTCTTGCTTTTCTTTTTCCTTGCTTCCTGTAGAAATCTCTGTGTCCATTGTTCCTGTCTGTGTTTTTGATACCTCAGGGTGTGTCTTTCCCTTTTCTTTCTGGGTGCCTGCTTTGGCTATGGCATCCTTCATTTGGGCTTCCTAGGCCCTTTCCTTTCTACTATACATCCTCTTTTCCCTTGCTATTTTCGTTGTTGTTTCTCCCTCTGTTTTGGGCTCAGCAGTCTTGCCAATTTCTCCTTTTTCTTTCTGTTCTTTCTATGCTTCCTCTGTTTTGCCCTTTTCTTGAATGTCCTATGTTCCCTCATCATTGTTTTTCTCAATTTCTTCAGTGTTCTCCCCCTCCTCACTACTGGATGGTGTGATGTTTTCGGCCAAAGTTCTAATGTTGTCATCCCTGGAAATGTTTTTGAAGACTTCCCAAGACATGGGGATAGTGTAGGTGTGCAAAGCATCTTCCACCTATAGTTTGATGAGCCCATGATGGGCCAACTGATCTAGGATCCCTTCATTTAACTTTGTACCACATTCAATTAGTGACTGAAGAAGGAATAGGGAATGCTCGGTTTCTTGGCTGGAGGTAAGTCAATCCCATGCCTTAGTTCACACAACAACCTGAAATGATATCCATAGATGATGCTAAACCTCCCTTCACATGTGATGTATTTCATAATTTGAAAACTAACTTCACTCCAGAGAGGAGGCAGGCTGGTCCTTCTAACCCCGTTTTTGTCTTCTACAGGATGCTCCTTGGGCAGAAAGAATGTTTTCTTAGCAACTTGGCCCAATGACCTCTCTTCTTTGCTCCAAGGGAGCCCCAATGGTAGACCAGTAACTCCACTGATGAGTTCAGGGGTGAGTTCTAGGGTCAAACCCCTAAAACTAATTGTGGCATGTGTCTTTGAATGTGGCTTCAGGGACATTAAAAACTCTTCAGTTATTTCCTCATCATGACCCTGAATTTTGTCAAAGAAGGATATCCAATTTGCTCGGGTGAAAAGGTCCACTACCTCAGGATGCTCGTTCAGTTTGCTAGAGTCCAAGGGTTCTTTCCTTATGAATCTTCCTGGCATGGTGTTGAGTGCCCTTTTATGTTTCAACCGAAAAAAGAAAATGCTCAGGAAAACAACAGTCAATCACTGAAACAGGGGATAGCTGAACTTGGTTTCTTCTGAACCCAAGAAGGAATCTCTCGTGTGTTCAATATCAATTAGCAGTAATTCCCTTGTTTTAAGGCTACTGCCACCCATAATTCGACTGTCTATTTATGAAAAGAAGAATTTTGTTTTTACAACATAGAGCACAGGGACACAGATTCTCTTCTTAGCACATAGATTCAGTTTTTCTTTCACAAACACACAGGCTTGACTCTACTGCTGCATATATCTTCCTTACATGAGAATTTAAAAAGAAAACATGGAGGAGATTTTCGATGCAGAGGAAAAATATGCTGGCAAACTTTCATGTTTTTCTCAGTGCACAAGCAAACTTTTAGTCTCGTCTTTCAAACTGATGTTGTCCAATTCACCACCTTGTACAAACAAATCATGCACAGAGAGGTTTTGTTCGAGCCTACCTCATTTGGAGCTTCAAATTCAATGAAAATTATGGGGTTTCCTTCTCCACAGATTTGTTCTGCCTTTCCTGTAGAACTCTTCCTGTAGAAGGCCCCCAGTTCCTGTAGAATAGAACTGCTCGTCCAGTAGAACCTGATAGGCGGGAGATTTTTGAAAACAGGCAGAAAAACTGGTGGAGGACGACTGGTTAACTGTTTTTGGAAGCAGAGGATGCGTACTCCAGTCGAGGATGTCGTGAGTGCAGAATGAACAGAACGTGGTGCATGTTTCAGTTGGCCATCTTTTAACTGCGGCGTGATTCGTGGTGAGAGGATGAGGTGGCCAAACCAGACCGTTGATCCGACGTCATGGCCATAATGTTTCTGCATGTTTTTGACCGCCATCACCTCCTCTCTATTGTTATCTGCCGCCACCACTACCAGTCCCGGCAATCTCTCCCTAAATGGACACTCCACACGTGCTAGCTACACATCTAATCGGCAATTTTGAATGTAACGGGGCTCGTTTGGATCCCACGAGGATATGTAACTGAAAGAGGGCGGCCAGTTGACTAGCCATTGATTCCACTGAATCCGAACCATTCCCATAGCCATGCAGCTTTAAAATACGATTTATGCAATTGACGAATGAGTTTAGGCACTTACCTGCGTGGTCATGGCCACATTATGCAGATTTCGGGTCTTGGAACCCATTCCTTCGCTTCTTGTTGCTGCATGCAGGGGCTTTGGAACCCATTCCTTTGGTTGTTGTTGCTGCATGCTTGGCTTTGGCTATTGCTAATATTCTTATGTTCAAGAAGAGCTCTTTGCATGTCTCCTCTGCAATCCTTGGTTGTCCCTGTCTCCGGAGTATGTCTTCCAGAGGGATCAACTACTACAGGATTCCTATAGGATGTCCTGCAGCTGCTTCTCCTCCTGGAATGAAAGCTATAATGAGCAGGGATATACCACTAATGAGGGTCTTGGATGATGAGGAGTCTAGATGGAGGGTGACAGGTATGGTGAGTGAGAAACTGCTGCTTTGTTTGTCATTAAAAGTTTTTGCTGGCAGTATGAAGAAAACAGGGTTTTCTGTGTGTGACTGTGCAGAAACAAACAAAGGGGATGAGTGTAATGGAGGTGTACAGAGATGGAAGAGGGTGACATATGGAAATGGATGGAAACAGGGATGTTTATAGGCCTCATAGGAAGATTCCCAACCTTCGGATTCTCTTCTGAGATCAATTCTGGCTTGTCTGTAGGTTCTACAAGATCTTCCTGTAGAAGACACAGAACTTCCTGTAGAAGGTGAAATCTTAACCCGAATGAGATCAAATCATAGGAAAGGGTAGTGGTCGTGGAGGAATCAATTGTAAGGGATGCTTACAGCCTAGTGCTGACCTCTGTCTTCATTTTGTGCGATCCTCCTAACCTGCAATGTCCTTCCTGCAACCTGCAATTATTCAACAGAGATTAGGTTTATTTTCTGTTTTTTTCTTTTTCTCTCTTTTTTGTTTTTTATCTGAGACAGCTGAGGTGCCTCTAGGAGGTTTTCACCCTCACTGTCTACCCTGGGCACCTCCAAGAGGTTTTCACCCAAGGATCTTTTTATTCTTTTTCCTATTTTTTCTCTTCTTTTTTTTCTTTTTTTTTTTATGCTCAAGGTGTGGGTGGAGTGGAGACAGGGGCCTACTCCACTACTAGCACTGATTTATCTAGAGTTTCAATGAACTCCTGCTTAGAAAGGGGCTTCTTGTAGATTTTCAATTGATGCCCATTGACGAGCATGGGGATGGCTTCTTCATCAATGGTCTTGATAAGGACTGAACCATTGTCGTTGCATTTCTCCACTATATATGGTCCCAGCCATCTTGTCCTCAGCTTCCCTTTTAAATCCTTGTATCTCAAGTCATATAATAGTGCCCAATCTCCTAGCTGAAATTGCTTTTCGTTAAGGTGTCGGTCATGCCATATCTTTCTTTGGAGTTGGACCACCTCTGAGTGGAGGAGGGCTTGCATTCTCTGTTCATCTAGTCCATTCAGCTGAAGTAATCTTTCCTGTTGTGCATGGCTGAGATCTAGGTCCCGCTGAGCTTCCAACCTTAATGTGCTGTATTCAAATTCTATGGATAGCAAAGCCTTCTTCCCGTAGACCAGCTCATAAGGTGTGAAACCTGTTGTAGTTTCCAAGTATTGTTGTAGGCCCAGGTGGCCTCAACCAAGCGATCTGCCCAATCTTTCCTGTTGTTGCTCACCACTTTAGTCAAAATCTCTTCCAAATCTGTGTTAGTGACTTCCACCTGCCCATTTGCTTGCAGATGATAAGGGGTGGAAGTTCTGTGTTTAATCTTGTGATGAGCGAGCAGGTCTTCAATCAGGTTAGAGGTAAACTGGCTTGCTTGATCTATTACTAATTCTCTTTGGTAGCCAAACTTGTAGAAGATATTTTCCCTCAAAAATTCAACCACGTTTTCCTCTGTTGTTGCCTTGATTGCCTTTTTTCTCTGCCCACTTTGTCAGGTAGTCCGTGCACACAATGATGTAATAATTTTGTTTTGAAGGAGGGTTGATAGTACCCACAAAGTCTATGCCCCACTTCTCAAATGGCTCAAAAGTCACTTGAGGTTGGAGGGGAATTTCATCCCTTGGAGTCGGTTTCCCCATCCTTTGACATCGGTCACATTGGCTGATGTATCTTCTGACATCTTAATGAAGAGTGGGCCAATAGTAGCCTGCCTGTAGAATTTTGAATGCAGTTCTTTTTGCTTCAAAGTGGCCTCCACAGGGTCCATCATGACAGGTTAGGAGGATGTCAAAAACTTCCTCCTCCCTGACACAACACCTCAAAATCTGATTTGGGCCAAGTTTAAACAAGTTGCCCCCAATCCAAGTGAATGGGGCACTTTTCCTCACGATCTTGCTCTTCTCTTTTGAGGATAGGTGTGGCAGGAACTGTGCTGAAACCAAGTAATTTTCTATATCAGCGAACCATGGAGAGAATATTGAAATAGCAAATAGGTGTTCATCCGGCATTTGATCATCCACCATCCCTTCTTCACCTGCAGACAAATCTAGTCTAGACAGAAAATCAACAACAACATTTTCCTTACCTGGCTTGTCAACAATGGTCAAGTCAAATTGCTACAATAAAAGTAACCATCTAATGATACGAGAATTTACATCAGGTTTATTAGTCAAATACCTAATCGCAGCATGATCAGTGTGTATAAATGTTTGATAACTAGTGATGTATTGTATGAACTTGTTTAGGGAATGGACCACAGCTAGGAGCTCTTTCTCGGTTACATTATAGTTTAACTCTACCTTGGACAGGTTTTTACTGACAAAATATATGGCATATGGTAGCTTCTCTTCAACTTGTCCTAAGGCTGCTCCTATGGCTTTGTTCGAGGCATCTGTGTGAATGTGGAAAGGTAGGGCCTAGTTTGGACCTCTCAAGATTGGGGCAGTTACCAGCTTATCTTTCAACACATCTAGAGCCTCTTGATAGTTTCAGTCCATATAAACGCAAAATATTTCCCCAAAATACCAAAAAATGGAGAGGCTAGCTTACTAAAATCTTTAATGAATCTTCTATAATATCCTGCTAAGCCTAGAAAACTCTGAACATCTCTTACCTTTTGAGTAGGTGGAACCCTTTGGATGATAGCAATTTTGTTGGGATCCACTTGTAACCCTTGCTGAGAAATTGTATGACCTAGCATGGTCCCTTCAGTCATCAGAAATTCACATTTTTCAGGACTGAGGGACAGGTTCATTTCAATTGGTTAAAACTTTTCCCAGGTTGGTCAATGCTTCTTGGAAGTTGGACCCATAGGGACTAAAGTCATCCATATAGATTTCCACTAAATCATGAACCAGCTCAGCAAATATGCTTAGTACTGCTCTCTGGAAAGTGGCAGGAACGTTGCATAACCTAAAGGGAAGGACCCGGTAGGTAAAGGTACCCCATGGAAAAGTGAAAGTGGTCTTATCTTGGTCTTTCGAGCTGATTTGGATCTGACTATACCTGCTAAACCCACCTAGGAAATAAAAGAACTTCTTCCCTGCCAGTCCATCTAACACTTGATCTATGAAAGGAAAAGGGAAATGGTCCTTCTTGGTGGCTTTGTTAAGTTCTCGATAATCTACATAGATTCTCCACTTCCCATTTTTCTTGGGCACAAGCACCAGAGGAGAAACCCACTCGTTGTCAGAGATGGGGTAGATGAATCCTGCATCCAACAACTTTTGCAATTCTTCATTGACAATGTCCTTAAGGGCTGGATTCATTCTCCTCTGAGGCTGCCTAACTGGTTTACAATCCTCTTTAATGTAAATGTGATGGGTATAGACTCAAGGGTGGACTCCTTTCATCTCCTTATAGCTCTAAGCAAAAGCATCCAAATGGCAATTCAATAAGCTACATAGCTCCTTCTACTGAGAGGGGGATAAGGATGAGTTGATCTTCAAGGTTCTTTCAGGGCCAAATTCTACGTTCTTAACTTGGGGAGAGGTCAGATCAGCCACATAGAGATCCACTAAAGCACTGGCTTGGGTGTCTTCTACCAACTTTTCTAATGGCAGCACGCTGGGAGGTGGATTCTGAATAAAATTCTCAATAAGGTCATCCTCGGTTTGAGGACCTCCCTTGGTAGCTTCCATCGTGCACATTGGTGCAGAGTAGACTTCATCCTCATCTTCCTCCTCCAACCAGAGAGGTAAGTCATGTTCTAGCAGAGGTTGGGCAGGAGGATATAGGACTAGTTGTTTGGACATTGACCCATTCTTAATGGTCATGCTCCCCACTCGACAACTGATATAAGCATATGCAGTAGCTAACCAAGGCCTTCCAAAAATGAGGGGGTATCCAGTGAGTTTTGCCTTTGGCTGAAGGACCAAGAAGTCCGCAGGGTACTCCCAAGAATCAACAGAGACCATGACATCTTTCACAATCCCTTTGGGAGTCACGGTGGAGCGGTCTGCTAACTGCAGTACTATTGAGGTCTTCCTTAGGGAACTCTAAAGATTGAGTTTGAGCATAGTGTCCCTGGTCATCACATTAATGGCAGCCCCTAGCTAAATCAGGGTGTGGGGGATTATGGCGCCATTGATGTGGACATCAACTACAGGACTCCCAGGGTCCAAATATTTTGGACAGATTACTTGTCCCAACATTAGATCGGACAGTTGTCCTATGACATTGATAGTTGGGGTATCTCTCTTGCGCCTGCCTGGGTTCTTGAAACACTTCTCTTTGATCAATTTGTTGTAAATTGGTACATCTTTTATGGCCTGGAGAAGTGGTATTTTTACACACAACTGTTTAAGTTCTCCTAGAAGTTCAATCTCCTCTGGGTTTGGTTGTGTGGTTACAGTTAGTCTCTCAGGAAAGGGTGGAATGGCTTTGGGTCCACTTTCCTGTTTCTCTTCTTCATCCTCCGGGGGAGGAGGTTGGTGATCTGGGAGGACCTTCCCAGATCATAGGTTGATCTCCTGAATATCCACAGCATAGGTAGGGCATGTTGTCTCTCCAGTATAGACCTGTTGGGCCTGTCTGTTGTTGGGGTTCGGGTTCGGTTGAGTAGGCATCTGGGGTTGTCTTGGAGGAGCAGGAGGTAATGGTTGTGGTTGAGTAGGTGGTGGAGGCAAAATAGTGGGAGGAGAGTTGTATTGGGGCCTCCACCCTTGTTGAGGTGCATTCCACTGAGGTTGTGGCTGAACATGAGAATGAAACGAATGAATGGCAGGTTGAGTATGGTATTGAGATGGATATGACCAAGGAGGAGGTGCGGACCAGGAAGGATGAGTAGGGGGGCCCAAAGAAGGTATGTGAGTGGATTGGTTGGGGTTGTAATAAGTTTGGGATGTCCCTTGCATCCCCTACTGGTAAGGTCTGGATCCATGCGGCCTCCTTTGGTTGAGGAAGTAGAGTGGTTCAGTGGCTCCTTCAGCCCCTTGGTACATAGCTTTAAGTCCGGGTAAGGTTGGGCACTAGTTTGTAGGGTGGTCTTCCTCACAAATGAAACATACCTCTACTGAGTGCAATGGACACTCATTCTTAGGATGCTTCCTTGTACATCTGGGACAAAAGATGGCCAAAGCCCTCTCAGCTTCCTCTTTCTTCTGTTGGATTCAGAAAGTATCTAGTTGCATGGCAATGGTCTGTCTCATCTCACTTTTAAGGTCTTTCATCTGATTTGTAAACTCATGTTTGGAGAAGGTGGCACTAGCTGAAAGTTGATTTCCCCTACCCCTTTTCTGGGCTACCCTAGAATGGTTTCTAAACACAGTCTTTATGTCATCATAAGGTAGTTGGTAGATGTCTCCTCCTGCTAGCAAATGGAGTGTATCTAGAAGATCTTCAGGGACTCCTCGGAGCCAAACCAACTTCAGAGATTCGGGGTCAAGTGTGCACCTGGCCTTTTATAACTGAGTTGGAACCTTTCTTCATAGTCCTCTAAAGATTAATCACTTCCTATGGTCATCCGAAAGATTTCTCCCTTCGTTTCCTTTGACCTACAGTAGTCCCAATATTTGTTGTTAAAGGCTTGCTGCATTTGAGCCCAAGTTGTGATACTGTATCCAGGTAACCCCATGAACCAGCATAGTGTTGCATCCTTGAGGGTAGAGGGAAAGAGTTTCAACTTTTGCTCATCTTCTACATAGTCATAAGTTCGACAAAGGACAACAAACTCAAACAAGAAGGTATCAGGGTCTTCATTGGTCAATCCATGGAAGTGAGGTAACGCTGAGGGACTTATATTTTTCATTTTTGTGTCCCCATTGGTCTCTCGGATGGGAAAGGCACCTTCTATTCTCTCCTCATCTCCTATACTGTTTCTGTGTTCAGCCATGGTCTCAGGAGGAATGTTTTCTTGCTCTTCTTCTATTATAGGATCTTCGTATATCTCTGGAGGTTCACCTATAGGTTCTTCTGGATCACTGCCACTGAAGAAGAGAGAAGGGTGCCTCAATGATGTGGTGGGAGTGTTGGGTAAGAATTTTCCTGTATTATCTCTGTTCCTACAAGGCATGAAATGAAATATTTTTGGTTGATTTTTGTTTTTTTCTGCTTGTACCTGCAAAACTGAAATAGATTGAACTGCATCTAACTAAAATCTATCTTGCTGAAATGAAAATGCAGAATTGAAATGAAAGCAGGAAATGACTAATCTATTTTGCTGAAATGAAATTGCAGAAATAAAATGCTAAGCTACGCTTGCAGAATTGAAATTGCATAATTGAAATGCTAATCTACGCTTGTAGAATTGAAATGCTAGTCTAGGAAAGTAGGAAATGTCTAATCTACTTTTGTGGAATTGAAATTTCAGAATGGAAATGAAACAACTACTCTACTCTTGCTGAAATAAACTACTTAGCAGAAGGTTGCAATAGAAAATAGAAGAAAAGCAGCAATCACAAATACTCTGATGCTTCCCCGGCAACGGCGCCAAAAAGATTGTGGGCTCCAGTATTGCACCAATGATGCTACAACTCCTGGGACTCCCTTATTTACTTTTATCAACCCGGTAGCTCATAACAAACTTGGAAGCGACTGTGTTATATGCACAAGTACTAGCTCTTATTGCAGGATGTCACTTGATCAGTTGGCACAAGTTCGCTAGGAGCTTAAGTCAACTTCTATGAGTTCTTAGAAGAAGCTTTTAACTGTGATGGATGAAAGCTAACTCAAAAGAGGCTAGTCTAATTGCAGAAAGAAGCAGAAATCTGAAAGGAAATGCAAACCCTAGCAAACCCTAGTTTTACCGACTAACCCTACTAGTGCAAGAAAAGAGATGAAAGCTGCAGAAATGGATGCCATTGACTCTTGGAAAGGTAAAGTGCATGTGACTAAGCTACTTCTGAAGTGAAATTTGACAAGGAACATCTTTTTTTATTTTTGAGTGATCTTGTAGAATTATTATGCATGTGCTTTAACTGTTTTGACTGTGCAGAGGTTGACTGTTGATAGAGAGAATTACTCCCCTAGGCCTTTTTGGGTTGAAACCCTAGCAGACTGAAAGTTATCTATTCAAATAAACATGCATTCATACAGCCATTATGTTATTGTAAGCAAATTCTATGATAAGGGTACATACCTTTGGTCCTATGTTTGAGAAGACCTTTAGGGTCCAAACCCTTCTTGGAGTTCCCTTCTTCTCTTTTGTCCTGCAAAACAACCAATTCAAAGAACACAGTAGTATATGGACAAAAACTTATAAAGAAACCATATTCATGTTACAAAGAAAGGTAGTTAGTTATGAAATCCAAGCAACCTTTTATATATGAATTCTAAGCATGAATATCATTAACATAAAGACGATTCATTTCGGGAACCAAGACATGTGTTTCTTTTATTATAGACAAATAAAGTACATAAAAAGGAATATTTTCACCTGAGTCACCTTCAGCAGGCTCCAAGCAAAGCTTCCTTCCGGATCCGTTCCAGCCTCAAGACTCTAACAAACTCCTTCTATGACTCTCTCCATGATGTCTTAAATGGTGGATGAACATCAACACACAAGGAAACAAAGGTTTCTTGTACAAAATGGGGGAAGTGCAGAAGGCACAAGGGACTTCAGACCTGGTCAAGGGAAAAATCTCAGCATAACCTTTCTCTCTCCTCTCCTTTAGGCCTTCCCTTTGGGGTCTTTTTATACCATCTCCAAAGTAGTTTTTTAGTTAGGAGTTGGTTGGGAATAGTTGGGCCATGGGCACTAACAGGTGATCAGCAGGTAAAACCCACGATCTCCGCCCTAAAATAAAGAGTTTTATATTTTTTTTAAGTGTTTTAATACATACACACGGGTTGGCTATACACATACCCGCGTATACACGTGTTTAACTCAGGGCAATGTCGCGTATAAAGGATAAAACACTATTTTTTAAATTTTAGGACCAGGTCTGGAAGGAGGGGTTGCCCTAGGCCATGAGTACAGCATCACAAACCATAAGAGTGAGATTTTGAGCTATAACAGATGCCCCCTAATATATGAGGTCAGAAGGGGTACATGATGGCCGAAATATATTATGCGAGTACATGGAAAGGAAGTCTGTCAAAAACCGAGGAGGACTTCACCAGAATTCAGCCTGCCAAGCCACCAAAGGAGATCAAAAAGAAACACTGTCTGAGGCGGGCATACCCATGCTCAGAAAAAGTAAAGCATGTCCACATATCAAGTACAAGCGGATCCACTAAGTATACAAGTATAAATGACTGAAAGATACATAATGGATCATCTGATCATAATGAACAAGTATATGTCTGAATATCACATATAAGACTGTCAATGATGCTGAAAGATGCAATGGATCACTGATATCAAAAACTGATCCCAAAAGGTACCACCTGAACATGATGCAATAGGATGGTACTACACTGCAAACTCAGGTGCCAGCATATAAGATGTCGCCATGACTGACTGCAACATATAAAGTGGAGTGGTATCAACTAGCAGCAACAGGAGCAACTGTCAAGTGAACCAATGAATGCTGATACAACCTGAGGTCTTCACCGACCGCCGTGGTACATTTCTACACCATGGGAATAAATGATCTAAAGTCGACCATGTGAGAAATCGTTTGATTACCGGTCATTAATGTATACCGTTAACAAACGCGAGGCTACTCACCGATAATGATAATGAGCGTCAAGGTACCCAGTACAATCTAACAAGTGTGAATAGATGAGCTGGAGTCGAACACCTGTAAGAATCTATCGATAAGGAGACAATGATGGTTTCCCACTGTCGATAGCGAAGGATCTGCCACTAATGACTGCAAACCCCAAGATACTGCCAAATGGACTCTAGATCTTTGCCCCAGAGCAATGAGTCGAAGTCGATAGGGAAAGATCGGCTAGAAGGAAGGCACTAAGGCATCCTTCATCAATCTAGCGTGAGTGTAACCCATAGGCCAATAATGTGGAAGGAATCGGACGAAAAAGATGTAGTAACCCAACCAAAGTACGTTTCCGGCGTACACAAGATGTGGCTAGCGCACGGCAGAAACCCTCTGAACCAACCAATAATTAAAGCTGACACAGAGGCGAGGTATCCACCAATAGGGTCAAATGGAAACCAAGGTACTGCACGAATCCCAATGTGTGATAATGTAAGCTGATGTTGAACACAAGGGAAACCACTCAGTGAAAGACCACTGATACTGATCGATGCTGAGCACAAGGTAACCTATCAATAATGAAAATAGGGCCAGGTTTCAGCTCTAGGCCCGTCCTCAGAGCAAGATGTCGTCGTCGATAAGGACAAGACCCGCCAGCAAGAAGTCAATGGGGACCTTCTCAAACCGGCACGAGTAAAGGACCAATATAACTGATGTGATGATAGACATGACACTGACAACCAGGGATGGCCGACTGAAAGATGAGTCAAGAGACACCGCAGAGAGTCCGACTCAGGTTAACTTCCCTTGAACAAAAGCACAACTCAATGTGACTATGTGGCAGCATATGATGACTCTGTATAAGTTCGCCATGCAGGGGGCACGAACAAACCCTCCATATGATTGGAAGAGGTAACCAATCGGTGGAGAACTGACTCAATAACAAGGTTATGGCGTACCTAAGTCAAACTAAATCCCACCCATACGGAGGAGACTTTTTTTGAGTGCTTTGTTCAAGGGCGACACAACTGACTCTAGCTGCCAACAATAAATGGAAATAATGTCTCGTTCCTGCTCTTTTTGGAATATTTAATTTTTTTTGTCTTTTTCTGTTAAGTCGGAAAAAGAATAAAATAATGTTATGGTACAGTGGAAAGTGTTAGCCTCCTATACCAATAGGTTTTCATTTCTCATGATTGACAGTGGAAGTGCCAAAAATGTTCACCTTCCATGCTACTAAGGTTCCATTTTTGTGAAAGAAGCAGACAGTTAAAAAATGTAAAGAGGGTATGCCTTAAAATAAAAATCAAAGGACAAGAAAATGAATTGGTCAAAGAAAAAATAAAAGAAATGAGCCCCAAATAAAGACCATGAAAGTGGCTAGTCCAAATTCCCACTACTACTTTGATGGGTGGTCCAACAGCTCAAGCTGTGCCTCACCATGTTTTAAATTGCATGTTGTAGACTAGAGAGGAAGTACCTGTTCAAACAGTTCAAGCTTGACAGATGACTAGGTGGATAGAGAAAGAAAGGAGCCCAACTGCTTAATCTGGGCCCTTGGAAGTCATAAGGGTAGACTTAGATAGGAGGGCAGCAAAAAGAAAAGAGAATTATCAAGGTTTTCAAGGCTAAGTGCACCCATCCAAAGGAAGAAAAAATGTTAGGCATATTAGGCACGGTAGGCAGTTGAAGTTTGTAGAAAGCAAGATCTAAGCATATGACATGGGAAAAATCACAATGATGTCACCAGCAGGAGAAAGGCAAGAGCAATGGCCTATTTGGCAAACTACTAAACCATCACTGACTTCCCTCATCCCCTTCAAAAGTTTCTTACTAACCTCCCCATGAGCACTGCAGGATCTACCTGATCAGTCCTCCTTACACTCCTCATTTGTAAAAATTTCATGTCAGAAGTGACTTCTCTCTTTGAAAAGCAGCCACATTTCCTGTGTAAAAATTCTTTTCATTTTGATCTACTCCCTAACTAAGTTTGTTTCCTAAAAACTTAGTATCTATCACTTCCCATTCACATTCCTCTCCAATACTAACTACTAACTCTATCTACACTAAATCCCCTATGTTCCCCTTTCCCTATTACTATAACACCATGTTGTATAAAACCCCACAAAATGTATAAATATCCCCCCTTTATCATTATAGCTAAATAGCACTCCTGTGGGAGACATTAGTCCACCAGGGACTATAGTCAACCCTTGCTTTGGGATTACTCTAACCTCTGGTTAGATTAATAACCTACTCTAAACCCTCTCCTACCCTCTTTCCCTAAAACTACCTATGAAAACCCCTTCCCCCCTCTCAAACCTAGCATTCAAAGGTTTTGCTAACCCCAACAGATTAACCCACATATGTTAAAACCCATTTAAAAAACCCCTTAACCCAAAGTTCTAAACCCGAAATATTTAAATAAATATTTTATTAGCCGGCGGGTCCCCCCCAAACTTGCACGATGGGTCGGGGCGCCCGCCAGCCCTTGATTTCCCGCTGCCCCCAATCCAACAGTGGGCGGTCTTTTTTAGATTTGAACCCGTCGCGCTTTAGCCTCCGGGGAGCGGGTGGTTTTGCTCCCGTACGCTGGACGCGTGGCAGCCGGCGGATGTGTTCAGAGCCCCCCTCCCCCATACCGCCTTCTCCCAAAAGCGGTGCGGGGAGACCACTTACTGCCCTCCCTCAACCCGCCTCCCCTGTCATGTCACCCCCGCATCATCATGACGTCATGCCATCGGCCCCCGCTACCGCGCCTCGTGGCCCTCCACATCATCTCGCGGCCCCCACATCCCGCCACCGTGTCCTGCCATCCTGGCCTCCAGCTCAGTATCCACGTCAACATCCGTACCCGGGCCCGCCATGACGTCATGCTGACGTCATCAGCGGAAAAGTGCCAATAACCCACATTTTCCAAAATTGTCGTTAAAAACGCGTAAAAGAGCTGTTTTATGTCATTTTCATTCGAAAAAGACAGAGTCGTTGTTTTTCGTTCGCTCCAAAAATTGCCTCTACACTGCAAATTCAAAGCTCCGGATGCCATCATTCACCAATTCAACTGTGTTCTGCACCCACTGTTCAACCCGGAGGCTCTCGGCATCATTTATCCAGGTATTCACCGCAATTGACCTATTTTGCCCATGTTCACGCCATTTCTCTGCAAATTCTCCACTAAATACCTGATAACTCCCAAAGTAAAGATTGTCACTTAATTAATGTTGGACCAAAACAACCTACATTGCCCCCTGCTCCAGAATTCACTGTTGAGAAATCATTTGCGGCCTTAATTCACAATTTATCCTCCAAACTGCCCGGCATTATTCCCTTTTGCCGAGTACTTACTTGAACAACTGCATTTCACCAATTTTTAGTCCTGCCCGCCCTCTGTAATTCATCCTCATTGTTCACAATCCTTGTGAATTCACCAGAGAAGAACAGAAGCAAGCCTGCTCAATCCACCTACTCCCCTTTGAAGAACATATCTATCATCTGCATCCAATCTGCCACTTGACTTCCCGAAAAATTTGCAAGCTATTGCACTTACCTTGTTGCATTCAGAGACTGCACTGTAAAGACAGCACCCAAAAGCTACACAATGGCTGCTCCTGCACCCACAGCTCTCAGTGTTGCCCCTATGAATCCACCAAATAAAGAGCTTGAGTCCCTGTCTCTTGCTGATAGGGATTACCTCATCCAAGACTTTGTGGGTGACAGGAACCATTTGCAGACCTTCCGAGAATTAAGGGATAACTATTTAAACAACAATGATACATATGGGATATGGGAATCTAATTTGCCTTATTACTTCCTCCCATTTGTCAACATTTTTCCAGAAATTATCCGCCTATGTGCTGAAAATTATGATCCAAATCACAGAGCTGTCAAGTCTCCATCTGGGAGCATCCTCTTCCACATTAATGCTGAGTCCATTAACCAGATGCTTAACTTCAAACAAACTCAGCTGTTGTATCCCTTCTCCATGAACTATCTGCTGGATACAGGTGCCAAGCTTTCCACTGCTGACATTCAGAAGATCACCCAGACATTTATGAGAGCTGACCGCCAGCCCACAGTGCCACCTCCCTTCTTGTATGTCCATTTTACTGATGTAGGCAAACTACTACTTGACATGATTGCTTATGTGTTGGGCTATAAGGCCAGTGAGTATGTTGATGAGACTGTGCTGGTGTTATTAGCTGCTTATAGCCGAGGCCAACCTCCTGCCTACAAATATAACTTTGCTAAATTCATAGCCAACAAGATACATGACCAGCTTTTCAAAGTGGACAGGGAGGGCATATTCAAATATTCATCTTACATCTACCACTTGTTCATGTATTACCAGTCCGAGGCTTTTCAATGACATATTAAGAAGCTGGATTCTAGAGGAGAAAGAAGATCTGTTATCTTCTGGACATTTATTTTTCACCAAATCCAAGATTCACCATACTCATACTGTGAATTTATTGATCAATTTGTATACCCAGTCTCTTGCTTATTGATGAGGTCCCCTCCTCCTAGAGTCTCATTTGAAATCCAGAAAACTCTGCAGCTGTCCAAAAATTATAAAATAGGTTATTGGTACCTATACTAAGATCATACAGTCATCAGAATTTATGGCTGTGAGCTCTGTCCATACAGGCTCCCAAAATATGTACCAATGAGACTGTTTGCCTTGGAGTACTATAGGCAGCTCATTCACTCTTACCTCACCCACTTTCATAGCGCTAAAAAGAAAGCCCATCTCAAGTTTAAGCACCACCTGGGCCCCTTCATCATGAACAAAAAAGAGGGATGGCAAGATGCTGAGCAAATCCTCAAAGACAAGTACAAGCTATCAAAAAGCTTCCGGTGGGTCCCTTATGACCCTGAAGGCTTCATCTGTGCTAGGAGGGTCAAGTACAGGCTGCTAGGCTATGAGCATTGTAAATATCCACATATTGAGCAGTATTCCAATCAGCAGGAATGGTTTCAAGATACATTAATTGAGAAACTAACTGAAGAAGAAATAATGCAAAAGAATGTCAAGGATTTGGAAAAAACTCTTGACTTAGATTCTGTGCAGCAGGTAATCTTCAAGCAACCACATCCAGTGGGAGAAGGGACTTCAGCTACAACAACTACACCAGCCACCCAGGCACCATCTACAGCAGCATCAGGCACAGATAAGGGTAAAGGAATAATGGGTGCTGAAGAAGAAACAGTAAAAGAACAGCCTACTTCCTCAATTGGGCAGCAACAAGAGCAGACCCCTCCACCACAAACAGAACCACCAACAACAACTATATTGCAGACTCCTGCACATGAGGAGAGGGGCAAGAAGAGAGACAGAGAAGAGTCCACTCCTGCTAGTGGATCCTCCCAGCAGCCTGAGGCCAAGAGGCAAAAGGTTGACTCCCCAGTCATAGAAGAGATAAGTGAAGAAGTCCTTGACAGTCCAAGGAAAGAAGGGGGAGACAGTCAGCAAACGGGCACAAGCTCTTTCCAAAAAGAGCAATGATTGCAGCTTGGCTTGGAGGTGTCCTCCTCCACCCAGCAGAGCAAGAAGCCTTCAAGCACCAAGGCTTCCTTCAAACAGATAAAAGCACAGAATGATTTGCTGAGAATAGAAGTATATAAACAATTCCTCAAAGCAACACCAGCCAAGCAAGAGAGATTGATGTCAGTGTATGACATTCAAGAGGAGAAAATGATCCTCAGCCACTTCAAACCCAAGGTGCCGCAGCCTCAATCAGCTACAGATTTTGTAAGAACAAGGGTGGAAGTCATGGCAAAGGACATTCACCCCATGGACTAGATTGAACTGCACAAACAAACGGGGGAAATGGTCTATGCCACCTTGGTAGACAGGGCCACAATGGCCCATGAATTGAAAGAATCATTGAAGAATACCAACATTCAGTTGGATTTTGAGAGAATGTCCTCCATGGCCAAGGAAAACAGGATTAAATCACTAGAGGACATCATCATAGACCTAGGACATGATCCTAAGGACCCAAAGGGCGTGAGGGCCCTCATGAAGAAGAAGGAAGATGATCTTAATGCATTGAAGAAAAGGCTGAAACTGCTTCCCACCGAGCACCCCCAAACAGCAGAATTGCAGAAGGAAAAGGAGGCTGATGAGCAACTTGATCTAATAATGCAGCTCAATCAAAAGGTCATTGATTTGGAAAAGGAACTAGAAGGGGCACTGCAAGACAAGCAGGGAGAATCCACATCCCAAGCTCCTCCAACTACCTCAACCACTGCCACAACTACAGAGGCAGCAGTAGCCCCTGTAACAACTACAGCAACAACAGAAGCAGCAGCAACAACAACAACTCCAGAGTCCAGCTTAAACATGGAAGATTTGACAAAGTCTATCAAATAAATGGAGCTCCAAGCTACTGAGATCAAGCAGGCCAAGGAAAAATTGGCAGAACTAGAGGCCAAATATGACAAGTCAAAGATGACTGTAGCAGAGCAGTCTAGAGAAATTAAGGCCCTCAAAGACAAAATAAAGGCCTTAGAAAAGGAGCTCAAACTGGAAAATGCTCTGGCAGAAATAAAGAGAATTTTGTGGGCCCGGATTGACCAATCCATTACTAGACAATGGAAGTCAATCAAGACTGTGCATGAACAAATGGAATTGATTGGCCAAGCACAAATTGAGATTCAGAAGGCCAGAACAGTACTGGGGAACAGGCCTGAGCAGGCCAATAGAATGATAAATTTTCTGAACAATCAGACTAAGGAGGAACTAGCAGCCATCAACATTGTTAACAGAACAGATGTTGTCCTTACAGCTAAAAAGGTGCTGACTCTCAGGAATTTTGTGCAGACTGTAGAGAGAAAATGCCATGAAATACAGGCTGAGGTAGATGAATACAAGCTCAAAATGGGAGCACTGCAAGCAAAGGGATTGCCCAGCCTACTAACCAGCACAGGAAGACTGCTCCCTCGTGAACAATATGCCACCAGAATGTCAACTTTTATTGAAAATCAAATCACTGCATCTGCCAGCACTTCTGAGGAAATGGGGCCACCAATAGGGCAGAGCCTATATGATAAACTTGAAAATCTATTTTTCATAGAACATGAAATCAATCACCTTTTTGAGGTTCCTCCAAATTTTTATAGATATGCAGAGGCAGATGAAACTTTGGTGAAAATTCGAAGGCACCAGCTGCCCAAAGAGGATTGGTGGCAGGCAATGCTACAACTTTTGCCTCAATAGTCTCAGCTGCTTGGTCCTAGTCAGCTTCAACTCGGCCAAAAGCAAAAAGCATAATATGGACAGCATTTTAGGCAGCCGAAAAGGTGACTCAGCATATAGACAGTGACAACAAGCCAAAAGATAAGAAATGTGCAAATCTTGGGCAGCACATCTTCAGCCGACTCCAAGGTCACAAAGTCAACATTCTCTGACCATTTTGGATAGCTAATACATTTAGGAGTTACTACAGCATTTACTTTCTCAGCTACAATGCTCCAGGAGTTGGCACGATATTAATGAGCCATTAACTCATTAGCTAGATATTTTCTGATGTAAATTTTGTATATATACCTCCCCTGGCAATGTATTAGGGGTTGGTGATTTTCACTCTAAGGCAAATGTATTGTATACTTTCAAATAATCTAATGCAAGAGGCTGGAAAAGCTCAGTGATTTCTTGGATGTTTGATGTCTTGATGATGCTCTGCATGCTGTTGCAGAATTCCTGTGCTATCTAATGGAACAATAAGTTTTCTCAATCTATGTTTTGTCTTCTTATGTTTGTTTGAATCATACACATGCTTAACCAATCTAACAGTAGAGAAAAGGAATAGTACAGGAAATGTTTGATTACACCTTGTGCTCAATCTCTATTGCTGAAAATGTTTTCTTCAGAATTGATCATGAACATGAATTCTTAATTGCTCATGTTTACATTAATTCTATAAATATGAATGTTATATAGGAATTCTTCAGTGCTCCTAAATAATATTCCCACTGTTCTCCATATCAGATTACTGAAAGATCCTTAATTTCCTTTCATGCCCTGATTACATCACACCCAATCACAGATTTAAAGAATTGTTTCTTAGACACTTATCTGGCTCTGCAGCATCACTGTTGTATCAACACAGACATATCAAGCAAATTAAGCATCACTGACTCCATGCCCAATGGCCTAGAGCACCCTGATAAACATATATCTATCTTGACTGAAGTCATCATCCAGCAAAATTTAAAACAAAACCTTGAACATCATAACTAGCCTAAAATATTATACAAACAAAGTTAAATCATAAAGAGAGAGCCCTCTCTGGTCATAGGTAGGCTAGAACCTGTGACCCAAAGATTGGTTAGTGGTTACCTCGGCCGTATTCCCTTGGGAGTCAAAGGGAACAACCTGAGTGATAACATAATTGGCGACTCCACTGGGGACAGAGCGTATTTTTCAGCTGTTGTCTGTTTTTAGACAGTGGTTCCAAAAGCCTGAGCAGTCCCTTAAAATAGTTCTAAAATATCCTAAAAAATACCAAAAACAGGTTCAGAAGCTGGCTCCGAAAAAGAGAACTAGGCACACCAGGTCAAACCCTGACCCAAATCCCCCACCTGTTTTCGAAAATCCAAATTTGATCCACAAAACTCTTAGGAACCAGAAGGAACCAGAACAATCTCTTGAAACTAGCCCTGAGGCAGTTCAGCAAAGTTTTATTCCAACCCCTGCTAAGCCATCTGTTCACCTTCATACAATTCATTCTTCCCCCTCTTCATTATCCACTTCACAAAACATATTGTCTACACCCAATACACAAACTGTTGTGGCTATCCCTGTTGTCCCAGTTGTTCCCTTTCTACCAGATGTCCCACTTATTCCCCCAAATATGGCTAATCGTTATGCACCCCTTCAGTTACCTGGAAATCCTGGGGCCATGCCTCAGGACTACCAAAGCAAGATTACTTATTTTGATGGAACCAGTACATACACTGCCTTACAGCATACTAAGAAAATGCAAGACTACTTTGAGAACTATGAGATAGATGATGATGATGTAAGGATGAAAATCTTTGTCCAAAGTTTAACAGGTGAAGTAAGAACCTGGTTTAGGGTACTGGCTGCAAATTATATAGCTGATTCGGGTGCCCTTTATCAGTCCTTCCTAAACATATGGGAAAAGAAAAAGGACCCTCTACACATTTTATCTGAATATGACACCATAAGAAGAGGCCCACAAGAAACTGTCTTGGACTATTGCACTAGATTCAACACTATTTATAATGCCATTCCTCAAAATCTTAGACCTCCACCTGATTTAGCATTGATTAAATTCCCGGATGGGTTTGATGCTGATATGGCATATCAACTAAGAGAAAGAGCCCCTGCAACTCTAGCAGACATGCAAAACATAGCTGTAAGTGTAGAGGCAAATCTAATTGCCAAGAGAAACCGGGCGAGAACTGAAAGGAGAACTACTTTCAAAGAAGAACCCTCATCATTTGAGCAAAAGCTAGATGCAATCATCAAAGGGATGGATAGACTTGGAGACAGGGTGGAAACCATAGAAAGAAAATCATCATGGGAAGGTCAAACAAGCAATATTAGAAACCCAAACTTCAGAAAGAATCAAAATCCTAATGTTGGAAGGACTGATCCTGACCAGCATGTCAGACCCCCTTTCCAGGAAAACTATGCTGAGGCTTCAACATCTAGTGAACCTAGTGAGGACCCTCACATCAATCTAATGGGTTTGGAAAGTGAAAATCAAGTCTTTTTGACACAAGAAGACCAAGAGGTTTACAATGACAATCAATTCCACACTAAGTCAGGAGAATCATTCGATTTTAAAGAAGGGTATGATGCAGCTGTGTATGAGGTGCACAAACAGTACAAACTAAGGAGTAGAACAATAGATGTACCCGAACCTCTGATAAAGGATAATAGGCATCCAAAAAAGGTCAATGATAAGAGTACTCCCCCACAATCAACTGGCAATTCAAACCCAAACACCACAGAAGTTACTGTGGAGGACATCTCAGAGCAACAGTCCTCTGAAAACCAGCCAGTTCCACCCCACCCATTAAAGACAAAGGCAGATAATCCCCCTGGAAACAAACATGGCACCAATTTTACTCAAAATGGACCCAACTATGAGCAAAAGATCATGGATAACTCAGCTCAAAAGGAAAAATCTGTTGCACTAAATGCCAAAATTCAAATGAAAAAACCTTTTAACTTGGAAACAGAAATAAGTGAGCTAAAGATATCAGTTCCTCTTTCGGAATTAGCCAAACATGACATATACAGACAGCAGATCAATAAGTCACTCCAAGTATCAGACAACAAAGATGCGGTTAATGTCCTAGATGACCAACCAAAGTTGTTGTTCGGACCTGAGGTTAATGGAAAAACAGAAAATGGAGGGGTACCACCCTTTTATGTCAGTCTAAACATTCATGATAAGGTCCTACATAATGCAATGTTCGATTCTGGGGCCTCACACAACTTAATGCCCAAATCTGTAATGGAAAAACTTGACTTGGACATCACAAGACCTTACAAAGATCTATTCTCATTTGATTCAAGCCAAGTCTGGTGCTTGGGCCTGATCAAAGATTTATGTGTTTCTCTAGTTCAATACCCAACCAAAACTATCTTGATGGATGTAGTGGTAGCTGACATACCCCCTAAGTATGGCATGCTCTTGTCCAAATCCTAGGGGGCCAAACTTCAAGGATCTCTGCAATTAGATATGTCCTATGCAACTATCTCAGTCTTTGGGCAGCCAAAGAGATTGTACCGGGAAACTTTGATGAAATATGTGGTAAGCAGTCAAGAGAAGCCCCAAAACTTTCCAATCTATTCAATACACTCAGACATGGATTCATTTATTCTCTACAATGCCGACATCTGTCACAAAGCTTATTCTGAACTATTAATGGCAGTAGACACCGAGAAGTTAGATGAGCAATGTGCTTGCAAAGTCCAAGGGACCATGGGCATAGCTGATAAGAAGACAGAAGAACATGATGTATCAAGTTACTTCCAAGAAACCAACCTACCCATGATCCAACTTTCTAGTGATCCCAATCCAAATCTTGATCGTGAAACTTTATGGTATCTAGAATTTGATGGCTCTGTAAACAAGCTAGGAGCTGGGGCAGGAGTCTGGATCCACAATATGCACAATGACCAAGCTGAGGGCCATGCATACAGACTAAACTTTCGATGCACAAACAACATGGCTGAATATGAAGCCCTCTTGTTAGGTCTGAAACTCATAAAAAATCTAGGTGCAACCAAAATCTCAATCTTAGGAGATTCAGATCTGGTCATACAACAGATGAAGGGAAATTTTACCACAAATGATCTGAGGTTGAGAGCATACAAGGGGGCAGCTATTCAAGTACTTGAGAGCTTCTCACAATCACAGTTGACTAAAATTTCCAGAGAACTCAATCTACATGCTCACAGCTTGGCAACTTTTGCCAGCACTTGTAAGTTGCCTTTCAAAACCAATCATACGTTTACTGCTGAAATCAAACACAGAACTTTAGTTCCGGATAACATCAAGAATTGGCAAGTTTTCAAGAATAATACACAGATAAATAACTTTCTCACTTTAAAGGAAGAATTTTCTGGCATGAACATTGACACTAGCACTAGAGATGATCAACCACACATATGCACAATTACACAGAAAATATCAGCTAAAATAGTTGATCTAGTTTTTCATCCTACCACCTTTGACAAGGAAACTATACGGGAGTTGAAACAATCAGATGAAGAGGAAATGGCTGAAACAGAAGATGAGGTAATTGAGCTAAAGGATAATTTTCTGCCCATAGGTCTAACCCCTTTGGAGGATCTGTTTGATTCAAATGACATCTCAAGAAAACCAAAAATGCAACCATTGAATGCTAAAATAGAAGATTGTAACATTGGGACCCCTGAAAATCCCAAAATGGTTAAGCTATCCAAAGCATTACCACCTGAGAAGAAACTAAAATACATTGAGTTATTCAAAGAGTTTCAAGATGTCTTTGCCTGGAGCTATGAGGACCTTAAATCTTATGATACATCAGTTATCCAGCACACTATACCTTTAAAAGAAAACCAAAAGCCTTTCAAATAGAAGCTTAGGAGAGTCAATCCTGTGCTCCTCCCCCTTATTGAAAAAGAGGTTAAACGTATGTATGAAGCTGGGATCATTGCCCCAATTAGATTCTCTGAGTGGATTTCAAACCTAGTGCCTACTAGGAAAAAGACAGGGGAAATCCGACTGTGTGTTGACCTAAGAAATTTGAACAAAGTATCTCTCAAAGACCATTACCCCTTACCAAAAATGGACCATATCTTGCAAAGAGTAGTGGGAGCTGCTAGGATCTCTTTACTAGATGGTTTCTCAGGATTCAATCAGATTCTAGTACACCCGGATGATCAAGACAAAACCTCCTTCACAACACCTTGGGGAACATTCAAATATGTTAAAATGCCTTTTGGGCTTAAAAATGCAGGGGCCACATTCCAAAGAGCAATGGATATTGCCTTCGCCAAGGAAATTCATGACTTCCTAGTTGTCTATCTTGATGATCTAACTGCCTTTTCAAAATCAGATCAAGAACACTTAGAACACTTGAGGCAGGTTTTCATAATTTGCAGAAAGTATGGCATATCTTTGCACCCAAAGAAGTCAATGTTTGGGCTAGAAGAAGGTAAACTTCTGGGGCATATAATCTCAAAAGATGGAATTAGGATTGACCCGGACAGAATTCAAGCTATCCTACAAGTACCACATCCAAGAAACATCAAAGAACTACAAAGCTTTCTAGGAAAGATCAACTTCTTGAGGAGATTCATTCCCAATCTGGCTGAACTCATTAGACTGTTAAATAATATGCTGAAAAAGGATTCCAAGGTCAAATGGACCATGGAAGCTAGACAAGCCTTTGAGGATATCAAAAGAGCATTGACAAACACACCAGTCCTAACAAGCCCTAGATTTGATCAAGATTTCATTATTTTTTCTTTTGCTTCTGAGCATACAATTGCTGCTGTTCTGCTACAAAAAGATGACCAAGGCTGTGAAAAACCCATTGCATTTTTTAGCAGAGCCCTTAGAGATGCTCCTTTGAAATATCAGATCATGGAAAAACAAGCCTATGCATTGGTAAAAGCCATCAAGGAATTCAGAATCTATATCCTTTACTCTCATATAATTGCCTATGTTCCTAATGCAGTGGTCAAAGACATTCTAACCCAAGAAGGAATTGAAGGCAAGAGGGGCAAATGGATTGCCAATATCTTAGAATATGACATTGAGATTAAACCTACCAAACTGATAAAAGGACAAGGCCTAGCCAAACTAATGACTGAAACCAATTTTCAAGCCCTTGACATTAATGAACTGGACGACGAACAGGAGATGGCGACTCCACAGATCAACCAAGCCTTTATGCAATCTCCCTGGTATACTGATATATGTTTTGTATTATTAAACCTGCAAGCTCCTCCAGGGTTGTCCAAAACCAAGAAAAGATTCTTGAAAATGAAAGCATCAAAGTTTTGTATTATTGACAATGTTTTATTTTGGAGAAATCATGAAGGGATCTTACTCAATTGCTTAACAATAGAAGAAACTGACAATGTCCTCAAAGAATTTCATGCAGGTGACTGTGGAGGACACTTATACTGGAAGTCCACAGCTGATAAAATCCTAAGGGCTGGATTTTATTGGCCCTCCTTGTTTGCTGATGTAAAGAAATTTGTGATGTCTTGTCACAAATGCCAAATTTTTGAGGGCAAGAGGAAACTGCTACCTTTACCACTCAAACCAGTTTCAACTGAGAGACCATTCCAGCAATGGGGTTTAGACTTCATTGGTGAAATTCACCCTCCATCCTCTGGCCAGCATAGGTGGATTCTCACTGCCACAGACTATTTTACCAAATGGATAGAAGCCATCCCTTGTAGGCAGGCCAATGACTCCATTATTATACAATTCCTAGAAACCAACATCTTGTCCAGGTTTGGCTGTCCAGACAAAATTATTACAGACAATGTTGCTGCTTTCAAGTCCAAGAAAATGATCAACTTTTGTCACAAGTATCACATGACCCTAGGTCATTCCACTGCCTATTATCCTCAAGGTAATGGCCTAGCTGAGTCTTCCAATAAAAGTCTCATCAATATCATTAAGAAAGTTTTGGAAGAAAACAAAAAGAATTGGCATAAGAAGTTGGTAAATGCACTGTGGGCAGATAGACTGACCACCAAGAGATCAATTGGCATGAGTCCATATGAACTGGTCTATGGGCTAGAAGCAAAGTTTCCTACATCTCTAGGAATTCCTGTGATCAAGTTGCTGCAAGAAATACAAGCTGAGCCAAATGACATTCAAAGAAGAATTAATCAGACAATTCATTTACAACAAACAAGAGAAGAAGTCTATCAAAGAACCCAAGTTCTACAAGAAAAGCTCAAAAGAATATTTGAAAAAAGAACCAAAGCTGAAGATTTCTTCATAGGAAACAAAGTGTTAAGATGGGATTCCAGGAGGGAGGACAAAGGCAAACATGGTAAGTTTGATTTTTTATGGAAGGGACCCTATGTCATCTATGCTATACAAGGAAACAACACCTATTTTCTAAGAAGTTTGGATGGCTCAAACACGGAGGAAGGCCCAGTTAATGGGAGAATGCTCAAGCATTATTTTGACTCCCTTTGATCAAACACTGAACAGGCATATATTGTACATAAATATTTGTATTTCCAGTATTTTCAGTTATAGCAGATAAATAAAGCACCAAGTGGAGCATATTTTGAGAAGACCAGGATGCTACACTATGTTCTTTTTGGAAAATGTTGATCCTGGCATTTGGAAAGCAAACAAAAACAGGGTAACTATCAAGTGATGAGGAGAAATTCTGAGAAACAGGTAAAAACAGATCTGCAAATTCACAGCAAATCAGCTCACTGGGTGCTGCCTGCAACTATCTAGGATCCTAACCAATGGTCTCCAACAACAGAGAAATTCAACCTGCAGCAAGAAAGCAGAACTCAGGCAATCTGACCTACTGTTCTTGGCTTTTCACCTGGAAAAGCCATCCCCAAGTGGAGCCACTGTTAGCCTCCTATACCAATAGGTTTTCATTTCTCATGATTGACAGTGGAAGTGCCAAAAATGTTCACCTTCCATGCTACTAAGGTTCCATTTTTGTGAAAGAAGCAGACAGTTAAAAAATGTAAAGAGGGTATGCCTTAAAAGAAAAATCAAAGGGCAAGAAAATGAATTGGTCAAAGAAAAAATAAAAGAAATGAACCCCAAATAAAGACCATGAAAGTGGCTAGTCCAAATTGCCACTACTACTTTGATGGGTGGTCCAACAGCTCAAGTTGGGCCTCACCATGTTTTAAATTGCATGTTGTAGACTAGAGAGGAAGTACCTGTTCAAACAGTTCAAGCTTGACAGATGACTAGGTGGATAGAGAAAGAAAGGAGCCCAACTGCTTAATCTGGGCCCTTGGAAGTCATAAGGGTAGACTTAGATAGGAGGGCAGCAAAAAGAAAAGAGAATTATCAGGGTTTGCAAGGCTAAGTGCACCCATCCAAAGGAAGAAAAAATGTTAGGCATATTAGGCAGGGTAGGCAGTTGAAGGTTGCAGAAAGCAAGATCTAAGCATATGACATGGGAAAAATCACAATGATGTCACCAGCAGGAGAAAGGCAAGAGCAATGGCCTATTTGGCAAACTACTAAACCATCACTAACTTCCCTCATCCCCTTCAAAAGTTTCTTACTAACCTCCCCATGAGCACTGCAGGATCTGCCTGATCAGTCCTCCTTACACTCCTCATTTGTAAAAATTTCATGTCAGAAGTGACTTCTCTCTTTGAAAAGCAGCCACATTTCCTGTGTAAAAATTCTTTTCATTTTGATCTACTCCCTAACTAAGTTTGTTTCCTAAAAACTTAGTATCTATCACTTCCCATTCACATTCCCCTCCAATACTAACTACTAACTCTATCTACACTAAATCCCCTATGTTCCCCTTTCCCTATTACTATAACACCATGGTGTATAAAACCCCACAAAATGTATAAATATCCCCCTTTAGCATTATAGCTAAATAGCACTCCTGTGGGAGACATTAGTCCACCAGGGGTCACTATAGTCAACCCTTGCTTTGGGATTACTCTAACCTCTGGTTAGATTAATAACCTACTCTAAACCCTCTCCTACCCTCTTTCCCTAAAAATACCTATGAAAACCCCTTCCCCCCTCTCAAACCTAGCATTCAAAGGTTTTTCTAACCCCAACAGATTAACCCACATATGTTAAAACCCATTTAAAAAACCCCCTAACCCAAAGTTCTAAACACGAAATATTTAAATAAATATTTTATTAGCCGGCGGGTCCCCCCCAAACTTGCACGATGGGTCGGGGCGCCCGCCAGTCCTTGATTTCCCGCTGCCCCCAATCCAACGGTGGGCGGTCTTTTTTATATTTGAACCCGCCACGCTTTAGCGTCCGGGGAGCGGGTGTTTTTGCTCCCGTACGCTAGACGCGTGGCAGCCGGCGGAGGTGTTCGGAGCCCCCCTCCCCCATACCGCCTTCTCCCAAAAGTGGTGCGGGGAGACCACTTACCGCCCTCCCTCAACCCGCCTCCCCTGTCATGTCACCCCCGCGTCATCATGACGTCATGCCATCGGCCCCCGCTACCGTGCCTCGTGGCCCTCCACATCATCTCGCGGCCCCCACATCCCGCCACCGTGTCCTGCCATGCTGGCCTTCAGCTCAGCATCCACGTCAACATCCGTACCCGGGCCCGCCATGACGTCATGCTGATGTCATCGGCGGAAAAGCGCCAATAACCCACATTTTCCAAAATTGTCGTTAAAAACGCGCAAAAGAGCCGTTTTATGTCATTTTCATTCGAAAAAGACAGAGTCACTGTTTTTCGTTCGCTCCAAAAATTGCCTCTATGCTGCAAATTCAAAGCTCCAGACGCCATCATTCACCAATTCAACTGTGTTCTGCACCCACTGTTCAACCTGGAGGCTCTCGGCATCATTTATCCAGGTATTCACCGCAATTCACCTATTTTGCCCATGTTCATGCCATTTCTCTGCAAATTCTCCACTAAATACCTGATAACTCCCAAAGTAAAGATTGTCACTTAGTTAATGCTGGACCAAAACAACCTACATTGCCCCCTGCTCCAAAATTCACTGTTGAGAAATCATTTGCGGCCTTAATTCACAATTTATCCTCCAAACTGCCCGCATTGTTCCCTTTTGCCGAGTACTTACTTGAACAACTGCATTTCACCAATTTTTAGTCCTGCCCGCCCTCTGCAATTCATCCTCATTGTTCACAATCCCTGTGAATTCACCAGAGCAGAACAGAAGCAAGCCTGCTCAATCCACCTACTCCCCTTTGAAGAACATATCTATCATCTGCATTCAATCTGCCACTTGACTTCTAGAAAACTTACAAGCTATTGCACTTACCTTGTTGCATTCAGAGACTGCATTTTAAAGACAGCACCCAAAAGCTACACAATGGCTGCTCCTGCACCCACAGCTCTCAGTGTTGCCCCCATGAATCCACCAAATAAAGAGCTTGAGTCCCTGCCTCTTGCTGACAGGGATTACCTCATCCAGGACTTTGTGGGTGACAGGAACCATTTGCAGACCTTCCGGGAATTAAGGGATAACTATTTGAACAACAATGATACATATGGGATATGGGAATCTAATCTGCCTTATTACTTCCTCCCATCTGTCAACATTTTTCCAGAAATTATCTGCCTATGTGCTGAGAATTATGATCCAAATCACAGAGCTGTCAAGTCTCCATCTGGGAGCATCCTCTTCCACATTAATGCTGAGTCCATCAACCAGATGCTTAACTTCAAACAAACTCAGCTGCTGTATCCCTTCTCCATGAACTATCTGCTGGATACAGGTGCCAAGCTTTCCACTGCTGACATTCAGAAGATCACCCAGACATTTATGAGAGCTGACCGCCAGCCCACAGGGCCACCTCCCTTCTTGTATGTCCATTTTACTGATGTAGGCAAACTTCTACTTGACATGATTGCTTATGTGTTGGGCTATAAAACCAGTGAGTATGTTGATGAGACAGTGCTGGTGTTATTAGCTGCTTATAGCCCAGGCCAACCTCCTGCCTACAAATATAACTTTGCTAAATTCATAGCCAACAAGATACATGACCAGCTTTTCAAAGTGGACAGGGAGGGCATATTCAAATATTCATCTTACATCTACCACTTGTTCATGTATTACCAGTCCGAGGCTTTTCAATGCCATATTAAGAAGCTGGATTCTAGAGGAGAAAGAAGATCTGTTATCTTCTGGACATCTGTTTTTCACCAAGTCCAAGATTCACCATACTCATACTGTGAATTTATTGATCAATTTGTATACCCAGTCTCTTGCTTATTGATGAGGTCCCCTCCTCCTAGAGTCTCATTTGAAATCCAGAAAACTCTGCAGCTGTCCAAAAATTATAAAATAGGTGATTGGTACCTATACCAAGATCATACAGTCATCAGAATTTATGGCTGTGAGCTCTGTCCATACAGGCTCCCAAAATATGTACCAATGAGACTGTTTGCCTTGGAGTACTATAGGCAAGCTCATTCACTCTGACCTCACCCACTTTCATAGTGCTAAAAAGAAAGCCCATCTCAAGTTTAAGCACCACCTGGGCCCCTTCATCATGAACAAAAAAGAGGGATGGCAAGATGCTGAGCAAATCCTCAAAGACAAGTACAAGCTATCAAAAAGCTTCCGGTGGGTCCCTTATGACCCTGAAGGCTTCATCTGTGCTAGGAGGGTCAAGTACAGGCTGCTAGGCTATGAGCATTGTAAATATCCACATATTGAGCAGTATGCCAATCAGCAAGAATGGTTGCAAGATACATTAATTGAGAAACTAACTGAAGAAGAAATAATGCAAAAGAATGTCAAGGATTTGGAAAAAACTCTTGACTTAGATTCTGTGCAGCAGGTAATCTTCAAGCAACCACATCCAGTGGGAGAAGGGACTTCAGCTACAACAACTGCACCAGCCACCCAGGCACCATCTACAGCAGCATCAGGCACAGATAAGGGTAAAGGAATAATGGGTGCTGAAGAAGAAACAGTAAAAGAACAGCCTGCCTCCTCAATTGGGCAGCAACAAGAGCAGACCCCTCCACCGCAAACAGAACCACCAACAACACCTATATTGCAGACTCCTGCACATGAGGAGAGGGGCAAGAAGAGAGACAGAGAAGAGTCCACTCCTGCTAGTGGATCCTCCCAGCAACCTGAGGCCAAGAGGCAAAAGGTTGACTCCCCAGTCATAGAAGAAATAAGTGAAGAAGTCCTTGACAGTCCAAGGAAAGAAGGGGGAGACAGTCAGCAAACGGGCACAAGCTCTTTCCAACAAGAGCAAGGATTGCAGCTTGGCTTGGAGGTGTCCTCCTCCACCCAGCAGAGCAAGAAGCCTTCAAGCACCAAGGCTTCCTTCAAACAGATAAAAGCACAGAATGATTTGCTAAGAATAGAAGTATATAAACAATTCCTCAAAGCAACACCAGCCAAGCAAGAGAGATTGATGTCAGTGTATGACATTCAAGAGGAGAAAATGATCCTCAGCCACTTCAAACCCAAGGTGTCGCAGCCTCAATCAGCTGCAGATTTTGTAAGAACAAGGGTGGAAGTCATGGCAAAGGACATTCACCCCATGGACCAGATTGAACTGCACAAACAAACGGGGGAAATGGTCTATGCCACCTTGGTAGACAGGGCCACAATGGCCCATGAATTGAAAGAATCATTGAAGAATACCAACATTCAGTTGGATTTTGAGAGAATGTCCTCCATGGCCAAGGACAACAGGATTAAATCACTAGAGGACATCATCATAGACCTAGGACATGATCCTAAGGACCCAAAGGGCGTGAGGGCCCTCATGAAGAAGAAGGAAGATGATCTTAATGCATTGAAGAAAAGGCTGAAACTGCTTCCCACCGAGCACCCCCAAACAACAGAATTGCAGAAGGAAAAGGAGGCTGATGAGCAACTTGATCTAATAATGCAGCTCAATCAAAAGGTCATTGATTTGGAAAAGGAACTAGAAGGGGCACTGCAAGACAAGCAGGGAGAATCCACATCCCAAGCTCCTCCAACTACCTCAACCACTGCCACAACTACAGAGGCAGCAGTAGCCCCTGTAACAACTACAGCAACAACAGAAGCAGCAGCAACAACAACAGCTCCAGAGTCCAGCTTAAACATGGAAGATTTGACAAAGGCTATCAAAGAGATGGAGCTCCAAGCTACTGAGATCAAGCAGGCCAAGGAAAAATTGGTAGAACTAGAGGCCAAATATGACAAGTCAAAGATGACTGTAGCAGAGCAGTCTAGAGAAATTAAGGCCCTCAAAGACAAAATAAAGGCCTTAGAAAAGGAGCTCAAACTTGAAAATGCTCTGGCAGAAATAAAGAGAATTTTGTGGGCCCGGATTGACCAATCCATTACTAGACAATGGAAGTCAATCAAGACTGTGCATGAACAAATGGAATTGATTGGCCAAGCACAAATTGAGATTCAGAAGGCCAGAACAGTACTGGGGAACAGGCCTGAGCAGGCCAATAGAATGATAAATTTTCTGAACAATCAGACTAAGGAGGAACTAGCAGCCATCAACATTGTTAACAGAACAGATTTTGTCCTTACAGCTAAAAGGTGCTGACTCTCAGGAATTTTGTGCAGACTGTAGAGAGAAAATGCCATGAAATACAGGCTGAGGTAGATGAATACAAGCTCAAAATGGGAGCACTGCAAGCAAAGGGATTTCCCAGCCTACTAACCAGCACAGGAAGACTGCTCCCTCGTGAACAATATGCCACCAGAATGTCAACTTTTATTGAAAATCAAATCACTGCATCTGCCAGCACTTCTGAGGAAATGGGGCCACCAACAGGGCAGAGCCTATATGATAAACTTGAAAATATATTTTTCATAGAACATGAAATCAATCACCTTTTTGAGGTTCCTCCAAATTTTTATAGATATACAGAGGCAGATGAAACTTTGGTGAAAATTCGAAGGCACCAGCTGCCCAAAGAGGATTGGTGGCAGGCAATGCTACAACTTTTGCCTCAATAATCTCAGTTGCTTGGTCCTAGTCAGCTTCAACTCGGCCAAAAGCAAAAAGCAGAATATGGACAACATTTTAGGCAGCCAAAAGGGTGACTCAGCATATAGACAGCGACAACAAGCCAAAAGATAAGAAATGCGCAAATTTTGGGCAGCACATCTTCAGCCGACTCCAACGGTCACAAAGTCAACATTCTCTGACCATTTTGGACAGCTAATACATTTAGGAGTTACTACAGCATTTACTTTCTCAGCTACAATGCTCCAGGAGTTGGCACGATATTAATGAGCCATTAACTCATTAGCTAGATATTTTCTGATGTAAATTTTGTATATATACCTCCCCTGGCAACGTATTAGGGGTTGGTGATTTTCACTCTAAGGCAAATGTATTGTATACTTTCAGATAATCTAATGCAAGAGGCTGGAAAAGCTCAGTGATTTCTTGGATGTTTGATGTCTTGATGATGCTCTGCGTGCTGTTGTTGCAGAATTCCTGTGTTGTCTAATGGAACAACAAGTTTTCTCAATCTATGTTTTGTCTTCTTATGTTTGTTTGAATCATACACATGCTTCACCAATCTAACAGTAGAGAAAAGGAATAGTACAGGAAATGTTTGATTACACCTTGTGCTCAATCTCTATTGCTGAAAATGTTTTCTTCAGAATTGATCATGAACATGAATTCTTAATTGCTCATGTTTACATTAATTCTATAAATATGAATGTTATATAGGAATTCTTCAGTGCTCCTAAATAATATTCCCACTGTTCTCCATATCAGATTACTGAAAGATCCTTAATTGCCTTTCATGCCCTGATTACATCACACCCAATCACAGATTTAAAGAATTGTTTCTTAGACACTTATCTGGCTCTGCAGCATCACTGTTGTATCAACACAGACATATCAAGCAAATTAAGCATCACTGACTCCATGCCCAATGGCCTAGAGCACCCTGATAAACATATATCTATCTTGACTGAAGTCATCATCCAGCAAAATTCAAAACAAAACCTTGAGCATCATAACTAGCCTAAAATATTATACAAACAAAGTTAAATCATAAAGAGAGAGCCTCTCTGGTCATAGTAGGCTAGAACCTGTGACCCAAAGATTGGTTAGTGGTTCGTCGGCCGTATTCCCTTGGAGTCAAAGGGAACAACCTGAGTGATAACAAA